>CM072999.1:84257500-85457500 GCA_037038555.1 Rhynchonycteris naso | reverse complement strand
TCAGGGACTTCTGGTGGGACTAAAAAGCTTAATAATGAGGACACTGTACGCTCATAGTATTTCCAGCTGGAGCTCATCTATTTCTCTAACAGACTTCAGCTCCTTCCCCAATTGAAAGGTTTCATAGAACATAAGGCCTCACAAGAAAATAGCTCATCAGAAACTTCATGCTGGATCTGTTAAGATTCTGTAAAATCTCGCTTTCCTTTTACTGTTGGGCAATGGAAATGGCCATCAGCTCAGAAAGACACGAGGGGAAAATCCAGTATTTCTTTCCCTCTTTTAGGGAGTTACAAATATTCTGCAATCTGGATGAACTTAAAAGAGAAAATGGTGAAAATTCCTGTTGCCTTCTTGTTGGTTCTTCCCAAATCCTGATGTAAAAGAAGTCTGTTCAGTAACACAAAGCTATCCTTTTATTTTGGTTTTGCTGTCAAGGGAGGACAATAGAGAACAGGACATAGCTACTTTGACATAGCAGTTCTGATTCAGGGGACAATTTATGCAACTGGTATTTCTGACCAGTCTCCATAATGAAATACCCACTTCAAATGTTTCAATTTTCCCGAGGCTTAAATGTTTTTACAAATACACATTTTTATAATCAGCATAAGACTACTAAAATCTTAAAACCTCTGTTAGAACTCAGGTGGCCTATAAGGGTATGCCACCTGTCCCTCTAAGCCATCATTAAAAAAGAGTTTAGTAATATTAAGTATTACTGACCACCAAGAAAACTCTTAGAAATTTAACTGAGAATTTCATGAGTAATATGGAATGTAACTGCCTTGATTTTTGCCATCTGAGTTCCCATGTATGATTTTACCTTCAGTGAGTCAGGTTTGGTAATGTAATTTCTTTTTCTAAGTGAAGTAATAAACAAATTGGTTATCAGTTGGGGGAAAATGGAGGTAAGAACAAGGGATTGTACTGCAGCTCAAATATGCTCCCTCCAGCCTCAGGGGACAGTACTTAGCCAATCAAAGCTAGTAAAATTAAGAAGTCCACCAAAAGAAAGAATGTCCTTCAAATTTTCAAATGGAAAAAAAAACACAACTAATGTTCCATTTTAAACAATATTAATTAGAGGCAAATGAGTAAGATAAATATAACTTTGAATTCTTTCAGCATGAGTTGCAACTGTTCAAAAGATTCACAAAAATTCACAAAGATGCCACTTTTCTTAGATTTCTGGCTCATTTCTGAAATGAGCAAGTATGGTAATCTGACTTTTGGTTACGAATTCTTCATTTGTCAGAGGGTGCAGTCATGAGGGAAAGCTTACACAATTTGGAAATATAAATGCTTTGTTTTTTAGGCTATGTCAAAATGTTCCCACGTTTGGATGTACCTCTGTTAAAATAGGTACTCAACAACCATCCATTCAGGCTTACAGACCAGCTAAGGCTAAAGAGCAACAAAGTGCCTAACGAAAACAGCCTTGAGTCATAGTGAGGTATTCTCTTCTGTTCCATTCTTTCTGGTTTGACTTTTATGAGCATATATGTTTAGGAAAAACACTCAATTCTGAGGATAACAACATAACAAAAAAGGGGGTGAGGGTGGTTTAAAAGCCAAACAGGTGTGTGTATGTGCGTGTGTGTGTGTGTCTAACAGAGATTACATTTTCTCCTATTTGAATATGTTCCTGAAAGCTGGAGGAACAATACCCAACCATCCTCTTCACTTTCTAAAGTAGGTAACTCCTTTCTCAATAATACCATGATAAGCCAGTGTATTTCACAGCCCACCCTGTCTCGTTTCCTTTTCCCTTGAATAGTGAAGAGTTAAAAAAAAAATGCTGTGTGTGGTTTTCCCACATTTACCTGCAAGACTGCATAAGACCAGAAAGGCTTTGAAAGAATCCAGCATCCTTTTTCTCCTTTAGGTAATCTAACATTTTCTGCAAGGGAGACACATTTGAAAAGGAAAAACAATGGAAACTGTCACAAAAACAGACCCTACTAATTTTAATGGAGAAATGGCAGAGTCCTAGCCAAGCAGGCACACTGAGTCCAATTCAACATAGTGGGGTGTAACCCTGGGTCGGCCTCAGAACCACCTGGACTTAAACCAGCCATGTGTCTGAGCATCACCCTTCGTGCATGGCCTGAATCATTTAAGGCAGACATTTTATTTTATAAAGGCCCACCAGTATTCCTGCTAGAGCAGGGTAGTAAATCTTTCTCATTCATAGATTTACTGTTTGCAGTGTCTTCTATTTGGGAACAGGCACCAGGACCACAATTTAGTACTGTTTAAAATTGCTGAGGTCTAATCTGAATATATCATGCCACAAGTGTGACACACTGAAGCAAGGAGCTTAGCTAGTAATAAGCCTCTTTTTTTTTTTTTTTTTTTTTTTTAATACAGAGGTGGGGGAAAAAGAAAGGGAAAAAAAGAGATAGAAAGAGAAAGAAGCCTCAACTTATTGTTCCACATAGCTGAGCATTCATTGATTGCTTCTCCTATGTGCCTTGACTGGAGATCGAACCAGTGACCTCGGGATCAAGCCAACGACCCCTGGCTCAAGCTGGCAACCTCGGGTCTCGAACTGACCACCTTAGCACTCCAGGTCGATTCTATTCACAGCACTGTCACCAGTCAGGCTGTTATGAGCCTCTTTGAGAACTCAGTATCTGTTTCACAATAAAACTTTGTTTCCTCTGTTTTGTTTCGGGGAAGGCAGAAACTTTGTCTAACATATTAAATAAATTTTTTTCTTTGTTTTAAAAAATATCCTTTCAAGAAAATCAACTGATGGGGCCTTGACCAGAGGTGGAGTAGTGCATAGAGCATCGACCTGGGACACTGAGGACACAGATTTAAAATCCCAAGGTGGCCGGCTTGAGTGCAGGCTCATCCGGCTTGAGCATGGGCTTGCCAGCTTGAGCACGGGATCATCAACATGATTCCATGGTTGCTGGTGGCCGTCCAAGGTCACTGGCTTGGCTGGAGCTTCCTGCGTCAAGGCACATGTGAGAAAGCAATCAATGAACTAAAGTGCCGCAACTACAAGTTGATGCTTCTCATTTCTCTCCCTTCGTGTCTCTCTCTCAAGAACTATAAAATAAAAATAAATATAAAATCAACTGATGAGTGGTGATGGAAGAGAACAGAAGTGAGGGGCATCTTAGAAATGGTAGTTCTTAATGAAAACTCTGGGAAGAATAACGGCTGGGAAAAATTATATATACTAATGGTAGTTATAAGTTTAGAGATTCTCAAAAACACTGGGATATAGGCCTCCTGAATGTCAAGAGTATCTGAAATGCTATTTTACTCTGTACACAGATGCTTTCAGCCAGAGCCTAGAGTGTCCAGGAGACACAGGGGCATTCCTGTCTTCTGCAGCCAGCTCCAGTGCAGATTATCAAATGAATTCCATGTGCCAGGCACTCTGCTCTACACTTCTGTGTTCTCATGTAAGGCATGGCGGCAGGAGTTACGTGCGTTACTCACTGACACACCCTCCATCCCCAGAACAGAGCCCGGCTTCAGGGCATCATCAGCAATCATTAAATACTTGTTGAATGATTAAATGAACAAATGAACGAGAAAACAACAGGTATGTGGATTATGAGCCCCACTTAACTAATCAGGTACCTTGATAACAATGAGGCAGCAAATTAAATGAAAAGTTTTAAGCACAAATTTAAGAAGTCTAAAATCATTGAGTCTACAATCTTCATACAACATCAGCATGGTTAACTCTTTTGCAGACTGGCACAAAATTTCTGGTAGACCTGTCTGCAGACTGGTGGTTGGAAAACACTGCTCTAGAGCATAATTGTGCAAAAATAAAAAAAGCCACCTAATGATGAAAAACAAAGTGTTTTTCTCTTTGAACCCCCAGTAAACCCTCCTGATGAAGTACATATTTGTCTGCCAACACCAAGCCTGGTTTTAGCTGTGTCCCCAGCTACTCTGATATAATTGGCCATCAAGGACAAACACCAGCTAAGGTGATTCTGGGTGGCCCCCTCTGCAGCAGAGTCAATGCCTCTTCCCCAAAGTGTGACAGTTGTTAAATGGGCGTGCCACAGGAAGTGCACACGGCCTCTGGAGAGTCCACATTACCTGCTGCACGCCTGCATTGCCTCCGTTCAGAATGGCGATCCCCAGCTTCAGAGTCTCGACTACCATAGGGCTCATCTCACCTGCCGTGGTGAAGATTTGATTGAATCACCAAGGAAAGAGAGGGCAAATCACACCTACTGGGCTCTATCAGGACTCCGTAATAATGACTTCACTTCACAGTGTGACTTCTCTGCAGTAGTGACAGGGGCCCATCAAGAAACCATGAAAACCACCTTTGCTGGCACTTATCATCTGAAGGACCATTTCTGCAGCTCCGCGCTCATGCAGCCGAGCTTGTTGATAGAGGGTTTTCTGCTTTTCCATTTCTTTTTCCTGGGAAAAAAACACAGGGAAAAGATTTGTCCTCCTCTGCAACCCCCTGATGAATTCACTGTGGTGAGGTTTAGTGGAGAGAGATAATCTTTATTTGCCTAAAACAGACAACACAGAAAGCAGACCTCTGAAGTTCATTTTCAGATACTGTTCAGCTTTCTAAAACTGTCCTCCCACAAGTCACTCCCATTTTAATGACTAATTTTGCACTTTTTGTATGAGAGGCAACATAGCCCACTCTTCTTTTATACTGTAACTATAGGAAGTGACCCCTGCTTAAAATGGGTTTGTGTTCAATGTTCTGTCATACAAGTAGACCTGCGGAGTGCTCAACTGGAATGTATCTGTGTGACCATAGAAAACTGATCTCGACTGTTGAGACCACAGTTAACAGATACTCTACCAGACATGGGACACTAGAATGTCAAGGCTTTCCAGAACTGTAATTACATTCATTTATTTTTACTGTTGTGTATTTTATTTATGAAAGTATACAACTCACCTAAGAAATAGCATCTCTGATCATGCTGCGCCCCAAGATAGTTTTATCTTGGGAGACTTAGGGTCCTGCACTGTCTCTAAATAACAATCGCCATTATTACGTTTACACATTAGGAGGGCAAACGCCACCCCAGTGTCTTCATTGCTTTGAAGTTTCATTTTTGGATGTTTGAGTTTGTCCTTCTATGGCCTCTGTTACTATCATACTTAGGTAGAAGTATAAACTTCCAGAAGAACAAACCTAGTGGGTGGTTTGCTGACTGCCTGCTGTCTGCTATCTTTCATGAGGCAGACAGACAGACAACAGAACCATAGCTAATGAGTGTGCTTTATCCAGGTAGACCTATGTGTTTGCTACCAGATACATGTGGTGGGTGAACCACATGGCTAGTGGCAGGACCCACCTCTGGAGACCCCACTGGTTGGTTTTGGAGGGTGGTCCTGTCTTCAATCTTAGTGAAAACTTACTTCAAATGTTTTTTCCTTGTCTTCCTCCTCGTCTTCATCCTCCCCATTCTGACAGCTCTAGAGAGGAGACAAATCAAATGAAAGGTGAATCTAACAAACAAGGCTGTGCTCTGCTGTGCAGCAGAGGGCAGGATGTAATTGACAAGCACCTCAGGACCTTAGCACTTGGTATAACCAAGAACATTTTGACCACTGCATGGCAACATTCGACTCTAACTGCCACCTTTGCAATTACCAAGAGGTTCAGAAATGAGAAATGGGAACACCAAGATCACACAATTAGTGATGACCTATCTGATTTAAACATAGACCCCCAACTCTCCTACTTGGTAAAGTTGTAGTGTAAATGGAGAAACAGGGGTACGGGAACTGTCCCTTTCTGAACAAGAACCAAGGGCTTGGCAAAAAGATCAGACACCTAGGACGTAAATTTTACACTGTCTCTTCCCATTATGATTCTGTAGTGTATCTGGTAAAGGTGCTCAGTACCCCAACATCCCCCTTTCTGCCCAACACGAGGTTTCCCATTTGAGAAGTCCCCTTAACTGCTCAGCATTCCAGAGGTCACTACATTTCTATGAGACATAGATATTGCACCTCTGATCACGCTGTCTCCTCTAGATCACTGGGATCTCCCTCTGGCTTCTAAGGCTGTTTCCAAATGTACTGAGCTTCCTTTGCCTGCAGATGGGTTTGAATGGTTGGAGTTCTGAACACTGAGTGAAAATGCAGTCTGCGTGTCTAAGCGCCATTGAGCTGGCTGAGAACTGCATGTGAACTTTGCCACGAATATCCACTGTTTCTGCAAAACTTCATTGTGGTCATAGGAAGCTGGCAGAGTGGCTTACTAATGTTGCCTGTAGGGCACATGAATTGTGCAATGCCTGGAGCTCACATCATGTCTGAGTCCCCGGCCTGTTGCTCAATGTGGCAATTTCTGTGTGCCTCAGGAGGTCTAAGGGAAGACAGAATGACTGAGACAATGGGCAGAACACCCAGGTGTACCTTGGCCATCATGCTGGAATAGGAGGTATACAATGGGTCGTCTTCCAATTTGCTGGAAAGAATAAAGGAAATATTTAGCAGGTGACCTTCAAGGTCCAGCAGAAAGACTAAGAACTACATAAATCTTTTATTTTCTCCTTTGTTTTTTTTACAGGGCCAGAGAGAGAGTCAGAGAAAGGGATAGATAGGGACAGACAGGAACAGAGAGAGATGAGAAGCATCAATCATCAGTTTTTCGTTGTGACACCTCAGTTGTTCATTGATTACTTTCTCATATGTGCCTTGACCGCGGGTCCTCAGCAGACTGAGTAACCCCTTGCTTGAGCCAGTGACCTTGGGTCCAAGCTGGCGAGCTTCTGCTCAAGCCAGATGGGCCCGTGCTCAAGCTGGCAGCCTTGGGGTCTCGAACTCGGGTCCTCCGCATCCCAGTCCAACACTCTATCCACTGCACCACCACCTGGTCAGGCTACATAAATCTTAGATGATATGTACTAGTGAAATCATTAGAAAACCACTCTAGCACCCTCTATTCTTAGAAACCACTCTGAAAATCTGATTCAGCTATGGCTTGACATGGAATTCAGGGATGAAAGTTACTGTTTCAGGCTGCTTGATCTACAGACAGGTCTGGCATTATGACAAGAGGGCTGTGGCTTGTGGGTTTTCCTAGATGTCTCTTGGCGGCCAACATGAGGACAGCAATGAGGGCTGCTCAAATCTGGCATCCCCTCTGCAGGCACTGCCATCAGTGAGAGGAAGGTCTGGGGGCGACATGACCATGCCTGGTGCCCAGGAGAAGCAGGACGCTCTGATAGTGCTGACCTCCTCTCCGTGAGAGCATTGCGGCTAAAATGGAGAATGATCTGATGAAGCGGGTCTGGTTGCCTCTCCGTCTCCTCCTCCTCCTCCTCTTCCACCTTGGGAGACCTCTACACAAACCAAAGCACACAGATTTTAGGCATGGATGTCAGCACATGTCACACAACTGCATGCGGACAGGCAGAAGGTGAAGCGCAAGGCACCGAGCACATCAGACTAAAAGCACAAAGAGGAATCACTACATCACATATTTATTCCAGGACAGAAACCCAGCCCTAAGGATGCAAGGTTTGGCATATAAATGTATATATTTTTCAGCCAACCAAGGGAACATTCCAATTTTGGGTTAAAACAAAATGAAAAGAAAAGCCAAAGCCTGACCACAGGAGAGGAGCTCCAGACCCCAATCAGCAGAAGTCTCATGCAAGCTCTGGGCACCCGAGTTGAGGAGGGAACGCCTGGATAGTCTCCTGAGAGGCTGGCTCTCTTGGCCGACACCTGAAATTTCTCTTGGAGAACTGGGCGGATATAGGGATGGGGCAGGAGTTATGGAGCACTGGCGCCACTTGGGGGGCTAATACTATTCTAGACTCAACCCAGCTAAATGTTTTTCTTTTCTAACCTCACTCCTGATTCTAAAAATCTTGTTGGTCCTGAGAGATGCCATCCTGGAGCTGCATGCCTTACAGTTTCTCCTCTTATTGAGTCATTTCTCTATCACCCTTTACAGCAGACAAAGATATACCAGCTGAGGCCAGAGGTAAAAGTGTTTTCTAGCAGAGCCAGCAGGATGGACCACAATCATAAATTGGTGAGAACTTTATAGGTTGTGTGAATAGTTCAGAAAGAGGTAGACGGCCGGCCGAAAGGATGCTCATTGTCAGCTTCACACTAATCAAGAGAGTGGGGAAACCAAGGAACTTTCTTGCTGACAGGCACACATGGAAACAATGAGGGCCATAAAGGCAAGTAGAAACAAAGAAGGGGAGAAAGGATTAAAGGTATGTGTGTGGGGGATGGGCAGAGGGAAAGATAGAGAAGGAAATGTGGGAAACAGTGAATATGTTAAACACGGGGTGAGACTAATGGAGAAAGTAAGGAATAAGAGAAAAAGATAAATGAGAAATAAGGAAAAGAAAAAAAAAGGAAAAAAAAATTCAACCACGGTCTGGCTGAAGAATAAGAGCATTTATTTTCTTCCTGAAATTCTATGGTTTGCTACAACCAGCTGTCTCCCCTTGCATGTAATTGTAAGTAGTTTTACATCATGAAGTCTGTTAGAGATAGGGCATGACAAATTTTCTTAGGGCCAAATACAGAAAGGTGAAATGCAGGAAGGAGATTTAGAAGTGCCTTTCCCAAAACTGAGCTTCTGATCAGAAATGCAGGGCCTTGGTGAGGGCAGGGTGGCCTCCTGTAACCACTGGTGCTCAAAACTTAACTTAGTGTGAATTTCCCACGGCATGGCTGTGTATCCCAAGACATATTAGTTGTTAATAGTGATGATGAGGATGGTAACAGTTACTAGCACCACCAAGTGAAATTCATCCTCTGGCTCTAACGACCATTAACACTGTCCTTTACATTAACCCCTTGGTAATTTACACCATTAGTTCCTTTCAAACTGACACACTCGATTTCTGTGAATCGTTAACTGTTAAAATGCACACACATGAATACAAAAATCAAATTCATTCATACTCATATCTGCTCCCAGTTGAGTCAGTACTTACAGCCAAATCCTGTACTAGTCTCTCTTCAAAGGAATACTCCTCTGTTTCTATCCAAAATCTCTGATAGCCATGGAGGAAGAGATTAATAGAGCGGTGCCTGAGCGGAAGGGGTGAGAGTGAGGTCAAGAGGAATCCATGGGACACCTTATTTTAGTTTGGGTGGTTAACAGTTAGTAAGCAGAATAGACTTTTGTACAATTCTTATCTTCTGATTGGTCAGGGTAGCCAGTGCACACCATAAGCATTTATTTCAAAGAAAGCAGAACTCTCTAACATAGTACTTCCTGAATGTCTGGGACACCTTCTGAATGAACTAACAATGGTGGGTGGAAGACCTGGAGGTAACTATATCCTACACTGGTCTCACAAGGTCTTCATAATGTTTCCCCTCGAATGAGAAATAATTCATTAGGCCAAGGAACAGTCCATAAGTATTTGTTTAATATGACAATTTGGTTATTACTTTTGGCCAATCACCTCTCCAGGGAATCCAACCTTAGTCATGCTGATGGTGAGTGGGTTAGTCTCAGATGTACTGAAAACAGCAAAGCATGACTTCTTGGCAGGCCTCCAAGAAACCACCACTCCAGATGTTACTTTGGAAGTCAAGGCTTGGGCGAGCTGTGCTCCTTAGCATAGCTCCTGTGTACCTCAGGGGTTCTAGCTATGGCCCTGGTATCTGCAAACACCGACTGACTGACACAGCGACTCACTCCCTAGAAGCCAGGATTGTCTTCTGGAAATATCAGCCACTGAATAGCAGTTAATTGGTTACCAAATATGAGGACAGTGGTGAGGAGGGAAGGAGAAAAAAGAAAGATGAAGGTAAAGACCAGAGTCATTAAGATCCTGTCATGGTTTCTGATAGAACACAGCCCTTACCAGATTTCTTTCAAATCTGACCAATCAGAGTTATTTAAAAAATTGCACAAATTTGTTTTTATGGTAATGTTAAGTCATGGCCAAGAAAGGAGGAATGTGCAGAGAATGAGCAGGTCCCTCCACCAGTTACATTACCATTAAAACGGGTATAAGCCTGTCATACTGAGTTTTTTCATTAACCTTTTCCAGCCAAACCCGTTGAAAGGTGCTCAGGAAGAAATTGTTAATTTTGTGTCTGGAGAAAAGCATACAGGGTTTCTTTTAAAAACTAACATCAGAGAAACAGTTTCCACATAACAAAATCAATTGTTTTAGCCCTTTAGTTTGGAAGAGTCCATGCAGTTTACATCACAAGAAGAAGAGGCCTGTTCTCCACCCTCAGGTCCTGAGGTAGTTTTTGTTATTGGTTATGAAACCCCCTTACAGTCCTGCATGCTAGGGGGAAATCCAGGGCAACCCCCAAAACAACTGGGTTAGCGGTGGGGATGGCCACCTCTCGTCAAGGACATGGCGAGTTCCCACACTTACTATCACCCACACAAGGGTGGAGTTGCTGAAGAATCAACCAAACTAAGAAAGGGTGGTACTAACATTTTCAGTGGATTTAGAAAAAAAAAAAAAGCTTGTTTCTCAGAGATGAAACTTTTGCCTAGCTGGTCCTGGAGACACGTGCTCAGAGCTGAGCCCTTCTGGAGGTCAGTTAGCACAATACCAGGCACAGATCTTTACCAGAGGGCAGTGTGAATGTTTTCTGGTATCTTACCACTTCTGGAAGACAGACAAAAGCCCAATGCATTTTTGCATTTTTTTTTTTTTACTTGGCTATGAATTTCACTTTGTTTGTTTGTTTTTGGCCAGGACTTCAGCAGCTTCATGCCCATGACAGCTTGACTTAACTTTTCAGCTTCTTATTAATGAATTTTATTCAATTCTGTGGTGCCTAACCCCCTTCCAAAGACACTAGACTGTTTCCTCAAGAAACCTGGAGAATCAGGTATGTGTCTCAGCTCAGAGGCCATGTTTCTCCACTGCGTTCAAAGATCCTAATTAGAAAAGCTTAGTTGGCCTGCTGGCTCAGGACAGGGTTACAGGACACTCTGGACAAATGATGGCCAAGATGTATAATTTGATGAGAGCAAAATGTCAAGGATAGGAATAGTTCTTTAGCTGATAATCTCAAAAATGAAAAACTACATTTATTTGCATGGCATTCGGAAAGTACTCTTTCAAGTCAGTTTATTTTTCCTGACTAGGTGAGGATGTACCTCTTGACTTGAAAGTTGATGAAGCAGAGACTGATAATCAATAACCAGCTTCGATGATCGATCATAGACCTGACCTCACCAATTCTGAAATTAGTCTGAGGATGGACTGTTGCCATATCAAGGACAGTGAGTCTTCATGGTCAATGCTGGCCAAATCTGTATTGACACCAAGCACATGTGTTCACACACATTTCAGAAAAGCCTTCACATGTGTTTGACTTCAGACTAAGGACTAAACATCCAGATAAAGTCATCATTTCCATGACTAGCCTCTTGGGACAGTGCCCTTCATCTTGAAGGCAAATACATTGTGCTGAGGATTCTTACATTATATTCTGAGAAAGCATAGTAATTTTGGTGTCATCCAAGTGCCTGAGCAAAGAAAGAGTGATCTGTTGATGGAATTTAGAGTAAACTGGTTGAGAATACAGTTCCTTTCTCCAAGGGTGCCTTTGCATCCTCAAAAGAATCCCATGTAGGTAAAACTAGAAAGTTTCCATATGCTGACATGGCTGACTTCACAGTGCAAAATAGTGAGCCGAGGTAGGCATGGGGTACTAGGGTATCTACTCTGATTTCAGTGTGCATGCTTACCTTGATTGCCTTAGTGAGCCATTATACCGCATGGCTCCATGGGTGATGGACTACAATTCCTACCCCTTGGATCATGAGTGTCGGGGCCAGAAGAGGGCACAGCTGCAGGAGGATACCTTAATCCTCATCCCTTGCTCACATCCAGAAGAGAATGACAGAATACTTGCCTGGGCAGGTTGTAGAGAGGGGCCATCCTGAAACAGGCCACCACTGCCCGTTTCCGCTGCTTGGACAACAATTTGTGCCAGACTGCCTTCTTGGACCTCAAAGGCTGCTCCACCTGGAAGAAAAAGCACATGGGTAGGTGAGCCTAGGCTGAGAGGGTGGCAGAGGGTGGTCGCCTGCAGCCTAGACTTCGCAACCCTGCAAGAATTTTGATTTCTCAACTGCAGTCAGCAAAAAGTGCCCATGTGGAGGTCTTAGGTTTGCTTTCTTCTCCCAGTTGTGTTTGGCTGTTTATTCCTTAACAAAAAACTTAAAAATGGATAAGGAACTTCAAAAGGTCATTTGAGCTAATGGCAAAAATTTGTAATGTACTGAGAGGGGAAAGAATTGAGGAGTCTTGCTACCATGAAGCTCCAAGACGACACCTGGGCGTGAGCTGGGATGATTCTTGCTTCTTGTTTTCTGCCTGCCTTGAAAGGTCATTCTGAACTAAGAGCTGACTGTAGACAGGAGCTTTGTATTTTCCAAGGAAGTCTTGCTTTCTCAGTACTCAGGGCAGACGCTCCTTACCTGTTCCAGGTGGAAGACAGCTGCTGAAATTCTCTGGACACGCTCCACTGTCTTTTCTGGATTAAAAGGTTCTTCACTCTTCAAAACGTCCTTGTAGAGGTTCAGTTGCCACTTTACAGCTGGGTCATCGGACTGAAAATGGAAGCACACATATGAGATAAGCAATCTTTAATACCTTCTGTATTGAAACAGCTTTTCAGTCCTAGCATGATTCCATAGTAATCAAGCCTCTATTCTTTCTATTATTGCCTCTCTCACTTTTTTAATGAAAATTTATTTTTAAACTTTATTTATTGATTTATTAGAGAGTGAGAGAGAGAAAGCGGGTGGGAGAGGAGCAGGAAACATCAACTCATAGTAGTTGTTTCTCATATGTGCCTTAGCCAAGGGAAGCCCAGGGTTTCAAACCGGTGACCTCAGCATTTCAAGTCATTGCTTTATCCGCTGTGCCACCACAGGCCAGGAACTTCTCTCTTATTTTGTCTATTATCTTCTTCTGGAATACTGTAGATGCTATGAAGGAACTTCGCATTTCAGCTCATATGTCTCTTAACTCTTCGGTCATATTTTCTATCCTTTTCTTTCTCTGTGCTGCATTCTAATTCCTTAAAATAGTGGTTCTCAAAGTGTGTGCCCTAGAATATTTCCAGGTGTGCCAGTATTCCAGAGAAATATGTGCCTGTTGGGGACCAAAAAACCAACAGGGTTTTTGGAGTTTAGATTTTTGGGGGACAAAGGTGTAGGGAATTGGCTGTAAGCTGACAGTCTGCCCAACCTCCCACCTCACTTGCCTGATTAGGTTGCAGAAGGCTGTTAAGCTGTGGTGCTGGATTGTTTACACTACTCCTCCCCCCCCCCCCCATGTTCCCCAGAAAGACTGGAGGCAAGTTTCTTCTATCCTTTGTTTGGTATAAAGTTAAGATGATAGGTATGGTGGGGGTTTTCTGCACTCAATATAGTTACGAGTAAAAAGAGAGGAATTCTTCAATGTATTGACAAGGAAAGGAGAGTTTGCCTTTCAAATATATGCCCAAACATTGAAGAAATCGCTAGGACACATCAAGCTCATGTTTCTCATAAACACAAGAATGAAAAAACTTAACACATTCATGCCAGGAACGGCTGAATTTACTAAATCTTACTAAGAATGTATCTATATATATAAAAAGATAACTTTTTGTCACTTTCTAATTTTTTAACCTCTCTTTTTTATGAATTCTAAAAAGCATAACTAAAAAAATGTAACATAAAAATGTTTTTTAATGTCAGAATAAATTTAATTTTGTTGTATTTCACTTAATTACCTTAAAAGCACACTTGGACTTTGTATTTTTTCTTTAATATTTGACTTAATTATTATAACATATTTCTCAGAAATTTGTATATAGTGCGCCTACAATTATTTGTAGGATTTTAAATGAGCCCCAACTTCAAAGTTTGAGAGTCACTGCCTTAAAGCAATTTTCCAATTCATAAAGTCTCATTTCAGCTGTGTATAGCCTAATTTTTTAAACATTAATTGGAGTTTTAGCCCTGGCCGGACAGCTCGATTGGTTAGAGCATCATCCGAAGCACAGAGGTTGCCAGTTCGATCCCCAGTCAGAACACACACAGGAGCAGCTTGATGTTCCTCTCTCTCTCTCTCCTACTTCCTCTCTCACTGAAATCAATAAATCAAAAAATATATAAATAAACGTAAATTGGAGTTGTAACTTTAATGACTAGTTTTAATTTTTATAATCACTATGAGGTGTTTTTCAATAACATCTCTCTTTTTAACAAAAAATAATGTCTATGTCTTGATTTATGGATTCTATTGCTACGTTTATCTCTTGAAATATTTTAACTATACTTATTTTAAATTCTTGTTTCTGCAGTTTCTTTGGCTTGGTTTCTTCCCTTTGTTGCTTTTTCTGGCTCTCAACTAGTGGTGGATTTCCTTTCACACTTTGCACTTTTTAAATATGAGCTAGTCTACAGCAGGAGTTCTATTTACTGGCATCTCAGCCCAGTGGGTATTCTAAGGGGTGGAGACTCTCCAAGTGGTTTCACTGTTGTCTTTGCAGGAGATTAATGTGTTTCACTGTTTCAAGGATAATTTTCTCTAAGTTTCTTGCTCTGAATTTATGCACAATATGAGTAATTAGGCCCCTCAGCTGTCTTCCTTTAAGGTTATAAGAAACCCTAGCCCGTAAAGTTGTAAAGTTCGTATCTGGTACAGAGAATGCTACAAGTTTTCCCAACTGTATCAACTTTTCCTCAATACTGTGGTTTAGTGTGTCTTAAAATTTTTTTCCTGGCACTTGGGATTTCTTTATACTGCCTTTTTTTTTTTTTAAATATATTCCCCCTCCATCATTCCTGTATGTTTGAGATGAAAAGAAGAGGCTAATTATGTCAGCCTAGTCCTCCATCTTAGGAAATAATGAGTCTGAGCAAGGAGCCGTTCAGATTCTCAGGCCTGAAAACATATCAAATAGCCTTTAAATTTTGTCCTTTTTTTATTACACCATCTCAGATACAAATTATTTTGTTTTCAAATCTCTAGAGCAGGAGGTGTCAAGAGTCCACCTCAGTGTCCCGTTTCTCTGTTTAGCTAGCATTGCAGTCAGTGAATTCTGAGGCCTCGTGTCAGGTCACACAGGGGGAAGGGGGAAGACACACATTACTGGATGCCTCTCTGTATCCTCTTTGTAACAGCAAAGGAAAGAAGAAAAATCAAGAGATAAAAAAACAAAAACAAACAAAAATTAAGGGCAGAGAGCTAGTCCTACCAATTTAACACAGGTACTCTGGAAAAGTTTTGAGAAAAACAAGTAAATTAAGCGGGAGGGTGGCACCCTGCAGCCAGAAGGGGGTGCATGTGAATTCTTGTCTCCCTGAGGCGTCACCTTTTCCTGCAAGTGCAAGTTATTCCGCAGGTGCTCCTTCACCTCTTCATCTGTGTCCCTCTGTGGAAAGAGATGTTGCATTTTATTCCTAGAGGTCACAGGGACATACAGACAGCCAAGGGAGGATTTTGCTGGGATCATTTTTACCAGAACAGAAAGAGAAGGCACAGTACAGAAGCTTGTTCCAAAGGGAATATGCTGCCACACAAACCACCTTCAGAGAAGAGGGTGTGCTGCCTCTGTGCACCTTGGCTTCTGTTCATCTGCTCCCACCCTCCGCCCCAGGGAAGACCGAGCACCACCTGTCCGGCACGTTCAGCCACAGCAGACAGGCAACTCACATAGCTGTAGCGGGACTTTGCGAGGGAGATCAGCTCCTGATCGCCAGGGGTGCACATGTTCAAACCAATAGGCAGCATTTTCTTGAGCGCAGCCACGATGAGGGAGGTCTGGACGGAATACAGGTCTCCCCTCCGCTTTGCCTTCTTTCGCTCCTGGTCCTGTCCTCCAGACTAGGAGATGAGGTTGACAGAGACAGGGGGGCTCAGTGACTCTGAAAGGAATTGCCTCACCTCGAAGGCAGCCTGCCTCCATGTGGCCCCGTCAGAACAGGTCGGGCCTTAACACAATTCAAAGGACAGTAAAAGGAGTGTGTTAAACAAAACCAACCAGGTGGCCATAAAGATCTCTGAGCCCTCACCTAGGGCGCATGCTCAAAGAACCATGTGACCAGACACACACCACAGACACCTCGGTCTTTGCTCACTCACTTCCAGACTGAATGAACAAATAAACTGGAGTTTTTAAAAAATAATTTGAGCACTGGCAAAATGACACTAGAAAGTAACTGTGAACGCTGATACTGGGGCGACCACAGAACAGCTCTGTTTCTGGGGCTGAGACTGGTGTTTTGGAGCAGGGCATAGCACTCCCAGTTCTTACCTTGAAGACACTACAAAGTCCCTTAGGAAAAGGCAAATCCCCAAGGAGGGCTGCTCTGGGATCTGGCTGGGAGGAAGTCAGGAGAAACCAGAATTCCCCAAATCTGCCCCTCTTTGCCCCACACTTTCTCATCCCTGACAGGGCGAGGTCACTCAATAAAGCAGCAAGTGTTTGTTAAGGAAGAGTCCAATGCACTGGGCTGAGGCAAGCAATCAAGAACCCTCAGCATCTACAATATGTGGTGGAGGTGGTGGGAGGTGTTCTAGGAGACAAGGCATTGCAGTGACCAGATTTTTCATGTCAGACTCTGAAAGGGGAAAGCTTCCTATGTGGTGCCTGACTTGTAGGACTCCGCATCTGCTAAATGGGCACCTGCTGGAAATGTGGGAGGGCTGGGGAGCCAGAAGCAGAAAGTAAAATCTGGGACTATGAGGAAGAGTGGATTGGTGCTCCCCAAAGCTTCGCTCCATGAAGTGCCCATGGAGTGTTTGCAGCAAAGAGGTGGCAGCCTTGCCACTGACAGTGAGCCGCAGGGCTCTGGGTGCAGGGCGGAGGTCCACTGCCTCTCCTGGAACTGGTGTCTAAGACCTGGAACCCTGGGACCATGGGACGCAGTCAGAAATCATTTATAAAGGATTGCCTTTCTGAGAGCAGAGGAGGGTCAGAATGAACACTGCTTTGAGATTATCTCTTTAAATGACTTTCCGAAGTGTGAAAGGGTTCATCACTATCATACACACGCTTACAATGGATGGGATTCACCCAGCTGTGGTGGCTGTCCCTTCTGGTATTTATGTCACAGAAAACTCAGCAAAGCCCCTGACCAGCAAAACCCACTCTGGCCAAACAGTGACAGAGAACTCCACAGGTTGCAGGGCCACCTGGTGCCCAGTGCTCCAAAACAGCAGGTCAGACCCAGGACAGCAGTGGGAGGGGGCAGTGAGAAATAGGAGTGTGGGGTGGGGGAGAAATGAGGCTGAGAGCCAGTGGCTTCTTGTGTTCCAGAACACAGCAGAAAGCTGGGTCACACAAAGACCACAAGAGTTCTGTCATTTCCTGAGTGCTTGCAAGGTTCCCTCCATGTCCTCCCTCAGGTGTGGCATTCTAAACGTTATGGCTAACGTAATACTCATTGATAGCCTAAAATACCCTTGAAAATGCTTCATAAGGAATACAACCCTGTCTTATGTATATAAACTATGAGATCCTCTATACATCGTAGAAATGTAAAAGCCAACTAGAAACATGCTGTTTACAATCCACTAAATAGGCAAAATGTACGTGGATTTGATACATAAGTTAAATAATTTCTTGCTCACTCTCTGTTTTTTGTTGCCAATCCCAGTAGTTTATGATCAAATGCTGTGGATATGATGTGACGCCAATGTGCCTGCTACTTAAATAAACATTTCTAATCCTTCCAACAATGCTGAGATAGAAGGAAGTCAGTTTTATCAACGAAAACACGATGCTCAGAAAAGCTAAGTGATTTTTCCAAGGTCACAAAACAAGGATGCATCTGAGTCAATGTCTAGACCCCAGGCTATCTGTCTGTGCCTCCATTTTTCTTTCCTACCTGAGCACAACATGTGACCAGGTTCCTGCACACCCCCTTTCTTTGCCACATACCTTAGGGCAGAGTACTTGGGATGGTGGCAGCAGATACACATTAATGGAGAAATAATTTCCAAGTAATAACCTGTATGGGTCCCTGAAAAATTGTCTCCAGGTTTATTTCACCATACGCACATTTCATGCAAAACTCAAGGTTATCTGTGGATTTCAACTCCTGGAGTTTAGTCCTTGGAAAACTCTCTTTGAATCGTGGGAACCTTGCACAAGAGGCAGAAATGTACAGTGTGAAGGTCTGGGACCTACGACAGCAAATAGGATTCTGACCCTGCGTGGTGCAGCAGAGGAGTGTCTCCCAGGTTCCCAAACTCTGCCAGGGTCACTATCCCTGTCAGTGTGTCGGCTTCAGAGTGGGCAGCTGGGGAAGGGAGCAGAGACAGCAAGGAGACCTCGGTTAGGGCGAGGCTTGGCTGGCTTCCCCATTCCAAGGGTGCATGGGCCTACATTCACTCTTTGACAGGCAGTTGTCTTCCCTGGAGCAGGCCTGGGCGACCTCCTGGTGAGAAAATCCATCTGTACCACCCCCATGGTAATCACAGTGCAGAGGGTGGTCAAAGCCTGGCACCTCTAATACTAGAACAGAACAGACATGTCATGCATTTGACCTGTACCTTTACTTGCATGGCCTGTGCGGAAAGACAAAAGAAAAGAAACAAGGAAAAGAGTCAGTCAGTAAAAGTAGGGGTCCAAGCATAAGGTACCACATGTTAGTCATAGCTTCTCAGCCCCAGTTCTTCAGCCAACACAAAAGAAACGCAACCGTCCTGGAAGCCAGCTGCACATGGCATGTAGAGTGAATGGGACATTAGGATGGAGGTTAATTTGGTCATAAGTATTTATACCCAGACCAAGCAATGCACCCCTGGATCAAGGTCTCCTCAGAGACCAGCCTTCCAAAGTATGTGACACTCAGACCCAGGTGGTCTTCAGATGAACTCTTTAGATCTAAAGTCTTTCTCCTCCCACCTCCCGCCTTTCACCTGGGCAGGCTGCAGACAATCTGCCATTTAACCAAAGGCCCAATTGTCTTTCTTCTTTCCCCCCACCACATGATCACCTCTAGCAGATCTGTGGTTACAAAAATATGTAAATGTCTATTACTATGTTGTATACCTGAAACATATAATATCGCACATCAGCTACAAATGAAAAATAAATTTAAAAAAGCAAAAGAAGCAAAAGAGAGAGCAGACCTGAGTTAAGAAGTGATAGGTGTGCTTCTGCTAAAACATTTGCTAAAAAAAAGAAAGAAAAAAAATAAAGGACTCTAGGAACATCCAGGGTCACCCCACAGCCAGAGGACGGAGCACCTCCCTCCTTCTTATGTGACTCTCCATATACCTCATGTCAAAGGCTCCTATGCCCTACAGGCTCTAATTTTATTATTTTCTTCACATATTAAGATTAGTTAACTCAATCTATTTTGCTAATACTGGAAATACATATTTTTTAAGTTGACTGAAACTTTTTATTTATTGAACAAACATTTACGAATTCTTGTACTTTCAAAATTGTTTCATTTCCTCCAGTAATTTAAGATCAAACAGATGATTTTACATGTCAATTTAAGGAAAAAAATATTGACTTTTAAAGGATGAAGGATGTAAAGAGGGAAAAAGGGTACAGAGAGGGAAAATGGGGAGAGAGGGAGAAAGGAAAGGGAGAGAAGGAGAGAGAGAAAAAGGGAGAGAGGGATAAAAGGAGAAAGGGAAAGAGGGAGAAAGGCAAAGAGGTAGAGAGGGGAGGGAGAGAGTGAGAGAGAAAAGGGAGGGAGACATAGGAGGGAGAGAGAAAAGGGAGGGAGAGAGACTGAGAGAGAGTATTCAAGCTGCAGAAGTACAAAAGCAAAAGAATGCAAATAAAAATGAAAAAAGGGGGATTGGAGGGAAAGGAGAGAGAGAGAGAGAGATTGAGATACACACACAGATTGAGACTGAAACTAAGAGAGAGAGAGAGAGGAGTGAGCAGTAGGGGATATTAGAGTAAGAACTCATACATAATTCTGAATACCCTTAAAAAACTTGAAGACATCTAAACTCTTCCCTGTCCTTTTCCAGTGTACTGAAAAATCACTCATGGGCGGGATTGGCTGTAAACAAAGGGCACTCCAGTATTTCCCATATCACGACTCTTTCATTGTTTATAATCTTGGTCAATGAACTGGCATTTCTGGGGCTAAATGTGTTCTAACTTACCATTGCCCTCCGAGGAAGCTGCTGCCATTTTCCAGAAAACAAAACAAGTTTAAAAAAAAAACAAAAAATACTTGCTCAGCTTAGTTATGTTTAGCATAACATATATTTGCAACCCCATGTTATAGATGTTATAGAAACAAAACACACAATGAGCTCTCCAAAAAAAAATCTGCTTTAGCCTCCAGAAAAATTACACATCTCTGAACTGACCTTCAGTGAGCCAAGTATGAATAGGGGGGCACACTGTATATTTTTCTCTACCTTTCCATTTGCCACGGCAAGTGCAGTGCGTGTGGACATGCAGCCTCTTGCGCACATACCTCTGCAGCACCTGCTGTATGCACCGTGGCCAATTTTATTTACACAGCCCCAGAACTCAATTAAGAATAGAGATAAAAGTAAGCACAGGTAACAAGTGACCATTCAGATCAGGTAGTAGGGAGAACCTCTAATTTCAGGGAGGAA
Source organism: Rhynchonycteris naso (assembly GCA_037038555.1). Lineage (NCBI taxonomy): Eukaryota > Metazoa > Chordata > Mammalia > Chiroptera > Emballonuridae > Rhynchonycteris > Rhynchonycteris naso. Next base: position 85,436,960 of record CM072999.1, on the reverse strand, counting down.
AAGGCAATGAAAAGTCAATTGATAACAAAGAAGAATATCCCCTTCATGGCTTCTCAATATATAATTCCACATCCAAAAAATATAGCAGAAATGGCTGTGAGTTGCTGTTTTGGAGGCATGGTATTTCTCTGTCTGAGATTATGCACTGAAGTTATGAAATATTTTTTCCTAGCGAGCAATTTGAAACTGACTTTTGAACAGAACATCCTAGTAGAGCTGGGGGGAGTTACATAGTAAGCTCAACCCCTACCGTTTGGTAGATCAGGGCACAGGGGAGGTGACTGAATGATGCAAGACCATATCTCTTGTCAACAGTTGGGCCAAGGGTAGGACTTAGCTTCCTTTTAGTCTCTAGTTTGATTTACGGTTACATTTTGTGCCTCAACTGATCCAACAGGAATAATATAGATATTTGTTATCCCAAAGAGCATTAAAAATATTAGTTAACATTTAGGGAGTATCCTCACATCCATTACACTATAACTTTGACCTTATCCCATGTGGCTCAGAAAAAAACTGGCATACAATGTCAATGGAAATGAAAGTGTTTGTCCCTGTGAAATAACCTTATCAACAGGGGAGATGCGATATTCTGACTATGACCAGTCTCTGACAAGACAAAGACACCCTTTCCCTCACTCATGGATGTGAATGAATAAGGTTTCAAGGTAGTTTGTTAGGTTAGTTTTAAAATGTCTTTGTCAGTTCATCTCTTTCCAAGTATGAACTCAAGGACCCTGAGTGTCCACTCACCACCAGAGGGTTGAAGTGTCTTGCCATTTCTGCTCCTCTGGGATACAAATCCTTGTATCAGAGTCATTTCTACTGCTTTGCTGCCACTGCTGACAATGACAAAAAAGTCTAGCTGGTTCAGTCCTGAGCCAATAGATCTATGCCAAGTTGAAGGTAGCATCAAATCTACTCAGGATTTATTTATATGGGCAAGGTCAAAGGAGAGCTTGTGATGGCTGAAAGACCTTTCAGAGGGAACTTAAGATAAATGTCCAGGAATAAGAAGTCTAAAATATCCTACCTTGTATACCTGCCATGAGCAGATGTGTTTGCCAAAAGTTGAATGCAAAATGAATTTTGGAAAATTAAATAAAGTTCTATAAACCTCAAAAGGGTCCACTGGGAGGAAAGTTCCTTTGCAACTAAGATTCCTCTTGAAAGTGAATATACACTCCTGACTGCTCCACTTTATATGTGCACAATTATACTTAAAATACTTTATAGAGATTCTGTATATCAGATTCTAAACTTCAAAAGTCAGTTTTAGGGAGCTGTAAGAAATGTTAGTGCCAACATAGCTGAAGGATGGAAGGGCTGGAAAGGGGAGTGATTGAATTGACCAGAGCTAGTCACATGTGGTGAAGATTTGAGTGTTGATTTTTGGTGTTATCACAGCTCCTTGTCTGCAGCTCTACATACACAGGTCTTCCATCCAAAATATTTACTTGGAAAGGTGTCTCAAGAGCTTCACTACAAACTCATGATTGTCATCTTTCCAGAACTGATTTTTACTTTTGAGACGTTCCCATGTACCCCCCCCCCACCTTCATGTTCCTCAAAGGCAGCACTGTACCAGCAAGGAGAGACACGTATCTCAGGCATCACGTGACACTTATACTTGACATATACAGTTAACCCTCACTGAGGCATACTTCTCAGGGGAAGAGAGTCAAGGGTAAGCCATAACAGCTGGTAACAAAACATCACATTTTAAGTGAGCCTTGTTTTTGTATGTAGACCTGATGGAGTGTGTTAGAATTCTCTCCAATCAAAATAGCAAAGCCTCTCTGTGCAGAGCTGACCTAGGAGGAGGTAGGAAGCCAGTTCCCCCTCCTGTATTCCTGCTACAGTTCTCCCTACAGGTTAATTTTTTATTTTTTCAGACAGATGTTCGTTATGCCCTCTTTAAACCTTTCCTGCGGGGAGATGGACTAATATTTGGGTTTCTGAATACAACTTACAGGAAAAATAAACAAAAGGCATCAAGAGGTCAACACATCTAAAATAAAGCAGCTGTTGGATGTTCCAGATAGGAGGAAAACAAGTATAGTGTAAGAATATGTGCTAATGAGATCTACAAAGCAAGGCAATTTCTTCAACAGAAGGTGACTCTAGGCACCTGTATTTTTGCAGCTTCACTATGTAGGAAGTAGTTCTATTTTAAAACTACTGATAGGCTTGCTTTAGAGACCTTTCAAATACCTTAGGGCAGCTTAGGCAAGTCTTGAAACAAACTTTTTGACAGACAAGCAGCTATTTCTTCATAAATGTGATAACCAAGCTTATTCGAGAGCAATTTCTTTCAGTTCATTCTCAAAAAAAACAACAGTGGAGACTGTTGGTTTGACCTGATTGCAGTATGGAGCTAATCCCCTTATATAGCAAAGATACAGAGTTCAGGTCAAGGTTGAAAAGTCTTTGGAACTGATTTCTAAGGACTTACTTTTGACATCTTGCTTTTGCTGTCCCCAGTTAAAAATGCCAGATTATTAATTTCATTCTGAATCACAAAATTCTGCTCTTCCCTCTTGAAGTTCTATGTGGAGGGGAAATAAGAAAGCCAACATTACAAGACAATTCTCCGAGCTCTGTACCTTACATGGCTGTCTCTAAATCCAGGGCCCACATGTATCCTTACGTGAGATTTGCACCACAGGATGAAGACTTCTGCCACCATGCGGAAGAGCTGGTCAGAATCAGCATTGGGGCTTTTGAGCCAGTTGGATCTGAGTTGAAAAGTAAGTGAATACACATATGAAATTTAATCCTGATCAAAACAGTCACACTCACTGGACACTGGATGCACACATTTATCCAGATAAAACTATATCCCATAAGAAGGCTATCATCATCAGAAAGACTAAAGAGCAATACAGTCCTTCCATGCTTAGATATAGCCATGAATGTTGCAGATATTTTTGAAGGACCTACGATAACACTGGGGAACAATTTTTTTTTTTATTTTCCGCTGCATGAGGTTTTAGACCTGTCTCTATATAATTCTGCATTGCTGATTGCAAATTTAGAATCTTCTTTTAGGTGTATGCTCTAGTTTTTATGTAATTTTAATTTCTTTTTGTTACAGTTAATGACATGCATTGGTTTTTAATTTGGAGTTAAAGGGCAACTACTCTGGGATTGAACATAACCACAAGGCAATTCATATTTTACAAACATCACTTTTACATAATTGTAGTTGGTTTTAAATGTAAAAAATCATTATCTAATAAACACTCTCATATTTTGTTTTAAGATTGAATCATGTCTTCTTCGAGTAGGCGTAAATGTAAGAACAGTCCTGACACCTTCTGTTATATATGTGGCTGTTACACACTTCAACGTCAAAGGTGCAATATTTCAACATTTGTGACATTTGCATATATTGCCTATTTTCAAGTTCCCCTTGGCGATCAAGACAAGAATTGGGCTCCTCATATTGTGTGTCATAATTGTGAGGAAATGCTTTGTGACTGGACAAAAGGAAAATGCAAAGGAATGTCTTTTGGTATTCCCATGGTTTGGCGTGACCTTAAGGACCAGAGCAGTGACTGTTATTTCTGTCTGATCCATACAAAGGGCATTGGCAAGAAAAAACAGCATATGATCGTATATTCTAATATTCCTTCAGCAATACGACCTATCCCACACTCTGAGACATGCCCGGTTCCAGTTTTCAATGGTTTTGTTTCTTCTAAGGACAAAGAAAGTGAACATGGCGATCAAGTGTATTTTGATAAGATGCATGAGGAAATGGTTGTAGAATCTGAAGGGTCTTCTTCTGATGCCAAGCAGTCATTAAGCCCTCAGCAGTTTAGCCAACGCAAATTGAATGACTTAGTAAGAGATTTGGGCTTATCAAAGAAAGCAGCTGAGTTGTTAGCCTCCAGGCTTTAAGAAAAAAATGTACTTCACCGGTCAGCTAAAGTATCCCATTTCATGAAGAATGAACAAATTTTTTGGACTTTTTTTCCAAAGACAAACACTTTGTTTACTGTCATGATATCAGTAGTCTCCTCAGCTAGCTAGGTGTTACCACTTACAGTCCAACAGAATGGTGGCTATTTATCTTTTATTATTAATTTTCATCAGGGGACATTAATAAATCAGGGTACATATGTCCAAAGAAAACCTCTCCAGGTTATCTTATCATTCAATTATGTTGCATACCCATCACTCAAAGTCAAATTGTCCTCTGTCACCTTCTATCTGGTTTTCTTTGTGCCCCTCCCACCCCTCTCTCCCAACCTCTCCTCCCTCCCCCCACCCCGTAACCACCACACTCTTGTCCATGTCTCATAGTCTCACTTTTATGTCCCACCTATGTATGAAATCATGCTGTTCTCAGTTTTTTCTCTGTTTTACTTATTTCACTCTGTATAATGTTATCAAGGTCCATCCATTTTGTTGTAAATGATCTGATGTCATCATTTCTTATGGCTGAGTAGTATTCCATAGTATATATGTACCAAAGCTTTTTAATCCACTTGTCCTCTGATGGACACTTGAGCTGTTTCCAGATCTTCCCTATTGTGAACAATGCTGCCACGAACATGGGGGCGCATTTCTTCTTTAAGAACAGTGCCATGGTGTTCTTAGGGTATATTCCTAAAAGTGGGATAGCTGGGTCAAAAGGTAGTTCGATTTTTAATTTTTTAATTTTTTTAAATTTTTTTAAAATTTTATTCATTTTAGAGAGGAGACAGAGAGAGAGGAGGGAGGGAGAGAGAGAGAGAGAGAGAGAGGGAGAGAGAGAGAAAGGGTGGAGGAACTGGAAGCATCAACTCCCTTATGTGCCTTGACCAGACCAGTGCAGGGTTTTGAACTGGCGACCTCAGTGTTCCCAGGTCGACGCTTTATCCACTGCGCCACCACAGGCCAGACCGATTTTTAATTTTTTGAGGAATCTCCATACTGTTTTCCACAGTGGCTGCACCAGTCTGCATTCCCACCAGCAGTGCAGGAGGGTTCCCTTTTCTCCACATCCTTGCCAGCACTAATTCTGTGTTGTTTTGCTGATGAGCACCATTCTGACTGGTGTGAGGTGATATCTCTTTGAGGTTTTAATTTGCATTTCTCTAATGATTAGTGATGTTGAACATTTTTTCAAATGCCTATTGGTCATCTGTATGTCCTCTTTGGAGAAATTTCTGTTCATTTCGTTTGCCCATTTTTTGATTGGATTGTTTGTCTTCGTGGTGTTGAGTTTTATAAGTTTTTATAAATTTTGGTTATTAACCTATTATCAGACTTGTTGTCGAATATGTTCTCCCATTGTGTGGTTAGTTTTTTTATTCTGTTCTTATTGTCTTTAGCTGTGCAAAACTTTTTAGTTTGATATAGTCCTATTTGTTTATCTTGCCTTTTATTTCAGTTGCCCGTGGAGATAAATCAGCAAATATATTGTTGCTACAGATGTCGGAGAGCTTGCTGCCTATGTTTTCTTCTAAGATGCTTATGGTTTCATGGCTTACATTTAAGTCTTTTATCCATTTTTAGTTTGTTTTTGTGAATGGTGCAAGTTGATGGTCTAGTTTCATTTTTTTGCAGGAAGATGTCCAATTTTCCCAACACCATTTGTTTAAAGAGGCTGTCTTTACTTCATTGTATGTTCTTTCCTCCTTTGTCAAATATCAGTTGTCCATAAAGATGTGGGTTTATTTCTGGGTTCTCTGTTCTGTTCCATTGATCTATGTGCCTGTTCTTATGCCAGTACCAGACTGTCTTGAGTACAATGGTCTTGTAGTAAACCTTGATATCCGGAAGAGTGATACATCCTGCTTTATTTTTTCTTTTTAAGAATGCTGAGACTATTCGTGTTCTTTTTTGGTTCCATATAAATTTTTGGAATATCTGTTCTATATCTTTGAAGTAGTTCATTGGAATTTTAATTGGTATTGCATTGAATTTATAAATTGCTTTGGGTAATATAGACATTTTAATGATGTTTATTCTTCCTAACCATGAGCACGGTATATGCTTCCACTTGTTTGTATCTTCCTTGATTTATCAATGTTTTATAATTTTCCGAGTACAAGTCCTTAACCTCCTTGGTTAAATTTACTCCTAGGTACTTTATTTTTTTGGTTGAAATAGTGAAGGGGATTGTTTCCTTAATCTCTTTTGCTGACAGTTCATTGTTGGTATATAAAAATGCCTCTGATTTCTGAGTATTAATTTTATATCCTGCCACCTTGCTGAATTCATTTATCAGGTCCAGTAGTTTTTTGACTGAGACTTTAGGGTTTTCTATATACAATATCATATCATCTGCAAATAATGACAGTTTTACTTCTTCTTTTCCAATTTGGATGCCTTTTATTTCTTCTTCTTGTCTGATTGCTGTAGCTAGGACTTCCAGAACTATGTTGAATAAAAGTGGTAAAAGGGGACACCCCTGCCTGGTTCCTGATCTTAAGGGGATTGCTTTTAATTTTTGTCCATTTAGTATGATGTCTGCTGTGGGTTTGTCATAGATGGTCTTTATCATGTTAAGGAATGATCCCTGTATTCCCACTTTACTGAGAGTTTTGAGCATGAATGGGTGCTGGATTTAATCAAATGCCTTTTCTGCATCTATTAAAATTATCATGTAATTTTTGTCTTCCTTCTGTTTATGTGGTGAATCACATGGATTGATTTGCAAATATTGAACCAGCCTTGCCTCTCTAGAATAAATCCCACTTGATCATGGTGTATAATTTTTTTCATATATTGCTGGATCTGGTTGGCTAATATTTTGTTTGTAATTTTAGCGTCTAAATTCATCAGGGATATTGGCCTATAATTTTCTTTCTTTGTGATGTCTTTGCCAGGTTTTGGGATCAGAATTGTGCTTCCCTCATAAAAGAGGTTTGGATGTCTTCCTTCCTCTTTAATTTTCTGAAATAGCTTGAGGAGGATAGGAGTTAGTTCTTCTTTGAATTTTTGGTAGAATTCACTTGTGAAGCCATCAGGCCCAGGACTTTTCTTTTTTGGGAGTTTTTTGATAACTGTTTCAATCTCATTTGTTGTAATCGGTCTGTTTAGGTGTTCTGATACTTCCAGATTGATTTTTGGAAGATTATATGATTCAAGAAATTTGTCCATTTCACCTAGGTTGTCTAATGTTTTGGCATAGAGTTCTTCATAGTATTTTCTTACAATGCTTTGTATTTCTGTTGCGTCAGTCGTTATTTCTCCACTCTCATTTCTAATTTTATTTATTTGAGTCCTCTCTCTTTCTTTCTTGGTGAGTAGTTAAAGGTTCATCAATCTTGTTTACCTTTTCAATGAACCAGTTTTTGGTTTTTATTGATCCTCTGTATTGTTTCCTTAGCCTCTATGTCATTTATTTCTGCTCTGATCTTTATTATTTCCTTCCTTCCACTGGTCCTGGGCTTTATTTGCTGTTGTTTTTCTAGTTCTTTTAGATGCAGGGTCAGGTTGCTTATTTGAGCTTTTTCTAGCTTCTTATGATATGCCTGTAGTGCAATGAACTTCCCTCTCAGTACTGCTTTAGCTGTGTCCCATAAATTTTGAGTTGATGTATGCTCATTATCATTGGTTTCTAGAAACTGTTTTATTTCTTCTTTGATCTAATTGTTAATCCATTCATTATTTAATAACATGCTATTTAGTTTCCAAGTGTTTGAGTATTTTTCAGTTTTTCTTTTGTGGTTAATTTCTAGTTTCATGGCATAGTGATCAGAGAAAATGCTTGATATGATTTCAATCTTCTTAAATTTGTTGAGACCATCTTTGTGTCCTAACATGTGGTCTATCTTAGAAAATGTACTATGAGCGCTTGAGGATAATGTATATTCTACTGCTTTTGGGTGAAAAGTTCTGAAGATATCTATTAAATCGAATTGATCTAGTGTATCCTTTAAGTCTGCTGTTTCTTTATTAATTTTCTTTCTTGAGGATCTATTCAGTGATGTTAGTGGGGTATTGAAATCCCCTACTATTATAGTATTGCTGTTAATCTCGCCCTTTATATCCATCTGCTTTATGTATGTCAGGGCTCCTATATTTGGTGCGTAGGTATTTATAATAGTTATATCTTCCTGTTGAATTGTTCCCTTTATCATTATGTAGTGTCCTTCTTTATCTCTTACTACAGCATTCGTTTTAAAGTCCATATTGTCAGATATAAGTATTGCTACCCTGGCTTCTTTTCATTTCCATTTGCATGAAATATTTTTTTCCATCCTTTTACCTTCAGTCTATGTGCATCTTTTGTTTTAAGGTGTGTCTCTTGTAGACAGCATATATATGGGTCCTGTTTTTTTATTCACGCAGCTACCCTACGTATTTTGATTGGATCATTTAATCCATTTACATTTAAGGTTATTATTGATATGTAATTGTTTATTGCCATTTTATTCTTTAAAACTGTATTCTTCTTTTGCTAAATTCTTTACTCCCTTTGAACTGTTCACAACAGTCCCCTTAGTATCTCTTGCAGAATTGGTTTGGTTTTTATGAATTCCTTGAAGCTTTTTTTGTCTGGGAAGCTCTTTATTTCTCCTTCAATTTTAAACGTTAGCCTTGCTGGATAGAGTAGTCTTGGTTGTAGGTTCTTGTTCTACATTACTTTGAATATATCTTGCCATTCCCTTCTGGCCTCAAATGTTTGTGTCGAAAAGTCGGATGTCATCTTTATGGGAGCTCCTTTGTAGGTGATAGCCTTCTTTTCTCTAGCAGCTTTTAAAATTTTCTCTTTATCCCTTAGCTTTGGTATTTTAACTATGATGTGTCTTGGTGTAGATTTCTTTGGGTTTCTCTTTAATGGAGTTCTGTGTGCTTCTTGAACATGTGAAATGTTTTCCAGCCTTAATTTAGGGAAGTTTTCTGCTATGATTTGATTGAACAAAGTTTCTATATCTTGTTCTCTCTCCTCCTCTTCAGGAACCCCTATGATGTGGATGTTATTTCTCCTCATGTTGTCACAGAGCTCCCTTGGAGTTTCCTCACATTTTTTGAGTCTCTTTTCTTTTTTCTGCTCTGCTTCTCTGCCTTAGTTTATTGTGTCCTCTAACTTGCTGATTTGACCCTCAGCGTCTTTCATCCTGCTTTTAATTCCTTCCATTGTGGTCTTCAGTTCTGATACTGTATTTGTCATTTCTTTCTGATTCTTTTTTATTATTTCAATTTTGTTTTTTATACTTGTTATCTCTTTATTTAGGTGTTCATAGTGACTATCCATTGTTGCTCTAATTTCTTTGAACATCCTAACTATCATTATTTTAAATTCTGCATCTGGTAATTTAGTTATATCTGGTTCATTCAGGTCCTTCTATGGGGATTTCTCTTGATTCATTTGGGTTGCCTTTCTCTGCCTGCCCATTCTGTCTGTGTATAAGAAGGTTGTGGCCACTCGAGTCCAATGGGTGTTGCCTTTGTGTTCTCTAGGTGTGATCTATCTGCAGGCCCTCCACCCCCTTTGCTGCTGCCTAGGGTGGTTGGGTATGGGCTTTGCAAGCACTGGCCCACTGCATCTGTTGCTGTGATTTTTGTCTCTCCTTCGTGGGAGGGGCTCTGTTCTGCTGCCTGGCTCTATAAGCCTTAGCCTGCCTGAGCCTTCGTCTCACCCCCACAATTTGGGTTGTGCACTGCACTCAAGCCACAAGCCTCAGTACCAAGGGTAGAGGTGAGCACCTTTGCTCAGCTGCAGACCCAGTCTGTTCCTGGGCTTCTGCCCAGCCTCCGCAGTCAGAGCCTGCTCACCACAGTTTTTCGGGCTGGGCGGGGCTGCTGGTGTGTGCTCAGCTATGAGCCTCCGCTCATCCGGGGCTCTAGTCCCGCCCCGCGTTCAGAGCCAACTCATGCGTGCAGGACGGCAAACTGCGGTTTCTCCGGCCGGGAGGGGCTGCTGGCGTGCGCTCAGCCGTGAGCTTCCTCCTGTCCCTGGTCCCAGCCCGGCCCCCGTGGTCAGGGTCGGCCTGCGCAGGATCCAGGGTTACAGAGCAGATCTCTGCCCATTTCTGGCCTCCCACGTTTCCCCCGCAGGCTGGGCTACAGGTAGGCCCGCAGCTGCTAGACCGCTTTCGTGGGTCACCTCCACCCCTGCTGGGCTAGACTGAGCTCACATCGGCTGGGCCTCCGCCCCGGCCAACAGAACTGCATTTCAGCGTCCTGCCGCCACCATCCCTTCAGCAAGCCCCCAGCTGTGTGGGTAGGGGCACTGCAGCTCAAACCCTAACACTCCATACTGTATTCCTGGAAGCTCCCTCCGTCTAAGCTGCTCTGCTCTAAGTGCTGCGGGAGAGCTTGCTTGGCTGGTGTCCTGTCTCCCTTTACTGGTATTGCTAGTTCCAGGGGAAATATTCATTTTTGATTAGGGAAGTGACTTAGCCCAGGGCTTAGGGTGGCTGTCCCTCAGAGTGTTTCTCCCTGTGCCTTCAGTCCACACTCTCTTCCCGCTGCTCTGGTCCTCTCCTCTGTCCCCATTCCCCAGAGCCCCAGGTGAGTGGTTTTGAGAGAGGTTTTCTGCACTGTCCCTTTAAGAAGAATCTTGGGTCTGAGAAAACTGTCTCTTTCTCACAAACAGTATCCTCACTTGTTTCACAGCTCAATACTGTCCAAACGCCTCTTCTAGGCTCTGGGGCTGCAGGCTGGGCTTTGTTCCTGGGACCCAGGTCCCTCCCTCTCCTCCAAACTCTCCTCCCACCACGTGGGTTTCTCTGGGCTGCCATTCGCTCCCGGGAGCTGGGCAGCCCTCTCTGCGTTTTTGCTTTTCCTACCAGTCTCAATGTGGCTTCTCCAGTGTTCCTTGGTTGAAGAGTCCACTTAGTTTAGTTTGAAGTTGTTTTATCCACATGATGGTTCTTAAAATTGAGTTATAATCCACTGTGGTTCTGGGAGTTGGAAGTTGGTACGTCTGCCTACTCCATCGCCATCTTGCCGTCTCTCTGGTGGCTATTTCTTGACAACTCTAAATGGAGTCTGAAACGTGTTCTCCTACACAATGGTAATATTTATGCAGCGGTTGCAATTGATTATTCAACTCTTCTGTGAGAATATTATAATGACATAAAAATTGTCCTCAACTTTCTGAAGTATGAGGAGCATAACTGGATCATTTGTGTGGATCTGAAAATGGTAAATTTTTTGCTAGGACAATAGAGAGGTTTCATGAAGTATCCTTGCTTTCCGTGTTTGTAGGACAGCCGAGCTGGGGAGAAACACTGGACACAGAAGGCATAGCTGAAACGTGAAGCTCTGGAAGTAGGAATGCAAAATATTGTGAATAAACCTGTGGTTGAGACAGGATAATTTTTCCCCCACTTCACATCTAACTTGGCTTAATGAAGCAGTTTGTTCAGGCTTTGAATAGAGGAAGTGAATGCTTTCAATATATTATTTCTGCTTTTCCTGCCTTGTCTTTCGAGAGGATAAAAGCAGGTGTATTCGATGGACCCAAATTCGAACCCTCATATGTGACGAAGAATTTGCCAAGAAGATGAATAAGGAGGAGAAAGCAGCATGGCAGTCTTTTGTGGCAGTTACAAAGAACTTCCTTGGCAACAGAAAAGCAGAAAACTATGAACTTCTGGTTCAAAGGATGCTGTTGGCTTTCTGCGACATTGGATATAACATGAGCGTTAAGATTCACTTCCTTAACGGTCACCTTGATAAGTTTCCCAAAAATCTTGGAGCTGTTAGTGATGAGCAGACTACTGCTGGAGCATCAAATGGGATTGTCCTCAACAAGTATACAAATGCAAGAGCTACAAACCCAAATTTTTGCCTGAATAGAATTTAAGTAAGTTTTATGCAAATTTTATGATTAAAATAAGTGTTTTAATATGTTCTATTTCTAAATTGTAGACGAATTCTGATGTAATCATATCATTTAGTATATTAGTGTATTTACTGCATTGTATAAATTATTATATTTTTACAAAGATGATGCCCGAGAAGACATTCTACTTCATTATGTTAAACTAAATGTTGAAAATTTTACAATAAGATAAAAACCTAAAATCTTGAATTGCAGGAAAACTCTAGCTTACAAAGGAAAACTAATGTCACATTTGAGATCAGCACTCTCAAAGTAGGTAAGAACAAGTGTTTTTGTGGATGCAACAAAAATTTTGTTTTCCAGTGTATAGTTGTTTCCATTTTACCAAAGGAGTCAAGGATTATGTTAGCAAACAGATGTCATAAATCAACATTTCAAAACTGTCAAAGATAGGTGTTTTTCCTCTTGTAAACTGATGAAGTGATTAAGTTTACACTCTGTTTTGAGATAAATGTCCTTTAATATACAAGGCAGGGAAAGGTAGGAAAGTCTTGGTCACTGTGACATCTAATCTTGTCATTGACACTTGTTGTCACGCCTCTGAAATGTTGAGCATTCATTTTACAAACAGTTCAGGCCTCATCCCTTTTCCTTTCAAAGCCAGTTTTAAGAAAACTGTAAGACAGTATGTTTTTCACTGTTAATTGAAGTGCATAGAGAGAGACCAAACATCTCATGCCCTCTGAAATGGTTTGGAAAGTCCTTATAAATTGGCATTATTCATTTCTTTAAAAAAGAAAAAATAAAATAATTGGGTAAGAAGTTTCACAGTGGTAGCAAGAAGGCTAAATTTCAATAGAATTCAGTCAATTTCTAAAAGTTCTCTTGCCCCTAAGTATCTTTCACATTTGAGTTAAATTATATTTTGAAAAGGCTGGGTGAGTTTGCATTTTAAATATCTGTACAGAGTGACGTAGAAGTTAAACTGTCTATTGCCTTTCTTAAGTTAAAGAAAACTTTGGCTTTCATGGATGGTCTGAATAAACCAATGTTCCTTGGAGCTCAGAGGATAATAAGTATCAAAAGCCAGTTCCATATGCCTGGGGGCATCAGGCTGAATTGCAGCCTTATCTTCTGCCCATCCATAGTGAGCACACACCATTCTAAACCGGAAAGGTGAAGACTCATGGGGCTAAGATCACTTTTAGATCCTTCTCTCATCTCCTAAATTTCCACTGCCTTGAATTCCAGCCTCACGGATGTTTTTATTTCATCTTTCCTGTTTTCTTTTTCAGCTAGTCTCTCCTTTATGTGGCAGAGACTACAGGTTGTTTACTCATTCTCTTGTCTTCCTTAGGAACAAAACGCATTTTATGCATCCTACTGAAGATTATACTACCCAGCTTCCCGTGAGGAATCGTCCCATAAATGGGTTCTCATCAATGCGATGGAGGTGGAAGTTGTTGTGTGGGCCTTCTAGAAGAGCCTTCCTGCTTCCTATTTGGAAAGATAATATGATGGTTCTAATCATCATTTTGCACCATAAAGTAACTTTAAAGATGGAAGCCAATGTTAAGGATGGAAAGACAAAGGAGTGAGGGTCACTAATGAAAAGGAACCACACTAGTCCTAGATTGAATATCTTTGGATTTCTTTTATGTGTGATATTTGACTTCTAATTTGTTTAAGCCACTGTAATCAAGTATCCGTTACTGGAAGCCATCCAAACTTGAGGCTTGAGATTAGTAATGCTTTTTGATTTCTTTCATATTGATTTTTCAAGAGCACTTTTTCAGGGTCAAGTGTCAAGTTTTATCAGAACTGGCAGCTGTTCATTCTTTAGTGTTTTGGTTTAAATGAGCTTTATGGGTTTTCATTATGCCCAGAGTGGGAAGAGGCAAGGAGTCAAAGCCTATCCTCCAAGGAAAGTACAGCCTCAGGGAGTGTGAGTAGCAGGAGTACTGCAAACACCCTTAGGTAAACATTCCTCCCAGGAGAAACAGGAGGATTTTGATCCCTTTCCTTCATATGGTTTTAGCTCAATGAATTTTGTTTTAATCACTCTTCTTCTTAGAGGCAAATCTTTATTTCCAGTGAAGTCCTTTGGTCAGGTTCAGTGTGGCAGGTGCATGAAGACCAACTCATTAAATGTCTTTCCCCTTAATCTGGCTTGAGAGAGGTGCAGGTACACAAACTCTCTGCACCTCTCTCAAGCCAGATTAAGATGGAATTTTCAGGAGACTGGAAGATCCTGACCTCATCTCTCCTATTTGCCAGTAGCCTTTCTACCCCACCATGATGTACAGACTTGTCTTTTCCTGCTCCCAGTCTTCCATAGAATTCAGGATCTCACTTAATATTCAGACACATGAGCCTTTGGGAGGCACTTAAGTGATTCCTCAGTCTCTGGTCACCGGTACTACATGCTGCCAAAGGGCAGTTGGAAACTGCAGGCTGTAGGTGGGAAGAAGGCTGGGTATAGAGGTAATGATCAGTGGGGGTGATGGTTGAAGCAACCTACATGGAGAAATTACTGAGCATATTACTGGAGGGAAAAAGCACAATAATATAAATCTTGGATGATGACAAGAGCAAGGAGAGTTGACGTCTATTATCAAAAAAGCTGTCAGATTTTGAAGGACACTAAAGCCATGCTTCTAAGTTCATGGTCAGGTTTTCTGACTTCGAGGAACGACCTTCTCAGCCTTGTTTCTAAGCCTCTGGAAGAAGGCACAGCCTGTGGCAGTCACTACACAAAACACCCTTCCACAGGTTGAGAGATGGTTTTTCTCCAAAATCAAACTTTTTAAAGTTGTTTATTTCCATGTTCTGATTGTTTCTGGTTTTGAGGCTGAGAAGCCATTGCCTCTTTTAGAAAGATTTTCTTGAACCTACGCTGACTTACTATCAGCTGGATGTGGAAATGGAGAGCTGATTAGTGGATGAGGACATGGAGAGCTGATCTGCCTGCTGTGACCACACCACACTACACTTGGAATTCCTGTTCATTCTAGGTCAGCTTCAGGCCGAACATAAAATAATGGAAGCATTTCTTCAGGGAGTGTCCCAGATGGTGAAGAAACTTCAAACGCTGCCATGACAGGGCTGAAGGAAGTACAAAGGTTCACCATAATGAGGAAAAATAGGGAGGAGGACAGGAGAAGATGGCAGCCTTCAATATTTAAAGAGCTAACACAAGAGAGATTGGCATAGTTTTGTGTAACTCTAAAGAGCAAAATCAGAACCAATGGATGGTAGGAGTTACCATTGAGCTCAAAATGGTTTAAACTGTCTGTGACTAGAATGGGAGCTGCACATAAGGAAAAGCTGCTTCTGTTGTTTATACCCATGGTGGATAATCAGAGGAAGGAAATGCACTGCTAGGAAAAAGGAAGGGGGTATTTAGTCCTCCCATTAGAGGAAAGATGAAGTGACTTCAAATACTCCTGCCAACTCCACAATCTCATCCAATACAAGCCAGCTAATTCTTTTGGATGAAGAAAGAACTTAAAGAAGGTAAGGCACACACAGAGGAAGGAAGCGCTTCTGAGCAAGGCTCAGATGGTCATAATGCTCTCTGGGGTTAGGGAAGAAGGAGTTGAAAGGTGGGAGTGATTGAATTAACGATGACCTCAAAGACTCTGGGACACTGCCATTTTTAGCACTGTCAAACACTGTGGAGGTGGAACACACTCTAGTTTGAGTCTTGATTGTCAATAGTGACAAATTACATTAAAGAGCTATTCTCAGAGCAAACTTATTCTACTTTTATTTTTGTTTTCACCTCACACTCTTACAAATTTCTTCTCTAAACTGTTAACATAATTATGTTAATCAGAAATGACTAAAATGATGACTCTCAAAGTAGGATTTCTTTTGAGAAAGTGATTCATATTCCCCATACATAGGTAAGGGATTACCCCCTCCTCCCCGTGTGTGTGTGCGCGTGTGTGTAAGGGGTTTATTTTGAAATGATAAATTTATGTAATCTTAAGTAAATTATTTTAAATATTAAGTACAATTTACCTTATAAAATAAATGCTAAAATGTGCATATTCAGACCTATTTCCTGCCCATGACAGATGGCATACCACTAAAAATGTTAACAATGTTCCCTCAAATATTCCTGGGTGCATTCAATATCTACAGTAAGGTATTTTAAGATCAAGCTTTCCCAAATTTATATTTTAGGCCTGCATGCTCTAAGAAGGTGTGGCATAATAAAAAAAAATGTATTGTATTTGGTCTTTGCCTTCCACTGGGACCAGTAATCCTTTACTCCCTCTTCTGTTCACGGTCATTGATCTCCTATGTCCTCCTTTCCCTTGCCATTCAGCTTAAATTCCATAGTTGATCTTTATATTACCCTCTTACATACACCCTCAACTCCCTAACTCCATTTTTCTTGGTCAGACTCACTATACAAAATCCCAACCTTGGTTAAATCCGTCTCTCTTCCTACTCTGGGCCTAAGCCTGGCAGCTGGACCGGCTGGGGAAAAAGACAACCTGTTGATGGGTTTCACTTCAGGACCATGGTCATAGATCTCAAGTGGGGCCCTTAGTGCTGCGTGGCTACCACACTGTACTTTCCTGTCCATCTACTCTCCCACTTCTCCCTGACCACCACCTTGTGTCTTCTTACTCCTCAGATCTCCAAGTACCTTCTCCCCACTCTCACTCTCAACTGATGATCTTGTTTCCTACCAAGAATGGAAGTAATCAGAAAAGGACTCCTAAAGACTCTGTCTACCGCATATCTATAAATATAGGTGTATGTTATGTTGTATATGTTATGTGTATGTGTGTGTGTGTGTGTGTGTGTGTGTGTGTGTGTGTGTGTGTGTGTCTACCAGTATCAGCGTACACTCTCTGTCCTCTGTCTGCTGGAGTGAACTATCTGAGGCTGATTCTTTGCCTGTTCAAGAACATTACTTTAGAAATCCTCTCTTTTACCTTGATCAATTTCCTCTGTTCTACTGGATTATTCCTATTAACAAAGAAACAAGCTGACAAGTCCCCCATCTTAAAAGGTCTTCTTTTGACCCTCCTTCTTGCTCCATCTGTCATCCTGTTTCTCCATTCCACCTTAAACTAACACTCCTTGAACAGGTTATCTGTACTGCTGTCTTCAAGTTCTTTTCTTCCATTCTCTTCTAGTCCACTACAAAGTGGCTCTCATCTCCATTGCTCCCCTGAAACTGCTCTGGTCAAGACTACCAATATACATCATCATTTTTTCCTACTGGAATCGCTTTATGAAGTTGATACCTAGGACACAACATTCTGCTGGTTTCCTCCTGTCTCATTGATTGCTGCCACTCAGTCTCAGTCACTGGTACCTCCTCTACTGTTTGACCTCTTAATGTTGGCGAACACAAGGGCTGAGTCCTTGGAACTCCTCTCTCCCCCTCAATGCTTTTTCTTTTTCTTTTTTTTTAATAGTATCCGACTTTATTTATTTATTTATTTATTTAATAGGGACAGAGAGAGGGATAGACAGGGACAGACAGACAGGAACAGAGAGAGATGAGAAGCATCAATCATTAGTTTTTTGTTGCAGTTGCGACACCTTAGTTATTCATTGATGGCTTTCTCACATGTGACTTGACTGTGGGCCTTCAGCAAACTGAGCAACCCCTTACTGGAGCCAGCGACCTTGGGTCCAAGCTGGTGAGCTTTTGCTCAAGCCAGATGGACCCACGCTCAAGCTGGCAACTTCGGGGTCTCAAACCTGGGTCTTCTGCATCCCAGTCTGACGCTCTATCCACTGTGCCACCGCCTGGTCAGGCCCCCTCACTGCTTTTTCATTCAGTCTCATAGTTCTTAAAGTCTACATGTCAATGTGTTGATGACTCCCAAATTCCTATACCTACATCAGACCTCTCTCCTAAACTCTGTACATATATTCAATTGCCCACTCAACATTTTTATTTATTTTCTTTATTTTTAAGTGAGAGGAGGGGAGATAATGATATAGACTCCTGCATGCACTCTGATAAGGACCACCCAGCAACCCCTGTCTGGGGCTGATGCTCGAATCAATTGAGCTATTTTAAGCATCTGAGGTTATTATTGGAACAACCGAGCCATTGGCTGCAGGAGGAGAAGAGAGAGAGAAGGGCAAGAGGGAGAGGAGAGAAGTAGAAGGTTGCTTCTCTTGTGTACCCTGATGGGAATAAAACCCAGGATGTCCATACATCGGGCCAATGCTCTATTCACTGAGCCAATCAACCAGGGCTACATTTTCATTTCTATATTGATTAGGCAACTCAAATTTAACATGTCCAAAAACGATATCCTGATCTTCCCTTAAAAATCTTCGTATGCACAATGTCCCCCAACTCAGTTGATGAAAACCCCATCCTTCCATTTGCCAGAATCATCTTTAACTTGACTCTCCTCTTTCCTCTCATTCCCAGGCTGGAACTCCCAAGAGCACAAAATAGACTCAGAATCTGATAGCTTCTGTCAACCTTCATTATTACCATGCTGACCCCAACCAACATCAACTTTTTTTAATTGTGGTAAAATACATTAACATAAAATTGGCCATTACTGACATTTAGTCCATTCACAATGTTGGGCAACTACTTCTAAAACATTTTCAGAACTCTAAAAGGAACCCCCAGTCCCATTAAGTAGTTGTCCCCCATTTCACGTCCCTCCCAACCCCAGGCCTTGGTGACCTCTAGTCGGCTCTGTCTCATGGATCGCTGTCAGCTCTTGACTGGATCATTGTGAGCCTCCTGCTGGTCTCCTCACTGCCTTATTTGCCTCCATCCCTTGCCACAGTGCTCAATGAGTGAATTGAATCACAGGCAGATTAGCTCAAAACCACCAACATCTCATCTCGCTCAGAGTAAAAGCCAGTTTCATAGCAGCCTCCTGGGCCCTGACTCATCTTGCCTCTTAGACATGTACGCTCTCCACACCCCTCAATCTCCCCCAGCTACACTTGTGATTCCTTGAACATCCCAAACACACTCCTTTCCCAGGGCTGGCACCAGATGTGCCCTCTTCCTGGAGCAGCCTTCCCCAGCCCTGCAGGCTTCCTGACTTTGCCTCCTTTGGTCTTTGCTCACATGTTGCTTTCTCAGTAGCATTCTGTTTACAATTGCAGCTCCACCCTACCCTGGCACTCCTTATTTCCCTTCCCCTGCTTTGCACAATTTACTTTTATAAGTAAAGTGTATAATTAAATATTTAAGTAAATAAGTAAGTATAATTAAATAACTATTGACTTGGTTTACTGTCTGCACACCCTACCCCTGGCCAGAATGAAAGTCCCAGACACCTTTGCTGGTTTTGTTCATTCTGTTATCTGATGCCCAGCACAGTCAGTAATACCTGTGGAAGAAATGTGGAACAGAATGGCAGGAGGGCGGAAATGGGTCGCTGCTGCCCTTATACAACCAACTCCCCTTCACTGATGGTATTTGAGGATGCAAGGAGTGCCCATGCTACTGCCCACATACAATCACTGGTCAAGGAAAGCATTGCCTGCAGGTCCCACATTAGAGATTATTGGGGGAGGCAATAGGGGGTGGCAGCTGTGACCTCCCTCTCTCACTTGGAACACACCCAACACCAGCTTTCCTTCCTATAGACGTGCTTGCCTGGGCCTCTGCCATACCTGTTGTTGTCCACGTAGCGGATCAGCATGGGGTAGAAAGCGTAGAGGTCTCTGCAGAGGACTGCAAACTCATCCAGGATGAGGAGCTCCGCCTCCTGGGTGTCCCCTTTGCTGTCGGCTTTCAGCTGCTCCTCCTCCTGTACCGTCTTCACTGCCTTTTTCTTTAGCTTCTCCAGAGTTGGGATGAAGTGGCTTCTTAGCAGGTCAGGCCTGGCTTTGCTGATGATCGGCTGGGCGTACACTGTGTTTGCAAACAAAGGGCCTCCCCCTCATTTCATGTATTGTGATAATTGATCAAAGGAAAGAAGTGATACTGACAGATGAGGCTGTAAAAATCCGTCAGTTTGGGATGGCACCTGTCCCTGGTCCCCTTCCTTAATCTCTCACTTGGCACTTTCCTCTCATGAAGCAGAAGTCAGGAGAGGGGGTGGAGCTGTAGGAGAAGGTCCTGTTCCTGCAGGCCATGGGGAGCCCCCGCCACCCCTGAACTCCTCTGCGTGCATGGTGTTTGCTGCACCTCCTAGTTTTTCATAATGATGCCCTTGTGTCATTTTGCAGTATGTTCATGTTAGTTTTTGCTCACTGGCTAGATTATAAACTCCTTGAAGTAAGCACTTGGTTTATAATAACCAGCACTGTGCCAAGCCAATAGTAGGCACTGAATACTATGCTTTCTGGCCATTTTACCGAAAAATCTGGTGTTAAAAATACATGATAAACCCAACCACCGTTCCTAGCCCTCAACACTTTAGGACTGTCAACCTAATGCCTGGAGGTTCCTTTGGGCCCCTAGGAAGAAAGACAGGCTGTTATCAGTTATAACAGAGAGAGAATGGGGTGGGCACTGAAAGTCAAAGAGCAGAAATAAGCAATCAGTGGGACTTGGGACTACAATTCTGACCCTCTAAAAGAGAAAAATAAAATCTTTATCTCACCATATTTCTTAAATAATATCCTATTGGTTCAATTCATAATAAAGATCAGAATCAGAGTGATTATTTTAAAAAGTAAAATAATAAGAGTCATGAATCACCAATAATATTCATGGTGTATTTCAAAGTTTCTTTAGTTTAAGGCCTTTTAACTGAAAAACAGCCTACTTATACCTGACCTGTGGTGGCACAGCTGATAAAGCATTGACCTGTAATGCCGAGGTCGCTATTTAAAACCCTGGGCCTTCTCAGTCAAGGCACATATGACAAGCAATCAGTGAACAACTAAAGTGAAGCAACTAGGAGTTGATACTCCTCATTCTGCACCACCTCCTCCCTCTGTAAAATTGATAATTAAAAAAACCCAGTCTACTTTCCAACACTTAAAAGAAATCTCATTTTGCTTTATTTTTTAATTTCACAAAGAAGACTCTTTTAGAAAGAGAAGGTGATGGGAGCTCTTGGCTGAGAGACTAAGTCAAAACTTAGTGCCATGACATGACTAGACCTTTACACCCCACTCTCACCAAGTTGCACCTCTGCTATGGACTTGTAATCAGAATTGCTATTCCAGATGTGGGTAATTTGGGGTTGTTATTAAAATTAATTTTGTTTAGGTACCAGGAATTAAGTGGCCTGTCTATAGAATTAATTCACTTGTGGAATAAAAGGCTAAGTTCAGTTCCCATCAGGGTCACTCTTCCTGAAACATCTTTCCTTTCTGCTCTTCTAGGGAGCCAAGGGAGCCAATGTTTATCTCCTTCCTTCCCTTAATCCGGATTTACAAACTAGAGCTCCTCAACAAATGGCCTTAGGGTTAACAACATTCTTGGGCTAACGGGTCAGAAAGAAACACCAGCTTTATTTATTCATGTTCACAGAAGCCCATCTCTACCATCTAGTGGCCATTAGCACCCTAATATTTATAATTTTGATCTCGGCTCATTTCTGAGAAGAGAAGGAGGTAGGGACTTTCCTTTCTTGGTCTTGAAGAGGAAATGTCCACTATTCTGTCCAGGAGGAGAAATACTTAGGGTTGGGCTCATATACCCTGGGACTTAGCAACTGCATGTCACAGTCCAGGAGATGAGATGGGTGAAGGTGTTATGGTGGTGTCCTCTATCTAAACAGTAGGTCCATCAAATGCAGTGGCTGTGCCTTAGGTTTTTTCTATCTCCTCAGACTCTATTTTGACACAAAGGACACTAAATATTCATGGTTTCTTGACTATGGAAAGTATGGTTTTTATTCTCCAAGTCTTTCACTTTTTGAGGTTGCTCCAGGAACAGAAAACTCAGCTAACAGCATTTACCAAGAGCCTCCTGCATGTAAGGAGTTCCAGAGGAACACAAAACAACCTCCCCCAAAAAACTACCCCAAAGTGATACTACTACAAACCTAAATCAGAGAGTGTCTAAGAAAGTATAACACGAAATACAAATGCTAGGAACTTACAGTGCAGCCCAGATGGGGGTGAGTTTTATGCTAGTGGAGAACACACAGAGGATCATTTACCAAGAAAATATGGACAATTATTACAGTAAGAACAAATGGGATTCTTATATACCAAAAGTAAATAAAACAATAGTCATCCAAGTCAGGTGGAGTTTATCAAGAAGAGCATTCTGGAGGTTTGAGGGGCCTGTGTTAGTTGGTGAGTGGGACAGGAGCATTTGCTCCAAGAAACTCTACAGGGGAATAGTTCAATTCTTTTTACTGGTAAGTAACTAAGAGGAGTAGGGAGAATAGTTCCAAGATAGACTGAGAGATAAAAAGAGAATCTAGGCATCTTGGTCCCTGAGCCGGGGCTGGGGAAAAAAGTATTGGTACCTGCAATGCGCTTCATCCAGGAGGCCTCGTCGATGCCCAAGTTGTTGTTGATGATTTTCAGAATGTTTCCCAGGATGACACTGAGGTGTTCTGAGGTGACTTTGGTGCAGCAGGGCCCTGTGCTGGGGGGCAGGTGCTCAGGCCCCTGCTCCCACCAGTAGGACAGGTAGTTGCAGAGCATGGGCAAGATCACCTCGATGACGTGGGGCATCTCCGTGTACCGGGCGCCTGACTCGGCAAGGTTGTTGATTTCTTTCATTAGGCCTTCCAGCTGGGGGATATCAGGGCACATTTCCTCCACTGTGTCAGGCATCCCAAGAACTGACCGAGAGGGTACAGGAAGAACAAAGGGACGGTAATTCAAAAGCACAATGGTACAACCTTCTCTCCCTCTGTTCCACCCTTCCTTCGGTCTTTTGATGTGTCCACCCCAGAGCCTCACATAAGTGAGCACTAGATGTAAAGGAACTTCTGTCCCAGCTATCTTGCAGCTCCCAGGGGCTGGGCTGGGTATGCTCCCACATGCCATACTCAGGTAGAAACACTTAAACATAAGGTTAAAGGAGCAGAACAGGGACCTGACTGAGGGTAATTCATAAGACCTGTCTGTGACAAAGCCAGTCTCGGGGCTTCTCCCTCTTGTGCTCAGGCGTGCACTGCAGGAAAGGCGGTACTAGTTAGAGACAAGCAGCTAATGAGTGTTTCATCGCCAATTTGTGGTCCAATCACCTGGACCATATCTGTATTGGGTAGAAAAGGGAAAGAAAACCTTCTGATCACATATTCTTTCAGCTGAACCAGAAACAACAGTATGTTTCATTCAGTTGTGGGTTTTATTTGGGGGGGGGGAGGGAACATTGCACACGTGTTGATTTCTGCATTTACAACAGAAGTTAATGATGACCTGAGCTGACTTGTGCCAAGACTTCCTGTCAATCACTTTAGCCTTTTTGTTGCTGCAGAGTTGTGTGCAAGAATAGTGCGCAAGCTCTGTCTTTTCTACACACTAAATGACTGAGGTCACTGAACAAGGACAGACAGGATGAAGTGGCAACATAGTTCAACATTCAACATTAAAGATTGTCAGATACAAGAAGAGCACACAGAAGCAGCCAGGGGCTAGCAGTCCTGTTCTCCTGTGGCAAAGCGATGGACCCGAAGGGGCTCCTTGAAGCGGATCAGGTCCCCTGAGGTCCCGACATGCTTTCCCCAGTGATGACTTTCTGTTGTTATCACTATGGCCATTTGGCGAGTTGAAGACTAAAGACCTCTCTTCCTTGGAAGTCAGGAGTGGACCAACGTCTTTTAAAATCCAGACCACTCAAAAGAATTCACAGCATGAAAGCCAAAGAACACTGGACTCCCATGACTCACAGTGAAAGAGAATTACATGGGTCAGACATGGCCCACTGCCAATGCCAGTCATTTGTAGAGAACAAGACTAGACGGTACCTTTTAGCAGAGCAACAAAAATCAGAGGTGACACCAACATAGTGGTCTGGGGAGACCCTCACAACAAAATAATTTTATACAGAGTATTAGAATAAACAGGTAAAGTCAGAGAAGTCAAATTTTCTACCTTTGAGCTCTGCATGCAGAACAATGCTAACCGCCACAGACACAACTGGAGTTTATAACTGTTTGCTGTAAAATTATAAACGAGAAGGCCTGTGTGTAAATGGCGCAGAGACAATAAATACATCATTGTGAACACTTTTTTTCTACCTAAGTAAAACAAAGAGTTGCTTGAGGTCTCTGCCCTGGAGTCATTAAAATAACCTTTAAAAATTATTTATATGCAATTGATCCTTGAGTAGAGGAAACATTTGTGATTCACATGGTGTTTTGTACTTCAAATACCACAAAATAAAATGAATCCTGCTGAGTTATAACAGCTCATGTCGGGGCTTATCAGAATTAGACACTGACTTTTGGGGAGAAGCATTGGAATGCACTGCCCTTTCATCTTCCAGGCAGCAATTTTCAAACATTTTCATCCCATGGGACACAAACTAATAACCAAAATTCTGCAGCACACCAAAAACTGTGTTTTTTCCTGGTGTGACAGAAAAAAAAGATAGGTATAATTTTGATTCATTCATACCAGATAGCTATAGTGTTGGCTGCTGCCATTTTTTTTATTTGACAATCTAAGGGAAAATAGGTCAGTGACCCTGACTAGTCAGGTATTGCTCATTTTAAAAATTCTTGTGACCCACTGGTTGAAAGTCACTGTTTTAGATCAATGGGTCTCGAAGTGAATTCCTCCCACCACCACCGGCAGCAGAATAGTGACAGAACCTTCTGAATCAAGACCTACTGAATTAGGAACTCTTGGGGTAGGACCCAGCAGTCTTAATTTTGACAAGCTTTCTGGGTGATTCTGGTGTAGCTGGAATGTGAGAACCAGTGGGCTAGCTTCTAACGTTGTGTTTTCTTTTCTGAGCAGCTCTTCCCTGAAGGATAGGGCATCAGGCATCAGAGAGTGCCACCTCTTTGCAGTAGTGGCAGAGCATACATGGGGAATAGAACTTCTTTTTCTGGTTGATTATTCCATTTAGGGCATACAAAGTAAACTGGCTGGTGACTAGGATATTTTGGCCAATCTAATATTCTGAATAATAGACCATTGCCACATAGAACCAATGATTTTATTTAGTTTTGAGTAACTGGAACATACAGTATTAATCATATCTTAGTAATTTTTGGATGAGTCAGAAAATGTTCCAGGATTGCATAGAGGAGTTATTATGTGAGTAACTGCTGGCAAAACACTGTCAATTAGTAGAGATGTTCAATTGACTGAAGTCTTTTTTTTTTTTATTACAGGGACAGAGAGAGAGTCAGAGAGAGGGATAGATAGGGACAGACAGACAGGAACAAAGAGAGATGAGAAGCATCAATCATTAGTTTTTCGTTGCTGTTGCGACACCATAGTTGTTCATGATTGCTTTCTCACATGTGCCTTGACTACGGGCCTTCAGCAGACTGAGCAACCCCTTGCTGGAGCCAGTGACCTTGGGTCCAAGCTGGCGAGCTTTCTCTCAAGCCAAATGGGCCCGCGCTCAAGCTGGCGAGGTCTCGAACCTGGGTCTTCCACATCCCAGTCCGACACTCCATCCACTGCGCCACTGCCTGGCCAGGCTTGACCGAAGTCTTGAAAAATCAGTTCATGTTGTATTTCTAAACCAAACACACACATCATGTGTCACTCTATACATTCCTTCCCCTTCTTGATGCCCTCGGGCCATCCACTTTATGTAATGAACAAAGTCTACTTTCTTAAGAGTCTTTAAAGCCACCATTCATCTCTGGCACCAGGCAAACCTGGTTACCCCAGATTACACATTCATGTCCACTCTACTTTTCAAGAGCCATACATATGATCAGCATTCACTCTTTGAGTAACTGGATGATGAAAAACATGGGCTCACGTACTGAGTCCTACAGTATGTTACTGATGGATGAAGAATTGTGTTGTCTGTAGTCACAACCTTGTTTCTTTTCTTCCTTGCAGAGCATGAAATGATGGGTACTTATTTTTTATTTAGGAACACACCTTTATTAAATCAAAGATATGTTAAATAAAAAGGAATATTTTTATTTTTCTTTTTCAAGTGAGAAGAGGGGAGATAATGAGACAGACTCCCACATGTGCCCTGACCAGGATCCATCTGGCAACCCCTGTCTTGCTGCTGTACCTCTAGGAGCCCCAAGCAGAGGAGATCTCTCTTTCCCATGGTTCAACTCTACATCTTGGAGATACAAAGACCAAGATACACTATTTCTTGAATCACAGTTGGGGCAGAATGAATGTATTAATATCCAGCACTGTCATGACTGGACTCATGTCCCTTTGGTGTTGGGGAACAACACTTGGGCTGGCATTTGTCTACAGATATCACAGCCTTTCCTCCGTGTTATTACCAAAGTCTGCTCAGCAGCTCAGCTCCTACTCAGCTGCAAGATGGGACTCATTTAGGATCATAAAAGGCTGGGAAAACTACAGTTTTGCTAGTTCAAGAAAGGGGAAAAAAAGGTGAGATGAGGCTGAGGGTATTGGGAAAGTAACTTAAGAGATTTCAATTGAGATTTTGAAAAGTAAAGGCATCTCAATGTTGTTTCTCTCTTAATTAGCCCCGAGAATTCTGGGCTCCATTGTATTCTAGCTCAGGGGATGAATTTTATAATGTGCCCTTGTCTCAATTGTCCTGGTGAGCATATCTGGGGCAAGATGTTTCTTCTGTCTGAAGTAGCAAAAGCAAATGGGCATAAATCCCCCATGGCTTAGCACTCTATTCTGAGAGGGAAAGACTGTGATAAAAAAGAGTGGGGCAAGAACCTTACTCTCTTAGAATTTCCTTGGGATCTCATGGAAGTGCAAAGAGGGGTCAGAACTAAACAGAATCGCTATGCCAGTGATCTACAGGTATGGTATTTGAGTAATTTAAGAAAATATTTGTTCTAAAAAGGAGTGTTTTGGTTTGAAATGGTTTACTGCGGGTTTTCCTTTCTCTTAACATTGATTAGGCCCACAGAGTGGTAGTTTTTGTTATACCAAATCATTGTATATAGCTCTTTCTACTTGATTCAGGTTTCCTTCCTGGGGCTCCTCTAGTTCACTACCCTCCAGAGGATCACAGTTCACCCAGATGTGAGGACTCTAACTTCCACCTTCCAGAAGCAGGTTTACAACCTGACTTGCATTC
This sequence comes from Rhynchonycteris naso, assembly GCA_037038555.1. Taxonomy (NCBI): domain Eukaryota; kingdom Metazoa; phylum Chordata; class Mammalia; order Chiroptera; family Emballonuridae; genus Rhynchonycteris; species Rhynchonycteris naso. The sequence continues at coordinate 85,410,117 of CM072999.1, read as the reverse complement.
CAGCTCTAAGTTCTCTTAGAACAGGAAGTGGAAAACCCTTTCATAAAGGGCCAGAGAGTAAATATTTTAGGCACTGCAGGCCAGACAGTCTCTGCTGCTGTGCGCCCACTCTGCTGCTGCAGCAGAAAGGCAGCAGAAGGCGCCACTGCCAACGTGCCTCTTTGGGAGAGGAATCATTTTGAGCTGATTATTTTAGAGAAACTGCACAAAGGAGCTCTGAAAAAAAGAATAGAATCTACTCTTTTGTTAAAGCATGCTACATTATAGAGGAAATTTACATCAGGAAGGCAGCCTACCAGGAAGAGAGCTATAACCAGATAGAACTCTTTGCCAGAGAGACATTCGCATGGCAGATAACCTTTGTTTATAAACATTTCCTCTTCTCCCCTTCCTGTGAATCACCTCCTTCCCTTTGGAGCCCCAGACTTATACCTCTTTCCTTAGGTCACAATGATATTTAAGGCTCAGTCCTCTGGCTACCTTTCCAGTTCACATCTTTATGGGGCTCCTGCATATACATGTACTTATGTAATTAAAATAGTTTTGTTTTTTTTTTTTCTCCTGTTAATCTGCCTTTTCTACAGGGAGATTTTAACCAAAAATTATAAAGGTCAGAAGGAAGATTATATTTCCTCCCCATCATGGGGCTAAAGCAGCCACAGACAACATGTAAACCAGTGGATCTGACCATGTTCCAATAAAACATTTACAAACACAGGCAGTGGGCCAGATTTGGCTCATGGTCATAGTTTGCTGACTGCTTTCCTAGAACTTAGTGCATCAATGCACTGGTCAAATTTTGTTTTGTGTACAATTCCAATTCCCTCTGGTGTTCTCCTACGCCTTCTTTCCCATGCAGATGGAGAACATGTGGTCATCATCCTTGGAAGCACAGCCTGTCCTTGTACTTGAAGAGCATAATTAGGTTATTAGGGCAGATGTGCACCTTCTGTTGAACTCTGGAGAGAAACTGTGAACCAGTCGTCACATCTCCAAGAGCAGGAGGAGAAGTAAGACCCAGGGTAGGCAAGAGAACCTGAGGTTTGGGGATGGAAGGGATTTAGGAATCAGCTATGCTGTCTCCTCATTTTATAGAGGAAGAAACCAAAATCTAATGATAACAAAGGACCTGCCCATGCCCATTTTTCCAGTAAGATGGACACAGGCAACACACTGCCAGGTCTGACCATGAGCCCCCCAGACCATGGAAACCAGCAGTGCTACAGGACGCCGCTCCCTGCCTGTGCAGCCTTCCTGCCCAGCTGCCTGCCTCTCAGCACATGGGTCGAGACCCTCTGTGGGAAGATACTTACTAGCTCTCTCCCTGGGGTTTTTGGTGTTGAAGACCGAGAGCGGATTGTAGCGGTTAAGGGTGGGCTCCAGGAATGCGACTGGGATGGCAGCTGCCAGTGAAGCCAGACATTCTCCAAGGGAGGGGCGTTGTCTGGAAACAAAGAAGTCCATTTAGAAGTGCTGCCAATCACAGGCTGGCCCCTGTGTTGGCAGGCCAGGCTGCTTCCCCATATCATTCCACGGGGTATCCCTGAGCCCTGAGCTCAGCAATGTGGCACATACTTCTTTTTCTGCCATCTTTTTCTGGACACTAACCAATGGTTTACAATGGTCTCACTACTTGGAACCTAGCTATTAACTGGTTAAGGCGATATAATACACCATGTAGCTTTGTTCTTGACCCAGCATGTCTAAGAGCAAGTTTTGCTGGAATCCACATTAAAGTTGATCTTCCTTGTTCTCAAAATATTTAAAAATACTCTGTATCTATTCCTTTTTAAAAAATTATTTATTTTAGAGAGGTGGGGTTAGAATAGAGAGAGAGAGAGAGAGAGAGAGAGAGAGAGAAAGAGAGAGAAGGGTGGGAGGAGGAGCAGGAAGCATCATCTCCCATATGTGCCTTGACCAGGCAAGTGTGGGGTTTTGAACTAGTGACCTCAGCATTCCAGGTCGACGCTTTATCCACTACACTACCACAGGTTACTCTGTATCTATTTCTTACTATGGTCAGAGCCTGTGCTCATCAGTGGGAACAGTAGTAATAGGCCAAAAGCACTAATTAGACACAAAATAAAATACCTGCCTTGTAATGGAAATAATAGGTACTAAAACATATTGCTTGATAAAGAGGAAAGACACCTGGCACCTATCACTTCTAACTTTTCCTTTCATAAATGTCTGAGTGTCCATCATGTTTCTATGAAACAAGTAAGCAAACAAAAATAAAGTGCTTAGGATTCCTAGTTCAGATTTCTAGTTCTCCAACTGAGAGGACTCATGCTTGCTTGTGGGATGACCAAGTCTGCAAGTGTAACTGATGGGAACCAGCCACTGGCTGGTCAAAGGAGACCTAGTTCTGAAATAGTGCCTCTTCCTCGCAGACCTGGGCTTAGCCTTGGAATTGTACTGTCTAACCCAGCAGGTCTTCCTGCTAGTGAGACTATACAATGACAGTGCTGATTTTGAGGGCTGTTGTCTGTTGCTTTCCAATGATTGAGAGAACAGAGGCATCTGATTTTCACCCAAAAGTATCATCTCTTCTTGCTCATTGGCATTCAATCATGGACAGACCACACACCTGACCTGTGAGTTACATGTGTGAAGTCAGTTACCATATAAGGGGGAAAATTTCTTCAAATAAACCAATACTGTGAGTCCTATGTTAGACCACGATACCAAGATAATTAGTAGGATAGTAGGGAATAGTCTATAATTAAGAGCTGGAAGGACTTAAGCTTGCAAGCCCATCCTGTTTGCTTTGCTCTGTGACTGGTCAACTCAAATTGAGCACTGATGTTGTGTACATGAAGCCCACTTACAAAATCTGTGGACCCCAAGGATGTCAGGCTGTATCTTTGGGGATGTTACAGAACCACTATGGAGAACACTGTCAGCAACAGAGGGCACACTGTGGCCAAGAGCAAATACTGACCTCACTACTGCAATTCTGTGGGAACAGAAAGGCATCTGGCCCTCACATTCCCTTCAACTCCCACCAAACCCTGCACCCAAGACTGTCATCTGCCCTCTACTCTGACAATAGCCAACACATCTGGCAGCACCAAGAAGCCAGAATGTCAAAACTGTAGATGCTCTGGATGTAGATAACAAGTATTTACTATGTGGTGGGGGTGAAAATGAGAGCCATTTCTCCCAGATCAGTAAGCTAGACAGTTTTAGCCTTAGTTTTCTGGTAGTGAAAGTTCTTTCTCACTGAATGAAAAGGAAGGATAGAACGAACCCTGAAGCAATGTGATAAAACAGCATAGCTCCATGGTTTAAGTTACCTGCAGTCTAAAATTATTAAATGAAAAATCCTGGAAATAATTCACAGAACTAAAATTGCATGTTGTTCTGAGTGGCATGATGAAATCTTGTACCATCCGCTCCATCCCTCCTGGGACATGAACTATCCCTTTGCCCAGCACCTCCACGCTGCAGACACTCTCAGTCTGTTAGTCACTCAGTGGTCATCTGGTTTATCAGATAGACTGTCGCAGTATTGCAGGACTTGTGCTCAAGTAACTCTTGTTTTTCTTAATGTCACTTTTACATAACTCTTATTATAGTATATGGGTATAAGTGTTTATTATTAATTATTGTTCTTAATGTCTTACTGTGCTAAATTTACAAATTAAAATTTATCATAGATATGTATGTATAGAAAAACACATAGTATAGATAGGATTTGGTACTGTTCATAGTTGAGGCATACACTGGGGTCTGGGGATGTATCCCCTGTGGAAAAGCAGGGACTGCTATGTATAGAACTGCTCTGCTTGAGATGCTAGAGAGATCTGCTGGGCTTGAGAGAGGATGAGGGAGAGGATGAGGGAGAGGATGAGGAGAGAATGGGGGGAGAGGATGGGGGAGAGGATGAGGGGAAAATGGGGGGAGAGGATGGGGGAGAGGTTGGGGGAGAGGATGGGGGAGAGGATGGGGGAGAGAAAGGGGGGAGAGGATGGGGAGAAGGTAGGGGGAGAGGATGGGAGAGAGAATGAGGGGAGAGGAGGTGGGAGAGGATGAGGTGAGAGGATGGGGAAAGAATAGGGGGAGAGGATGAGGGAGAGGAAGGCAGGAGAGGATGGGGAGAGGATGGGGGAGAGGATGGGGGAGAGAATGGGGGAGAAAATGGGGGAGAGGAGAATGGGGGAGAGAATGGGGAGAGGATGAGGGGAGAGGATGAGGGAAGAGGATGAGGAGAGAATAGGGGGAGAGAATGGGGGAGAGGAAGGTGGGAGAGGATGAGGGGAGAGAATGGGGGAAGAGGATGAGGGAGAGGATGGGGAGAGAATGGGGGAGAGGATGGGGGAGAGGATGAGCGAAGAGGATGGGGGAGAGGATGAGGGAAGAGGATGGGGGAAGAGGTTGAGGGAGAGGATGGGGAAGAGATTGGGGGAGAGGATGGGGGAAGAAAAAGAGGGAAGAGAATGAGGGGAGAGGATGGGGAGAGGATAGGGGGAGAGAATGGGAGGGAGGAGGTGGGAGAGGATGAGGGGAGAGGATGAGGGGAGAGGATGGGGAGAGAATAGGGGGAGAGGATGGGGGAGAGGATGGGGGAGAGGATGGGGAAGAGAATGGGGGGGAGAATGGGGGAGAGGATGGGGGAGAGGATGGGGGAGAGGATGGGGAAGAGAATGGGGGGGAGAATGGGGGAGAGGATGGGGGAGAAGATGGGGGGAGAGGATGGGGGAGAGGATGAGGGGAGAGGATAAGGGGAGAGGATGAGGGGAGAGGATGAGGGGAGAGGATGGGGAGAGAATAGGGGGAGAGGATAAGGGAGAGGATGGGGGAGAGGATGGGGGAGAGGATGAGGGGAGAGGATGGGGAGAGAATAGGGGGAGAGGATGGGGGAGAGGATGGGGGAGAGGATGGGGAAGAGAATAAGGGGGAGGATGGGGGAGAGGATGGGGGAGAGGATGGGGGAGAGGATGGGGGGGAGAATGGGGGAGAGGATGGGGGAGAGGATGGGGGAGAAGATGGGGGAGAGAATGGGGGAGAGGATGGGGGAGAGGATGGGGGGAGAGAATGGGGGAGAGGATGGGGGAGAGGATAAGGGGAGAGGATGAGGGAAGAGGATGGGGGAGAGGATGGGGAGAGAATAGGGGGAGAGGATGGGGGAGAGGATGGGGGAGAGGATGGGGGAGAGGATGGGGGAGAGGATGGGGAAGAGGTTGGGGGAGAGGATGGGGAAGAGGATCGGGGAGAGGATGGGGGAGAGGATGGGGGAGAGGATGGGGGGAGAGGATGGGGGAGAGGATGGGGAAGAGAATGGGGGAGAGGATGGGGGAGAGGATGGGGGAGAGAATGGGGGGAGAATGGGGGAGAGGATGGGGGAGAGGATGGGGGAGAGAATGGGGGAGAGGATGGGGGAGAGGATGGGGGGAGAGGATGGGGGAGAGGATGGGGGAGAGGATGAGGGGAGAGGATAAGGGGAGAGGATGAGGGGAGAGGATGGGGAGAGAATAGGGGGAGAGGATGGGGGAGAGGATGGGGGAGAGGATGGGGGAGAGGATGGGGGAGAGGATGGGGAAGAGGATGGGGGAGAGGATGGGGAAGAGGATCGGGGAGAGGATGGGGGAGAGGATAGGGAGAGGATAGGGAGAGGATAGGGAGAGAGGATGGGGAGAGGATGGGGGAGAGGATGGGGGAGAGGATGGGGGAGAGGATGGGGGAGAGGATGAGGGCAGGTTGGGGGAGAGGGTGGGGGACAGGATGGGGGAGAGAGAATGAGGAGGAGCAGAGGGGGGGAGAGGGAAGAGAAGATAGGGGGTGAGGATGGAGAGAATAGGGTAGGGGAGAGGATGGGGGGAGAAGAAGGGGGAGAGGATGGATGAGCGAGCTGGCATAAAGCTGTATATTCCTTTGAACCACCTTCACCACAATTTTCAGTAAGTTACTAAACTTATAAAAAAGTGATCTTTTAATTACTTTAGAGGACAATTAATATATGTGGATTTATTCTTTATCTTCTATCTTCTTAGGCTTGGCTTTTGGGGGCCTAGCTGATAGCTTATTTGGCCATGAAGAATTTGAGCAGATAATTTATATAAAATCAGCCTCCAGCAAGCAAGAATATCCTCAGTTAGGCAATTCACTTCTTAGCTAATGGCACACACAGCCTTGTCCTTCCGTTGAAGGTTTGACAGCTCCCCATTCCCTCTTCCCACTCTCCCCCCACATCCCAGTCTCAGTATGTCCAAGGGTGGCATCCTTTGGACAAAACTATTCCTGTGGGCCCTGTGCCTTCCTGCTGCTGGGCTCCACCAGAGGCTGCGTCAGTGGCAGAAGGGTAGAGTGGCCTGCGGAGATGGCAAACACCAGGGCTGCTCTCCAGGAGCTCTGGCCACGGCTGCTTCACTCTGCGCAGGCAGCAGGCCAGTCCTGCCTCCCCACAGCACATTCCTTCCTCCACCTTTTCTTCCCAGTTACCTCCCTTCTTTGCTAAGCTCCAGAGGGTGGAAAAGAGTAAGGAGAGAGGCATCACGTTAACCTCAGACCCTCAGTGACATCAGAGGTGAGGGCCTGTCTCCATCCAACACAAGGATCTGCAAGAGGTTGCTTTTTTCCCCCCAGGCAACAGTCTCACCATTTTTTACCAACCACAGTGGCCAATGTGGAGAAATACTGTATTTCCTCCGCTCAGTCTTGCCTTTTGAGGAGGAGGAGGAAATAAAGAACTAAATTGTGATGAGGAAAGACATGTCATAGGGAGAGCACTGAAGAAAAAAATCCTGGGGGAAATCAGGGATGATAAGGAATATCAAATCTGAGAGCAAATTTGAGTTGGCCCGGGGTGGTGAAGCTTGGAGACAGCAACTCTTGTGTTGTCTTGGTGTTAAATTGATCCATTATTCCTCTTTCTCTCACCAAAATTAAAGTCACTGTGAACGAAAAAGGGGCCACATGCTGAATGTTGGTCAAATAAGTTTGTAAAATATGATCTTTATGTTTGCTCGCTTATAGTTTGCATTAAGGGCTAGGCAGTGCCAGGTATATGTGGTCTGTGAAATTGCAAATTACCTTCCTACTTGGGCAGGGCCATTGTTTTGCTAATGTCTGCCGGAGGAGAGGTTTTCATGCCAGAAAGTTTTGAAGAGAAGGAGTAGAGGCAGGAAGAAGCCATATTTGCAGAGTGAGAACAGAGAGAATGAAGGTGTGCTGATGGGGAACCAGAGCTGAGGGGCTTTGTGAGCTCTGCTGAGACTGGTAGGGCCTTTGATTCTAGGAAAACCCAGAGAAGATTCCTGGCTGTGGAATCGGATAATGTGTCAGTGGCTTTGGGAACCCTGTGTGTTTGCTCGCCAGCAGTGAGAGACTTGAATAAAAGAATGGCCCACCATTTTTTGGCTCCATTGTTTCTTTATCATCTGCCTGAATCTAATATAAATCTGCATGTGCATGGTTGCAACGCGGCGACTATTGACCATACACTGAACCTGACAAGCTCAGGGAAAGCCTGCATGGTGGCCTTATAGACTCAGAGAACTAAAGTAAACACACAGGTTGGTTTGAAATTGAAACTTTTTAAATAAAAGCAGTTTGTGGTGGGTAATCATGTCCTAGAGCAGGGGTCGAGAACCTATGGCTTGTGAACCAGATGTGGCTCTTTTGATGGCTGCATCTGGCTCACAGACAAATCTTTAATAAAAAAATAATAATGTTAAAAATATAAAACATTCTCATGTATTACAATTCATTCATTTCCTACCGCTCATGTTCATGATTGTGGGTGACTTGAGCCAATCACAGCTGTCCTCCGGGACAACACCAAATTTTTATTGGATAATGTGTAACGTACACGGGTCGCTGTAGGTCAGGAAGGAAACTTCCCTCCTTTTGATCAAGTAGTCAGCTAGCTAATTGCAGAAATCCTTTTGACGAAGAAGATAGCTACAAGAAAAAAAGATGAGGAGTATCGTACTTTTCAGCAGGAATGCACAGAGGAATTTGCCTTTGTAGAGAGAGCAGGTTCTGCAGTGTGTCTAATATGCAATGATAAAATTGCATCGATGAAACGGTCAAATAGAAAGCGGCACTTTGACACACGCCATATTACATTTGCTTCAAAATATTCAGCGGAGGACTGCAGGAAGAAAGCATGTCAAGAGCTGCTGTGCAGAGTGCAAGCTAGTCAACAGCAACTTCATGTTTGGACCCAACAAGGTGACTGGAATTCGGCTAGTTTTGCTGATGCTTTAGCAATTGTGAGAAACAGAAAGCCATTCACAGATGGGGACTATGCCAAAACATTCATGCTTGATGTTGCCAATGAACTTTTTGATGACTTTTCGGATCAAGACAAGATAATCAAACAAATAAAAGACATGCCTCTGTTGGCAAGAACTGTTCACGATCGTATCATCATGATGGCAAATCAAATTGAGGCAACACAAGTGAAGGACATAAATGCAGCACCATTCTTTTCTCTCGCTTTGGATGTATCAACAGACGTAAGCCATTTATCCCAGTTCAGCGTGATTACAAGATATGCTGTCGGTGACATACTACATGAGGAAAGTCTTGCTGTTTTGCCTATGAAAGAGACAACAAGAGGGGAGGATTTATTCAAGTCTTTTACTGAGTTCGCTAAAAGAAAATAATCTACCCATGGATAAACTTATTTCGGTGTGTACTGATGGTGCTCTGTGCAAGGTGGAGAAAAACAGAGGATTCGTATCACTTCTTCATGAACCTTAAAAGAGACCCATCCTAAGTTTTCACTGCATCCTACATCAGGTGGTGCTTTGTGCTCAGATGTGTGGTGAGCAGCTTGGTGAGGTGATGTTGCTGGTCATTCGGGTGGTCAACTTTATTGTTGCCTGAGCTTTAAATGATCGCCAGTTTAAAACACTGCTGGATAAAGTTGGGAATAATTATCCTGGTCTGCTTGCACAGCAATGTGTGTTGGTTGTCAAGACGGAAGGTGCCCAACCATTTCGTGGCTTGTTTGAGCAAGATCTGGACTTTTCTTGAAATGAAAAATGTCGAGGATCCTGAATTAGCTAACACTGAGTGGCTCCTGAAGTTCTCCTATCTCATGGATATGACTGAACACCTGAACCAGCTCAATGTAAAAATGCAAGGTGTTGGAAATATAGTCTTATCCCTTCAAAAAACAGTGTTTGCATTTGAAAACAAGCTAAAACTCTTCATTGCCGACAGGTCGTTTACTACACTTTGAAAAACGGGAAGAGTTTAAAGATGCATGCACAGCAAGTGATCCTGCTCAACACCTTGATCTCCAGCAGCTACCAGGCTTCACGTCTAATCTCCTGCAGTCATTCAAAGTGTGCTCTGGAGAATTTCCTGAGTGCACTCGTCTTTTTAAGTTCATCACCCATCCACACGAGTGTGCAGTGGACAGTGCCGACCTGAGTTACATCCCCGGTGTCTCCATTAGAAATTTTGAGCTACAAGCTGCTGACCTGAAGAACTCAGACATGTGGGTGAATAAATTCAAGTCACTGAATGACGATTTGGAAAGACTTGCATGACAGCAAGTAAAGTTGGCGAGCAAACACAAGTGGGGAGAAATGAAAAAACTTCAAACCTTGGACCAGCTGATTGTCAAAACTTGGAACACACTTCCCATCACACACCACACACTGCAACATGTGAGTATTGCTGTACTGACAATGTTTGGCTCTACATATGCATGTGAGCAGTCTTTCTCACATCTAAAGAATGTTAAGACCACCCTACGATCACGTTTAATGGATGGAAGTCTCAATGCCAGCATGAAGCTTAACCTCACCACGTATCAACCAGACTACAAAGCCATCAGCAAAGCCATGCAGCACCAGAAGTCGCATTAATGGTAAGAAGTACTTTATTCATCGTTAGTTAGCAACAGCATAACAACGTTATTAAAAAGAATTCAGAGACTTTTTGTACTTTAAAAGTGTTGGTCTTACATAAAATGCACATATTTACTTGTATTTAGTGTTAAACATATTGTATGGCTCTCACGGAATTACATTTTAAAATATGTGGCATTCATGGCTCTCTCAGCCAAAAAGGTTCCCTACCCCTGTCCTAGAGAGTTATTATTTATGTGAATTAGGTCAAGGTTTGCTTTGAAGCCTGTTTGTTGCCTTTTGCCTCTACAATAATGTACCTGATAACATGACTTTGAAATGTAGGGGTAATATTTTTCCTCCCCCTTAGGGCAGGCATTCTACCAGAGCAGGAAGCAACAAACCTCTTCATTGTTATTATCATGTTAATTAACCCACCCATCTTGTTTCCCCTGTGTAAGAGAAGTTTCAGCATATACACTCTTACTTTTTACCCAATCCCAGAGATTTCCCCACTTTGTCTTTTCCCGCTTTCCTAATCTATCACCAATCAATTTCACATAAACCCTTACATCTTGCCCTTTGATTCTGATGTATAAAGTAAGTTGTGAAACTGCCATTTTCTGGAGCATTTTCTCAATTTGTTGAGACTTTGTTTCCTGGCAATTGTCAACAGATTCACTCAAATAAACTCATAAAAATTCTTACAGGTTTGAAAGTTCTTTTTATGTTGACATCACAACCTCATAAAAGTAGATTTAGAAAGTCCCATACAAAGGCAATCCTTGGGACAAAAGCCAGTTTTCAAGTGCTGCACTGACTCCAGCGACACACCTGTCCCTGCCTCCCTGATATTACTTACTAAGAAACCTGAGTCTCTACATGCTCACAACAGTAAGTACATTTTCTAGTCTGGAGCACACTGCTGCTAATTAGCCCCTGCACCAGGTTAGATCAACAACAGTTCTCCTGGACTCTCTGGTCAAGTTCTATGCAAGTAAAGCTCTAAAGTCTGCCAATTAATGCTCCTGGCTGTGAAATACCAGAGTGAAGGGCCCCAACCTGTAGGCCTCAGAAGACTGAGTTGGACCAAAGCCTGCTGCTAGAATGCTTCTCTGGTCATTAGTGTGCCCCAGGGGCCAGTGTGGGTGTGGACCAATCTGAGCAAGGGCTACACAAACTGCTCCATAGCAACCAAAGGATCTCCTTGAAGAGTTTATCACTGGCTATGGAAACTTTTTTTTTTTTCTTCGATTATCAGTTCTTATTGTCTAGTACGGTATTTTTCATGGATAGTACTTGGTCAGTGCTAACAGACTGAAGAAAGTTCAATTTGTGTTTCAGTTTTTGTTACTTCCTAAGTCATTCTCTTAATTTTATTTCCATGGATTGGTATCTTGTTTCTCAAATGACTATTGCCAGGGACACAGGAAGAGACAAAGTCATTCTAGCAATAGCAATTATGCCTTGCACATATCTGGGGATTTGCAATTTTGAAAGTTCCTTCACAGATATTCCAGAGGATGCTAAGGAGGGAAAACAACATGTGACAGAGGGCAGAAAGTGGGGGTTGGGAGGTGGGGGGCGGGGTATGACACAGTGTACTAGGAAGCAATCTTAGAAGGTCAGGGAGAGCATGCAGTGTTTGATCAGAAACATTTGGTCAAAAGGGGGCAGGGAGAGAAGGGAGAAAGAGATCTCTAAAGTACATCTTAATCTCACAATACAAAAGAAAACAAACAAAAGCCATTAACAGTGGCAGCATCACAACTCTAGGATTTGAAATCATTAACTAACAGATGGACAACAGAAGTAGCCTTGACCTAGGGGCTTCTTCCAGCTTGACTTACACCAACACGGGAGTAAAAGACACAGGCACTGCTTATTCACAATGCCGTGGGGAGCAGACACGTAATAAAACTGGGATGCCTATATGAATAAAGTATTAAAAGTCAGATGAAGAGCAATCTTTTCTGGGTCTGACAGTTCAGAGTTGACCTTTCTTTGACCTTTTTTCCCCCAAGAGAATAATGCATAAGCTTTTCAAAAACTATACAAAGAAACATACACACATAGAAAACATGAGAATAAGCCCTGGTTGTTTTGCTCAGTGGATAGAATGTTGGCCCAGTGTGTGCATGTCCCAGGTTCGGTTCCCAGTCAGGGCACACATGAGCAGCAACCTTCTGCTTTTGTCCCCTTCCCTCTCCCCATTTCTCTCTCTTCCCTTCTCAGACAGTGGCTCAATTGGTTCGAGCATTGGCCCTGGGCACTGGGAAAGCTCAGTTGATTTGAGCATCGACGCCAGACGGGGGTTTCAGGGTGGATCCTGGTTGGGGTGCATGTGGGATTCTGTCCTCCTATCTGCATTCCTCTGACTTAAAAAGGAAAGAAACTATAAGAATAAGACATTGAAAAAATATTCACAAATGCTTATTGGAAGAAATGAATGAAAGACACCTTCCCTAAGTGACTTTCTTGAGCAATTCCCATCAAATAAAACATTTTATTTGTTTGTTTGTTTATTTATTTATTCTTTTCCAAGTGAGAGGAGGGGAGAGACAGACTCCTGCATGTGCCCTGATCAGGATCCACCAGCAACACCCATTGGGGGCTGATGTTCTGCCCATTTGGGGCCCATGCTTGCAACCAAGCTATTTTTAGCACCTGAGGCAGAGGTTCCACAGGGCCATCCTCAGTGTCCAGGGCCAACTCATGCTCAAACCAATTGAGCCATGGCTACAGGAGAGGAAGAGAGAGAGCGAGAAAGTGAGAGAGAGAGAAGGGGGAAGAGTAGGGGTAGAGAAGCAGATGGGTGCTTCTCTTGTGTGCCCTGATTGGGAATTGAACCAGGGACATCCACACGTTGGGCCAACGCTCTACCATTGAGACAACTGGCCAGGACTCAAAAGAAAAATTTTAAATGAAATCCTTTTGTTGATTTGGTATAAAATGTGGTTAAAACTTTTGTTTGCCCAGATCCTAATTTGAAATGACAAAAGTATCCCTATTTTATGTAAAACAATAATGAATGCTGTGCAGCTATAAGGAATTAAAATCATAATCTAAATAAAGGAGTCATTAGTTTCTTAAACTCTAGAAGTTAGTTGGAAGCTGTGATTATGAAGACAAAGACATTTGGTTGCTAGTACTTGATTTCAAGTCCTTAGTTCTTTAGTTCTTGAAGGAACCAGTCTTTTTTTTTTGCTTTTTTGAGAATTTGCAATTAAAATTTATGTATGTGTTCATGTGAAATAAGGATTTAGCCTTGGTTTGTTTGATAAAGGCATCATAAACTGAGGACACACAAAGGGCACAGATACCGAGGGATGTTTAGATTAAGTAATTTTAAGCACAGATTGAATTACTTTCAGTTTTCTCATTTGAAAAAGAAAAGAAAGAAAAGGAAAAAGAAGTCTTCCAGGGATCAGACTAAGTCCGGAGCTTGGTTGATATGTTTATACCTTTGATCTTCTCTTTATGCTTAAACAGAATAACACAACACATGGCATTCGATGGTGAAAATCAGGGGTCACAAAGGCATCCATGGTTCCCGGCAGATTAGAGAGCAAAGCTAACACCCAAGCACCTCAGAAAATCAGTTTGTTCAGATTCAAGAATATTGAATAGCATTTCTGCTACCAAAGTGTGGCCTCGTTTAAAATTATATCTAATCTGACAGCCAAGAATGGTCACAGTCCAGGACTGTGTCACAGAGAAACTCATTAAAGCAACTGCCTCATGTCCCTTGAGCTTCTCAGCAAGCTTTAACCACAGGGACCCTGGAAGCTATTTGGAAGCTGTGACAATGAAGAAACAGGAACTTCTTAGACATTTTTTGTGACTAGCGCATGACTTTTTAGTTGGCTATATTGCTCCTCCAGCACATACATTTACCAGCTATCTCCATGGAAGTCATACATCTTAATAACATCATTACTTTTTTTTTCCCAAGTGAGAGGAGGAGAGATAGTAAGACAGACTCTTGTTTGCACCCTGACCGGGATCCACCCAGCAACCCCCATCTGGGGCTAATGCTCAGACCAACCGAGCTATCCTCAGCACCTGGGGTTGAAGCTCAGATCAATTGAGCCACCAGCTATGGGAGAGAAAGAGGGGAGGGAGTGGGAGAGAAGCAGATGGTCACTTCTTATATGTGCCCTGACTGGGAATTGAATCCAGAACGTCTGCATGCCAGGCTGATGCTCTATCCACTGAGCCATCAGCCAGGGCCTAGACTTCTTAATATTGCCGTAAATATGTCATAACCTAGGCTCAAAGTCACCATCCTATGTCAAGGGGTGCATTTTGATTTTGCTGGATTGGCAAGATAATATTATTAAGTAACATTTTTCTGAGCCTGAATGTGTTAGCCTCTTCTGTTCACTAATTACCTTTCAACATAGATGTTCTTTCCGGTCCCAAGGGAGTAGAGGCTGCACAGTATGTGGTAGCATGAAATCTGCACATCACCCACTGAAAAGAACAAAAAAGAGCTGTCATTACTGTTGTCAATCACAGCTGTCCACCTCCTGCAGGCAGACAGGTTCCACCAACAGAAAAAATGTGTTGGCGTTGCTCAAGAGTCAAAGAGATATTCCTCTCCCTCTCCTCCTTTTCCCCCCTCCCCATCTTATATAGACCACTGCTACCCAGGCTACTTGCTGAACTGGGAGAGAAAACATTGACAGAAAATCTCCATTGAGACACCCCAGTTTTTTCGTGGGGCTTATGTATTGGGAATCACAAAGAAGCATTTGACCAATCAATCCTTCCAAATGGGATTGTTTTCCCACTAGAGGGAGAACTGTAGTCAAATATTATACAGACAAACATTTCCATGCATTGAAAGGAAGAACGTAAGAAATCTGAAGTTTGAATGAACCTTTTGTTCATTTCCTAGGAAGATATGTACAATGTCCTTACCTCTTTAGAGATAGAGCAAAATTCCTCATGTTCACCTGTCCCAAGTTCTCCGAGGGAAGTTTTTCAAAAGGCAATTCAATCAGATTGTGATTTTTGCCATGTTTTCTAAGGGAAGGCATGTTCCATGTAGGAACTCACAAAGTTCATGTGCAGGCTGCGTGTCACTATTAATGTCTAGAACTCATAGCAAGGCTGGGACTAATTTACCCCAATGAGAGCTAATTTAATTTTTTTATTTTTTAACAAGGAGGTGTGTTATTTCCATGACATGAAATAATGAGTTTAGATGTTCTCCCCACTACTCCGCCAACCCCATGGAAATAACGGATTTTCTGTTGTTCAGGGATATGGAAGATACAGCCTTAGCTACTGACAACCAGTTAAATTAAATTAAATAATGTGTCAACGTTTAAAGTGTGAAACTGAAACTTGGTGGCAGAATATCTGCATGAGCGATCTGTATGTGGTACCAAATGCAAACTGAAATAAAACCGACTGACTATGGCTCAATTAAGGAAATAGTGGTGGCTTTCCTTTGCTGCTGGTAGTCAATGAATAAATCAGTGTTTGAAAAAGCCTGGGAGCAAACCTACACCTCCTGCTGGATTACTCAAATAATCTGTTCAAATTAAGTAGGAACACAAAGGCTGCAATCTAAACTAGTGGGTGGACAATTCTGGTCCTGAATAATAGTGAGAAAAGATGAAATATTATTTACTCAAACATAGTGATTTCTTCCCCTCCAAGAATCTACTACTTGATTATTAAATCTAAGAAGAATAAAAGTGCACAATGATTATCTCTCTCCTCCTCCCTCAAGGTCAGCCTCAGCGACTGGACTGCTCTACACACCTGCTGCCTGGGGCCACGTGCATATACATTCACACACTCAGCAGTCTGACTCACAGAGTAGATCCACTCCGAACTGGTGCTGTGCGACATGCTCAAAGATGGATGTCAGGATGGGGAGTAGGGCCACAGTGGTGTAGTTAATATTCTGAGAGACGCCTTTAATCTGCGTTCTGGAATGGGTAAACTTCCCGTGCTTCAGGTTTTCTGAAGTCTTCTCTAAGTCTTCTGCAGCATTTTCAAAGAATGCTCGCAACCCCGCCTTCACCAGCTCTGAGCCCGACTTCATGACAGTCCTGTAAGCAAACAATGTTCAACACCAGAAATGTAATCCAGATTTTTGGCTAACCTCCTTCTTCTTGGGGACTTGCAGTGCAAGCAGGGCAGACATTTGACACTCCAGGCAACTAACAATGGTAGAAATGAAGAGGGTATATAGTGTCCAGGAGAAACCTGGACTTCACAGTCCCACAGGGGACTGATGACTGGATGGTGTGCTCAGTTTGAGGGAATTTGCATTCAACTCTTCAAGGAACATAGAGGATGATTTAGAATGAAACTGACACTGGCCACCTGCTATTCATGTCGCAGCTGGCTACATACTTCTGCAAGTATCTGATTAAAAGGAGGGTGAGGGGAGTTTTTCTTGCAGCTCACCATGTGATAAGCAACTTTTATAAAGCCTAGTGAGAAATATTAGCTCTTCCATGATGTAGGACCTCTTAGAGAGAACAAAGGAACTTAATTTCTAATGGCTTGCAGGATGTCCTCACTGGGAGAAGGAAAAAGGGAAGGGAAAAGAACAGTCACCCCCTCATAAAACAGACAGCTTGGTCAGCTCACTGACAAAACCATGCTGGCATGAAGATTAGTTTTGGATATCTGAGGCTTTCCCTCAAAGCTATTTTCTAAAACTTAGAATTGAAACAAAGCCTACAAGTCATCTATATTTTCTGTATTTCTACATCATATTCAATGGATTATGACAGGCTTGTTACAAGGGTAGTTGCTATTTTAACTATAGTATTTTCATGATCACCCAACCAACCAGAAAAATGAAAATGAAGAAGTCAAGCCAGCGAGGCTTTCTCCTATCCTGTAAGTATTCATGAGCCATCTGTCATCATCCTCACTTTCTTGTTGCAGGTTTTCTCAGGTATGACGATCAAACACACTGACTTACATTTTTTAAAAAAAGGGTGGACTTTCTCTCAAGGCGTTACACATGTTTCTGGGAGGAAAGTTCCCTTGTCCCAATTTCCAGGCATTTCAGGCCCCTAAGAGGCTTTGGTCTGATCCTGCAAACTTTGAGCTGGGCTAATATCTCTACAATGTGTTTATTTCTCTTGAACACCTGAAAATCCTCTTTAATTACCCTTAATTTTTTTTTGGGGGGGGGTAACTATTGTTTGTAGTGAATTTTCATCTTCTGGCCAATCTTTTAGGTTGGTGCCTCTCTTCCGCATTTGGGATTCATGTCCTCCTCTCAAATGTGACAAGGCCCTAAATATGTGTGCTAAAGAGAGGCATATCTGTCACTTCATTTCACTGCCTGTCTCTCTCTCTCTCTCTCAAATCTCATCAAAGATATAACATTTAGCCTGAGAAGTTGGTGGCACAGCAGATAAAGCGTGGACCTGGGACACTGAGGACCCAGATTCAAAACTCCGAGGTTGCTGGCTTGAGCACAGGCTCATTGAGCTTCTGCATGGGGTCGCCAACTGAAACATAAGATTATTGACATGGCCCTATGGTTGTTGGCTTAAGCCCAAAGGTCACTGGCTTGGGGCCCAAGGTCGTTGGCTTGAGCAAGGGGATCACTGGCTTGGCTGGAGCCCCCTGGTCAAGGTACATATGAAAAGCAATCAATGAACAATTAAAGTGACATAATTACAAGTTGATGCTTCTCATCTGTCTCCCTTCCTGTCTATCTCTGTCTCTCTTGCTAAAAAAAAAAAAGATAAAATATTTATATTATCAGAATATAGCAGTGTGTAGAAGGTATTATATAGAGTGGGACACTTGAAACCATGTCAACACAATAAAGATAAAAAATATTTATATTATCAAAATATATATCTGTTTTAAGTCTTCCTTTCCTCTTCATCCATCTTTCCTACCAGATCCTCAGGCCATGGGCTCCAACCCCATGTCTGAGCCTTTGGTCACCACATTCCCTGGCATTTCCTTCCTGGGCTGTTCTGGCTTGGCGTCTCTGGCTCCCCACCCCCAGGATGCTCAGGCCCTGCCCCTTGTCAGGCAGCTCTCGCTGCATTTCTGGAGAATTAGGTACAAAGTGGTGCTCTGCCACGTTATATATTTTATATTCTGAAAGATGAACTTCTTAGTAAGAGAAGACAAGAAGGCTCAAGTGCTCAGTGGTCAGTGTTCAGCACACACCAGGTCGTGGCTTGTTGTCACGTGAACTGAGAGACAAAGAGTGTTAATGCCAGGGCGGGAGCCATCTTCCCCTGCCTCCCCTCTCCCTGCAGCAACTACAGAGAAGGTGCACAGCTTCTCATCAGGACAAGCCCATGTGAGAAGAGAGGGCTAGAAAGGGTGTCTTGAGAAACTACTGGGAAAAACTGTGCGGACTTACCTTGTGTCAAGTGTCTGAGCTAAGATATGAAGACAGTTCACCATTGTGGTAGAATCACTCCCTAGAATCAAAAAATATTCAATGACTCCTCAAACCACTCAGTCCATTTCTCAAACATAATCTTCACAATACACACAAAGCCCAGCCCAGCATAATTAACCACCGGCACTGAGCACTGGGCCTGTGTTCAGGGACAATGTGTTCATCTGTGGATCGACATCTGCTTTATGATGTATGATGGAGGCAGAGCTGAAAACATTCATTGGTGTGGAGAATCTGAGCTGTTAAGGGGATAGGGAGGTCATTTATCATACTTGAGACCCATTTTCTATGGCCAATTTAGATGACACCCTAGTCCTAAGGCTCAGGATGTCTGCGGAAGCCACAAATAGAAGCAAAATGCGAGTTCAGGATAACTACAGGGAGAGGCGCAGCCTTCAGCAATTCCTCTTTTCACTCACCAAAGAGGGAAATCCTGTGCCGAACAAGAGCAGCGAGTTTGCAGAACAGGCTGAAGCAGAAAAGAGTGTGAGTCAGAGAGGCACAGAGATTCAAGGATTAATTTGCCCCATGCCCTGGCACCCATGCTGTAAAACAGAGCACTAAAAGGTTGCTCTAGGAAGATACGCTGAGTTCTTCTCAGACAGTCCTCTGGACCACACTAGGAAGGCATGTGGTTCTCTCAGGCTGGTTGGAGAATCATGAAAGGTACTTTGCTGCTGTTTGCTCCAACCTTACAGAAAACAATTCTGCAACAGTTAAGAGTATTTTATAGCGAGCCGGTTATTGTAAACCATACCTTGTTGTATTGAGATGTTCATTTGTATTGACATTCAGGAATAAAAGAGGATTCTGGAAGGGAGCATTTTTTTTTTCTATTGTTACAATAGATGGCAAACTGTTTTGTAGCACTTATTGGGGTGTGAGGCATTCACTGGGAAATGGGCAAAGCAGATGGGTTTGGGAGAAAGTTAATGGCTCAGGTATGAACAATTCTGTGTTGAGCCAAAAAGTACAACATTGCTTTTCTTTGTCATTTCCCATTCATCAATGGGGTTGCTGTCCTGGCTGTGTCCAGGAAAGCCTGTGTGCTATGCTTTTGTGCCTTCTGCCCCTACTCCATGCTTTCTGCCCATTTTTCCTGCTGTGGAACCCCTTGGAAGTCCAGCTGTGCCTTACTATTTAACTTTCCGTGGTGCCTAATAGAAGGTTTTATGTAATTAGAAAAGAGCCAATAAATGTTTCTGAACATGCTACTGGTGGGCCCTGCCTAGGCACTAGGCCATCACAGGACCTTTGTTATCCATGTTCTTGGTAGGAAAAGTCCAGAACTATGACATTACTTGACACCAGCACAACTAGACAAGGACCTGGCAACCCCTTCAGAAAGCAGTGCTTGCTGGTGGACAGAAAGAGGGAAGGTTGAATAAAAACACTAGGTTCAGGCCCTGGGACTCCAAGGTCCTTCAGCTGAGCTGAAGTCCTTCCTACCCTCTCACTCATAGCTTGTCATGGGCTACATGCCTACACCGGGCAGGACTCTTTCAGAGGACTGCTCAAATGGGGCAAAAAATACATCCCAAGTGTTGGTGGGGATGGAAATTTGCTCGTCTTTCAATGGTTTTCAGTGAATAAATACCCTGGGCCTTTCTGGGCTATCTCCCAGAGATCACAGCCACAGCCCCTCCTGGCTTTTCATTTGTTGTTGCAGTGGTAATATGTTGGAACCCCTGGCCTAGAGCTTCAGAACTCAGAAGAAGTCAATAGAAATTTGGTGGCCAGCTGGTATAAAATTAAATGTGGACTGCTGCTTTTTTTCTGTTTCCATTTTTTTGGAGCTATGTATCTGATGGGAGTTTACAGCCTAGGGGACTATGAGTTCCGTGCCTCTGCTCTGACGGCTGGGCTGTTGGGGAAGCCACTTAATGGCTTAGTGTGTTGGTTTTCTCATCTGTAAGTACAGAGTAATCACACTACCCTTACTTAGATTTGAGAACGAGGGGCTGATAAACTCACTTATTACTGGTGGCAGAAATGTATGCTCTGTATAAATACAAAAGAACATTTCTCCAGCTAAAGCAGATGGTTCTGTTGTTTGACCTTAATACTAAAACATGGCTCCTCTTGCTGTCAGATGTGCTTTCTCAGGCATGCCAAAGCCAGGCCCTGAAATTTCCTCAGGTTCCTTCTTGTCCCTAGGGCTCCCATGATTCCCATATAAGCACTGTCTTTAGCCTGAAGTCTGAGGGGCCAGAGTCCCTAAGGAATGTGAAGGTGATAAATTAAAGAGATCCCAGGAGAAAGGGTCAGGGAAGCACTGGTGACGAGCACCCACGCAGAAGAGGTGGGGCAGAGTGAAGGACGCACACAAGAGGGTGCCGGAGTGGGAACATACTCAGGGCAGACACTGCCGTGTCCCTGGTGGCAGCGGCCTACGGATGGGTCTGAAAGCTATTTGCAAGGCTGAACAGCTCCAGGTTGTATTCCAGCCATGACAAATGGTGCCTTGCTGAACAAATGTTACATTTCCATGAATTAATAATAAAAAAATACATAAAAAACCCAGACACACCTGCACTCTGTTGGATTATCTGAATATCTCACTTTGCCCCTCAGTTCCCTAACTTTGTACAAAATACACTGGTGCATCCTGAAAACTTTCAGGAAATCATTGGCCAGTAACTGATTCCAAGTGTGCCTCATTTTGATAGCAAGGGTTCCTCCTTTCTTAACAAATGAGATTAAGAAATTACAGTGAGGGAGAATGGTACTCGGTCTGGATAAAGAGGACTGGGCTTTCATTCTTGCCCTAACTTACTCTCTGGGTCACTTTAGGCACTTTGGTCAACTTGATCAAACCTCAGTTTCCTCACCTGCAAAGTAGAGATCAAAACACACAGTCTTCTTAGAATTTAATGTATTGTGATAATGACACACGAGTGGGCCATACCTCTTATGTATAAAATATTAAGCTCACTGCTTAGCCATGTTGTGTTTAATAAATGTTAGCTAAATCCTAATACTGAATATCTTCTCAAAGATGGTGATACCTAATAGCCGGGCCCTCTTTAAGTATTACGTACACTGTTTACCATCAGTGGATACCAGTGAAAGAGTGGATGATCTGTTTTCATTATAGTCCCTCAGTCATTGCCATTTAGAACGCTAGCCTCTTCCTTGTCATTCATAAATCACAGAGTGCCTAAGGCAGGGTGGAATCCACTTCTCAGCCTGCTCAGGAAGCATTCCTGTTGTTCTTACCTCTGTGGAGGCATCCCCTTGCTTTGCCCAGTGAAATGTAAAGGGGAGCAGGGGGGGTGCTGGGGAGGGGCTGGTACTTTCGACAAAAGGTTTTTCCTTATTAAGAATTTAACTTGAATTATGTTGCTCTAGATTTCAAATCTCAGATCATCCACACCAGAACTCGTAAGATCTGATTATGGTTTTAAATATTAATCTTAAAAAGCCCAATAAGAATGGGATTGAAGAGTGTTAATCGGTTTCTTCTCATGCTGCATGTTTGGTTTTTCTAAGCTTCAAAATTAACCTTAACCTTTTTCTAAATGTTATTTCAGGATAGAAGTTGACCTGATACATGAATTTTCCCCCAACTCTACTAAAGCCCCCAAGCAGTGCAGTTTTTCTGGTTGCCAAGATAATAAGACATAAATAAGTAGAAATAAAATTAGTTTCAAAATCAAGGTGATAGCCCAAACTTCTAAACTACCAATCATCAGGATATAATTCATTTCCTCAGAAGACTCACCCAGTCCCCAGGAATGTGGAATTTTGTAGAAATCATGTTAGTGCCCAGACTTTCTCTTTCTCTATAGACTCACCTGACCACCATTTCCTTCTCCTCATGGGAGGCGTAGCCACTGCTGCTAAGGGGCTTCAGAGGGGACGACAGGAAGTAGAGGCGGTGATTGGTGAAGTACTGGTCAACCAGTGGGAGGAGAACCTAGGAAATCCACCAGAAATGAACTTCTAGGAAGCCAGCGAAAGCCCTCCCTTTGGTTCCTTTGACAAAGTTCATTTTCAATGAGCAGAAAAAATATCTGCACACCGGTCTTGGAACTTCTGGGAAACTCTACCCAGTGACTTTCAGTTTCTAACACATTTCCCCTTCTGTGCCTAAAACCAGAGGTCTGAGGGATATGTGAAAAGATTGGGCCACCAACTAATGGCCCCAAGAAATATGAGTATGGACCTGAGTCAACATTTTCAGGGGAGTCCTGGAGGATACCTTCACTGAGATGTGACTTCTTGGGCATGGCATCCAAGGGGCACACTTGAGGCCTAGTCCAGCAACACTAGCCTTGCACGCTCTGTCACTGTGACTCAGAGCATGGCCACCCTGAGGCCACCATGCAGTAGGTCCTCTGAGTAGGACTGTACGGCAGAGGCTGCTCAGTGGCTCCAGATTAATTTTCCCCTTTTTTCTCGTAGCAACTAGAAACCCCTGTGTTTTAGCTGGATACAAGGTCACCAAACTCGAGATTGCATTATCCAGTGTCTCTTGTAGCTAGATGAGGCTAACATGTCTAAGTTCTAGCCACTGGAATAGAACTTAAGAAAAGTAGCAGCTTGCCCATCTCCCGTCTGCTCTCCCCTTTCCCCACAGATGCGGTGCCGGTGAACCCGTGTGGACCACGCTGACTCAAACCACACTTTAGGAGATGGTGGAGCACCAGGGACCCTGGGACCCTAGTGATGGCATGGCGCAGAGGAGGCCACCTGCTTCCCTGAATTACCCGCCTGTCTTGGGAACGCTCCACAGAAGAGAAACACGTGCCTGTCTCATTGAAGCCACTGGAGTTTTGGATATCTTTGTTGAGTCAGCCTAACTTGTACCCTAAACTGTACAATCCTAAGAAGAAAGTAACCTAGTTAAGTACAGAGAGTAGCTTACTTTGGCAAAGAATTTGATCTCCTGGTCATGGGGGGACTTCTCAGTTTTCCCACTGCTGACAAGGGCTTCTACAAAGACACAAGTAAACGAGTAACACTAAGTTGTCCAGAATTAAAAACAAAACCCAACGGGTCACAGCATTTGAGAAACAGAGTAGCTCTTTTAAGGGCCATGAAAAGGACATTTAATTTTACAAAGTATCTTATATTTCACAAAGCACTTTACAGCTTGGCTGGTTTGTTATTTCTTGTGTCAATTCTCTAAGCTGTATCACTGCCACTGCCCTTTTCTCCAATTTTTTTTTTAATTAAAAAATTTTTTTTCTTCACTTATTAATGACAAAGGAGCTTCAGAGAGGGTAAGTCATATATCCATGGTCTCAAAGCAATACACAGGGAAAGGTAAAATAGGACAAGTTATATAAAAAATGACAAATGGTTAATCAAACCCAGTAGGGTAACCAAGAATGAAACTGATATTTTTAAAGTAGGGGTTGGTGGCGGGGGGCAGGGGATATCTTCTACTGTTTCCTCCCCAGAACCATATGCCTAAATGAATCACGAACAGCCACAGTATGAAGGCCTCATTCCTTGATAATAAAAAAAATCAAATTCTTTGACATTCTCAGATATTATGAGAAGCATACATGTTTGTGATACTTTGTAATGATACTTACCCAAATGGGCTATAAACTCTTGAGCAGAATCAACATATTTCAGGATCTTCTTCAGAAATTTATAGGCAAACCTCTTTTCCATGGAGGAGGCATCTAAGTCCATGTCTTTCTTGCCTCTAGGGTGGAGAGAGGCAAACCCCAGGAAGCAACAGAGACAGCTCTGTGACTTTGGTACATCAGCAATCCTACCTGCATTGACTTTATTTTCCAAATGTTAACCGTTGCTCTGGCTCAGTAACCCAACTCTTTTTACTGCTTTTCCTCTGCAATTGGAACATGCTTCTCTGAGCATGCAATTACAACCTATACTACAATAATGTCTGAAAAGATTTTTCAGAAAGATCTTTTTCATTTAGTCAACAAATATTAAGCTAAGGATTAATTAGAGAAGCAAGAAAGAGTCCCTGCCCTCATGGCACTTACATGCTAGGTTTAGACAGACACAATGTATAAAACAAGATATAAATTATATGGGATGCTAAAAGTTAATAAGTTTGTGGAAGAAACTAAAGCAGGATAGAGGGGCCCAAGAGTGGCGGAGGTGGGGGAGAAAAGATTGTAGTGTTAAATAGAACAATCAGTGCTGTTGTCATTGAGAGGAGGATATCAGAGTAAAGGTCTGAGGAAGGGGAGAGAATGAACTTATGAACATATAGGGAAAGAGCTTTCAGGCATAGTGAAGAGGTTGTCAAGGAGATATAAAGGTTCTGTGGCAGGAGCATGCAAGCTGAGTGGAAGGAACATGGTAGAGGCCAGTGTGGATGGCAAGGAAGTGAGCAGGCAATCAGGAGGGTATAGGGTGGAGAGTGGAGTAAATCACTGGGGCCCTTTGTGCCATCCTTTGAATAACATAATATGACTTACACTGTAACAGAATTACTCTAGTTGCTAGGTCTAAAGTTGGCTGTGGGGACAAAGGTTGAAACAAGGAGCCCAGGTAGGAGGCTCTCTCAGCCATCACGGTGACAGCTTGGAGGTGGTAAGAAGTGGTCAGATTCTAGGTATCTTAAAGGTAGAACCATTAGAATTTCCTGAAGGATTGGATGTAGGTTGGGAGAAAAAGAGAAGAGAAAAGGTTTTTGGCTTGAGCACCAGCAAGAATGTGCTGTCACTGAGTGATGGGGACCCTGAGGGTAGAGCAGGTCTGAGGTGTGGGTAGCAGGACATGAGGAGTTCTCCTTGGTGATGGGTCTCACTTCCTTATCTGTACACTCAAGTGCCTGCCACAAGCTCTGGCACGTGGTAAATGGGCACTTGGAAATGTTGGCTAAATTCAAGGATGTTTCTCCTTTTCTCTCCTATTTCCTTGATTTTTGTTTTAGTTACAGCAAAGAGGAACTTTTCATTTCCGTGAGCAAATCACAGTATGCATTCCTCCTGGTGTTAAGAACAGGATTAAAATGACGATGGGAGTCTTTCTCAAAAGCTTTCCAGGAGGCTCCCTCCCACTGTCTGACCTTTCCTGCTCAACAATATGGCAAAAAACACTTTTGGTATTTTTTCATTTGAGATACAATAGAAATATTTGTATAGATTTTTATTTGCGTTTCTGCTATTCAGTGGCAAAAATCCTGCAGGAAACTAAAAGAAACAGCAGCTGGTTCGGCAAACATTTTTTTTTAGGAGGAGTGGCTATATCACAACAGGAACACCAGCTTACTTTTCATTCCACAAAGGACTCAGCACGCATGACCCTACGTGGCGCAGCCCACTGCCAGCATTTGACTAGCAAGAAAATTCTTAAGACTTAAGCAGCCAAGATCATTCTTAGAGAAAACATTCATCTAGAGAATTCTGGCAAACAGAAGTTTGAGATAAAACATCTTAGGAAATCGTGACTCCTTCAATGTCCCCAGTGGAGAGCCGCATCTCCAGGAGAATCAGTTCCTTTGTTCAGAGACTGTTTATGGCAGTTATGCTTATTATGCTATAATGTGACATAAATATCATATAAAACAACAAAATGAAAGTGTCAAGAGAACTGTTGATTCTATGAGAACCAAGGCATGTATTTCGCAAAGACCTGCCATTGCAAATTTCCAAATATATAGTTTTTAAAGTAGGTATGGGCAAGAAAACTGTAAAATACAGGACAAGAAATTGAACAAAAACATCTTGAAGAATACTACACTTACATTGTTTTGTATGTGACTTCTCTTGCTTTTAAAAAAAAGCCATAATTGGCCCTGGCCGGTTGGCTCAGAGCAGGGGTCCCCCAACTTTTTACACAGGGGGCCAGTTCACTGTCCCTCAGACCGTTGGAGGGCTATACTATAAAAAAAAACTATGAACAAATCCCTGTGCACACTGCACATATCTTATTTTAAAGTAAAAAAATAAAACGGGAACAAATACAATATTTAAAATAAAGACTAAGTAAATTTAAATCAACAAACTGACCAGTATTTCAATGGGAACTATGGGTGCGGATGCATCCTGTGCTCCTCTCACTGACCACCAATGAAAGAGGTGTCCCTTCCGGAAGTGTGGCGGGGGCCGGATAAATGGCCTCAGGGGGCTGCATGTGGCTTGCTGGCCGTAGTTTGGGGACCCCTGGCTCAGAGCATTGGCCCAGTGTGTGGAAGTCCTGAGTTTGATTCCTGGTCAGGGCACACAGGAGAGGCGCCCATCTCCTTCTCTCCCCCTCCCCCTCTTGCTTCTCTCTCTCTCTCTCTCTCTCTTTCTTTCCCTCTCCTACAGCCACGGCTCAATTGGAGCAAGTTGGCCCCGGGCGTTGAGGATGGCTCCATGGCCTCTGCCTCAAACACTAGGAAGAGATTGGTTGCTGAGCAATGGAACAATGCCCCAGAAGGGTATATACCATTGCCCCTAATGGACTTGCCCAGGAGATCCCTGTTGGGGCGCATGCATGTGGGAGTCTGTTTCTGCCTCCCCTTTTCTCACTGAATTAAAAAAAAAAAAGGCCACGATTGCAAAGCTCTGAGGATGCATTATGAATATGATCTATAGCTCCAATCTATGAACACCATACAAAGAAAGGTCTTGGGCTACAGTACAAGATTTGTGAATAAATACAAATTACATATTTTTAAGTTAAAATTAAATGTTCAAGGTATGTATGTATAATTTGTCATGACTTCTTGCTGTAACTGATTTTTTTCTTTTATTAACATTATTTTTGTATTACAGTTTACATTTAATATTACTTTGTATTAGTTTCTGGTGTACAACATAGTGGTTAGACAATCATATATTTTAAATGTGTTCTTCACGATATTTCCAGTACCCACCTAGCCCCATACATAGTTATTACAATATTATTGGTTATATGCCCAGTGCTGTACTTTACATCCCCATGGCTGTAACCACCGATGTGTACTTCTTAATCTCTTCACCTTTTTACCCAGTCTCACAATCCCCCTCCCCTCTGGCCACCTTTAGTCTGCTCTCTTCAGCTATGAGCCTGTTTCTGTTGTGTTTGTTCATTTATATTGTGCTATAACCAGTTTTAGAAATTAATATTGACAAGTCCGGTTTATGTCAGGAAAGAGGGTTTCACCTGGCAAAATAAAAATGTTCTTATTTCAAAAGACTCACCTGCTATCCTTGCTCTGATCTGTTTTGTAGGCAGGTGATTAAATACCTGGACAGGGAGAGCCCACACCCACAAGCCTGTCCAGCCACATGAACATCACCTGGAAGATGACTAACCTGGAAACCACGATGCCATTCACTTGGAGGAATTTAAACAGGTCCTGAGCCTTTTCTCGGTCCCTAAACTTTTCCTTGGCAGTCAAGGTGTCATATGGTACCAAAAGAGGGTGATTGCCACCACCTGGGGGCAGTAAAGTGAGAGATGACAACATCTTTGGGTCTTTCTTTGCACTTCCGGCGCGGGGGGGGGGGGGCGGGGGGGGACCACCTGCCCCCAGCCCCCCCTGCTGGGGACGCTGTGAACCAGGCTTACCTTTGCTCTCCAGCTCCAGTTTTTTCTTCTTGGCCCAGATGTTGTGGTAGTTCTCGGCTATGACCTCCACCATGCCCTGTGTCCCACCGGGGAGAGGGCCGTCAGAGAGGAAATGAGAAAAATGGGCTCCTGTCCGCCAGGCAATTCCAGGTAGCCTGTGTGACGGAGCTCCACCAAATGCTAATGGCACATTGCTGAGCGTCTTCCAGCATTAATTAGTCTGTGCTTACGTAGCTCGTCAGTTTCATACCTTCCCTACATACAGGAAACTATTCCGGATTCTGCCCTGTGCTTGTCACTTGTTATCCTGGCAGTTTGATGCATTTCAGAGAAACATACATTTCCAGTGGGAAATGTCTTCTGGGGACACTTCGTTTGTCACAGGACCTTAGTATTGTACCCCTGGCCTGTGGTTAGGAAGTGGGAAGTGGGGACAAAGGAAAAATCTAGAATCCCTGAAAGCCATTAGCTTACCAAACTAAAAAGTCATGTCTGGAGAAAACTAGCACAAATAAAATTTCTCAGATAGAATTTATCTTTATAAGATTCATAAAATAGTGACCTGGGATGGTGTACTTTGAAAAGAAACTTTCTCTAAAGTCTAAAGGGTTGGTCTGGTGCACTCTGCAAGGAGTAACTGCCCCTGGCCTGGCTGGTCATGACCACCAGTGAGTGCAGGAGGGGAGGAACGGGAGGCAGCAGCTTAAGGCTCTTGATGTCATCTTCCTGGTTGTATTACTGAATCCTACAAGGACTGATTGTCTGTATCACTGGGGAACTCGAGTGACTCTGCTACAGGATATGAAAAGGTCCCTGTGGTTGGGAGGACCTACCAGGACCAGGGAGGCACCCCTCTTCCAGAAGTCTTTTCACAGATCTGCTCTTAGTTCTGTTTTAGGTTTTGATACAGTAATCTGTTCTTTTTATTGGCTGATTACTTGTTATGATGTCCCTGTTAGAAGTACAGAGCCTTATCTTCTTAGGAGCTGCCTTAATTGTGCTAAGACCTTCCCTGGGGTCTCTGCCCACCACAACCCTTTTCAGTTTTTATATTTCTAGGCATTCTTTTCCTTTTTCTTATTCTTATTCTAAAAAACTCTTTGGAGGGTGATATATTCTGTACTTGAGGGGTTTTAGAAAGCAAGTCATACTGTTCTGAAAGTATCCACACTGACCTGGAGCTCTCTGGACAGTGCCACATTGGAGAGGTCCAGTGGAGCAGGGCTATAACTGTTGCCCTAGAAAAGCAAAGACAGGATCACTGGGGTTGCCATTATTTTCCTTCTTCTGACCAGCATCATGACATCAGCTACCAAGATGTATCCCAAGAGATTCCACAGGGCTCACTGCTAGTGGCCCTCGTTTCCGGGAGAGCTTTCCCAGGTTCCCCATGCCTTCCACTGGCCATGCGTGGGCCTCTGTCATACCTGGCTGGCCTGGGATGTGCTTCGAAGCTTCTCGTTTTCCCGCTGTTGAACTAGGGCTTCTCCTTCTTTGGCCCTCTCCACCGTCCAGCCCACAGCCAGCATGGTTTTCAGGGACTCTCTGGCTGGCCAGCGATAAATTTCCTTCTCCTGGAAGAAAGTTTGAGTAGAGGAGCTTTGCAGAGCATGCCCAGCCCTCAGACTGGCCTGTCTCCCTGCAGAAGTTGGAGCCCACTATGGACGGGGTGCTTATTGGTTCCTGCTTCCTCTACTAGGTCAGAATCTCCTCTGTAGCATCCTACTTGAAACATGCAACCAGTCTTTCTGATGCTGTTAAATATAAGACCCCAGTCTCCTGCCTCCAGAGGAATGAACCAAACATTACCCCTAGTGTGTGGATAAAGAGGAGCAAGAACAGATAGTGACTTCTCTTGTTTTAGTAGCTGTTTAAAAGAGGACTCGCCAAAACGCATCTGCACAAAGCTCTCCTTTGAGCTCAGAAAACAGAACATCTTAGACTTAGAATTCTCTTTAGAGCTATTCACAATTTTATGGATGGTCAATATGCACATCAAGACACACATGCCATCCTTTACATGTGACACAAGGCCTAAAGCTTATAGAGCATTCTTACTGATCACAAGATAGGGACTCAGAGTGGGGCTGAACCACATTTCTTAATTAGGAAAACCCAAGAGTCCTGTCTGTATTTTCTTGGGGACTCTCTTCTCTACTCCCTTTATCTTCCATGATTGGGACTCATTTCTCTTTGAATTTTTTCCAGCAATTCACTCTACACCCCACTTCAACAACCTAACAAAAGCCCTTCCTAGTTCAGTTGCAAGTGAACTACAAATGCATTTGGCTCAGCCTCTGAGTGCTGACCTGTGGCTTCTTAATCTAAAGGGCTTTTAGAGTCCAAGAATAGACTGTGAGGTTGGGCTCTTGGAATCATTCCGTCCCAGGGCTGGTGCCGCACGGTGAGCTCCCAGGGAGTCTACTGAGTTCTTGGAAATCTCTAAGGAACTGGAGGATGAATGTGCACTGAACTCCTCTGACAATCTGATACAATTTCCAAGGTCGGACAACCAGCACGGCCATTCTTTACCTTCTCCGTTAACGTCTTGAAAGGTCTTATCAATGGATGGGTCTTCACATTTTCGTCCAAGGAAATCCCATATTTCCATCCATTCTGACTCTGTAGAAATGGTCTCAGTTCAAATATCCTTGGCACCAAAAGAGCCCCGCCATGTGACCCAGATCCTAGCTTCTGTTTTCATTAAACAAATGGAATAATGGGATGTGACGGAGCTTGGAAACCCCCCTTCAACATGTCTAACAGACCATTAAGGCTGCCAGACGCTCTGTCCCTGAATTTTGAACTCTGCTCCTTCATTTCTTCTTGTTTTAGTTATTGTCCCCTCCATTTACTCGCTTGTACGTCAGGCTCACTATGGACTGAAGGATGTTTCAAAACAATGCCTCTCGGGTCAGTGTGTCATGTTCACAGGCAAGGACAGAAGTCAAGGCTAAAGGCATGAGAGGACGGGACACTGAGCACTGCACTCCTTGCCCATTGACCCCACAGCACAGTTGTAGCAATGCAGATTCCATAGAGTCACAGGAGTTGAAGAATTTCAAGAGTTACTCAATAAACATTGCTTGAATGTCTCCTACCGCCCTAGACATTGTGGATAGAGACATAAATAAGAGTCCCTCATTTCTATAACTTCACAACTTAAAGACCCCTGGCTGCTTTTCCTCAGTCTCTGTCATTGCCCACTTGTTAATGTGTATGTTTGTCAAGTTTTTGTCCTTTCTCATGGGGCACACTCTCCCTGAGTGATCTAATCTAAGCCCACAGTCCAGAAGAGGACTAATCTCAAATCAGTGTGTCTAGCCCAGCTCTCTCTCCTAGTTCCCTAAACCTCTTTAAGTTCTGCTTGAGGTTTCCACAGGTACCTCTTAGCATGTCTGACACAGAACGTGGGATCTACCTCTCCATGTGGCTCCTCCTCTTGGGCTCCCCCTACCTCAGGGAACAGCACCAGTCTATTACATTCACTTTCTGAGCCAGAAACATGGGAATCTTTCTTGACAGTCCCTTCTCCTCTGTACATTCTCACTTGGGGGTCACCTCCCACTTCCCTGCCAGTTCAGGCCACCACCAGCTCTCACCAGGATTATTGCAACAGCTTCCTATGCAGTCTCCTCCTGCCTCCATCCCTCTCTACCTCTCCCTGACTCCTTTCTCTATACCACTGCCAGATGATATTGATCAAATAACCCTGATTGAGGCACTCTATTGCTTTAAAATCTGACACCCAACTGCCATCACAGTAAAATGCAAATTCTCGGTGGCCTCTTCAGCTATACTGAAGACCTTGCTGACCTCTCTAGACTCATCTCCCCCTTCTCCCCCTGCCCCACTCCCAGTGCCACCAAACTGAACTCTGGTTCCCTGACGCCATCACACTCTGCCTGTGTCTCTGGGTCTGCACCTGCTGCTCCCATGGCTTACATCACACTGCTTCCCTGTGCCTGAACAACTATCATCCTTGACCATGTACTGTAGATGTACCAGCTCAAGGAAGTGTCCTCAGACCCCCACTATTGGATTAGGAACTCCTATGTGCTCAAACCCTGTGCTGATGCCCATCCCAGCAATGAACAGCCTGTATCACTATGGCTAGTTTATTTTGTTTCTCTCACAAGATGGTAGGGTTCTTTTGTTTTAAATTAATTATTATGTTTTAAAATTTTCAATTACAGTTTACTTTCAATATTATTTTGTATTAATTTCAGGTGAACAGCATAGTGGTTAGACAGTCACATATTTTACAAAGTGTTCCCTCTGATATTTCCAGTACACACCTGGCTTCATACATAGATATTGCAGTATTATTGATGATATTTCCTTTGCTGCACTTTACATCCCTGTTACTATTCTGTGAATACCAATTTCTACTTCTTAATCCCTTCACCTCTTTCATGTAGTCCCCTAAAACCCCTCCCCCTAACCCCCAGCAATCACCAGTCTGGTCTCGGTAAGACTGCAGGGTTCTTGAGGACAGGGAAAATATTCTTTTTCTTGTTAGTTAATTGATGCCCACCTGGCAATGGTGAACAAACATGTTTCCTTGAAAATGTGACTCTTAGAGTCTAGTGGAAGTGAGAGAAAAATCAAATATCACAGCAGTAAATGTCTGGTTGATAATGGTATAATGTATAACTGTTGTAAACATCACTATGTGACACCGCTATAAAAATACTATGATGGAAAAGAGCCAGGTGCTAAGAGGGCCTGTATCTGAGAAATCTGGGAAAGGGGCATCCCAGGAATTCACACTTCGGTGATATCTGAAGGATGAGTTAATGAATGGTGTGTGCACATGTGTGAGTGCCAACGGGCACCTGGCTCAGACAGAGAAAGGTTTCAGGCACACGTAGTGTGTGTGTGTGTGTGTGTGTGTGTGTGTGTGTGTGTGTGTGTGTGTGTGATGGGGGTGGAGGGAGTGAAAAGAAGGGAAAATGGCTGGAGGGCAGAGGGAGAAGAGAGAGATGAGGCCATAGATGGTAGTGGAAACCTGATCAGGCAGTGCGCATCAGGCCATATTAAAGATTTTGACCTTTATATTAAAAATAGATAGAAGATACTACAGAATTTTAATAAGGAGAAGGGGCTATAATAGAGAACAGCAGTAGAATATGACCAAATTTGCATACTGAAACTACGATGTGCCTGCAGCATGAAGAACAGACTGGAGAAAATGCTCGTGGCAGACGAGTCAGGAGGTTATCATAATCATCTGGGCAGAAGATGATGGTAGCTTGGACTAAAGTCATGGGATGGGCTTAGAGAGAACTATTGGAATTCAAGAGAGACTAAGGAGGTAAAATCCACCTGGCTTAGTGATGGAATAGACATCCTATGGATTGATGGGGTGTTGCTTTTCCCTGTTTCAGAGGCTGGCCATATGGCATATGTAACAGGTGCTGAGAAACTACAGATGCTCTTGAGCAAGGGTCAGCCAGCTACAGCTCTTGGACCAAATCCAGTCAACCATCTGTTTTATAAATACAGTTTTACTGAACATAGGCATGCAGTTTTGTTTATGCACTGTCTGTGGCTGCTTTTGTTCTATAATGGCAGAGGTGAATAATTGCAATTGAGACTGTCTGGCCCTAAAACTTAACATATCTACTATTTGGTTCTTTCAACCCCTGCTCTCAAATTGTGAGGTATTAGCCTGTTCTACAGTGACAGTGATTGCTGTGATCATTGGCTCACAATAGGGACCACGAAAGACTAAAAGCTGAGCACAGACCAATGCAGAGGCTGAGCTGGGGTGCAAGGTATCCCCTCTCCAGGCCGCCCTGCATGAAGGTGGTTTCTGTGGCCTCGCTGTGGACCTGGTCCGCTGTTCCATGCTGCAGCTGCAGCTGAGCGATGGCCTAGATCCTTCACTGGTTGCCCGCAGAAATCCTGGCTGTCTTTGGCACATTTCTCCCCCTCTGCCTGCCAGCGTTAATGGGCTAACAGAGCAATTAAACTTATTAAGCAGGCTGACCTCGTGTGGTGAGGAATTCTAAACACCAGATGGACAGGCTTATTAATAAGGAAGTGTCGGGGACTTATACCGTTGCCTTAGGAAGATGTGTGTCTGCCTTCCCTAGAATAAGTCTAGCTTCCTTGCAAAATACAAGGGAAAATCTTTCGATTTCATTTTCCCTTTTTCAAAAAGAAGAAATGAAGAAGAAAAAGAAATGTAATAGAAACTACCATCCTGCATTAAGCATTTATGTCAAACACACACAAGCACGTACTTGGGTGCGAACTCCAGGAAATGCAATGTTGAGAAAGAAGTGAACACTCACAGAATTAATCATTTTCTTGAGAAATACAAAAAGCAGCCCCTCCAGCTGCTACCTCCACCAACCCTGGGAATTTTCTGGTCAGAAATAATGAATGCTCTCTGCACGACCAGTCTGTCACTTAGACAAACCAGACAGATTTCCAGAATTGGATCTTTTAATGTTCTTGGACGGCACTTTTCCCCTGACAATTGTCAGATAGAGGATAATCCCTACCTTGTCACAAGCCCATTTATCATGTGAGTGCTCAGCATATTTGGTGACAATATACTCCAATTTTTCAGGTAAGGAGAAACTGAAATGAGAAGAAAAACAAAACAAAGCAAAACAAATTACAACCCCCTCAAGCTCCTCAGCCAGATGTGCTGGAAAGATGGCCAGAACCAACAATCAGCCACCGAAGTTGTATCTGATCAGTCAGCTAACCCAACGCTGAAGGTGGACACCAGACACAGGGAACTTCCCGAGCTGAAGGTGTGGCATATACCTCTGGGTCACAGACACACCCAGGTCTGATCAGTGGACCTCTCAGCAGGAGGTTCTGCTGTATAGATGACCTCCCTCCAGCTACCGTGGGCTCTCTTGGTTACTGAAGAACCACTATGACTCCTGGGCCAGACCTGTCTAGGTTACACAGTGAGAATCCCTTCATCCAAAGACACTGACTGGCCATCTCGCAGCTGCAATCTGGGAATGGCAGTAATGGGTAGTTAGAGGACCACGTGTTTAAAAATAGTGGTTGTCCACCTTTTGGGTTCAGTGACTCATATTTAAATACTAGAATTTTGGCAGTATAGTGCACACCTGTTATTTCTGTTAGTTTAGAAGCTTTTCCCTTCTGTTGGTTGTAGTGCCTTTCTTTTCCTTGAAGGAATAAATCTTGCATTGCACACAGTCTTATGTGAACCGTCTGAGAATGGGCCTCTGACCAGACCATTCAGACTCGTTTTTCCAGGAATTTGACACTTGACTCAGGTGAGATGAGGGCAGCAAACTCTTCACAGGGATTCAGTCAATGGGACACCTGAAGATCGTCCATTTGTCTTGGTTTCTGTCCTGAGTTAGTCAACCTTCCACCAAGTTTTGATAATGACCCCTTCTCACAATAAGGTCCTTCTCTCCTCAGGTTAGCCAGTTAGTCTCCATTACTCATATCACTTAAAGAACCATACTGGTGTCAAGGTACATGGAAAGAAATCAGAACTCTCAAATTAATATGGAATCACTCACCATCAGCACACAATTGCTAGAGTATAGCACTGCCTCATAAGGTTGATAAAAGCATCAGCAGTATTTCATCATTTGTCATCTTTCAGCACACCCATATTTTCATAGGGTGAAGGTGTCCAAAGTCAACCCCTGCCTTCTCTTTGGTCCTGCCTTGATGTTTTACTGTGACCTTTACCTCCTTATAGCAGGCTCAATTCTGCTTCCCACCATCTAGTTAGCTCAAGGCTCCGAGTGATGGACTGTGTACTTAATTTTCACAAAGATGAATTTTATACATTATCAAAGCTGACAGCCCCAGTGAAGGACTCAGACTACAGCTTGCATTTGAGAACTACTGCCACAAACTCAAGTCTGAGGGGCTCATGTAGGGGTTTACTTTCCCTGCTCATTCTAAAGCCATTTTGGAGCACTTTGTTTAAAATGCACCTGGAGATGAAGACCACATGCCTGACGATACACAATCATCACTGGGACAGAATCACCACCAGCCAAAAGGGAGCCTGTGTTTCGTCTATGGCCCAATCATCGCCAGTGAAAGACATGCTGGAGAACCAGAGGCAGAATTCACAGGTGCTACTGCAAGGCTATTCTAAAGCCTCAGCTTCCCCTGGCCTGGCAAGGAACATCCAGTCCCTCAAGTCAGGACCCTGTGCTGTTCTGCCATCACACCCTGAGGCCCGGTCGGGGCTCAGCCGAGTGTTATTTATGGAGTTGTTTTGATGTACGATGCTATTAGAACTTACAGGTCTAACTCACAAAGAGTGAAGATTTTGTCAAAAAACTCATTAATAGATTAATTGCCTCATTTGTCAGGATGGTTCTTGCAATGCCTCTGATGACATTTATTTATGGAGAGCATCCACTCTTTATAATAAATAAACCAACTCCACCCTCTAAAACAAAAGCCCTGAATATGCGAACACAGCATGTAATCAGATATGGATGGAATTGAGGACAAACTCTAGTACCTGATGTGACTTGCAGGGTCAAGAGAGGATGGACAGTGTTGGCAGGAAGGAAGGAAGAAACTCTTACATTTCTTACTACCTTCTGAAAGAGAAACACTGGCCACTGGGCAATGTAGGAAACCGACTCAAGAGATGATTCAGGACTCACTTCATGGTGTTGATAGGCTTGGGATCAAAGTTGCCGTCTGCATCCACTGAGATCTGTTTTTCCAATGTGGCTGAGATTCTGGTATCTAAATAATCTGGTGGCAAGGCACCTGCGATAGCACTGAGACAAGGCAGGGCCATTCGGAAAAGATCTGGGTCATATTTCTGTGAGGAAAACCAAAGACCATGTTAGTGCAGAAACCAGAACCATGACCACCCGGCAGAAGCATCCACCAATGAGCCGAGAAAAGCACAATGTGTTCATTTGTCCAGGTTAACCAATGAGGGGGCCATGTGAGCCTGCTGACATGTTCTGGTGGGAACTGAGGGATTCCTGGAGGATGATTTGACAGTCTGTAAAGCCCTCAAGTCACCATCTGCTTTAAGTTGAAAAACATTATATCAAGGTTGAAATCAGTATCTTCTAAATAGTGAATTTCAGGAATATCTAATGGTTAAAGTGGTTCTCGCTGGGCCAGAAATGTCTATCAACTTGCTTGCCATAGAGGTTTCTACAAACCGACCCAACCTATAACTGGAGAGGGCAGAAGAAACTCTGACAGGC
This sequence comes from Rhynchonycteris naso, assembly GCA_037038555.1. NCBI lineage: Eukaryota > Metazoa > Chordata > Mammalia > Chiroptera > Emballonuridae > Rhynchonycteris > Rhynchonycteris naso. The sequence goes on along the minus strand of CM072999.1, from coordinate 85,373,206 downwards.
TCCTTGGTAGCTGATATGGGTCATATGCTGATGTCATGAACAGACTGCTCAGTAGCATGTCCATTCTTTCACGAACCCCGCCAAGAAGGAATTTCAGTCAAATAACATGAAGTTAGGGCCAGCTGCTGATCTGCTTATACAGACCAAAGAAATCCAGGCGTAAAGGCAATTTAAGAGCAGGTGAACAAACTATTCATGTGTTCCGGACTTCCATAAGGAAACCAGACCTACTCATTTTGTACATTTAAAGTTGATGACCTCAAAAAATCTAAATAAACTGGGTCAGGGGAAGCAGAGGCCAGTCTGAGAGTTGGAGCTGTGTTTCAGTCAGACGGTATGGACAGGCTGTGGTTCACAGGCCCTTGGCTCCCCTCAACCTCTTCCTCAAACAAGTAGCTGGGAAAAGCCTCTCCTGGAAGTCTCCTGTAACTCCTGCCTCAGAGCAGATGTCACGACTTCTCCTCTAGGCTTGAACCTGGTGAAGACTAGCTAACGGGCCACACAATGTCAGGGGAAAGGAACAGCTGTGGGATGCCAGCAAGCCTGAACCAGGGAATGTTTCTGCAATTACGCCCTCCCTGTTTTGGCTTTGTGTGCCTGGCAAGTTACTGGATCACTCTGAGACGTATCCTCCCCAGTGAAGCAAGGGTTAGAGGGGGTCCCGTTTCAGGGAGTTGGGGTAAGGATGAAGGTAGCACGCTTGTGAAGTACTTGGCGCAGTTCCGAGCACGCAGCAAAGGCTGAGCAGAGAGCAGCCGTTACTCTTTACAGTCGCTCGGCCTTGTCGTTGGAGGAGCACTGCCATACCTTATGGGAGAGGGAGTCAAAGATCCCCCAGAAGAGTTTCTCTGTCAGGTGCAGCTCTTCCTCCACAGCCAGGCCGCAGCTCCCCCACCCTGAAGGCAGACAGTAATACTTCCAGCACTGCTCATAGTGATTCGTCAGAAGCTAGGGGGTTCAGGACAGGTTGGCACCAGTGGGGAGGTAGACAGAAGATCCACAGGCATTGACAGCAGACAGGAAAGAAGAAAACAGAAAGCAACAATCAGGATAGTGAAACCAACATTTCAAAACAGTGGGGCTATCTAGAGAGGGGTCCTCGACCACCCTGGGAATGGTCTGCTCTCCTGCCTAATGAACCCCAGCCTGAGCTGCATCAGCCTAATTCATCCGTGTGCCTCCTGTGGCCCAGCAGTTCCTAAAACATGGGTAATGATTTCTACTCCAAATGAGAGAATGGTACCCCTGGAAGTAGTTGCTGTACGTTGTTCCAGCCAGTCAAGGGGAGGGAGAATTCCTTCTGAGACCTTTGCTTATACATCTGTAAGCTGCTGGGTAATGCTGATATGAGGAGTGGATGGTGGGGAGCATGTGGTGGGTCTGAAGCCTTCGAAGGCCCAGTTTTGTCGCAGTAGTTCCACATATGGCCAGCAGAGGGAAGAAGTGCATCGACAATGTTTGCATCCCAGCAGGTGGGATCCACATCCTCGAAGAGAGAAGAGAGGTTGTGGGTCTGGATGAAGAAGGTGAAGGAATTAAGAAAAAAACCCCTTATAGACACAGACAACAGTGTGGTAATTCCCAGAGGGAAAGGGACGTGAGGGGAGATAAAAGAGGGTGGGGGGGGGGGACAGATGGTGATGGAAGGAGACTTGAATTGGGGTGGTGAACACGCAATATAATATACAGATGATGTGTTATAAAACTGTACACCTGAAATCTGTATAATTTTATTAACCAATGTCACCCTGATAAATTCAATAAAAAAAAAGAAACAGGAAAAATAAGAAAGGAAGGAAGGAAGGAAGGAAGGAAGGAAGGAAGGAAGGAAGAAAGAAAGAAAGAAAGAAAGAAAGAAAGAAAGAAAGAAAGAAGAAAGAAAGAAGAAAAGAAAGATAGATCTCTGCCCTGGAGGTAAAGTTGGGCTCACTGAGGTGAGGGCTCTGACTGTTTGGGAGCCAGAGCCCAGCTAACAGCACAGGCATGCTGAGGAAGTAAGTGGTGTCAGGCTGAACTGTAAGAGCCATAGTTTTCAGCTAGGGTATCTTTGAGATTAGAACTTGGGCCATGGGCAGTTAGGGTTAGAGGTGAATGAGCCCTCCTCAGACCACATGCGAACGGCTCTTTGCTGGCTGTAGAGAGAGGGGACTGATATAAAGGACTGAGTTGGGAATTCTATTTAACCCCAGTAAAATATTTCTTGAAATTACTGCTTGGACTATTTCTGGGAAGAAGGAAAGATGCTGTTAAAATCACTAGGCAGAGCCTGACCTGTGGTGGCACAGTGGATAAAGCGTCGACCTGGGAACACTGAGGTCGCCAGTTCAAAACCCTGCACTGGTCTGGTCAAGGCACATATGGGAGTTGATGCTTCCAGCTCCTCCCCCCTTTCTCTCTCTCTCTCTCTCTCTCTCTCTCTCTCACTCTGTGTCTCCTCTCTAAAATGAATAAATAAAAATTAAAAAAACAGTTAAAAAAATCACTAGGCAGAGTTTTTGGCCATGGTTGACACTTTTGAATATGCTAATATTTCAGGTGCCACAAAGGTAAGAGATAAAAATAACCTGACGTCTTATGCGGGGCTAACTTGCTCCTCCCCATCATGCCCAGATGCGCACGGTGTTCGTGATAAAGTGTTTGTCATTTATGAGAAAATCAGGTATGAGGAAACAAAAGAAAAGAGGGGTGGGGGCTCTGTAGCCTTTTTCATTAGTAAAGAAAAAGAAGTTAAAAAAGAAAAAAAAAAGAACTGTTACAAAAGAAAAGAAAGAGCCCAAAACAGTATGGAAGAGAAAAGGGACATTTTCGTTTCTGTACCTAAATGCATATTCTCAGGCCTTCAAAGAGTTTTGAGATTGAAAACATTCTGAAAACCTAATTAGGGCAGGAAAGCACAAAAGCAAGTCCCCTCACTAATCTCTGCTCAGTCACAAGTGGCTGATGGAAAGCCAGCGCAGAAGACAGGAGCGGTTCATGGACCTGGAGGATCTACTCTTTTTCACCCAGACACACTCAAGAAGGGGTTGATTTTGTGGATTGCATCTTGTTAACGCTCAACTTAAAGGACAGCTAAATAAATCTAACATGTATTTTGCTTCCCAAATGGTAAAGCTATCGTGTCTCACGAGCCAAGTTTCCTGTGCTGTGGACTGTATTTCTGTATCAAGAGAGGGGTTTACCTTCAGGGGCATTTTGCAGTATTCATTGAGCTGGGGCACATCAAAAACAAGGCGTCGTAGGAGCTGCTGTAACATGGAAGGTCTCAGGTGACTGCCACGCAGAACCAGAAACACAGAAGGAGAGCATGGAAATAAGAAAGAAAGAATAAAAGGAACACTCAGCAATAACCACATATTAGAACTAAGCCTTGAAACAATTAGCTCCTAAAATGCAAGATCCTGGGTAAATAATGGCCAATGATAAAAAAAATACTTTAAAAACAGAGTTGAGTTGAAATACAGAAGAGGGACGTGTGGCTAGTAATCTAAGGTAATGAAGGTGCAACTCCAATCACCATTTGACCGGGTGCTATAGGGTCTATGTACAGTCAAAGGATAGCCATCGATAAAGTGAAAAGAATGTAACAGAAAGACGGGGAGGGTGCTTCTATTATAAGAACCTCAAATCCCCTTGAACTCTGCAAAGGGAGAAGCCAGAGCCGACCAGCGGCATGCAGGTGGGATCTGAGGCCACCTACTGGTATGATAGGAAGGGAACTTTAAGGTCCCCTGTATTACTATCTGATTTTTGAAATTCTCATTACCGGGATTATTTCTTTGGGTTAAGGCTCTATCCTCAAAAACACTCCTTTAAAAGGCAAATGCGCTAATTAGAGAATGATTTATCCAACTATGCAAGAGTTCATGGCTTTGGAACTAGGTGCAGGTAAGTTTTGTGATAAAGGAGAGATAAGCAACAGTGATTTAGCCTTTACTTTTAGATTGCCAAAATTTTAAATATTTTTTGATTAAAAATTGTTTAGTTTTATATAGTTACTGTACAATATCATAGTAGTTTCAGGTGTATAACATAGTGATTAGACATTTACATAACTTATAAAGTGATCCCCTAAGTCTAGTACCCACCTGGCACCATAGTATTACTGATTATATCCTCTATGTTGTACTTTACATCCCTGAGATGAGACTCTTTTGTAATTCCTGATTTGTACTTCTTAATCCCTTCACTTTACTAGCCGGCCCTCCACCGTCAATTCTTCTCCCCTCTGCAGGCCATCAGTTTCTTCTCTGTATGACTCGGTTTCTGTTTTGTTTATTTTTTCTTTAGATTTCACATATAAGTAAAATCATATGTATTTGTCTTTCTCTAATTTCACTTAGCATAATAATACCCTCTAGGTCCATCTACACTGTCGCAAATTAGATTGCCAAACTTTTAAAAAATCTCATGGAATCTCTGGAATCTCTCCAGGGGAAAGGACGTGCATACAACACACACAATCTGTTCCGTGTCAATTCGGTTCCGGACCCACAGACTTCTCCCACAGATGCCTACAGCATCTGGGAGGCGGAGTTAATCACACTGACTGTTGGAATGCTGAGAGAGAAACCCTTGCAGGCGTCCACAACAAGGAGGATAGACTTTTGTAATAAAAAGTCCTGGAGTGAAAAGGGTCAGTCAAAATATACTACAAGTAAACGGCTTTGCTGCTGACTCCAGGAACCATAATACAAAATTCCTCCCCTTTTCACATTATTTTTTAGCTTATTGATGATATCACCTACGAAATAAATCTCCAACTCGATTAGTTTCTGACCTATTAAAAATAAATAATGACGTAGCTTGTCAAATACCAGTTTGTCTGCTATATCTAGAGCTCTTACGGCTGAGAGGAGGGTGTGGAAGCTCCTCCAAGTAAAGCAATAGGGCTGTTAGCTACATTTTTAGTTTGATGCAAAGTTCTAATTTCCCCAAGGTCTAATTCTTGAAAAGCATTTGCAGCTAATATCAGTCTCGCCAACATGACTTTGATACCAGAAAATAGCTTATCTGGGAGACACAGCTCCTTGACTGGTCTGGTTCCTAACATACCTGCTGAGCTCAGATCTAGCAAAAGACAGCACATGATCTGCAGCTGCTACTGATGCAGTTACCGGCCAATCAGAGAATCAATGCTGATAGGATTTCTCTGTGTGTAAACTCATTACTATCTCCCTTGCCACCACTGAGGAGAAAAGTAGAGACTAATCCACACAAGTAATGGGGCTATCATTCTTCCTTCGGAGGTGGCAGAGTGGAAACCCCAGGCGTCCTATTGACTACCAGAGGCCTGTAAGTGCACCCACCCAGCTTTCTCTCTTTCAAGACTAAACATTAAAAAATATTTTTTTTAAAAATATTGATTTTAGACAGAGGAGAGGGACAGAGGGTGGGGGAGGAGGAGAAAGAAGAGGAGGAGAGAGAGAGGAAGAGGGAGATATGGGGGGGTATTGAGCAGGAAGCATCAACTCATAGTTGCTTCTCTCATGTGCCTGGACCAGGCAAGCCCGGGGCTTCGAACTGGTGACCTCAGCATTCCAGGTCGACACTTTATCCACTGTACTGCCACAGGTCAGTCCAAAACATTTCTAATAAATTTAAATTTTCTGCAAGTTATAATAATATTGGAATGAATGAAATAGTGTCAGAATATAGGCTCTAGTTTTGCTGGAGGAACCCAGAGAGATATAATGTAATTTTAATAAACACTTTAAATGTAAGGATCATTGTTATATTTGAAATATAAGCGTAAGATTGCCTTTTAGTTTGATGTTCTAAAAGGACCAATCAACTTTTTTTTCTAGGTAGCCCTAGCCCCTCAATACAGAGTCACTTTTCCTATGATTAGGAAACAGCTTATTCAATAAGAATCAGGATCATCCCCAGCTGGTTTAGTGGTTCTGTCTCCAGGCCAACCTAGAGCAGAGGTTCTCAGCCTTGGCTGCATTATGAAATCACCCAGAGGCCTGAAAATCCTGAGGTCTGGGTCTTATCCTGAAAGGTTGGGTTTCCGGGGCAGAAGTGTGAGCTGGGCACTGGGGTATTAATCTAGTATTTTCCCCGGTGATTCTAACATGCAGATGAGGTGGAAAAACTGGCTTAACGCAGGAGACCCTGGTCCTGGACCAGCTGCTGAGATCTGATGTAGGAAAAGCCTCCTTTCTTGGACCCTACCAGAACAGACATAGTTTCCTGGTCATCTAAGGCTCTTGGGGTGACTTCACCCTCTGCCCTTGGTGGCCCTGAGGCCTATGTGCAATGGTGAAAACTACTGCTTCTACTTCCCCACTGGGACTGCAGATTCCTTCTTCTCTTTGCCCCCAGGCTCTGAGGTCTACAGGTGGGTTGCTTCAATTTACACCCTTAGAATCTGGCCTCTGTGTAAAGGTTCACTCCTATAGAGGGTAAAAGCCTGCCTCTGGCTCTGAGTTAGGAGCTAAAACATTAGCTCTCAATCTGAATACTTCAGGCCTGAAAGATGGTCTCACCTCCTGCTCTACCAACTCTAAGGGCTAGAGCTGGACTGTGCCCCATCCCAGGGATCAGAAAGAACCTACAGCCAATGGGGGAACCCAGCTAATCCTCAGAGGAGATGTTTGGGGGGAGGGCTGGTGTGTGGCAAAGGCCTGGAAGCTTCCTCAGGCAGGATTCACCAGTGTTTAGATGAATCACACAACTAAATGCAGCTGCCACAGATGCAGACACAGAGGTGAAAAACGCGGGAGGGGTACTTACTTGCAAATGGCAAGCAAACATTCTTCTATGGTGTCCCTCTGCGCTTTGGTGAGGGAGCGTCCCTTGGAAAGCCTGTATATTGTCTGTAGTGTAGAATCGATCAAAGAGGGGTAGTGTTCTGTTCCGGCAAAGAGAGGGGCGCATCTTGTGAGGAGCGGGAGCATAGCAGAACAGGTGTAGCGATTCAGCGCCAGTGCAGCCTCCGTGGTGCTCAGGGAAACCTGCGAGCGAGTGGTGGGCATTGGGACACGGTTAGTCTCCCGGGAGGAGAGCACGGCTCACCCCTGTACTGAGCACCCATTAGCAGCACAGGGACGCTCACATGTACCCACGTTTCACCCAAAGGGAACAGCTGTGTGAAAGAAAAATCCTGTTAAAAGAAAAAATAAACAGAAGAAAAGCAAAGGCTGGCTGCCCCTAACATTCCAAATGATCCACAAACATCCGTTCCCCTCAAAGAATTCTGAACTATTAAAATCAGGTGATGGCCAGTCTAAGCCAACACCCTTGATGCTTGTAAAGTTTAACTACATTATTATTCTCATTTTAGCTCTTCTTTCCCGTCACCTTAAGAAGACTCACAGGTTGTCCTCTCATTATTGTGAGATTAGTGAATGCGTCAAGGCCAAGCTCTCAAACTCATTGGTTTTGCAGAGAAAGTGGAGGAGCTCTGATGCTCATCCCTTAATGTATGAGCATCATGGACAGTCCACAGTCTGATAGAAGACATGAGGGCAGACCTCACTCTGCACGGGAACACGTGTCCAAGGACGGGCAATGCAGTACCCTCTCTAAAGCTGTACTTCTCACTCACCATCTTCTCTCTGGTTCATTTAGATAGGTTGGATTCAAGGGAGGCCCACTTAGTGTCACGAAATTTAGCCCAAGCACATTTAACTATCATCTCAGAAAACTACAAAACTTTTAAAGAAACCTTGAGAGACACAGAGATGAAATATTATCATTATTTTCTGTGATTATTGCAGTAATTATGTGTCTTCTAGAAGCTTCAGTAATCGTACTGAAAGACATAGCTAATCTCTCACATTTATCACCTTAACACAGTAATTAAAATATGGAAGGACAGTGCTTTTATTACAGTAGCTTAAACATTTTCAGAAGATAATGCATAAAATGTGTGAGATGAATGTAAAACTTCTTTTGTAGATGATGCTTAGACAAGCATGTGATTTGGACACTAAATGCTAGAATAGCATTTACTATTTATTTGATCTATAAAAAATTGAATGCTTTGATCAGGAACCTTATGGATATCCCACAAGTTGAAAAAATTATATTTTAAACCAAGGAGTTTATAGAAAAGCTGAAAATAAAAGACACTGTGGGAGCACTGTTTTAATTATTTAAAAGGATCACATGCCCCGAACTCCTTCATGGATACACCATTTCTTAATTGCAAGCCAGAGGCAGGGCTGGAGCTCTCATTCAGATTGGGGATTGTACTGCTTTCCATTTCCTGGTAACCCCATCAATGTCTCAGTAACCCATTCAGATGCAGTGCATTCCAGTTAAGGTGCTGGCTGTCTGACATCCATCATAGGCTTTAGGCTGCTATCTCTGTTGGACAACAGGTGGAGCCATTGAGAAACCTGATATCTGATCAGAACAACATACTTCTGACACTTTAAAAACAACCCTAAACTGGCAAAATGTTCTTATGCTGATTTAATTTGTCCTTTTCCCTCAGACCCTGTACTCATGGTGCACAGTGTCTCTGCTTTGTTCTGACTTGGCGCATCAGGGGTCCAAGTTCTTTAACCCCTGGATCCTCCTGTCTTGATGCCATTGATATTGGGTGACTATTCCTTACACTTGACTCCCAAACTTGGATTCACCTGTGGCCTCTTGCCCTAACTCTGTAGCTTCAGACTATCCTGCCTGATGGTCAGGACATTAAACTTAGGGAGTGAGAGGGGGGAGAGTATTTCCAGCCTCTAATGCTGCCAGACATCCTTTTTCATAAGCAATAGAGCCATACTTCTCATTGGAGGGTGATTTTGTCCTGCAGGACACATTTGGTAAAATCTAGCACTGGTTCGGGGTGGTGGTGGGTAGAAGCCAGGATGCTGCTGAACACCCTACAATTCACAGGATGGCCCCTCCATAACAAACAGTGCTCATATTGAGATACTCTGGAATAGAGGGAACTGGACTGACTATTTGAGGTCAAGTTTACATACATCCAAGTCTCTGGCCCAATAAATTAAGATCTTCCATTTCTTGGTGCCACTGTTTTCTTATCCCTCAAAAAAAGCTACTAGAGTATAATTGGGGAGTAGATGAAAAAAGTCCACTTCTATATCCAATGTTACCAATGTATAATGACGGGGAGAATATTCTCTCTTATTTTAGTCACTTACTGTATCTAGAGAGGCAGAGGCTCTTAGGTCAGGTAAAAATCCAACTTCCAGCAAGTGGAGCAGAAAAGTTTGATCCTTAATACCATAAACACGGTCCAGGAACAGCACCATGGGTGCCTTGTGGTCAGGGCAGAAGCTGGCTGCCATGTCCGGCTCGCTGACAGACCCATCTGAAAGACACACAGAAAATGCCATTTCCCCTTTTCTACCTCCTCAGTCTTCAAGGCAACACAGAGTTTGTCTATGGCTTGCTCTCCTAACAAGTGACAGAAATATTGGAAACAATGTAATATTGTGCTGAATCCAGTTTATACTGGCTGGGAAGATCTGATTGTTAAAATTACAGGAATTTTGTAAGCCAGTTGTTAGACATGCTCATTATTAAGAAATAAAATTTACAATAAATTATATTTGAAAAGGTAACAAATACTAAAAACTCATTACTTCCTAATTCTTCTCTTCAGGTTATTTACATCTATTGTATTTGTATGTTGGAAATACAATATAATGGTGTGCCACAGGCCAACTCTGTACTCAGACATTATGTTGGTCGCTTGAAACAGACTGTGGTGAGTGTATTTTCATCACAGAAATAGGCAAATGTCAGGAATCAAGGCTTGATTTACTGCTTTGTTGATTGAAGACATAAGAAAGTGGTCCTGGCTGGGTAGCTCAGTTTGTTACAGCATTATCCCAATATGCCAAGGTTGTGGGTTCAATCTTCAATTAGGGCATACACAATGAGTGCATGAAAGTGTGGAACAACAAATCGATGTTTCTCTCTCTCTCCCTTCCTTGCTCTTTCTAAAAAATCAATAAGTAAAAATTAAAGAAAAATAAATGGAGGGAGAAAATATAAGGCACAATATGTGTGTCATGTGTATAGCTATTAATATCACTAATAGCACAAAACTGAGGAAACCTTTCTGTATTTTAAAACTATTAACTGATTTAGATAAAATTTAGATCAGATCACCCAATAATTTTAACTTTATCCTAGTGAAGAGGTTCAAAGATGAAGTGGGGAATACCATAAAGAAAATAAAAATTGCATGACTTGGAGAATAAAAACAGAATTTTGAAATAGGATAAAAAAGAAAAAGTCTTCCTCTTACTATTTTCTTAACATAAAAAAAACTAGGAAAGACAGCCCCTAAATGATCAATTTATAATCAGAGAATATTTAAATACTGTACTTCATAAGGCACCTTGAGAGCACAAAGATTTAGTTCTACCCAGCTAAGAAACTTATTTAGTCCAGTGAGCATTGTAGGGTACTGGGATACTCAAGTGGGAAAGGACTTTGCTGACTGAAAGGTACCTGCCTCTCCTCTCTTGAGCACTAGGGGGAGCTAGATCAGAACAGCCAAGGCTGAATTAACCTGGTATGCTGAGAAACTTTATTTTTATGTTGTATCAGTAAGTGTTGGAAAACACTGCATTCAGCATTTATATTCCTTGGGAAACACTGAGTTCAACACTTATCTTTCTTCCTTCCTCTCTTTCTTCCCTTTCTCCCTCCCTTGCTCCTTTTCTCCCTCCATTACTCCCTTTCTCCCTCCCTTGCTCCCTTTCTCCCTCCCTCCCTTCCTTCCAGGTGAGAGGAGGGAAGATAGTGAGGCAGACTCCCACAGGTTTCCCGGCCGGGATCCCACTTGGCAATCCCATCTAGGGCTGATGCTCAAGTACTGATGCTGAGTTCATCTGAGGCTGGTGAACTCCAATGGAGCTATCCTCAGCCCTGGGGCAATGCTCAAACCAATATAACCACTGGCTGTGAGAAGGGAAAAGGGAGAGAAGGAGGAAAAGAAGGGGAGGAGAGAAGGAGGGAGAGAACGGGAGAAGGAAGGGGAGAAGGGGGAGAAGGAAGGGGAGAAGGAAAGGGAGAAGCAGATGGTAACTTCTCCTGTGTGCCCTGACAAGGAATTGAACCCAGGGCAATCATATCCTTGGTTGATGCTCTAGCCACCGAGCCACTGGCCAGGGCCAATACTTATTTTCTTTATTATACATTTTCTCTGAGGAAAGTTTTATAGAAATGTGATATTTTCGAGAGTGATATTACCAAGATCGAGGAGTAGGAGAGCCCAGTTTTTGTACCTCACAAAGTTCAACAATTAAACAGCTATCCAAGAACAGAAATAGTATTTGGTGAGTTCAGGAGTTCACTTAAGAAATGTCAGCAACACAGTGGAACAAAACACCTGAGAAGAACCATACAAAAAGGGAAGGAAAAACAGCTTTATCTTGCCTGCATCATCCATGCCCCAGGCCAGCACTGCTCAGTGCCAGGAGGGGACTGCTCAGCTATAAAGAGTTCCCTTGCTGGAAAAGGGACAGCAGGTGAGTAATCAGCTCCTCCAGTCTTTAGGGTACTACATCAAGGACCCACTCTGCTTTCATCCCATGAAAGATCGGCAAAGCTGAGATGTCTAGAGTTGACTGAGAATAAGAAAGAAGGGAAGGGGCGACCTGGATCAACTATACAGTCAAGCCAATGAGGTTCAGGTGACCTGCTCTGCACAGAACCTCAGCAGCTCTTGCCACCAAAGACACCAACACTAGCAAAGCCACTGTAAAACCCTGGCAGATTTCACAGATTTTTCATGTTTGCAGATGTACAGATGACTGAGTCTTTCTCCACTCCCATCTCCTCACTGATGGAACCCAGCATCTTCACTGGAAGCCTCTGCAGCAATGTAAGTTCAAGATGCAGTGGGTACCCATCACCAGGTGTACACTTGGGAACAGACTCCCATTGCAGGCTTTTATTGTCATGCTTGTGGATTGAGATCCTGCAGCCATGGGAGTGAATACTGACAGCCAGGGTCCCTATAGTTGCTTGTGGGCCCAGCTCTGGCCCCGTTTCCTATCAGTGGCCTGCACTGCTGGACTCACCTATAGCTAGCACCTTTAATAGTGAACTTGTACATCACTGGCCAATCTTGTCATTGGCCTCCACTGCTGTGCACTTGTGTCAAGACTCTGAAGCCACAGGAATGGATGCTGACAGTCAGGGACCCCAGAGTTGCTAGTGCACCTATAGGTGGCCCTTGCTGCTGGCCTTGGCCATTGTCACTATGTGTGTGTATGCAACTGGCCTGTGCCACTACGTAGGCACCTGTAGCTTGTCTCTGCAGCTGATTCTATGCATACCTGGCTCTGACCACCACCATTGCCTGCCCTAGTTCCTAGACTTGGAAGTCCAGTAAGTTCTGATAGACACTGAGGATCCTGGAAGCTCTTGACAAGGACCACACAGTTGTCAATGTTATGGACCCCAGTGGCCCTGAGCTGACATCACCCCTCCCCCCAGGCCCAAAGATGCTATACAACACTGCCCTTGGCACCTTGCTTCACTAGACCTGGGGTCACAGCATATTCCAATATGTGTCACTCACAGGTGAAAGTCTTTCCTTACCAAAGTCAGTCAATCCATAATGTCTGGAGGAGATGACTGCTTCTTGTGCAGATACCTATGTAAGGCTATAGTATTCACAAAGAATAAAGAAATGTGACACCACAAGGGGACACAGTAAACTTCTAGGAACTAACACTAAAGAAATGAAGATACATGAATTGCCTGACAATTCCAAATAATTATTAAAAAACACTCAGCCTAACCAGGCAGTGGCTCAGTGGATAGAGCATCGAACTGGGATGTGGAAGACCCAGGTTTGAGACCCCAAGCTTGCCAGCTTGAGTGCGGGCCCATATGGCTTGAGCAAAAAGCTCGCCAGCTTTGACCCAAGGTTGCTGGCTCCAGCAAGGGGTTCCTTGGTCTGCTGAAGGCCCGTGGTCAAGGCATATGTGAGAAAGCAATCAATGAACAACTATGGTGTCGCAATGGCAACGAGAAACTAATGATTGATGCTTCTCACCTCTCTCTGTTCCTGTCTGTCTGTCCCTACCTATTCCTCTCTGACTCTCTCTCTGTCCCTGTTAAAAAAAAACAACACTCAAAGAGCTACAAGAGAATACAGAAAAGCAATTTAATAAAATCAGAAAAACAAAATGAGTTCAACAAAAGATAGAAAATACAAAAATGTAAAAACAAACATTTTGAAACTGAAGAAAATAATGACTGATTGGAACAATCCAGTAGAACATGTCAACAGCACACCGAATAAGCAGAAAAAAAATCAGCAAACTCAAAGATCATTTGAAATTATCCAGTAAAAGGAACAACAATCACAACAAAAAGAATAAAAAGGAATGAAGAAAGACTAGGGTATTAATGGGACACCATCAAGAGAAACAATCATTGGAGTTCCAGAGGGAACAAAGAGAGGGAAAACAGATAGAAAGCTTAATAATACTATAAAGGTCAATAATACTATAAAGAAGGTAATAAAGACCAGAACAGAAAAAAATAAAATACAGAATATAAAAACAATAAAATGATCAACGAAGAGAGGGAAAACAGATAGAAAGCTTTAAAAAATCACTGAGAACTACTGAACCCTGGAGAGATATATGGACATCCAAATTCATGAACGTAATAGGTTACCCCCAAATTTCAATCCAAAATAATCTTCTCCAAGGTACATTGTAATAAAACTGTCTAAAATCAAAGACAGAGAAATAATTTTAAAAGGAGCAAGAGAAAAATAATTTCTCATACAAGGAAACCCTCTATAAGAATCTCAACAGATTTTTTAGCACAAACATGCAGGCCAGCAGAGAGTGGGATGATACAATCGTAGTGATGAAAGGAAAAAATTGCCAACCAAGAATACTTACATCAACAAAGTTGTCTTTCAGAAATAAAGGCAAGACAAATACTTTTCCAAACATTCAAAAGTTGAGGGAAATCATCACCACTAGACCTGCCTTACAAGAAATGCTGAAAGATGTTCTTTATGCTGAAATGAAAGGATGCTAATTAATAACAAAAACATATGAAACTAAACAATACACTACTGGTAAAGTTAAATGTATAGTCAGGTCAATAATACTATAAAGAAGGTAGTAAAGACCAGAGCAGAAAAAAATACAGAATATAAAAACAATAAAAATGATCAACAAAAGTAATTGCTGATATTTTTGAAAAGATAAACAAAATTGACAAGCCTTTACCTAGACTTACTAAGTGAAAAAGAGAGACAACTTAATAAGTAAAATTATAAATGAAAAAAGAGACATTGAACTGATAGCACACAAATACAAAGGATCATAAGAGACTACAACATGAACAATTGTTTGCTAACAAACTGGACAACCTAGAACAAATTGACAAATTTCTAGAAACATACAGCTTACTGAAAATGAATCATGAATAAATAGAAAATCTGAATAGACCAATAATAAGTCAGGAGATTATTAAATCAGTAATGAAAAACCTCCAAAAATGAAAAGGCTAGAACCAGACAACTTCATGGGTAAATTCCAACAAATATTTAAAGAATTCATATCAATCTTTTTCAAAGTCTTCCATACAATTGAAGAAGAGGGAACACTTCCAATCTCATTTATGAAGCCAACATTACCCTGATATCAAAGCAAGATGAAGACACTACACAAAAAGGAAACTACAGGCCAATATTCCTGATGAATATACAGTTGATCCTGAACAATGCAGGTAGTAGGAATGCTGATACCTCCAGGCAGTTGAAAATTCACATGTAACTTTTGATTTTCCCAAACTTTAACTAAAGTTGTTCCTTAGTATTTTCAGGAAATTGGTTCCAAGATCCCACATTGGTACCAAAATCTGCATATACTCAAGTCCCTTATATACAACACTGTATAACAATGCCTACTGTCAGCCCTCACCATCCACAGATTTCCAATTGTGAATAAAAAATACAGTTTTTGATCTCTGGTTGGTTGAATCTGTGGATGTGAAACCTATGGATACAGAGAATCAACTACATATTTATTGAAAAAAAATCCATGTATAACTAGATCTGGGTAGTTCAAATTTGTCTTGTTCAAGGGTCAACTGTATGTATAAAACTTAACAAAATCCTAGCATACTAAATTCAACAGCACATTAAAAGGATGCTCCATCATGATCAAGTGGGAGTCATCTCTGGGATGTGAAGATGTTTCAATATACACAATTTAATGTGACATATCAGTTAATAGAAGAAAAGTAAAATCATATAATTTAAACAGTTACAAAAAAAGCATTGACAAAATTCAACATCTTTTCATGATAAAAACTCTAAACAAATTGCATATAGAAGAAACAAACTTCAACATAATACAGGCCTTATAGACAAAACCACAATTAATATTCTCAATGTTGAAAGACTGAAAGCTCCCCTCTAAGATCAGGGTCAAGACAAAGGTGCCCACCATTACCATTCTTATTCTACAATAGTACTGAAATCCTAGTCAGAGGAATTAGGTAAGAAAGAAAAATAGCCTGACCGTGGTGGCGCAGTGGATAAAGCGTCGACCTGGTAACACTGAGGTCGCCAGTTCAAAACCCTGCACTGGTCTAGTCAAGGCACATATGGGAGTTGATGCTTCCAGCTCCTCCCCCCTTTCTCTCTCTCTCTCTCTCTCTCTCTCTCTCTCTCTCTCTCTCTCTGTGTGTCTCCTCTCTAAAATGAATAAAATAAAAAAAAAGAAATTAAAAAAATAAAAATAAAAGGAAACAAAAAATAAAAAAAGAAAGAAAAATAAAAGGCATCCAAAATACTTAGAAATAAATTTAACTAAAGAAGTGAAATATTTATGCATCAAAAACTATAAGATGTTGGTAAAAAAATTGAAGAAGACATAAATAAGTTGAAATAAATCCTGGCTCTGGGGTCCAAGATGTCAGTGGAGTAGGTGAATGTTACACTCACCTTTCCCTAAGACCAAAATGGAATTACAACTAAATTTAAGAACACTCATATTGAATAACCAATTCAAGACTAACTGGAGAGGAGTTTTATAACCTAGGATTCACAGAAGTCACATTGAGGCTGGTAGAAAGGACAGAGATGTGGAAAGGGCTGGCCCAACTCTTACAAGTGGGGACTGAGGTTCTGAAGGGATATCTCAGCTGCAGGGGAATTCCCCCAAGAAGGTGGGGCCTAAACCCCAAGCTGGGATGTTGATTGATCTACAGATCAATGGAACAGAATTCAGAGCCCAGAAGTAAATCTATATAGGTATATACATACAAGAAATATTTGACAAGTGAGTCAAAATTGTTCAATGGAGAAAGGTTAGTCTCTTCAATATTGTCGGAAAAACTGATATTCACATACAAAAGAATAAAATTAACACCTATCTTACACTATTCACAGAAATTAACTCAAAATGTATTAAGAACACTAAAGACCTGAAACATAAAACTTCTAAAAGAAAACTTAGGCTTATGCTTCTTTTTTTATATATATATATATATATTTTATTATTATTAATTCTAATGGGGTGACATCAATAAATCAGGGTACATATGTACAATGAAAACATCTCCAGGTTATCCTATCATTCAATTGTGTTGCATACCCATCACCAAAAGTCAAATTGTCCTCTGTCACCTTCAATCTGGTTTTCCCTGCGTCCCTCCCCTCCTCCCTATCCCACTCTTCCCTCCCTCCCCCATCCCATAACCACCACTCTCTTGTCCATGTCTCATACCCTCACTTTCATGTCCCACCTATGTATGTAATCGTGCTGTTCTCAGTTTTTCTTTTTTTCTGATTTACTTATTTCACTCTGTATAATGTTATCAAGGTACATCCATTTTGTTATAAATGATCCGATGTCATCGTTTCTTATGGCTGAGTAGTATTCCATAGTATATATGTACCATAGCTTTTTAATCCACTCGTCTTCTGACAGACACTTGGGCTGGTTCCAGATCTTCGCTATTGTGAACAATGCTGCCACGAACATGGGGGCGCATTTCTTCTTTTCGAACAGTGCTATGGTGTTCTTAGGGCATATTCCTAAAAGTGGGATAGCTGGGTCAAAAGGCAGTTCGATTTTTAATTTTCTGAGGAATCTCCAAACTGTTTTCCACAGTGGCTGCTCCAGTCTGCATTCCCACCAGCAGTGCAGAAGGGTTCCCTTTTCTCCACATCCTCGCCAGCACTTATTCTGTGTTGTTTTGCTGATAAGTGCCATTCTGACTGGTGTGAGGTGATATCTCATTGTGGTTTTAATTTGCATTTCTCTAATGATTAGTGATGTTGAGCATTTTTTCATATGCCTATTGGCCATCTGTATGTCCTCTTTGGAGAAATTTCTATTCATTTCTTTTGCCCATTTTTTGATTGGGTCGTTTGTCTTCCTGGTGTTACGTTTTATAAGTTCTTTATAAATTTTAGTTATTAACCCCTTATCAGATGTGCTGTCGAATATGTTCTCCCATTGTGAGGTTTGTCTTTTTATTCTGTTCCTATTGTCTTTAGCTGTGCAAAAACTTTTTAGTTTGATGTAGTCCCATTTGTTTATCTTGCCTTTTATTTCAGTTGCCCATGAAGATAAATCGGCAAATATACCGCTGCTACAGATGTCGGAGAGCTTGCTGCCTATGTTTTCTTCTAAGATGCTTATGGTTTCACGGCTTACATTTAAGTCTTTTATCCATTTTGAGTTTGTTTTTGTGAATGGTGTAAGTTGATGGTCTAGTTTCATTTTTTTGCAGGTAGATGTCCAATTTTCCCAACACCATTTGTTAAAGAGGCTGTCTTTACTCCATTGTATGTTCTTTCCTCCTTTGTCAAATATCAGTTGTCCATAAAGCTGTGGGTTTATTTCTGGGTTCTCTGTTCTGTTCCATTGATCTATGTGCCTGTTCTTATGCCAGTACCAGGCTGTCTTGAGTATAATGGCCTTGTAGTAAACCTTGATATCAGGAAGAGTGATACCTCCTGCTTTATTTTTTCTTTTTAAGATTGCTGAGGTTATTCGTGTTCTTTTTTGGTTCCATATAAATTTTTGGAATATGTGTTCTATATCTTTGAAGTATGTCATTGGTATTTTAATTGGTATTGCATTGAATTTATAAATTGCTTTGGGTAATATAGACATTTTAATGATGTTTATTCTTCCTAGCCATGAGCACGGTATGTGCTTCCACTTGTTTGTATCTTCCTTGATTTCTTTTATCAATGTTCTATAATTTTCTGAGTACAAGTCCTTAACCTCCTTGGTTAAATTTACTCCTAGGTACTTTATTTTTTTGGCTGCAATAGTGAAGGGGATTGTTTCCTTAATTTCTTTTGCTGATATTTCATTGTTGGTGTATAGAAATGCCTCTGATTTCTGAGTATTAATTTTATATCCTGCCTCCTTGCTGAAATCATTTATAAGGTCCAGTAGTTTTTTTGACTGAGACTTTAGGGTTTTCAATATACAATATCATATCATCTGCAAATAATGACAGTTTTACTTCTTCTTTTCCAATTTGTATGCCTTTTATTTCTTCTTCTTGTCTGATTGCTGTAGCTAGGACTTCCAGAACTATGTTGAATAAGAGTGGTGAAAGTGGGCAACCCTGCCTGGTTCCTGATCTTAAGGGAATTGCTTTTAATCTTTGTCCATTTAGTATGATGTTTGCTGTCGGTTTATCGTAGATGGCCTTTATCATGTTAAGGAATGATCCCTGTATTCCCACTTTACTGAGAGTTTTGAGCATGAATGGGTGCTGGATTTTATCAAATGCCTTTTCTTCATCTATTGAAATTATCATGTGATTTTTGTCCTTCCTTTTGTTTATGTGGTGTATCACATTGATTGATTTGCGAATATTGAACCAGCCTTGCCTCTCCAGAATAAATCCCACTTGATCGTGGTGTATGATTTTTTTCATATATTGCTGGATCCGGTTGGCTAATATTTTGTTGAGAATTTTAGCGTCTAAATTCATCAGGGATATTGGCCTATAATTTTCTTTCTTTGTGTTGTCTTTGCCCGGTTTTGGGATCAGAATTATGCTCGCCTCATAAAAGGAGTTTGGAAGTCTTCCTTCCTCTTGAATTTTTTGAAATAGCTTGAGGAGAATAGGAGTTAGTTCTTCTTTGAATTTTTGATAGAATTCACTTGTGAAGCCATCAGGCCCAGGACTTTTCTTTTTTGGGAGTTTTTTGATAACTGTTTCGATCTCATTTGCTGTAATTGGTCTGTTTAGGTGTTCTGATTCTTCCAGATTGATTTTTGGAAGGTTATATGATTCAAGAAATTTGTCCATTTCACCAAGATTGTCTAATTTTTTGGCATATAGTTCTTCATAGTATTTTCTTACAATGCTTTGTATTTCTGTTGTGTCCGTTGTTATTTCTCCACTGTCCTTTCTAATTTTATTTATTTGAGTCCTCTCTCTTTTTTTCTTGGTGAGTCTAGTTAAAGGTTCATCAATCTTGTTTACCTTTTCAAAGAACCAGCTTCTTGTTTCATTGATCCTCTGTATTGTTTCCTTAGCCTCTATCTCATTTATTTCTGCTCTGACCTTTATTATTTCCTTCCTTCTACTTGTCTGGGGTTTTATTTGTTGTTGTATTTCTAGTTCTTTTAGATGCAGGGTCAGGTTGCTTATTTGAGCTTTTTCTAGCTTCTTATGATATGCCTGTAGTGCAATAAACTTCCCTCTCAGAACTGCTTTTGCTGTGTCCCATAAATTTTGAGCTGATGTATGCTCATTATCATTTGTTTCTAGAAACTTTTTTATTTCTTCTTTGATCTCATTGTTAATCCATTCATTATTTAATAACATGCTATTTAGTTTCCAAGTGTTTGAGTATTTTTCATTTTTTCTTTTGTGGTTAATTTCTAGTTTCATGGCATTGTGATCAGAGAAAATGCTTGATATGATTTCAATCTTCTTAAATTTATTGAGACCATTTTTGTGTCCTAACATGTGGTCTATCCTAGAAAACGTACCATGAGCGCTTGAGAAGAATGTATATTCTACTGCTTTAGGGTGAAAAGTTCTAAAGATATCTATTAAATCAAGTTGATCTAGTGTATCCTTTAAGTCTGCTGTTTCTTTATTAATTTTCTTTCTTGAGGATCTATCCAGTGTTGTTAGAGGGGTATTGAAATCCCCTACCATGATAGTATTGCTGTTAATCTCGCCCTTTATATCCATCAAAGTCTGCTTTATGTATGTCGGGGCTCCTATATTTGGTGCATAGATATTTACAATAGTTATATCTTCCTGTTGAATTGTTCCCTTTATCATTATGTAGTGTCCTCCTTTATCTCTTACTACAGCCTTTGTTTTAAAGTCCATTTTGTCTGATATAAGTATTGCTAACCCTGCTTTTTTTTCATTTCCATGAAATATTTTTTTCCATCCTTTTACCTTCAGTCTATGAGCATCTTTTGTTTTAAGGTGTGTCTCTTGTAGACAGCATATGTATGGGTCCTGTTTCTTTATCCATGCAGCTACCCTATGTCTTTTGATTGGATCATTTAATCCATTTACATTTAATGTTATTATTGATATGTAGTTGTTTTTTGCCATTTTATTCTTTAAAGCTGTATTCTTCTTTTGCTCTATTCATTCCTCCCTTTAAACTGTTCACAAGAGGCCCCTTAGTATCTCTTGCAGAATTGGTTTGGTTTTTATGAATTCCTTGAGGCTTTCTTTTTCTGGGAAGCTCTTTATTTCTCCTTCAATTTTAAACGTTAGCTTTGCTGGATAAAGTAGTCTTGGTTGTAGGTTCTTGTTCTGCATTACTTTGATTATTTCTTGCCATTCCCTTCTGGCCTCAAGTGTTTCTGTTGAGAAGTCCGATGTCATCCTTATGGGGGCTCCTTTGTAGGTGATAGTCTTTTTTTCTCTAGCAGCTTTTAAAATTTTTTCTTTATCCATTAGCTTTGGTATTTTAACTATGATGTGTCTTGGTGTAGATTTTTTTGGGTTTCTCCTTAATGGAGTTCTGTGTGCTTCTTGAATGTGTGGAGTGTTTCCCAGCCTTAATTTAGGAAAGTTTTCTGCTATGATTTGATTGAACAAAGTTTCCATTTCCTGTCCTCTCTCCTCTTCTTCAGGCACCCCTATGATGCGAATGTTGTTTCTCTTCATGTTGTCACAAAGCTCCCTTAGAGTTTCCTCACATTTTTTAAGTCTCTTTTCCTTTTTCTTCTCTGCTTCTGTGCCTTTGTTTATTGTGTCCTCTAACTCGCTTATTCGATCCTCAGCGTCATCCATCCTGCTTTTATTTCCTTCCATTGTGGTCTTCAGTTCTGATATTGTATTTGTCATTTCTGTCTGATTCTTTTTTATTATTTCAATTTCATTTTTTATACTTGTTATCTCTTTATTTAGGTGTTCATAATGACTATCCATTGTTGCTCTAATTTCTTTGAACATCCTAACTATCATTATTCTAAATTCTGCTTCTGGTAATTTGGTTATATCTGGTTCATTCAGGTCCTTCTCTGGGGATTTCTCTTGATTCATTTGGTTTGCATTCCTCTGCCTGCCCATTTTTTCTGTGTATAAGCAAGTTGTGGCCACTGGAGTCCAGTAGGTGTTGCCTTTGTGTTCTCTAGGTGTGGTCTATCTGCAGGCCCCCCACCCCCTCTGCCGGTGCCTAGGGTGGTTGGGTATGAGCGTTGCCAGCGCCGGCCCACTGTGGCTTTTGCTATGATTTCTGCCTCTCCTCCGTGGGAGGGGCTGTGACTGAAGCCACAAGATTAGCACCAAGGGTAGAGGTGAGCACCTTTCCTCAGCTGCGGACCCAGCCTATTTCCGGACTTCCGCCCAGAACCAGCAGTCGGAGCCTGCTCGCTACAGTTCCGCGGGTTAGGCGGGGCTTTTGACGTGCTCTCAGCTGTAAGCTTTTGCCCGTCCAGAGCTTTTGCCCTACCCTCGAGGCCAGGACCCTCTGCACAGGGTCGGAAACCTAGGTTTATTGGGGCGGGCGTGTTTGCTGGCTTCTGCCGAGCTGCGTACTTCCGCTCGTCCCGGACTCTACCCCGCCCCCGCGTTCGGAGCCCGCTTGCGCACGTATACTGACCAACCGCGGTTTCTCCGGCCCGGGGGTGGGGGGGGAGTGGGGGACTGGTAGCGTCAGCTCAGCCACGAGCCCCTGCCCGTCCCTGGTCCTATCCCGGTCCCCGCGGTCAGGGCCGGCTTGTGCAGGGCCTGCCCGTTCCTGGCCTCCCGCTTTGTCCCCGTAAGTGGGATTAAAGGCGGGCCCGCAGCTTCCGGACTGCTTTCGCGGTCCCCTCTGACCCTCTGGGCTAGACCGATCTCCCACCGGCTTGGCCTCTGCCCACGCCGACAGAACCACCTTTCAGCGTCCTGCCGCCCCAAAACCTTAAGCAGCCCTCAGCAGAGTAGGAAGGGACCTAATACTCCACACTGTAGGCCTGGGAGCTCCCTCACTTGTTTCACAGCTCAATACTGTCCAAACGCCTCTTCTAGGCTCTAGGACTGGAGGCTGGGGCTTGGTTCCTGGGACCCAGGTCCCTCCCTCTCCGCCAAACTCTCCTCCCGCCACACGGGTCTCTCCGGGCTGCCGTTTGCTCTGGGGAGCTGGGCAGCCCTCTTCGCGTTTTCGCTATTCCTACCAGTCTCAATGTGGCTTCTTCTGTGTTCCTTGGTTGAAGAGTCCACTTAGTTTTGTTCAAAGTTGGTTTATCTCGGTGATGGTTCTTAAAATTGAGTTGTAATCCACTTTGGTTCTGGGAGTTGGAAGTTGGTACGTCTGCCTACTCCGTCGCCATCTTGTTCCCCCTAGGCTTATGCTTCTTAACATCAGTTTTGGCTATAGTTTTATGGCTATAACACCAAAAGTATGAGCAATAAAAGCAAAAATTGACAGGTGGACTCCATCAAAATAAAAGAAGTCTTTTGCATAGCAAAAGAAACAACAAAATGAAAAGGGAACCTATGTAATAGGAGAAAATATTTGCAGACCACATATCTGACAAGGAGCTAATATCCAAAAAATATAGGGAACTCAACACAAAAGCATAAAAGCAAATAATCTAATTAAAAAATGGGCAAAAGACCTGAATGGACAATTTTCCAAAAAGACACAAAAATTACCCACAGGTACACAAAAAGGTGTTTGACATCACTAATTGTCAGGGAAATGCGTATCACACGGTATCACCTCATACTTATAATGGCTGACAAGAGATAACACATGCTGGTGGAAATGTAAACTAAGAAAAACAATATGGAGATTACCTTAAAAATTAAAAATAGAACTGATTTCACTTCTGGGTATATATTAAAGGAAATAAAGTTATTATCTTGAAAAGATATCTGTACCCTTATGTCCACTGTGACATTGTTTACCATAGCCAAGACGTGGAAACATTCCAAGTATTCATTAATGGATGAATGGATAAATATAAGGTGATAGATTCACAATGGAATATTGAGTCATAAAAAAGAAAATCCTGCCATTTGCACAGTGTAGATGAACTTTGAGGGCACTATGCTAAATTACATAAGTCAGACAGAGAAATACAAATACTGTGTGATCTCATTTATATGTGGACACTAAAAACATTGAATTTATAGAGACAGAGAATAAATTGATAGTTAGCAGGGATTGGGGGAGGAGAGGGAAATGGGGAGATATTGATGAAAGAGCTAAAGACTTTCAGTGATAAGATGAGTAAGTTGTGGGGATTTAATGCATAGTGTGGTGACTATAGTTAATGCTGTATTGTCTACTTGAAGTTGCTACGAGAGTAGAACTGATATGTTTTCACCATAAGAACAACAACAAATGGTAATTATGTACAGTAAAGGATATGTTAACTAACCTTATTGTGTTAAACATTTTGCAATATTTAAGTGTGTCAAATCATCACACCATATACCTTAAACTTATATGATGTTACATGTTAATTATATCTCAGTAAAGCTGGAAAAAAGGTGTTATATTCCATAGCATTTCCCAAACGTACTCAACTCCAAACCCCTTGTACACCAGTTAATATCTTCTACAAAAATGTTCCACAGAACCAGTGTGGGAACCACTGTAATAGTGGGAGTCGTGCTATCTTTTCAGTTCTTGCAACTGCCTGGATGGAACTGCCTACATAGCTATGGAATGAGACAGAGAAACGATGCTTCTGGGAGACTGGGAGTTTTGCAAAGTTTACATTGATTGTTGCCAAATGAAATAAGGAACAATGGGGAAAATCTGTTTATGACCCATGGCCATGAGGTACTTAGGATGGTGGCAGAGGGAGCCTGTGTCAGGTCCTATTGTTGCCCAAGGTGGCTGCCCAGCCTGGGGGACACAGAGGCAAAGAAAAAAGGCCATGATGAAACCTTTCATTGGTCCCAATCTGTCAGCTGCCCTCCAGAGGATTCGAGTGTTTGGAGGACTGTGAGGTCTGGACTGTTCATGTCTATGGGACATAGGACACAGGCATCTCTGACATTAGGGAGAAAAGGAGAGAAGAGCCAGCTGAAGCCAGGAGAGAACTCTTCACCAGAAAAAGAGCAAGACCTTCCCTGGTGCTGCCTGCCCTGCAAGTAGGAGCTTGGGAGGACCGTGCTGGCAGGCATAGTCCTGACCCCGAGAGAGTGGCCCCCAGAGGGGACTGGCAGCACTCAGCCCTTAGCTGCTTCTCTTACCTTTGTTCAGGGAGGGCAGTTTCAAGGGGATGCTGATGATCCCGACCAAGTCCTCGGTGGGAACAAGGGAGCGCAGGATTGATCTGATCCGGATGGCTTCCCCTTTTCCTGTCTGGATAAGCTGCAATGCAGGGTTGGAGAATAAGATAAAGGAAGTTCCCACACCCCTGTTCCACCCACCTCTAAACCTTTGGCAATGAAATGGTTCTCTTTAAGGGCTGGGAACACTTTTAAATTTCCATAATTGTAACAGACACTAATGACCAATATAGAAGTATTGGTGGGAACACTTATTAAAGTATATGATTGTCTAACCGGGAAGAAAGGAGCTTTCTCTTCATTCTCTAGAAGAGGTACTTCTGAGGAAATAACTGACTAAGGATTTCTTTGCTATGATTACAATGGTCATGCAGTTATGGAATCAAGTCTCAGCAGTCACCGTGGGGCCTGTTGGTGATTCTTGGTGTGAATGCAGTACAGGGAGCTGTCAGTGGCCATGACAGAAGTGTTGGCAATGTGGCTGTAATTCCAGACTCTAGAATGCTGCTAAATGTAGAAAGACTTATGAATCTAAGTTTCCTAAAAGGTTGATTAATGCTGGGACCAGAGGGATGTAGAGAATGGTCCAGAGGAATTGAGGGTCTCAGTGGAGTTATTCCAGATGGATGACGGGATGCATATGACCTTGAATGGGACAACCAGCCAGGTACACAGCCTCCTGTATGTGAGGGTAACAAGCATGCTCAGGGCACAGCACCTCAGCAGCACCTCAACTGTCATGAGCTCAGGATCCAACTGACCCAAGGTCAGCTGCATGGCGTGCTGGGATATGACGCTTGGAGGCCCCAGGGAAAGAATGCCTATGCATTCACCCTAGCTGCCACCTCTCATTCCTGTGGGTAGAGGGACAGCTGTCAGTGATGATGGCATCTCCCCTCGCACTACCACTTACAGAGCAGAGGCCCAGGTGAGGGAATCTGAGAAGGGTGTGTACGTGTGTAAAGTGTTAGACAAGAGGAACAGTAAGGAGGAAAACATCCTTCCATGATGGCTTAGCCTCCATGCTGCTGTCTTCCTGAGAATTAGCAAACTGTGTAACTTGCTTCCTGTGATGGCAGGTGAGCAGAGGGACTGATATCTCCATCCCAAAGACTATAAAACACCGTAATATTTCCTGGGTTCCCTTTTAAGTTTCCTTTATTGAATAAGTCACAGAAATAAAAAGACAAACCCATTGGGTAAGGATGGACTATGATAGTAGGAACTAGAATTTTAAGGATTCTGATCAGCCTCCCTTATCAAGATTTAGATTTTCTTCTAACCAGAGTACTTTTGATCAAGATTCTTTCATGTTGGAATAGTTTCTCCCTAACATTTGTTGATAGATTTGCAAACGGCTAGATTGTGTATTAGGCAAGACCCATGACATACTGGAAGAAAAGTAAAGATGGATGCTTTCATGCAGTCTCCTAAGCTACAGGCCCCAACCAATTAGTGGATTGTAAAATCAAATTAGTGGGCTCTGACCAGGATTGAAGAGCATGAAATAGATTACTATAGATAGGAAAAATTAGAGTGCAATCTCTGTGGTAAGAATAAATTTTTTTCTGAAATAGATGTATAGTAGGTGATGGTGTAAATTATATTTCTCACTATGGTCAAAACAAATTGTTTTGGGCAAAAACATTTAAAGCCACTATTTTAATAGGTTATGTTTTCCTTTAGCATTGAAAAACATAACACATCCACTCTTAACTTGGCAGTGACCAAATATGCAATCTTATCAATACCAGATCCAACTGTTTAGATCAACCTAATCTGCATTGCAAGTGTTTTTGGAAAATGCTTTGTCCTAATCCCAATACACTGAGCATTGTAGAGAGGCAGGCAGGCACCAGAGCCCTGAATAAGCAAATCTAGCAATTCTTCAAAGGGTTACCGAGTTACTCTTCTAATTTAAAAGGCTATCTTTTTTTTTGTCCTGTAAAAAGCAATTATTTCTTCTCTCACTTATGATGTGAAACCTTTTATTTCACTTTCTCTCAGTCCCCAGCAGATGTATAAAAGAGAAGAGAAAAACTGCAACTTTTAAGATCATACCTGAAAAGTCTGAGAAGACATCCTATAAAATAGAATGGTCCTTTTAGGCATGTTTGTAAAGCTTACCCTGAGAAATAACCAGGGCCCATGGGAAGAACCTCCTTTCCTGGTGACTTTCACCATGGGCATCAAGAACAAAGGGTTTTCAACATGGAGCAGCCTGATGGCCACACTTGAGAATCAAGTTGGAAAACAGAAACAGACTCATAGAGACAGAGATCAGACAGGCGGTACCAGAGGGGAGGGGTTGGGGGACTGGGGATGAAGGGATTGAGAAGTATAAATTAGTTATCACAAAAACAGTCGCAGGGAAGCAAAGTATAACACAGGAAATACAATTAGTGATATTGCAATAACTAGGTACAGTGCCAGATAGGTACTAGAAGTATTGGTGGGAAAACTTATTAAAGTATATGATTGTCTAACCACTATGCTGTATGCCTGAAACTAATAGAAAATAATATTGAATATAAAATGCAATTGAAAAAATAAAAAAAAGAGAAAATTACAAAAAAAGAGGCACATAGTACAAAATTTGGGGGAGCTTTTGAAACTGGATATGTGGATGATATGTCCAACTAGTGCCACTGAGAAATCACATAACACAGGGATTTTCCCAGGAATCATTACTTAGTCCTACTTTGAGCACATCATGAGAAGGCAGGGTTCTCTGAAAAAGATAATAATGTAGGGAAATAGGAGGCAAAAGGAAAAGAGGAAGACCACATATGAGATGGATTGACTCCACAAAAGAAACCATAGGTGTGAGTCTACAGGAGCTGAGCAGGGCTGTTGAGAACAGGGCATTGTTGACAGAACTCATTCATATTGTCATTAGGAGTCAGAGCCAACTCATCAACACGTAAAGTACACACATTCCTTAGAAAGCTGCAGCACCATGTATCAGAGACAGAAACTACTGTTCATGTTAGCCAAAAGGAACTGAGAGAAAGGCATGTCAGCAAATGCCATACCAGAAAAAGAAATTACATTCAGGAAATCTACAGTGCTTTTGGATCAAACCCCTCAAAGTTGCTCTCTGAGAACTTGATTACTTACGTGCATTTCAGGAGCACAACGGCCCAGTAGATCTATAAGAGCTGAATAAAATGACATAATTGCATTGCCCATGTGCACAATCTCTTCTTCATCTTCATTGTCCTCTGTGCCACTGAGAAAGAACCAACACAAGGTGTGAGGAAGCCTGGCAGGTATGGCCGTGCTGTTAGACACAAGCTGCTTGATATGGAGACACTCATCCTGGGCATCGTGCATCCTCTCTTGGATACCTTTTCCCTCTCCAGAGTCAACCAGGTAGTTTTAGTGAAGTTCATGAGACCCATATTCTTGTCCATGACATTTCTAGGGTCCCATGAACTTTAAGGTATGTTTACTGACATGAGCTGATCATTCAGACCATACACACTCCTGGAGAGGCACCAAAATCCTCATAGGTCCTACTAACCATTAATTCCCCTTTCCTTCCTGAATATACAAGGAAAATACATTGGACAAAAGGTGAGGAAGGCTAAGTCCATGTTCTGGCTCTGTTGCTAACAAGCTATGTAACTCTGGACCTCAGTTTTTTCTCATGTTACATGAGGACGTTGGGACAGCTTGTTTTAGGTTCTTTCTAGCTTTACTAGGTCACCTGCCAGAACAAATGACAAAAAAACCCAACAATATACATACAACCCCCCCCCCCCAAAACCCCCCCCCCCAAAACCCAACCAGCTGGAGAGTTGTCTCTGCTGAGTTCCAGCCCTTATTTAGGTTCTGGTGTCTAATCTAGAGGCTGTGATTAAAGAAAAGGAAATGGTCATAAGACATAATGAAAGGAAAGTCATAAGGCAGTCCACCAGTGAGTGCGCCAACTGTTTCCTCAACCTTTAAATACCAAGATTAGTGAGTCTGGGATTTTTTACCTTCTGCAGTTCTCTTTTTTTAAAGAATCAAGTCACAGAACAGGAAGTATTAAAAATGAGGTATGAGATGAGACACCAAGGTTTAAAATACTGAAGGGAACAGTCTGGAGTTAGACAACAACTGTGACCTTGCTGGTCCAGGCTTGTAGCTCTGTACAGCTTCCTCCTGTGCTGATGAAGTAGGGAGGAATGGCGTTGGCTAAAAGAGCTCGCCAGACTTCTCGATTTGCTGTTTGGTCTGAGTGGAGTCAGAAAAATGGAAGTGAGTGAAGGTAGTACTGATCTCTGGGCTCACTAGGAGGGTGAAGAAGAGAACATACTTGACAAAGTGATTTAAAGAGTTTTCACCACAATTGCAAAGAATCTGTGTTTTCTCTACCAGGGAGAAGTCATTGACATGTCTTTAATAATTCATGTATTGACAGTATTTGGGAGCTTATCAACTATATCTGTGCCAGAAGGCCATTTCATTGACTTACACTTCTCTCTTGTATCCCTGAGAGGGTAGGTCGAGCGCTGGGTTCTCAGAGATCTTAATGGCGCCCTGCATGGCAGCCAGCAGACCATTTCCCCCTTCACCTCGCAGGGCAGGGCCAAAGCACTCTGGGCGTCGGATGAGCAGCTTGACCACGACGCTAGCGTTTTCTTCCACACTTTCGCCTAGAGATAAAAGGCATTATTTCTTCCTCACTGAAAAGGACAACACCAGAACTTATTTCTAATTGATGAGGTTAAGAGAGCAATATTTGACTGATTAGGAGGTAATACTGATGGAAAGAAAGGGGAGCTTTGGTATATTAGGTCAGAATCTGTTTATTTGAAGCATTATGATTAACCTCTATAGAACAGAATCCTACTTTGAAGTTCAGGCTTTTATGCCATTCAGACTATTTCACTATCTTTAGGTCCTCAGAGGGCAAGAAATACACTACAGAGTTTGCCATTGATTACTGATGTATTACAGGTGACTTTGAGAATAAAAGGACTTCATATATATTTTTTAACTTTTATTAATTTTAATTTATTGTGTTAACATGGGCTCAAGCATCCTACTCAATATAACTCCCTCACCCCCACCCCTATGTTCCCCATTAATTGCCTTTGCCCCCTTCCCTCTATTGCCTGCTCCCCCCTCTGGGATTTCCTGTCCTGTTATCTGTATCTCTGTGTTATGTATATATAGTTTCACTAATCCCTTCACCTTCTCTGATCCCATCTCCTTATCCCCCTTCCCTCTTACTGCTGTCCCTCTGCTCCCTGTGACCCTGCTTCTTCCTCTATTCCATTCCTCAGTTTACTTTGTTCATTAGATTTCACATATAAGTGAGATAGTATAATATTTGTCTTTCTCTGACTGGCATATTTCACTTAGCATAATGATTTTCAGGTCCATCCATGCCATTGCAAAAGGTAAAATTTCCTTCTTGTTCATGGCTGCATAGTACTCCATTGTGTATATGTACCACAGCTTTTTAATTCACTCATCCATTGATGGACACATGGGCTGTTTCCAGATCTTGGCTATTGTAAACAATGCTGCAATAAACTTGGGGGTGCATATCTCCTTTTAAATCAGTTACTTGGTATTCTTTGGATATATACCTAAAAGTGGAATAGCTGGGTCAAAAGGCAGTTTCATTTTGAATTTTTTGAGGAAACCCCATACTGTTCTCCACAGTGGTTGCATAAGTCTGCATTCCCACCAGCAGTGCAGGAGGGTTCCCTTTTCTCCACACCCTTGCAAGCACTTATTGTATATTGATTTGTTAATGAGTGTCATTCTGACAGGTGTGAGGTGGTATCTCATTGTGGCTTTAATTTGCATTTCTCTGATGATCAGTGACGTTGAACATTTTTTTCATACACCTATCGGCCATTTGTATGTCTTTTTTGGAGAAGTGTTTATTCAATTTCTTTGTTCATTTTTAAATTAGATTGTTTGCCTTCCTGGTGTTGAGCTTTAGATGGTCTTTATAAATTTTGGTTATTAACCCCTTATCAGACATATTGGCGAATATGTTCTCCTATTGTGTGGGTTGTCTTTTTATTTTGTTCATGGTGTCTTTTGCTGTGCAAAATCTTTTTAGTTTGATATAGTACCATTTGTTTATTTTGTCCTTTATTTCACTTGCCTGTGGAAATATATCCACAAAAATATTGCTCCAAGAGATATTGAAGAGTTTACTGCTTATTTTCTTGCAAGATGTTTATGGTTTTGTGATTTACATTTAAGTCTTTTCTCTACTTTGAGTTATTTTTTATGAATGGTGTAAGTTGGAGGTCTAGTTTCATGTTTTTGCATGTATCTGTCCAATTTTCCCAACACCATTTATTAAAGGGACTGTCTTTACTGCATTGTATGCTCTTACCTCCTTTGTCAAATATCAATTGACCATAAAGTCGTAGGTTTATTTCTGCATTCTCTATTGATCTGTATGCCTGCTCTTATGCCAGTACCAAGCTGTTTTGAGTACAATGGCCTTGTAGAATAACTTGATATCAGTAAGTGTGATACCTCCCACTTTAATTTTCATTTTCAAGATTGCTGAGGCTATTCATGTTATTTTTTGGTTCCATATATATTTTTGGAATATTTGTTCTATATCTTTGAAGTATGCCATTGGTATTTTAATAGGAATTGCTTGAATTTATAGATTGCTTTGGGCACTATAGACATTTTGATGATGTTTATTCTTCCTATCCATGAACATGGTATGTGCTTCCACTTGTTTGTATCTTCCTTGATTTCTTTTATCAATGTTTTGTAATTTTCTGAGTACAAGTCTTTAACCTCTTTGGTTAAATTTACTCCTAGGTACTTTAATTTTTTGTTGTTGTTGTTGCAATACTGAAGGGGATTGTTTTTTAATTTCTTGTTCAGACAGTTTGTTGTTGATATATAAAAATGCCTCTGATTTCTGAATATTAATTTTATATCCTGCCACCCTGCCAAATTCATTTATCAGGTCCAGCAGTTTCTTTACTGAGACTGTATGGTTTTCTATGTACAGTATCATGTCATCAGCAAATAATGAAATAGTTTTATTTCTTCTTTTCAAATTTGGATACCTTTTATTTCTTCTTGTCTGATTGCTGTGGCTAGGACTTCCAGAACTATGTTGAATAAAAGTGGTGAAATGGGGCACCCCTGCCTTGTTCCTGATATTAAGGATTGCTTTTAATTTTTGCCCATTGAACATAATGTTGGCTGTGGGTTTGTCATAGATGGACTTTATTATGCTGAGGTATGTTCCCTGTATTCACATTTTGCTGAGAGTTTTGATCATAAATGGGTGCTGGATTTTTTTTTTTTTTAATTTTAATATATATTTTATTATTATTAATTCTAATGAGGTGACACCAATAAATCAGGGTACATATGTACAATGAAAACATCTCCAGGTTATCTTATCATTCAATTGTGTTGCATACCCATCACCAAAAGTCAAATTGTCCTCTGTCACCTTCAATCTGGTTTTCTCTGTGTCCCTCTCCTCCTCCCTATCCCACTTTTCCCTCCCTCCCCCGATCCCATAACCAACACTCTCTTGTCCATGTCTCATACCCTCACTTTCATGTCCCACCTATGTATGTAATCGTGCTGTTCTCAGTTTTTCTTTTTTTCTGATTTACTTATTTCACTCCGTATAATGTTATCAAGGTACATCCATTTTGTTATAAATGATCCGATGTCATCGTTTCTTATGGCTGAGTAGTATTCCATAGTATATATGTACCATAGCTTTTTAATCCACTCGTCTTCTGACGGACACTTGGGCTGTTTCCAGATCTTCGCTATTGTGAACAATGCTGCCACGAACATGGGGGCGCATTTCTTCTTTTCGAACAGTGCTATGGTGTTCTTAGGGTATATTCCTAAAAGTGGGATAGCTGGGTCAAAAGGCAGTTCAATTTTTAATTTTCTGAGGAATCTCCAAACTGTTTTCCACAGTGGCTGCACCAGTCTGCATTCCCACCAGCAGTGCAGAAGGGTTCCCTTTTCTCCACATCCTCGCCAGCACTTATTCTGTGTTGTTTTGCTGATAAGTGCCATTCTGACTGGTGTGAGGTGATATCTCATTGTGGTTTTAATTTGCATTTCTCTAATGATTAGTGATGTTGAGCATTTTTTCATATGCCTATTGGCCATCTGTATGTCCTCTTTGGAGAAATTTCTATTCATTTCTTTTGCCCATTTTTTGATTGGGTTGTTTGTCTTCCTGGTGTTGAGTTTTATAAGTTCTTTATAAATTTTAGTTATTAACCCCTTATCAGATGTGCTGTCGAATATGTTCTCCCATTGTGTGGTTTGTCTTCTTATTCTGTTCCTATTGTCTTTAGCTGTGCAAAAACTTTTTAGTTTGATATAGTCCCATTTGTTTATCTTGCCTTTTATTTCAGTTGCCCATGAAGATAAATTGGCAAATATACCGCTGCTACAGATGTCGGAGAGCTTGCTGCCTATGTTTTCTTCTAAGATGCTTATGGTTTCACGGCTTACATTTAAGTCTTTTATCCATTTTGAGTTTGTTTTTGTGAATGGTGTAAGTTGATGGTCTAGTTTCATTTTTTTGCAGGTAGATGTCCAATTTTCCCAACACCATTTGTTAAAGAGGCTGTCTTTACTCCATTGTATGTTCTTTCCTCCTTTGTCAAATATCAGTTATCCATAAAGCTGTGGGTTTATTTCTGGGTTCTCTGTTCTGTTCCATTGATCTATGTGCCTGTTCTTATGCCAGTACCAGGCTGTCTTGAGTATAATGGCCTTGTAGTAAACCTTGATATCAGGAAGCGTGATACCTCCTGCTTTATTTTTTCTTTTTAAGATTGCTGAGGCTATTCGTGTTCTTTTTTGGTTCCATATAAATTTTTGGAATATGTGTTCTATATCTTTGAAGTATGTCATTGGTATTTTAATTGGTATTGCATTGAATTTATAAATTGCTTTAGGTAATATAGACATTTTAATGATGTTTATTCTTCCTAGCCATGAGCACGGTATATGCTTCCACTTGTTTGTATCTTCCTTGATTTCTTTTATCAATGTTCTATAATTTTCCGAGTACAAGTCCTTAACCTCCTTGGTTAAATTTACTCCTAGGTACTTTATTTTTTTGGCTGCAATAGTGAAGGGGATTGTTTCCTTAATTTCTTTTGCTGATATTTCATTGTTGGTGTATAGAAATGCCTCTGATTTCTGAGTATTAATTTTATATCCTGCCACCTTGCTGAATTCATTTATAAGGTCCAGTAGTCTTTTGACTGAGACTTTAGGGTTTTCAATATACAATATCATATCATCTGCAAATAATGACAGTTTTACTTCTTCTTTTCCAATTTGTATGCCTTTTATTTCTTCTTCTTGTCTGATTGCTGTAGCTAGGACTTCCAGAACTATGTTGAATAAGAGTGGTGAAAGTGGGCAACCCTGCCTGGTTCCTGATCTTAAGGGGATTGCTTTTAATCTTTGTCCATTTAGTATGATGTTTGCTGTTGGTTTATCGTAGATGGCCTTTATCATGTTAAGGAATGATCCCTGTATTCCCACTTTACTGAGAGTTTTGAGCATGAATGGGTGCTGGATTTTATCAAATGCCTTTTCTGCATCTATTGAAATTATCATGTGATTTTTGTCCTTCCTTTTGTTTATATGGTGAATCACATTGATTGATTTGCGAATATTGAACCAGCCTTGCCTCTCCAGAATAAATCCCACTTGATCGTGGTGTCTGATTTTTTTCATATATTGCTGGATCCGGTTGGCTAATATTTTGTTGAGAATTTTAGCGTCTAAATTCATCAGGGATATAGGCCTATAATTTTCTTTCTTTGTGTTGTCTTTGCCCGGTTTTGGGATCAGAATTATGCTCGCCTCATAAAAGGAGTTTGGAAGTCTTCCTTCCTCTTGAATTTTTTGAAATAGCTTGAGGAGAATAGGAATTAGTTCTTCTTTGAATTTTTGATAGAATTCACTTGTGAAGCCATCAGGCCCAGGACTTTTCTTTTTTGGGAGTTTTTTGATAACTGTTTCTATCTCATTTGTTGTAATTGGTCTGTTTAGGTGTTCTGATTCTTCCAGATTGATTTTTGGAAGGTTATATGATTCAAGAAATTTGTCCATTTCACCAAGATTGTCTAATTTTTTGGCATATAGTTCTTCATAGTATTTTCTTACAATGCTTTGTATTTCTGTTGTGTCAGTTGTTATTTCTCCACTGTCCTTTCTAATTTTATTTATTTGAGTCCTCTCTCTTTTTTTCTTGGTGAGTCTAATTAAAGGTTCATCAATCTTGTTTACCTTTTCAAAGAACCAGCTTCTTGTTTCATTGATCCTCTGTATTGTTTCCTTAGCCTCTATGTCATTTATTTCTGCTCTGACCTTTATTATTTCCTTCCTTCTACTTGTCTTGGGTTTTATTTGTTGTTGTTTTTCTAGTTCTTTTAGATGCAGGGTTAGGTTGCTTATTTGAGCTTTTTCTAGCTTCTTATGATATGCCTGTAGTGCAATAAACTTCCCTCTCAGAACTGCTTTTGCTGTGTCCCATAAATTTTGAGTTGATGTATGCTCATTATCATTTGTTTCTAGAAACTTTTTTATTTCTTCTTTGATCTCATTGTTAATCCATTCATTATTTAATAACATGCTATTTAGTTTCCAAGTGTTTGAGTATTTTTCAGTTTTTCTTTTGTGGTTAATTTCTAGTTTCATGGCATTGTGATCAGAGAAAATGCTTGATATGATTTCAATCTTCTTAAATTTATTGAGACCATTTTTGTGTCCTAACATGTGGTCTATCCTAGAAAACGTACCATGAGCGCTTGAGAAGAATGTATATTCTACTGCTTTAGGGTGAAAAGTTCTGAAGATATCTATTAAATCAAGTTGATCTAGTGTATCCTTTAAGTCTGCTGTTTCTTTATTAATTTTCTTTCTTGAGGATCTATCCAGTGTTGTTAGAGGGGTATTGAAATCCCCTACTATGATAGTATTGCTGTTAATCTCGCCCTTTATATCCATCAAAGTTTGCTTTATGTATGTCGGGGCTCCTATATTTGGTGCATAGATATTTACAATAGTTATATCTTCCTGTTGAATTGTTCCCTTTATCATTATGTAGTGTCCTCCTTTATCTCTTACTACAGCCTTTGTTTTAAAGTCCATTTTGTCTGATATAAGTATTGCTACCCCAGCTTTTTTTTCATTTCCATTTGCATGAAATATTTTTTTCCATCCTTTTACCTTCAGTCTATGAGCATCTTTTGTTTTAAGGTGTGTCTCTTGTAGACAGCATATGTATGGGTCCTGTTTCTTGATCCATGCAGCTACCCTATGTCTTTTGATTGGATCATTTAATCCATTTACATTTAAGGTTATTATTGATATGTAGTTGTTTATTGCCATTTTATTCTTTAAAGCTGTATTCTTCTTTTGCTCTATTCATTCCTCCCTTTAAACTGTTCACAAGAGGCCCCTTAGTATCTCTTGCAGAATTGGTTTGGTTTTTATGAATTCCTTGAGACTTTCTTTTTCTGGGAAGCTCTTTATTTCTCCTTCAATTTTAAACGTTAGCCTTGCTGGATAAAGTAGTCTTGGTTGTAGGTTCTTGTTCTGCATTACTTTGATTATTTCTTGCCATTCCCTTCTGGCCTCAAGTGTTTCTGTTGAGAAGTCTGATGTCATCCTTATGGGGGCTCCTTTGTAGGTGATAGCCTTTTTTTCTCTAGCAGCTTTTAAAATTTTTTCTTTATCCATTAGCTTTGGTATTTTAACTATGATGTGTCTTGGTGTAGATCTATTTGGGTTTCTCTTTAATGGAGTTCTGTGTGCTTCTTGAATGTGTGGAGTGTTTCCCAGCCTTAATTTAGGAAAGTTTTCTGCTATGATTTGATTGAACAAAGTTTCCATTTCCTGTCCTCTCTCCTCTTCTTCAGGCACCCCTATGATGCGAATGTTGTTTCTCTTCATGTTGTCACAAAGCTCCCTTAGAGTTTCCTCACATTTTTTAAGTCTCTTTTCCTTTTTCTTCTCTGCTTCTGTGCCTTTGTTTATTGTGTCCTCTAACTCGCTTATTCGATCCTCAGCGTCATCCATCCTGCTTTTAATTCCTTCCATTGTGGTCTTCAGTTCTGATACTGTATTTGTCATTTCTGTCTGATTCTTTTTTATTATTTCAATTTCATTTTTTATACTTGTTATCTCTTTATTTAGGTGTTCATAATGACTATCCATTGTTGCTTTAATTTCTTTGAACATCCTAACTATCATTATTCTAAATTCTGCTTCCGGTAATTTGGTTATATCTGGTTCATTCAGGTCCTTCTCTGGGGATTTCTCTTGATTCATTTGGTTTGCATTCCTCTGCCTGCCCATTTTTTCTGTGTATAAGCAAGTTGTGGCCCCTGGAGTCCAGTAGGTGTTGCCTTTGTGTTCTCTAGGTGTGGTCTATCTGCAGGCCCCCCACCCCCTCTGCCGGTGCCTAGGGTGGTTGGGTATGAGCGTTGCCAGCGCGGGCCCACTGTGGCTTTTGCTTTGATTTCTGCCTCTCCTCCGTGGGAGGGGCTGTCACTGAAGCCACAAGATCAGCACCAAGGGTAGAGCTGAGCACCTTTCCTCAGCTGCGGACCCAGCCTATTTCCGGACTTCCGCCCAGAACCAGCAGTCGGAGCCTGCTCGCTACAGTTCCGCGGGTTAGGCGGGGCTTTTGACGTGCTCTCAGCTGTAAGCCTTTGCCCGTCCGGAGCTTTAGCCCCGCCCTCGAGGCCAGGGCCCTTTGCGCAGGGTCGGAAACCAAGGTTTATTGGGGCGGGCGTGTTTGCTGGCTTCCGCCGAGCTGCGTACTTCCGCTCGTCCCGGACTCTACCCCGCCCCCGTGTTCGGAGCCCGCTCGTGCACGTATGAATGCTATTCGCGTTTTCTCCGGCCGGATGGGGATAATAGCGTGGGCTCAGCTGCGAGCCTCCACCCGTCTCGGGGTCCACCCCGTTCTCATGCTCGGAGCCCGCTCGCGCACGTATACTGGCCAACCGCGGTTTCTCCGGCCGGGGGCGAGGGGACTGGTAGTGTCAGCTCAGCCGCTAGCCCCTGCCCGTCCCTGGTCCTAGCCCGGTCCCCACGGTCAGGGTCGGCTTGCGCAGGGCCTGCCTGTTCCTGGCCTCCCGCTTTGTCCCCGTAAGTGGGATTAAAGGCGGGCCCGCAGCTTCCGGACCGCTCTCGCGCTTCCCCTCCTACCCTCTGGGCTAGACCGATCTCCCACCGGCTTGGCCTCCGCCCACGCCGACAGAACCGCGTTTCAGCGTCCTGCCGCCCCAAAACCTTAAGCAGCCCTCAGCAGAGTAGGAAGGGACCTAATACTCCACACTGTAGGCCTGGGAGCTCCCTCACTTGTTTCACATCTCAAATCTGTCCAAACGCCTCTTCTAGGCTCTGGGACTGCAGGCTGGGGCTTGGTTCCTGGGACCCAGGTCCCTCCCTCTCTGCCAAACTTTCCTCCTGCCACACGGGTCTCTCCGGGCTGCCGTTTGCTCCGGGGAGCTGGGCAGCCCTTTTCGCGTTTTCGCTATTCCTACCAGTCTCAATGTGGCTTCTTCTGTGTTCCTTGGTTGAAGAGTCCACTTAGTTTTGTTCAAAGTTGGTTTATCCAGGTGATGGTTCTTAAAATTGCGTTGTAATCCACTTTGGTTCTGGGAGTTGGAAGTTGGTACGTCCGCCTACTCCGTCGCCATCTTGCTCCTCCTCGGTGCTGGATTTTATCAAATGCTTTTACTGCATCTATTGATATTATAATGTGATTTTTACACTTTCTTTTTTTATGTGATGAATCACATTTATTGATTTGCAAATATTGTACCAGCCTTGCTTCTCCAGAATAAATGCCACTTGATAATGATATATGAATTTTTTTCATATATTGCTGGATCCAGTTTGCTAATATTTTGTTGAGAATTTTAGCATCTATGTTCTTTAGAGATATTGGTCTATAGTTTTCTTTCTTTGTAGTGTCTTTACCTGGTTTTGGAGTGAGGACAATGCTTGCCTCAGTAAAAGAGTTTGGAAGTCTTTTCTCTTCTCAAATTTTTTGAAATAGCTTGAGAAGAATATATGTTAATTCTTTGAATATTTGGTAAAATTTGCCTGTGAAGCCATCAGTCCAAGATTTTTGTTTGCTGGGAGTTCTTTCAGTAACTGTTTCAATTTCATTTGTTGTAATCCATCTGTTTAGGTTTTCTTATTTTTCCAGATTTAGTTTTGGAAGAGTTTATGTTTTAAGGAATTTATCCATTTCATATAGGTTGTCCAATTTTTTGGCATATAGATCTTTATAATATTTTCTTACAATCCTTTGTATTTCTGCAGTGTCAGTTGTTACATCTCCATTTTTATCTTCTAATTTTATTTATTTGAGTCTTCTCTCATCTTTCTTGATGAGTCTGGTTAAAGGTTCCTCAATCTTGTTTACCTTTTCAAAGAAATGATCTTGGTTTCACTCATCTTTTGTCTTGCTTTTTTAACCTCTAAGTCATTTATTTCCACTCTGATCTTTATTATTTCCTTCCTTCTACTTCCTCTGGGCTTTATTTGTTGTTCTTTTTCTAGTTATTTTAGATGCAGGGTTAAGTTGTTTATTTGAGCTTTTTCTTGCTTCTTAATGTATGCCTGTAATGCTATGAACTTCCCTCTCAAGACTGCCTTTTCTGTGTCCCATAAATTATGAGTTGTTGTATGTTAATTTTCATTTGTTTCAAAGAAATTTTTTTTTGTATTTTTCTGAAGTTAGAAGCGGGGAGGCAGTCAGATAGATTCCCACATGTGCCCGACTGGGATCCACCTGGGGTCAATGCTCTGCCCATCTGGGGCGTTGTTCTGTTGTGGCTGGAGCCATTCTAGTGCCTGGGGCAGAGGCTATGGAGCCATTTTCAGCACCAGGGCCAACTTTGTTCCAGTGGAGACTTGGCTGCAAGAGGGGAAGAGAGAGATAGAGAGAAAGAAGAGGAGGAAGGGTGGAGCAGATGGGCGCTTCTCTTGTGTGCCCTGACCGGGAATTGAACCTGGAACTTCCACCTGCTGGGCTGATGCTCTACTGCTGAGCCTACTGGCCAGGGCCTCAAGGAAATTTTTTACTTTTTCCTTATCTCATTGTTAGCCTATTCATTATTTAATAACATGCTATTTAGACTCCAAGTGTTTGAATGTTTTTTTCAGTTTTTCTATTGTAGTTGATTTCTAGTTTCATGCCATTGTGATCAGAGAAGATGCTTGATATGATTTCCATCTCCTTAAGTTTATTAAGACTTGTTTTGTGTCCTAACATGCGGTCTATCCTAGAGAATGTACCATGAGCACTTGAAAAGAGTGTATATTCCACTCCTTTGGGGTGAAACGTTCTGAAGATATCAATTAAATCCAGTTGATCTAGTGTGTCATTTAAGTCTGCTGTTTCTTTGTTAATTTTCTGTCTGGAGGACCTATCCATTGATGTTAGTGGAGTATTAAAATTTCCTACTATTATTGTTTGCTGTTGATCTCACCCTTAATGTCCATCAAAATCTGTTTTATATATTTAGGTGCTCCTATATTAAGTGCATAGATATTTACAATGCTTATATCCTCCAGTTGGATTGTTCCCTTTATCATTATGTAGTGACCTTCTTTATCCCTTAGCCTTTGTTTTAAAGGCTATTTTGTCAGATGTAAGTATTGCTACCTCAGCTTTTCTTTGCTGTTTTTATTTGCATGAAATACCTTTTTCCATCCTTTCACTTTCAGTCTATGTGTATCTTTTGTTCTGAGCTGGGTCTCTTGTAGACAGCATATGTACGGGTCTTGTTTTCTTATCAGTGCAACTACCCTATGTCTTTTGATTGGAGCATTTAATTCATTTACATTTAAGGTTATTATTGATATGTAGTTGTTTATTGCCATTTTATTCTTTAAATCTACCACCTACTTTTCCTCGATTTCTGTTTTTCCTCTGTGATTTTTACAGAAGGCTCCTTAATATTTCTTGCAGTACTGGTTTGGTTGTAATGAATTCCTTGAGTTTTATCTATTTTTCTGGGAAGCTTTTTATTTCTCCAATTTTACAATAACCTTTCTTGATAAAGTAGTCTTGGATGTAGGTTCTTGTTTTGCATCACTTTGAATATTTCTTGCTAATACCTTCTGGCCTCAAGTGTTTCTGTTGAGAAGTCAGGTGTCATCTTTATGGGGGCTCCTCTGTAGGTGACTAACTGCCTTTCTCTTACAGCTTTTAGTATTCTTTGTCTCTTAACTTCGGCATTTTAATTATGATGTGTCTTGGTGTAGGCATCCTTTGGTTTCTCTTTAATGGGACTCTGTGCTTCTTAAACTTGTGTGACTTTTTCCTTTATCTATTTAGGGAAGTTTTCAGCTATGGTTTCTCCAATCAGGTTCTCTATCCCTTGTTCATTCTCTTCTCCTTCAGGAACCCATATAATGTGGATGTTGTTTCTCTTCATATTGTCACAGAGGTCTCTTAGAGTTTCCTCAGTCATTTTGTACCTCCTTTTGTTTTGCTGCTCTGCTTGTATGCTTCTGTTTATCAGGTATTCCAAATTGCTGATTCAATCCTCTGCTTCATCCAGCCTGCTGTTGATTCCTTTTAGTGCAGGCTTCATTTTTAATATTGTATTTGTCATTTCTGACTGGTTCCTTTTTGTGATTTCAATGTCCTTTTTGATGCTGGCTATCTCTTTATTTAGGTTCTCATTATGACCATTCATTGTTGCTCTAAGATCCTTGAGCATCCTAAAAATTATTATTTTAAATTCTGCATCTGGTAGTTTGGTTACTTCCAATTCATTTAGTTCTTTTTCTTGGGATTTTCCCGGTTGATTCATTTGGGTTGCATTTCTTTGTCTGCCTATTTTGTCTGTGTATTAGGTAGTGCTGTCTGACTTTGAAATATTTGTGGTGTCTTTATGAGGATGATGGGCTCGGTGGTACTGCCCTCCAGGCCACCTGTTTTCCTTGCTCTAGGTATGTTTCATGAGGGTACTATTTTTCCCTCTTGTTGTGTGTGAGTATTGAAGGCAGTTGTTCTTTTTGTGGTTATGGTTATCCCTTCAGGCTGGCTGATTCTAAGGGTCAACCTAGATCATGTGTATTACACACTGTGCAATGTCTGTCCTGTTGAACATATTTATTCTCCACAGTATATGGTGCCTGCTAGGCTACTCCTTTGGGAGTGCTGCTTGTGTAGCTAGCTGAGTCTAGGGTTTGTGCTCTCTGCCACCCACTACCAGTTGTCTTGGCTCTAGATCTTCTTGGGTTGGTGACAGCAATTGTTTTTAACCTGCTGTGGGCTACCTGTTTGCAGCTACTGCTCTTTTTGCTGTTTGTGTCTATGACTTCTGTGCCTGGGTAGTGTGGGAGGGGCCAACCTGTGTATAAGGATCAGCTTCCTCCTGCTTAGAGATGTCAGCAGCTCTGTAAAAGCCCCAAGCTCTGTAAGATTTGCCTCCACTTTTCAGCTTCTCCACCTCCTCTTGCAGCTGCCTGGTCTTCCCACAGAGTCTTCTGTAGGGACTATAGTGTGACCTCAGATTGGCCTCACCAACCCACTTCTATACAGGTTGCAAGTTTGTTGGGTTAGGACAGCTGAGATCGGGAATAAAACATTAGTGGGACCCCCTACTTCAGGGATCTCTTGGTCAGGAGCTCAGTATGGGAAATGTGGCCCCTACTCCAGAGCCTAATCCCTCAGCCACTGCTGGATACTCAAATTTTATTTCTCCCCAACAAGGTGAGCAGCAGGTTCAGATCAAGTGTGGCCAACAGTTCCCTCTGCAGAAGTTCTTACAGCTGGTGAGACCCTGGTTTCAGGGAGGAAGACTGAGAGAGTCCTTTTCTGGGGCTGACTTTGCCCCCCAAGAAAGTGGCTAAGCCTCTCAACCAGATAGAACAATAGGCTCACAGGGACCCACACTTTGAAAGTCCATGCTACAAGCCTCTCTCCCTTTCCACTGTGAAATCTAGCCCAACAGGGCAAGATATACAGCACCCAGGCTGGCTGACTATGAAGCTCCACTCTATCTAGTGCATATGAGCCACTGTGCCAGTGCTGACCATGGAAAGTAGAACTCGCCTCAGCTGGGCCAGGTGTGAGGAGACCTTCATTAGGATACCACTCTAGTAAGGGTTGTTAGGTCCTGAACCAATGATCTCTGCAGCTGGACACTGGAGCCTTGGGCCTCCCTGCAGGAACCTGGAACAGATCAATGGGAGGCACTGTCTGTGACTGGCCCTCAGTAACCTTCTTGGAACTACAAGCAATCTAGAGTTTGTGGCTGCCTCTGCTGTACCTGGGTGCACATGGAAATACCAAACTGCACACCTAAGCTGGCTTTTACCTACTCTGGGCCTGAAGAAAGATTCACTTAAAAGGCCAATGTTCCCTGAGTCCCACCTCCTGCAGCCTCTATCTGCTGGGTACTGATTGGGCTAGGCCACTGGAAAAAAACCTCTGGTAGAGTCTAGAGCCTGTGGCAATTAAGGTTTTAGGAAGGGTGATGGGTGTGGCTATCCTCCTTGGCCCCAGGTGGCCCCTAGGAGTCTGGTGAGGGTGGCCTATGAGACCCAGAGGTGTGGTCTGCCTGCTCTCTGGACAGTTTCTACTGAGTCTTCTGTGGGGCAGAAGCAGCAGTCTTAGACTTGGGAGCATGTGGTGAAAAGCTCTGGCCTTAATCCCAGAAAACTGACATGTCCCCTGCTTCCTGGCTTCTCAGAATGACCCAGTCTCCATGGGGTGGGTCTGGAGAGACTCCTGAGGGCAGGGCGGTTGCTTTTCCCCAGGGTGATGCTGCTCAGAGGGGATTGCTCCACCCAAGAAAGATGGTGACTGTGGTATTAGAGAATGACTCAGCACAGGTATTCCGATGACTGTCCCCCACAGTGTCTCTCCCTGGGCCTCGAACTTTACACCCTCCTTATGCAACTCTAGTCCTCTCAGCTCTGCCCTGCTGGAGCCCTGGGTAAGTTGCTGTGAAAAAGATTTTCTGCACTGGCTCTTTTAGACAGAGCCTGCATCTCTGAGAGCTCCGTCTCTTTCTCACAGACAGAAACCCTGGCTCTTTTCACCACCAAATACTGTCTGGGCACCTCTTCTAGGCTCTGGGGCTCTAGGCTGGGGCTCTTGGCCTGGGGCTGAGGACCCTCCCCTCTCAAGGTAACCTTCCCCGAACCTGGCTAGCTCCTGGGAGCAAGGCAGCCCTTTCTGTGACTCTGCCCTT
Organism: Rhynchonycteris naso; assembly: GCA_037038555.1. Classification (NCBI taxonomy): domain Eukaryota; kingdom Metazoa; phylum Chordata; class Mammalia; order Chiroptera; family Emballonuridae; genus Rhynchonycteris; species Rhynchonycteris naso. The sequence continues at coordinate 85,329,305 of CM072999.1, read as the reverse complement.
CTTACCAGTCTTGATGTTGCTTCTGTGATCCTTGGTTATAAAATTATGGGGCAGCTGTGTTAGGCTTGCTCAGGAGTTTACCAGCTATACGTACTTTATTAGTGTGTGTGCATGTGGCAGAGGCACATGTGTGTAGCCTATGTAAGGCTATGGTGCTTCCCCTGGGCAGTGTTTCTCCCAGATCACTCTCCCACCACTATGAGGTGCGGTTTTTCTTGCTCCCTTGCCCTTACTGTGAATAACAGATTTTCCTTTGTTTGTTAGCTCTTTCCCTTTTGTTGTTTATTTGCTTGCCTATTTTTATGAGCCTCCAATAAACTGGTATGGCCCAACACTTTTCGGCTCCGCAGTTTCTTGACCATCTGTTCAAATCCAATGTGAACCTGCCTGGCCTTGGCCACCAGCCTTGCAAGACTCCTCTTCGTCTAGTCCAAAGTTGCTTTTTCAAGATGATTTTTCTTAAATTAAGTTGTAATCCAGTTTTGTCCTGGGTGGTGGCAGTTGGAACGTCTGCCTACTTCGTTGCCATCTTGGATTCCCTCCATATATTTGTTAACTCCATTGTTCGGCAGATAAAATATATTATGCTCACTTTGTTAAAGATGGCGCTGCCCACATGGAAGTTCGTTGATATTAATGTGTGTTCTGGAACAGGCTGTGGGCAGGCCGGGTCGTTATAGCCTAAGGCTTAGTTTTAAGACTAAGCTCTTCTCTACACCCTTGACTGATTGGATGATGTAGGGTGGTGATGTAGGGAGGAATCCCATTATGCCTCAGATGGGTGGCTTTGTATCAGAGACTTTCTTGTATGTATAATTAGATTAAAGGTTTGGATTATCTATGCTATAAAGTGGGCGGACCGGTAGCTAGATCTCTCTCTCTTGGTTCCTGAGTTCCTGAGGTTAGTATTAGAGAGGAGAGCAGATTAAGGCCATGTGGAGGAGAAGCAGCCGAGATGGCAGAGTGCTGAGGAAGAAGCCAGTTTGTTAAGAGTTTGTGCAGGAGGAGATGGGAAACAGAGGTGAATAAGTCTGGTGAGCTGGAAAGCTTTGATTCTAGGAAACTCGGATAAGTCAGTAGCTTTGTGAGCACTGAATGTGTGGGTTTTGGAGCCCAGTGTGTGTTTTTGCTTGCCCGCCGGGTGCAAGCTGGAATTAAAGCTGATGGCTCACCAGTTCTTGGCTCCTGTGTTTTATTACCGACTGTTCGAATCTAATGCGAACCTGCATGGGTCAGGCGGCTATGATAGTGGCCCTGGCTACTGGCTTTACATCCATAAAGGGAACTTAAAATGTATTTCCTTCATTCTTTGGGAGGAGGTATAATGGTAACTCAAGCTGACGTGCCTCAATTAACCTGTAGTGAAGTGACATACCAGTCTAATACCTACCCCAGAACAACCAGGTTTATGTGGATGGACCTTAGAGCATTCTTGAAATTGGTCCTCTATGATAAAAATCTACTTAGTAACACTGTTTGTTGAGATACTCATGCCTCTTCTAGTTTTAGAGTGAGTCTATTAGTCTAACCCATATATAGAGATTTCTCCCATCATGTCCAGAGGTTCAGAGGGGTTGAGCTTGCTGTCCAGTTGCTTGAAATTAACTTGTGCTCATATCCCACACAAACTCATATTTGCCCACATTTGATAGGTCTCACAGCCCTGGAGAGCCTATGCTATGACTCAGCCATAGTATTTACTGGCCCAGAGGTTGACCTGCTGACATCCTTTTATTCTTTCTTTTCTTTCTTTCTTTCTTTCTTTCTTTCTTTCTTTCTTTCTTTCTTTCTTTCTTTCTTTCTTTCTTTCATCACTTAACTTTTTGCATTTCAGTAAAATTCAAGACTGTAAATATACATACATTTTATATTTTAGAACTATGTGACTTGATTAAGAAAATTTTCATTAAACTGAATTTAAACAGCCCATTGGTATGCATTCACTGCTTTATAGTACCCTCTTTTAATAAGAGGCTAAAATTTTTGTAAAGAAGTTTTTCTTCAAAGTTGATCTAATGTATGACAGTGAAAAAAATGTTTTTATTAAATTAGAATGCATCTGAGGAAAGTTCTCCAGAAATGCTAAAAGGGTAAAATGATCACAATAAGGGTACGGTAAAAAGAACCAATAAGAGAGACTGAGCCTGACCTGTGGTAGCGCAGTGGATAAAGCGTCGACCTGGGAACACTGAGGTCGCCAGTTCAAAACCCTGCACTGGTCTGGTCAAGGCACATATGGGAGTTGATGCTTCTAGCTCCTCCCCCCCTTCTCTCTCTCTCTCTCTCTCTCTCTCTCTCTCTCTCTCTCTGTGTCTCCTCTCTAAAATGAATAAATTAAAAAATATTAAAAAAAAAAGAGAGACTGAGTGATGTGCAATTTGTAGAAAAGCTCAGGCAAAGCGATGATGCTAAGTCCAAAGGCCACACTTTCTTATTGGTTGAAACTGTACCTGACAGAGTTCAATCACAGGAGGGATACTTAAAGAAAGGCACTAGAAAATTCAACATATTGAGAGCAAATATTCTTAGTCATAGATAAACTTACAGTTCATTAGTTTCAAATGTTTTTGGTCCCCAAAACTTAACAAGGAGCACATCCATCTCCCCTCTCAGTTGTCATTTTTCATTTTAAGAATAATGAAGCTAAAATGGACATTTTCAGTGTTAAAATGAAAAGGAAAATCCTCCTGTTAATCAGCTTATTTAAATATTGTACTCTGATTCTTTTAGTTGTTAGGATGGAAACCCTTGTGGGTCAGGTGGAGCCTTTCCAGCATGTTGAATTCAACTTAGCTCTTCTCACAGTCATCAGCATCATGGAGTTTGATGGGGCATGGACCACAATGTGGAACAGAATGTGAAAAACCAGATTATGGGTTCTATACTGAATTTGCTATTGAAATTTATTTGCCACATTAGCCTTACTTTATCTGAATCTCAGGTTCAGATCTAAGCTAATTAGGTTGGCTCTACCAACTGACCCAGGAAGCCATTCCTTGATTACTGATTTGTGGGGGGATGCAGAGGGCACTCTGCAAGGGGAAGGAACTAAAGTGTAACCAATGCTGCTAATTAGAGAGGGGACCATGGAAAAGAATTTCCAAAGGATTCCTAAGGTACAGAGAATGGCATGATTAAAAGAGAGAGAAAGAGAGCATTCTCTTCTTAATTATCTATATAGTTCAGCTCTGTAGCTCAGTGGGCTGGGATGCCAACCCAACCCACTGTAGGAAACTGAATATTGACCCTGAGGACCCTTTTTAAGGGAGAGAGAAATCTGAGGCAAATTAGTTTTGCCCAAGGGCTTACAACAATGCATTTGCTTGAGTTCCAAATGAACAGAGCTTCATAACAGTGTGAATGTTCAGAGTGACTTTCTTCAAAAGCTGTCTTCACATTACTATCTTCTTTTCCACATTCCTGAGAAATTGGATGGAAATGGAATCATTGCTTGTTTTACCCTGAAGCAATCACTGTCACCAAAGGGATGAGGAGTAGGGATGCAATGATTTCACCTTCAGTCCACTGCCTTTCTTTTATTTTTGTAAATTGAATATATTGGGGTGACATTGGTTTCAAATGCATAACTTAACAAAACATCACCTGCACTTATTCTCTATATTCTCACTATGATCCCTGTTTTAAGGTCCTTTACCTGAAATACTTTTTTTTCTTCTTACTCTCTTAACATAAACCCTTGACCTTGGTAACTCCATTTCATCCTTCAGAACAAGCTTAAACTTGGAAGCCTCAGAGGACATAGTCCTCTCAAACATCCTATCCTCTTTCTGGAAGCACTGAATACAAATATAATTAATTAGTTGTATCTGTTTGTGTCCGTTTTTATTGTTAGGCTAAATATTTAATAAGAACAGGGCATTTTGTCTGAATTATCTAACTCTATGTTCAAGCATCTTGTTAATATCTGGCATTTAACAGGTATTAAAAATATTTTAAAATAAATGAATGGACTCTATTGAGACTCAAGATAGAGGTTTAAAATGATGGGATAGAGCCTGACCAGGCGGTGGCGCAGTGGATAGAGCGTCAAACTGGGATGTGGAAGACCCAGATTCAAGACCCTGAGCTCACCAGCTTGAGCATGGGCCCATCTGGCTTGAGCAAAAGCTTGTCAGTTGGACCCAAGGTCGCTGGCTCCAGCAAGGGGTTGCTCGGTCTGCTGAAGGCCCATAGTCAAGGCACATGTGAGAAAGCAATCAATGAACAACTATGGTATCACAACAGCAACGAAAAACTAATGATTGATGCTTCTCACCTCTCTCCGTTCCTGTCTGTCTGTCCCTATCTATCCCTCTCTCTGACTCTCTCTCTGTCCCTGTAAAAAAATAAAATAAAATAAAATAAAATAAAATGATGTGATGGAAAGCTGAGGGTGACTATGCATCATTGCATTACCAGACCAATTATTAGCCTCTGTTTACAAGAGCCTGATCTTTCAGATTTCAGTTAGTTTTAAGGAAGTGAACATATCCTCAATCAAGACCCAGTGCAATAAGGGAGAGCACTGGAGGCTCAGCATGCATGAGTCTAGAGCAGGGGTCCCCAAACATTTTACACAGGGGGCCAGTTCACTGTCCCTCAGCCTGTTGGGGGGCTGCCACATACAGTACTCCATACACTGACCACCAGTGAAAGAGGTGCCCCTTCCGGAAGTGCGGCGGGGGCTGGATAAATGGCCTCAGGTGGCTGCAATTTGGCCTGTGGGCTGGGCCGTAGTTTGGGGACCTCTGGTCTAGAGATACTTTCATTTTGTTAATTTAGAGAATCAGAAGGCAGGGGTGATGGCCAGGGCTCAATACCTTTCTTTGCTAATTACATGCCAACTTTAATACAGAAACTTGTATAGGCAAATTATAAAAGTGGTTAAGACATAAAAGCACCTCCTTAGTGCCTGGGAAGGGAGCTGAAGATGTGTTGATAAATTACTGAGACAGAACAGAGAAAACCAGGTGTTATTTGCATATTTGGTCATTAATACAACCACTCCTTGAGTGCATATTACATGCCAGTCACTGATCTAAGAACAGTGGGTGAGTAGTGAAGAAAACAGTGAAGCTGGATGGTAGAATGAGATGAGTAGAACAGGGCCACCCCAGCAGAGCCACAGACCTGCAGTAGAGTTTCCCAGCCAACTTGCTGATAGGTGAGCATAAAATACATGCTTAACATATTAGTGCGATTATGAAGTTATTTGTTGTGTACCAGAGGCTGACTGATACAGGGGTGAGAGTAGAAGTGGGAAAACTATTTCCTATGCAACTATAGTGGTCCAGGTAGAAGATAATGATAGCTTGGAGGAGGATGTGGCCAGTAGAGATCGAGAAAAGTCAGTGGGTTTCAGATATCTTTTAGACATTGACTCAACAGAATTTTAGATGAGTTGAATGTGGGGAAAAGGGAAAAGGCTGAATTAAGGATGCCACCTAAGATTTCATTTGAATATCTGAAAAGTTAGTTGTGCTAGTAAAAGAGATAAGAAATCTATGAAAAGAACAGGTTTGGGTAGATATAGGCAGTCTCTGGATTATACACAAGATAGGTTCTGTAGGTTTGTTTTTGAGTTGGATTTGTATGTAAGTTGGAATAGGTACATTTATCTATTAAATGTAACTTAGATATTTGTCTTAACATAGTGTTTATTTTTACCTTTCTGTCCATGTAAATACTTTGAAACACAACCTTAAACAATCTTGGATGATGCAGAAGATGATGGACTTGTTGGAGAGGATAGGACTGGGGTTAGACAGTCAGGGTTGGATTCTGCTACTGGAGTTTCTTGAAGGTTTGTACAGAGCTTTTCTTTTTCTCATAAATGGCCCTGTAGCATCTCAGGCTTTCGGTAATTGTACAGTAAACTTTGGTGAGCCTCTCTGTATCAGGGTCTTGCTCCTCTATCTTTGCAATTCCTGCTTCAACAAGATGAAAGTATCAGCTAACTCTTTTGTAGAAAACTTTTTCAGTTTTGGAGTTTCTAGGTCCCTGTTTCCTTCCCTAAATGCTACCATCTGCTTCTCTAGATCCATGAGGTCTTCATTGGTTAGTTCTTTGCTATGGGAGTTGAGGGATTCTATGATCACATTTTCACTGATGTCTAACTGCAGTTGATTACCAATAGCTTTTACGGTGTTCCCTTTATAAGTACAAGTTGTACGTAAGTCAGATGTTTGTAACTTGGGGGCATACTGTAATTATAAGTTCAGCCATAAGATGTACAAAATCTGAGATGCTTGTTCAACTTCCAAGTGGAAATATCAAGCAGGCCACTGAATACATAAGTCCAGGGCACAGGAAAGAGGAAAAGAATTAAAATGTACATTTAGGGGGTGATCCATATGTATGTAAAATTTGAAGCCAAGAGACAAAATAAAAATCTTGCAGGATGGGCTAGCACACTAATCCAAGAATTTTGGACACCAGTATTTAATCCCAGAATCATGCCACAGTTCTTCCCAGGTGTCTAGAATTTTGGGTCCTTGTGGATTTCGCATGAAATATGTGAAATAAAACTTGGGTGATATTGAAGCCTGGAATTGGAACTTAGGTATCCTCTGTTAAAAGAAATTTACCTTTTAAATATGGGTATTCTCATTGAGTTGATTAAATCAGTTGTGATGAGCACCAGATTTATAATACTGCCATTTTGTGTGAATGGTGTTGAGGAAGCAGTTTTTGCCCTGCTTTGCTATTTCAGCTAAAATCCACAATTTTATTTAGCTATCAGACTTTATTTACCATTCTTTTCAATAATATGACTGATAAAGAATTCACATTCATATGGGTTTTGGACTTCTGAGCTCACTGCCATGCTGCTCAACCAGCACTGCCACTGGGATCTGACAGGGAGCTGGGGGGAAGAGCTGCTGAACAATCCACTGAGCATGAAAAGAATGGGTCAAGCATCCTTTTCCCCAGGTGCAGATGTCCTAGGTTTGGTGCTTTGGGCATTGGTTTGCCATTAGCTTCATCGAGTAATTTGTTTTCTATTACTTGTGTGTTGTTTAGACTTTATTTCTGGGCTTTGGTGTTGTTTCACTTTGAGATTTTACAGGTGGAGCCACAATTTCTTATCTTTGTCTCTATTAGGCTTTTCCTGATCCCACTGACTGATTTCCTTCATGTTCTCAGGCACAGAGATTCAAGAGGTCCAGTGGGAAAATGAAGAGGTGGGGAAGAAGAGATTGCATATGCCTTATAAAAGGTGAGAAGGTGTAACACAGATGTTAAGTACTCAACCCCCTACTGGCCATATCTCAAAGTATCTCACATTCTAACTTCTCCTCTTACTACCATAGCCTGAAGTGTTTCCTGAGTACATAATTCACAATTGTTTTAAACTGTTTTTTACATCTTTTACCATTGGTTCATTGCTTTGAAAGTGCTCTTTCCACTTGTATTATTGTAAATTTGAGAACAAGAACAGCATCTCATATTTTAATCCTAACCACCCTCAGTCTTCAGTACCAATCATACTGAAGAATGGTTATTATATCCTTTCTGACTCTAAAAACATGAATAATGAACAGAAATGATCCAGCTGATCTTTTAAGCATCTATACCAACTACGCTACAACTTCAGAGCTAATGTGGTACTTTGTACTCTTGATCTTAAAAGAATTTTTTCAGCTTTATTGAGATACAGTTGACATATCCTAAAAGATTTATGTCTCCCAGCTTAAAGGCCCATCAGTAGGCTCTCACAACACTAAAATTATGTCCATTTCTTTTTTCAAGATTTTATTCCATATTTGCCTTCTTACCCAGGCATTCCTAGATTCACTCTACCAGATTCCAATAAGAAGCACAATTTTTTTTATTTTTTTATTTTTATTTTTTTAGCAAGAGAGATAGAGAGAGAGAGAAAGAAAGAGAGATAGAGAGGAGACAGATACAGGAAGGGAGAGAGATGAAAGGCATCAACTCGTAGTTGTGGCACTTTAGTTTTGTTCATTGATTGCTTTCTCGTATGTACCTCAACATGAAGGGCTCAAGCTGAGCTAGTGACTGCGCAAACCAGTGACCTTGGGTTCAAGCCAGCAACCTTGGGCTTCAAGCCAGCAACAATGATATCATGTTGATGATCCCATGCTCAAGAAGTGATCCTGTGCTCAAGCTGGTGAGCCTTAACTTAAGCCAGATGAGCCTACACTCAAGTTGCTGACCTTGGGGTTTTAAACATGGGACCTCAGCATCCTAGGTCGACACTCTATCCACTGTGCCACCATTGGTCAAGAACCATCATTTTTGGCATGGCAACAGTCACATATTTGTCGCTATGGAGGTAGGTATGGTTGAGAACAGAAGTTTTAGTAATAATTCCATATATGTTTCTGATAATTCAACTCATGTTCGCTCTGTTTCCTGCTTTAATTTGTAACTGACATCAATGTAGAATCTCAAGAGCTATCTCTTGTCACTTCTCACATTCTCACAGATTCTCTATAATCTTCATGTGTCATATGATGAGTGCACAAGTTATGGCTACTGATAATAAATCTGCCTAGAGAAATTCATCAAAGCTAGTAGAAACTATGGTTTTCACAACCAACTTTATAGCCTGGGGAAGATATCCCTGAAACACTCCAAGGACCCAGTGGAAACACAGACCAATTTTTTCCTACTTCTTATAGACTGGTAAGAAATCTTCAACTTCTTGGAATCTACATCAGGAAGGGATTACACACTCAGACATATCTAAGTCTAGACTAATTATAGAATTTGCAACTGCCAAGTAAATAGAAGCATCTGAACTTCATTCTTTCAGAGTTAAACATACCCAAAACAAGCTAATAAAAATAAAGTGGAGAAAATAATCTACTTTAAGAAGTTCATTTAAAGACAAATATTGTTTAAGATTTAATACAAACAAGAAAGACTAGTAAAATAATGTTAGAAACAAACCTCCAATTCTGTTATTTTGATATAGTGAGAACTTTTATTTATTTTTATTTTTCTTATTTATTTTTAAAATTTTATTTACAAAATTAAATTTAACAGGGTGACATTGATCAACAAGAACACATAGGTTTCAGGTAAACATCTCTATAGAACTTGAACTGCTGATTATGTTGTGTACCCATCACCCAAAGTCAAATCACTCTCTGTCACCATGTACTTGTCCCTCTTTACTCCCCCCCCAACCCCAAGCAAGAGCTTTTATTTGGCTTTTAAAAATGTGATTAATATGCATTAACACCAAACAGTAATATAATAGTGCCACAGTATTTGACAAGCTCAAAGGAGAAAATGCTGTTTCTCTTGGGAGACAGTGCTCCCAAGACAGTACTGCACAATGATTTGACAAATATCTGGCTCCTGAAACCCAACTTCTCGGTTCAAATCCTGACTTTACATGCTACGGGCTCTGTGATTCTGAGCAAGGTATATTTCTCTATAAAATAAGGAAGATGAGTGTACCTATTTCATTGGACTTTTGCATTATGTTAGTTAATGCACTTAAAAGTATTTCAAAGATTGCCTAGCATGTGGTTAATCCACAGTAAGTGTAAACTGTTATCTACTATACCACCATCCCCACAATCAACACCATCATCACTATGACCACCCCACCATCATTTATCACTACCCACAACCCACTATCATTACACCATCACTAACCACTGCCCAACTCAATTAACCCTGATTTGTGCTATGATCACTACTCAATCATCACATCCCTCCATCAATATCATCACTAACCAACACCCACTATTACCACCCCCACTACCACTCACCATTGTCCATCATTATCACCTATCATCACCCAGCATTACCCACCATCGCCATTTACTACCCCACCGCTACTCCTATCAACATCAGCCACCATGACCATCCCCATCATCTACCATAATCAACCATAACATCTTTATTTTTCACTGCTGAGTGGAGGCAGCAAAAGTGGCTAGGAAATCCTTTCAGTCATCTCTTAGACATAAGGACTTACAAAGGTTTTGGGAACTCAAGAGATCTATTTATTAGAGAGCTCCCATTTCAAATGCCCTAATGCTTTTGCAAGAATTACGAAGAACAATGACAACTAACGCAACTGTAGGCTGCATTTCTGGCACTATGCTAATCTAAGTTTACTATGATTGTTAAATTTAAGCCTCACAACTCTGAAAGATATATACTGTTATTATCTCTATTTTATGTAGTGTATAAAACACCTGGGGCTAGGACAGTTTTCATAACTTGCCTAAATTCACAAAGCTAGCAAGCAGTAGAGCTTATTTAAACCCGAGATATTCCATTCTCCAGCCCGAGCTCTTCCACATCACTCTGTTGTGCCAGATCCACTCATTCTCTCGTGTCAACAAGATCCTAACATTTTCTTTCTCAGACTCTCCATATCTCTTTTTCATGCTCTTCTCTGTGACAGTTTACTCTATTTCAACTACAGATTATAATCCTCATGTTTATTGTCCCAAACTGTTGACTGATTGATCTTTATCCTATAATCCCAATGAAGGGCATCTCCATTTGGGGTCACACACTGCAAAATTGATATGGCCTGAACCAAACCAGGCCATAGTGTCCATTTAAATAGTTTTCTCCTTTTCATACCCTTATTTCCTTCTCCCTTCCCTTCAATTGCTGAGCTTCAATGTGACTTGTGTTTCTTTCTTTCAACATACCCTGGCCCAGACACCATAATCATCACTACCTCCCAGTTTTATACATTCTGTCACTGTAATTGCTTTCAAATGCATTGTCCACATTCTGTATCTACCACCACCCACACCACCAGAATTTTGTAATTCAGAAATTTTAATCCTAACTTGGGCACAGAAGTTCCCAGAGGTTATCATCAGTCTCTCTTGTTAAAAAGATCTCCCAGTTGAATCAAGATTAAACGATCCAGGTTGGCATTTAGGTTTTCCCCATTATAGGTGCCTACCTACCTTTCACTAGAGTCATCCATGTGTTTAACTATTCTCTAGACCAATAGATCACTGTGCTTTCTGAGAACAGCTATAGCCTTCTGGCCACTGGTCATGCTGTTCCCCAACTGATCACCATTTCTACATCTCTGTGTCTGGAAATTTAATCCTTAAAGCTCATCTCTAACATTACCTCTTTCATGAGGCGTTTTCTGATTGTCTCAACAGGATGTGAGTTACCCTCCAGCACTCTGTCTCTGCCTTACTCTACTTATTAGAGTGAACTCTGTCCATGTGTATTCCCTTTACTAGATTGTAAATTCTCTGAAAGCAGAAGCTAATATATTTTGTCCAAACCAAATGTGGTCTTTATATTACAGAGAGAGACAATAAACCTGATATCAAAATGCATGTATCTTCCTACTGATTAGTCAACTTGCTACAGCTAGTTGCATTATGAAATGGCACTAGAGAGACTATGTTAAAAGGGCATAAAACAAGGTAACAGAAAAGGGGACAGACTAAATATTTGGTCTAGAGTTTAGTTCAGTGTGGTCATATGTAGCTAGTAGAAACAAACTAGATAGGAGCATAACAGTGGGTTCCTTTACTTTCTTAACCCATGCAGGCAATCTACTCAATGACTCCATAAAGCATTTGATCTTGACTGCAAAGGCGGCCAAGATGAATAAATTGGTCCTGTCTATTTACATAATTGGGTGAGCTTTATGAATTCTCAAAATCCACTTAAAAATACTCTTTCTTACCACAGTAACTTTGCATTAATTTTGGGCATATGATCACTTGGATAGGAAGTAGAACAGACTTTCAGGGGCTACCCTGACACTGTATCAAAGAAAATGGAGTTTAGCAATGCTGGTGATGAACTGATAGGGACAGAGAAGAACACACAGAGAGAGGCAAAAGACAGGTGATTGAGAACCCGGCTGGATGAGATCCAGGGAGACAAAATACAATCATTTCAAAGTCTGTGACCCAAGCAGGAAAAGAAAAAACCCAGAAAAATGAAAATCATTCAAATATTAAGAGGAGAGATATTACAGTGCAGGAAGGTAAGCACATAGAATGAGAGTGAAGAGAGACAACAAGAAAAGCACATGAGAATATAAGGACTGTATCATATCGGTATACTTTGAGGTAAATTCTCATGCTTAGAATAACTGTCATGGTTGCTTATTAGCTGCAATTCCTTTTTAAAATCAGTTAACCAGCCCAGCTGCATTGGTTAGGCTGGAACACCAAACTGGGAGCAGTAAGATCAATTATAACTATAATGTAAATACAAGTGAATTAGTATTGTAACAAAATCTTGGGAGACAAGATACATTTTCAAGAAAGCAGTCTACTTATTTTATGCACTATTAAACACATTATACTAGGCAACTACAGAATTTTTGTAGACTTGGAATTCAATATAATAGGGAGGTGACTTGCATTAAGAAGAATAATATTTAGGGTTGCTATAGCAGTTTGTTTCTCAAAGTTTAGTTATCTTTTATAGCTATTCAGTTATTATTGAATAACTATATAAGCTATTTCTATTAATTCATTATCAATCCATCCATCCATCCATCCAATAGTCTAATAATCTGGAGGCATCTCTGCATCTGACTCTGTGAACTAGGTAAGATGAAGACATTAATAAGCCCCCTCTTTTACTGATAGGAGTACAGATTGCTGATAAGCCCAAGCCCAAGCCCACCCAGTGAGTTTTTTGCTGTATCTGGCACTAGAACTCAGTACTCTGTCCATTGGACACTCTCTTGATCCTTGTGTGGCCTGACTCTCCTTGAGATTTTTCTACTAGCCGTCCCCTACTTGTAGAATTGATCATATTTACAGATAGGAAACAATGCAAAGGATCTTCTTTTCCCTGTACATAGCCACAACTGTGCCCCCTTAGGTCAGAAAGGCATAGAACACTTGGGACTCACTGTTCACGAAGACAGCAAACCTCAGGAAGGACAGGTAACGCTCCCCTTCAATGGGGTTCCAGCCAACATCAGGGTAGCCTTTGGCCAGAAGCATGGAGCAGCTCTGTAGGCCACAGCCTGCCAAGTAAGTCACCACCTGCCAAGGACAGTACACAAGTAAGCGCCCAAGGCTTTTTATGAGATAACTGTAAGGACTGAGAAATTCTGAAACCTGAAGGTCTTTTATTTCTCTAAAAGCCAGAGAAAGCCTAAACTAGCCCTCCTCACACTGCTTGCTCTCTGAACCTCAAACATTCCTGGCACGCTCTTCCCAACAATGTGGCTGATTAGCTTCCCCGCACCTCTCCGTTCATCACTTCCTGAGTCAGCAGGGTATGATGCTCCTGTGCCGTGAGCTCCCAAACCCACAGTGGGTGACCTCTGAATTGTTCCCTTCCCCCTCACTACAGTGCTCTCCTCCACACTCAGAAAGGGCACTGATGCTCATGTAAGCCATCCAGTCAAGGAAAGAGCCCCATGTGGGATGGGGAGCAATCAGATGAATCAGCCCCTGATCACCTCCACCACCAGGGGCACGGTTGTATAGTCCCATGTGGGCAGTTCAGTTTTGTCTTGTTCGTACATGGGTGGGTCATGTGTGGGCACTCTTTTTTTATATATGGATTATACAGGTTTCTGTCACGTCTCTTTCCTTGGTATGTAACTATAAATTTGGTGACCCTGAACGTGATTAGGAACTACAAGTGTGAGGCGGCTGCCAGTTACTCACATTTCTACCCCATTTTCATGTGTGTGAAAGAGGTTCTGATGGAAGCCCACTGAGCCTGTGGTCCGCACTTGCTTGGCTGGGCTGTTCTACAGGCAGGAAAGAGCAAGCACATTGCCTCCCCAGGCCCAGTTACCTTCTCGAGGTCTGGTTCTTCTAGACCCAGTGCTAACTCGTTGTTGTCCATTACGGAGGATGCTGCCACATCCAGTGGAGTGGATCCCCTCATTGATGGGGAGGCTGAGGAAGGAGGAAAAGAGGAGGGAGAAAGGGACCAAGAGAGCATCCCTCCCTGAGCTGACATTGCAGTGCACACAACTGGCCAGTAGATGGCAGCAAACACACCAACCCTGGTTCACGTTTGTGTTCTCTGAGAGGGACTGCCTGCCCAATTTAAGAACAGCTCTATTTACAATAGCGCCCTTCCATGACCCCCACTTCCAACCCCTCCTCCCCACTCATTACTGCTTGTGAATATGGGAATATGGATTAAGTTAGAAAATCAGTTCATGGTTTTAGCTGGGACGATGTATTTTCAAGTGCTTTTCTAACATGAAACTGCCTGGGGGCCCCCATTTGATGATTACCCCTAAGACTCAGATGTCACTTGAACAAATAAGCTCAAATGATTTGACATTTCTGGGGCTACCACCCAGAATTTAAAAATATCCTCAAACAGCATCGGCTCACACAGTTATCAGGTTGCAATGTTGTCCTCGGTTTTCCTTTGGTCCTTAGGGTAGGATTAAGAAAACCTTCAGGTGGCACTTTATGAAAAGGCTGGTAGCCTGAAGTTGCACTCGATCTATAGAAAACCTGGGATTTCAGATTTCCTGTGCACGGATGTGTGTATCTGCTCCTTCTGCAACTTCATTTGGTTTACATTCAGAACAGTGAGTAAGTAAGGCATGCATGTCAGGTTTTTCTAGTGGTGGTGATGGATTTACACCGTTTAGCCACACTGCTCTTGGCCAGTCCACCGAGCAGCTATGGAAAGCACTGGCAGGTTGGCCGACAGGACAGGCATGCAGCCTGCAGCCAGCCTGCCAACGAGGGACTGGATCCGTGACCTTGGTCTCATTAGCACTGCTCCATGGTCAGCTGAGTGGGCATGGAGGAGCTGTGTCCCCAGACTATATATCTGCAATTTCAGGCAGAATTTTATAAACCTGGTCCCAAGGGAGATGAGGTAAAGCTGTGTGACTATGCCAACATGAATTTGTCACCAGTGCTTGCTGGTAGCAACATCCCTACTTAGGTGGAGAGCAGAGACATGGTGTTATTATTTCACTTGTTTCTAGACCAGGCAGGGGTCCTTTTTGTATTTAAAAGAAAAAACATCCCATAGAATGCATGTGGCTTCTTCCCTTTTACCTCCCAAGTAAGTGGTCAGCAGGGGGGAGTGTCCCTGCCGAGCCCAGATGCACAAGTTATAGACATGACATACCTAGGCCTACACTGCTGTTCTCCAGCAGGTAGCTTAGATGCTCAAACATGGCCTTCTGATTTTGCCGGCTAATTCGACAGAAATAGCAAAGGAAGCGGCAACAGCTAGCAACCATCTTTGGGAAAGCAATCTGTAGGGAGAAGCAGGAAGTGTCAAGGAAAAGAACGTACACGAGGACTTCCTGGAAAGTCTGACTTCAAACAATCTTAGGCTCAAGTCTGGCAAGCTGTGAACAGTTTTGGGAAAATAAAATTCTCTCCTGACTTCTGGTTTGTTCCAAGACTTATTCATAAGAGAGATAGAGAGTATACATTTAATAAGAGGCTTCCCAAAACACAGAGCTAGTTATTGTTCCTGAAATATCTTTCTTTCAAAAGAAATAGGCATCAAACTAGAATCCCAGCCATCCTTAGATGTCATGTGAACTTGCACGACCATACACCAGACTATTGTTTCTAACTAGGAAGGGGGTGGACAGAACTCTGATGGGAAATTTCAGAAGGGAGATGGGGGCCCATAGACAAAGGAGGCCCAGTACTAGATCAAACCCGAGTCTTCTGGGTGAAGCTGGCCCCTCTAGTTGTGAAAGCCTCCAGAGCATCACCCCCTCAGACTGTGAGTCCACCCCAACTGCTTCTCTTCTCTCCTATGGGTACCTGTGGCATTTGTAATCTGATTCACACAATTTAGCCCTGGGTTGCCATCTCCTATTATTGTTGACTGTGTTTGGCTTCTCTGCTGGTCAAAGTAAGTAGCATCTCCAGGGCCTGGCTGTGCCTTATGTTTGACCCAATAATACTCAGTAAATGGTGTCAGGGTTAACCTTGCTCAGGAGCCTCGGAAGCCCTTGACTTCCCCCATTACAACCACAGAGGGCGCTCGAAGAGGTAAGCTTCTGAAACCTTGCAGTCTGCCTGCTTGTTGAGGCCTCCGGACATTTATCAGGGGCCTTCTGGAGACAGTCCACTTTCCCAAGAGCTCAGATGGAAGCAGGCGAGGAGGAAGTGAGCTTGGTGCCATTTCTTCCTCTGCATGCCCTCCCTTTCCCCCAATGGCGGCAGGACTGCTTTCCTAGGACCCTGGCACTCTAAAACTTCCAACATATGAAAACAGACCCCATCTACTGCCTTCAGAAGCTATTTGACTCTGAGGAGGACCCCAGACAAGCTGGGCCCTATCCCCTCCTTTCCCCTGGCCAGCAGGAGCTCCCCTGACAGCAAACACCTTCTGGGGGCTGACCAGGACGTCAGTGAGAGCGTGGCTCACAGAGTTCCTGAGGGAACACTGCCAGGCTCGCTATTGAGAGCTAGTTCTCCTTTATAACAGCCTTCTCCCGACAGCACAGAACACACAGGCTCCTAAGGAATTCTATCTAGGAAGGAGTGGGGCTGCTGTGTTTGTATGGTGAACATGGCAGCTGAACAGCCCAGCAGAATGAGTGAGAAAAGCCCCCGAGCTTCTAGAGCTGCAGCTTCTACATTGGCTGGATGCTTCTCATCAGCACCAGCCCACCTGCTGGCTCCTTCCTGGCAGTGTGTGCATCCCGCCCTGTACCTGAGAAGAGAAGCCATGGACACCTGCCATGTGGCTGCCAACAAGTCACCCCCTGTGTTTCTGTCCAGGGGTCAAGTTCTGGCTAAGTTCACCTTGTAGCATTACCTGTGATTTCTCTGCCCCCAACACATTCACCATCACCTCCATCACCGTCGCGTGCATGCCGAGGACTCGCATGAGGTTGGGGTGCTGGTAGAACACCTTGTTGTTCATTATGTCTCTAGGGTAATGATCAGAGAGAGGCGTCAGCTCATGTTCATGTCAACGCCATGGACACTCAGGCACGAGAACACAAATGCACACATGCACTGAGGATGAAATAATGTAAACGTGACAGGCTGAAAAAATAAGGCACTAGGTCAGTGGGAACATATATGGAGTGTGTTTTTAGCTGATAGGAGCATTCTGTGCTCTTTTATTTCTACTAAGTACTTGCTTTCTCTCTTTGAAATGCTTCCTTTTAAGGACATATTAAACAGTTGCCCCTTGGTCTACATACTTGTAATAGTTTTAAGGAAGCCCCAATCACTGAATTTCTCTTCCCCCAGGTGCTCAGGGCCTACTATTATTTTTTCTCCTCTTGTCCTTATATTTCTGTCTTTATGTACTTCAGCTTTCTTATTGATAAGACTGTACCCTTTCCTGAAGACAATTGCATATTAGGTAACAATGAGAACAGAGGTCTTCAAAACCTAATAAAATGATCATCAATAAAATGTAAAAGGAATTTATGTTTTTAAGTCACTTGATACAGAGATTCACAAAATAGGGCTGTGGACAGATCTGATGACAGGAGCATCACTAGGCTGATTGGATGACAGGATTACTAGGCTGTGCGATGCCTGGCAGGGTGCTTACTCCCCCCACCTCCAGTGTTGCAGCTGCTAAGAGGAGACACCACCAGGTTTCATTGCTGCTATGTTTACTGCAAGGGCTGCGGGACAGCTGAATACTACCTAATTCGGTAGCTTTTATCTATTCCCATAAAAGCCTTTTCATTTCCACTGTAAGATTCTTCTTTGGAAGTGAATTTGAAAAATGTGTGCACTCCCCTTGGCATCCTCAAAGTCCCTTCTCTGGGCCTTGGTGATAGGTGTTCCTGTACACCCAACAGTGGGAAGGCTGCAGCTCCAGGTCTTGACTTTAATCAAGGGAAACTGTGGGCTGGGCAGTGAATCGTTTTGGGCCTTGCCTTTCTCATCTGCAAAATGGAAGTGCTACGTTACCCAACTAAATGAAAGCCTTTGATGTCTAGAATGCTATCTTTGTGATAATGTGGCTTCTAAGGAAGAGACACAGCTATGATTATGGGAAAAGGTTTCTCAGAACTGACAAAATGACACTCTAGGGTTGTCCTGGGAAAAGAAAGGGAGCAGGTGGTAGTTTTTCAGAGAGAAGTCTCAGAAGTTTCCCAGTCAAAAGCAGATGTGTTCAAAATGTGTCTTTCTTATTGGGTTTGAACAAACTACCCCTTCCTCTAAATTTTTTCATTGCTTCCCTGAGTTTATCTTCATCAGATTCACACTAAATAACTGTTTTTCTTTAAGACTTTTCTTCACTTCCTCTGGCAATGTCCCTTCACACTGATTACCAGGCAGTCTGGTCTCTCAGGTTACCAAAGGTGACTGACGTGGCACAAGGAATGCCTGCAGGAGGGGTGCATAGAGACTGTACACGATTTGATTCTGGGACATCCACCCAGCAAGGGAACCCAGTTTTCTCACACGCCGCTCTCCTGACAGACTTGCACTTCCCTGTAAATGACCTACCCTAGCCCGTTGATCATGAGCAGCTCCTCTTCCTTGCCCATCCTCACACTGAGGAGGCAGCGAATCTGGCCCAGAGCTGCCAGCAGGTTGATGGTGTCACTCACGGAGGCCTGGCTGATGGTGTAGGTCTTCCGCAGGGCCTGCAGCAACTCCCCGATGCTGTCATACTGCCTCCGGAGCAGGTTGAACATCATCCGGACTAGGTCTGAATCCTGGATCTGGTCCTCTTGTGCCCAGCGGATCATCGTCTGTGAGATGAGTTCCTTCAGTGTCACTAGAACAATAATAGCAAGGACCAGTATTGTGGGTGTTCAAGCTCAGGGAGAGCTATGTACCTCAGCCACTTCATTTAATCATAGCATCAGCAGCTGGTCTAGACTAAAAAATTCTTTTTTTAGAAGATAGCCAGAGGTATCACACTTCCTGACTTCAAATTATACTACTAAGCAATGATAATCAAAACAACATGGTATTGGCAGAAAAACAGACACAGACCAATGTAACAGAATTGACACCCTACAAATAAAACCATGTGTATATATGGGTAAAATCATTTTTAACAAAAGAACCAAAGAAAAAAAATACAACAAAGAAAAGAAAGCCTCTTCAATGAATGGTGCTGGGAAAATAGGAAAGCTGCATGCAAAAGAATGAAACTAGACTGTTTTTCCCCTGTACCAAACTTAATTCAAAATTAATCAAATACATAAAAATAAGACATTAAATAATAAATTAGGCCCTGGCTGACTGGCTCAGTAGTAGCACATCAGCCTGGCGTGTGGATGTTCCAGTCCAATTCCCAGTTAGGGCACACAGGAGAGGCAACCATCTGCTTCTCCACCCCACTCCCTCCCTCTCTCTCTCTTTCTCTCTCTCTCCTCCTCCTGAAGCCATGGCTCAATTGGAGCAAGTTGGCCCCAGGTGCTGAGGATGGTTGCATGGCCTCCACCTCAGGTGCTAAGAAGAGCTCTGTTGCTGAGCAACAGAATAATGCCAAGATGGGCAGAGCATCACCCCCTAGTGGGCTTGCTGGGTGGATTTCAGTTGGAGCACATGTAGGTGTCTGACCCTGCCTCCCCTCTTCTCACTGAAAAAAAAAATCCAATAAATTACATAGAAGAAAACATAGGTACTAAACTCATGAACCTTGGTCTTAGAGAAGTTTTTATGATTTTGACTCCAAAGTCAAGGAAAGTCAAGACAACAACAACAACAAAAAAACAAATGGTACTATATCAAACTAAAGAGCTTCTGCCAGCAAAAGAAACTGCCAATGAAATAAAAAGGCAACCAACCCAATAGGAGAGGATATTTGCAAACAGCTCTAATAAGGGGTTAATATTTGAAATACATAAAGATTTACACAACCCAACATTAAACAGACAATCCAATTTAAAAATGGACAATGGACCTGAATAGACACTTCTCCCAAGGACAGGGTGGTTAGGTGTTAGTAAAGGGTAAAGGGGGTTAAATATATTTGGGCGGAAGATTTGTCTTTGGGTCGTGGACACACAATACAATACACAGATCACGTATCATAGAACTGTACACTTGAAACCTATGTAATTTTATTAACCAATGTCATCCCAAAATATTTAATTAAAAATATTTTTAAGGATGGGTATGGAATGCAGAGAAATAGAATTTGGCACACATGGGAGCTGTACTACAAGAAAAGAATATCTCAGTTTTGAATCTAGGATGCTAAAAAGTCTATTTTAAGTGATATTTGAACAGATTCTGGAAAGAAGAGACTAAATAAGACACTGCTCTTGCCTTCAGGGTGCTCACAAGCCAGAGGTTTATATTTTCATTTTGATTTTATAAAAAAATCAAATTTTAGCTTTATTTTACAGTGCTGTGTAATAAATATTAAAATGGAGGTATGTGCAAATGCCATGGAACAGAGTGAGAAGTGATCAATTCTGCATGGGTCAAGGCATGAGAAGACACTGTTGGTGCCTCTTCACGGAAGAGCACTATTAAGCACTGGAATTTCTCTACCATAGGTACTATCCCCAAGTATTTAAAAGATACCACCTATCATGAACTGCAATGCTCTTGACTCAAAAATTGTAAAAGATATTTTTACATTGTAAAAGATGACATAAACATACAAATACTTTAGGAAACGGAGGGAAGTGGATTACAAATCCTCTATCAGGTCTAAAGGCTTTGCAGTTGGATACCTGAATGGCAAGTCCTGAACTCTGATGCCTGGATCTTGGCAGGAGTCAACTGACACTGCATCACAGCCTCCTTTCACAAGCACCAAGAGAGAAACATCAGTATGACTTTGAATTTGGAATTTCTCAGGGCTCATACTGGTGTACAGAAATATCACTGGTTGTATAAGTAAAGGAAAAATTGCTGAAGTGGGACTTGAACCAGTTGTGGGACCTTCAGAGCTTGGACTGAATGGTGCTGACAAGTGCTGATCGGCATTTGTGTGAGAGGACTGGAAGGGCAAGAGAGACCTGAGCAGGAGCACAGAGCAGAAGGGGCCTGTCCGGGATGGCACCGCTCCCCCCTCCCCATGCCACACACGTGTATAGAAGGTGGCATGACAGAGTTGAGAAATGCTGCTTTCAAACCATGGCTGCATCCACGTCTGGCTCTGCCTGTCACATTCCTGCAAGGTGTGGATGGCATCACCTTCTTAATTCAGGCCTGGCAATAAAGGCAGAGCTCAGGGGACAGTGAAGGTCACACAGTCCATCAGAGTAAGGACTGTGAACAAACTCAGAGGGGTGCGTCAGTAGCCTGTGCCGTCTCTGGTGGTCTAGTTTTCTACTTCCATGTACGATATATGGCAGATGCTCTACAGCCAGTCTTGGCTCATCATCAGGTTATAAAAATAGAACCCCAGAAGAGATCTAGATATGAAGGATTAATTTAACTTATTACTGTGTCTATCAACCCTGTTGGTATTTTAGGTTCAGATGGGAGACAAGCTGAAAACATAAAAAAGGATACTGAGGTCAGAGAGAAGCACATCTAATAGATGTTCCAAAGAGATCTCACTAGGCAGGGGATTGCTGACTAGTAGCTGTTAGGGTAGATAATATCTGAACCCTTTGGGGGGAAAAGTTATTTATGGGCTAGAATGGGCTCTTCTTAGAAACTTGTTTTTCCTCAGTAGCCAAATGCAGAAGTTCCTATTTCCCCTTGTTACTATTCACGATAAGGAATGAAAGCGAGAAAAAACAAATGCTCTTGGACCCAACAGAAGTTTATCTATTCCTGTAAATACAATTCCCTCTCTTAGCCTATATTTTGGGCTGAAAGAATTACAGTTGTCACCACTAACGAGCAAATTCTCTGCAGAGATAATACACACCATCACAGTCCCTGCCACACCAAAAAAGAAACAATTGGAATTGGTTATCAGCTCAAGGTTCCCTCTCTCCTCAACAGGGCACTTTACAGAGTCATAAGGAAGCCAAGTAAATATTAACTGTTGCTTAACTTGGCTTTCAGATTAGCTCAGGATTTGGGAGAGCTCTCAGCCTCACACTGATTTAAAAATTCTAATCAACATAATAGTCCAGAAAACAGGACATTTACAGCAAAACATCTTATTTGAGAGCAAATGGGAAAGGACATAGCCCGTTAGCCCAAAAGGATGGAGCAGCACCTGCCCACAGGTCCTTTGTCCAGGCTAGCCTTCAAGGTAAGAATAAAGACAATGAGATACATAAATATGAGTGGGACCGAGCTAAAGCTCAGTTAAAAACAAAACAGAAAACAGAACACTCATTGTTGTGCTATTGATGGACAGATGTAATTCAGTAGAAGGCATGATATTTAAAGCCATTCTTGTTGATCAGGCTTTCCAGATGTTAGGCAGAGGTCCAGAAAGTGAGAGAAAGAATAAAAAAAAGAAATGAGAAAATAGTAGGGAAGAGGAAATAGTCTTAAAGCCCCAAGAAACCATATATTTTGTAGGCTGACACATGCTAGAGACCGAGCATCCACCAAGCAAACTGAGGCTGAATCAATATATTTCTAATGGTCTAAACAGTTCTGAGATTGAGCAACTGGAGCTTTACACCCCTGGCAGCCATGCTACTGAAAGCTCCTCAGATTTTAATCAGCTCCCATGAACCAGCAGCAGCGCAGCAGAAACGTACCAGGGTCAAGAGGTTAGAAAGAACACATGTTCTAGAATGCAGTAGGCTCTCTGTGTATCTGTACATTTGAGTAGTAAAATAATTCATGCATATAACCATGTCTGGCACCTACTGTGGGCTTTATAAAGGTTGGCTCACTATTATATTATCTACAGAATAGTTATAAAAAGTGTGGTCCCCTGGGGTAGCTGAGATCTGTTGGGCAGTTTGCAAAGCCAAATGTACGTTCATAATTATGGAGACATTATTTGCCTTTTCATTGTGCTGATAGTTGCTCTACTGGTGCAAAAGCAATGGTGAGTGAAACTGCTGGTGCCATAGTATGAACCTAGTCAGGAGCACTGAACTCTATTATTTATTGCTATAAGCCCAGGAAGATGCCCCATCTCACATAAGTATGTTCTCAATGAAATATAAACATTATTAATTTTATTGATAATAAACTTTTCAGTATCCCTTAATACCCCGTGTGGCAAAATGCCTAAAGCACAGTCACAGGGCAGTGGTTTCTTCAGGAAAAGCCCTGTGTGATTGAGCTGTGAGCTAAACTAGCTGCTTGTTTCATGAGATAACATTTTTAGTTAAAAGGACCACAGACAAACTCTGGTTAATCATACTTTGGTAACTGACAGTAATTTTCTTAAAAATAAAAGAAGCCTATCACTTCTAGGAAAACCATGGATAGTATCTGTTGCCCTAATATAATTTGAGCTTTCAAGTGAAAACTTGACTTTTGAAAAACGTTTATTTGCCGCTGTGAATTGGATTGCTTCTCAATACTTGAAGACTTTTCTTATTAAATTGTTATTAACTAATGTGTGATCTTGAAACATTTTATAATTAAATGTGGCAACATTTCGGAGCTCTGCATAACTTGGTGAACCAATAATTTCTCAATGATGACTGTGTTACAGAAACATTCCTGGGTAAAATATCCATTCAAATGCATTTTTATGTCACCAAGTACAAAAATTTACTTTTGAGAAACTAACTACTACTTGTTTTTATTTTTAAACAGGAGAAAATCAAAGTTTAATATGTGTGCATGGAGACTTCACATAGGCATGATAATTCCATGAAAATTCAAAAGATAGTGAAGTAACATTAGGTATTCAAGACATTTTTGGAGAAAGAGAAAGAATGAATGCACTTGTTGAGTTTTTATGCAGTATTAAAGGAGAATTTCCACAATTATCTCAATAAAGCTATTAAAATACTGCTCTAACTATGTACCTGTTTGAGTCCAATTTTCTTCCTATTCATTAACCAGGTATAAGAATCCAGCTATCTTCTTTTCTATTAAGTCAGACATGAGATTTATAAAAATGCAAAACCAGTACTGCTCTTTATATCCCTTTTTTGTGTTAAAATTTTAGTTTTATTTTACAAAAGTATGTTAATTATGTAAAATGTAATTGGTTATTATTATTATTTTTACAGGGACAGAGAGTGAGTCGGAGAGAGGGATAGATAGGGACAGACAGGAACAGAGAGAGATGAGAAGCATCAATCATCAGTTTTTCATTGCGACACCTTAGTTGTTCATTGATTGCTTTCTCATATGTGCCTTGACCGTGGGCCTTCAGCAGACCAAGTAACCCCTTGCTTGAGCCAGTGACCCTGGGTCCAAGCTGGTGAGCTTTTTGCTCAAGCCAAATGAGCCTGCGCTCAAACTGGCGACCTTGGGGTCTCGAACCTGGGTCCTCCGCATTCCAGTCTGATGCTCTATCCACTGTGCCACTGCCTGGTCAGGTGGTTTTTATTATTTTTAAATGAACCAAAAACTGCTTAAAAATTTCTCAGTTTTAAATTCAAATCAGTAACATTGATAGGTATAATCCACATAAACCACAGCTTTTTGAGGTCTTTGAAAAATTTTAAGTGTGTAAAGGGGTTTTGAGACCAAAAAGTTTGGGAGCCACTGATCTATGTAAAGGCCATGCTGAGGTGATGACCATGACTGACAGGCAAAGCTTGCCTTCAGCTGAGATGAAATCCTGTGCCTTAGACTGTGTGATTCCAATCAAGAAGCTGAGACCTGAGCCTGGAAAGCAGAAGCTTGGGAAGCTTTCTATGTTTGCTTCTGGAGGGGAGGGAGACTAAATGTGAGTAGAAGAGCGAGACATTGCACATGGAAAATAAAGAGAGGAATAAAGAATCATTATTTTGAAAACTGAATCCTGGCAGTCAGCAAGGGTCCTAGTCATTATTCATTCATCATCAAGGGGCTCTCAACTAGCCAGAAGGGCCCTAAATGCTTTCCTCTTCTATTTGGGTTAAAGATCAGTTCTCTTCAGAGCAATGGGCCAGCCTGGTGTCTCCTACACAGAGACTGTGTGGCCTTCGTGAGCCTGCTCTGTGGTCAGTGCCATGGGGCGCATAGGGGAAAGGCATGCTGCAGGCTGGAGGGGACACTTCCTTCCTTGCCGTGGACGTTAGCTGACCCTTCAGGAACGCCTTTACTCTCACTCATACCGGAAACCTGGGCTGTCAGCTACAGAAGGCTTTGCTCTGCAGCCACTGTATCTAGGCTTCAGGACAGATCTCAGTCACAGATTTCTGCCTGTCCTCATTTTAGCAGCTGAGCTACCTCCAGTTGTGCCTCTTCTAAGTTAACTTATCAATCAAAGGCCATTTTCAGTTAAGTGCCCAGTAGTTAGTTAAGTACCCTATCTGAAACTATTTCAAGACACAGTTATTACCCACAGCAGCCTATGTGGGGGAAGAAAGTACATATACATGGAGCATTTAATGAGAAATAAAGTGTAAAAAACATGGGTAAAAATGTGTTTTCTTAGGAAATAAGATAATGCATTAGAAGGTACAACATCTGTAGTAATAATTACATTTAAAAGAAATTAGAAAAATGTAAGACCTTCCTCTCTTATTACTTTCCTAATAAGTCCTTTATCTAAAGCTCTATATTTCGAGAACAGGCCCACATTACACGGAGACTAAAGAAACAGGGAAGAAGAAGCTCTACCATGAAGTTGAGGGGTCTTTCAAGGGGTGGATAAAATGATTGCATGGAAAAGACCCATTTTGCTATAATGAATTCGGAACGCCATTTTCCTTTTATTTATCTAATTATTTATTTATTTAATATTTATTTAGTATTTTTTCCGAAGTTAGAAGCGGGGAGGCAGTCAGACAGGCTCCTGCATGCACATGACCAGGATCCACCCAGCATGCCCACCAGGGGGAGATGCTTTGCCCATCTGGGTTGTTCCACTGGTTGGAGCCATTCTAGCGCTGAGGCAGAGGCCATTGAGCCATCCTCAGTACCTGGGCCAACTTTGCTCCAATGGAGCCTTGGCTGTGGGAGGGGAAGAGAGAGATAGAGAGGAAGGAGAGGGGGAAGGGTGGAGAAGCAGATGGGTGCTTCTCCTGTGTGCCCTGGCTGGGAATCGAACCTGGGACTTACACACGCCAGGCTGACACTCTACTGCTGAGCCAACCGCCCAGGGCCCCATTTTCCTTTTAGAGATGGCTCATACAATTAGACCCTGTGGTGAATACTTTATTTTCTTTCTCTGGTATCAATGGGGAAATGCTGACAATTTGGGCAGGAATTTCAACAGCAAATGATTTGGAGTCAATTCTTGAGATAAATTTGAACGTCTTTCTTAATCAAGGAGAGACAGATAATACAGTATTAAGAACAGTTACAACTAAATAATTATTTCATTTCTGTTGCTTTTCTAAGTTCTTTGGTAACACTGCCCTTTAATGACTTAAAACCCATTTTAGTATTCATAGGAAACACAGCTTGTGAAAGGGGACCGACTCTGGGAGAAAGGTAAGGGTGAGGCAGAGAGCTTAAATCTATTGTTTGCTATAAGGTATGGCCCATATTTCTCTCTCACATACACATACACATGCACACACATGCCTAAATACTCCTCTTAGCACCTCTACCACCTGTAATAAAGTTGCTTCCACATTTGTTGCAACTACACAATTTTTACCCACTGATTTACATATGTCAAGAAGGCCTTGCCAAGTGCACTAGTTGGTTTAGCTCACGGGATTTAAAAAAAGCTATTGCATTCTTTTCAAAAAGGACAAAGAAAGAAAGAAATATGTGCAACCATGCTCTTGTTTTCTGCTGAGACATAAAATAAATCCTGTGGAACAGAATGCCTCAGGGCAGCTAGTCATGTGCATGTGGTTTCTTTGACAGTTATAAATGGTGTCATTTATGAAATTATTATTAACATTCTAGCTCGCTCCACTTCTGCAATTAGTGTAATTAGGGAGAGTCACATTTAGGCAATTATATAAAATATATGATCTAGAAACTTCACTTAGAATCATTGCTCAGGCTAACTCGGAATGGAAGTATTTCTAAGGCATTGTATTGTTTAGGAAGACTTGATGCCTGAAAGATACTTTAAAAGAAAAATAGCTGCTTCACTACATGGTTTCTGGGTTAGTCAGCTATTTCACACAAGAAGAAAAGCTTTGCGTGTCTTTAAATTAGAGTGAGCCTTAGCACATCAGTTTCAGAGCCCAGGGTTTACTGTTATTTACTTTCTTTCACTTGCCATTTTGTAACCTGTTATTGGACCTCAGAACCCCAACCTCACCAGTCTGTGAACATTCTAAGAAATTTCTGTAGTGTCACTCACAATAGTTGGTAAACTCTTTTTTCAATGGTCAGTTTATCAGCTTCGCAATGCCAATGACACTAAGAGAAAAGTCATTTATTCTCATGGGGTAGGTTTACATTGTTAGGCTGCAGGGATCTGGAAAAAATCTTTTTTTTCATCTCTAAATTTAGTTCCGAGTCCACGTGGCTATCATGCAATGAAGTGCATGCTTATTATCAAAGAGCAGATCTTGGCCTTTGGCAAAGCAAATTCCTGTAGCTTACAGATTCCAAACCTATGAATGTATTACATTTCCATGAGTGTGCTCTTCTATCCGGGTCAGTTTGGAAGAAAAAGACTTCTGGTTACATTGAGGAGAGGGAGCAAATAAAAATGCACTATATTGGTTGTTTAAACTTGGAAAACAATTCATAGTGCTCACACATTGGAAAAGAAAAATAACCATGCACATTTTAATTATATACACTGATTGTTAAATTCCAGGTGATTAAAAAATCAGCTTGGTCTGACCAGGCGGTGGCACAGTGGAAATAGCGTCGGACTGGGATGTGGAAGACCCAGGTTCGAGACCCTGAGGTCACCAGCTTGAGCGCGGGCCCATCTGGCTTGAGCAAAAGCTCACCAGCGTGGACCCAAGGTCGCTGGCTCAAGCATTGCTTGGTCTGCTGAAGGCCTGCGGTCAAGGCACATGTGAGAAAGCAATCAATGAACAACTAAGGTGTTGCAACAGCAATGAAAAACTAATGATTGATGCTTCTCAACTCTGTTTCTGTCTGTCTGTCCCTATCTATTCCTCTCTCTGTCTCTCTCTCTGTTCCTGTAAAAAAAAAAAAAAGAAATAAAAAGTCAGCTTGTGCTATGCTGTAACTACTGGCAGCATTAACACGTGGTAGATCATTTTTAAGTGAAAAGAACAAGTGTATTTTGACCTCTGCTTTCTTCCTGCCTGTGGTAGGCTGAATAATGTCTTCAACCCCCAAAGGTGTTTACCTCCTAATTCTGGGAACCTGTGAATACCAGGGAAACTTACACAGCAGAAGGCATGCAGCATAAGTGATCAAATTAAGAATTTTTAGTTGGGGAGATTATCCTGGATTATCTGGGTGCATTGCACTAAATATACTGTGTTTTTTGCTCCATAAGACACACTCCTCCCCCCCCCCCCCCAAAAAAAAAAGAAAGTGGAGAGGAAAATGCCTCTGTATTTTATGGAGCAAAAATTACAGTATTTTATTAAATATTTTAATATACCATTTGGTTCAGAATATTTTTTTTCTTATTTTCCTCCTCAAAACCTTAGGTGTGTCTTATGGTCAGGTGCATCTTATGGAGTGAAAAATACGGTAATCACAAGGGGCCTTTTAAGAGGGAGGTAGGAGAGTAAGGGTCAGAGAAGGGCATGCAATGACACAAACAGAGGTTGGACTGATACTACTGCCATAAGGAGCTGCTAGTCGGAGAAACGCAGGAGACCTTGAACGGCCAGGAAAGGCAAGAAACAGATTCTTGAGCCTCTAAAAGGAACGCAATGCTACTGATTGGTGTTAGATTTGTGATCTCCAGAAGTTGGTGGTAATAAGTTTGCATTGTTTTAAAGCCATTAGGCTTGTGGTAATTTGTTATAGCAGTAACAGGAAACTAAGACATTCCCACTGATGGAAAATCCTGGGTAGAGGGTATTTGACTCCGTTCCCAAAGCTGTGGGTCAGACTGGAGGGTCTCCGTGAACAAGCAAGCTGCTATAAGAGTTCCCACAGAAGCTGGGACATGGTAGAGACCCAGGTCTGGGTTTCGTGACAGAGTGAAGACACAATGGAGGTCTGCCTGGATCTGGCCAGAGCCTCTGTCAAACCAGAACGACATTAAACATAGAAAGCACCTATTGCAAAACTGTTGTGGCCAATGAGAAAATGTATTCAGGGCACAGATGGCATATGCCCTGGTTTCCTGGACACATTTTGGCCTCTTCTCTCCTGAACATCAAGGGCTAGAACTGCCAACATTTCAACACTAAGTATTAAGTATATGAAAGATGCTACTGATGATAACCACTATTACATCATGAATATTTCTGACCACATATCCAGCATTCATTTGTCCCTTCTTCCTTCTTAACAGAACCCAGATTTTGTAGACATATGTGCCTCTCTACCTCAGAGCCCATGTTCCTCAAAGCTGATGCAACTCCATGCCAGAGGTGGGCTCTGTTGAATTAATTTACCATTTTATTCTCTAGTCACACACTGGTTCATAGATGGACCTGTGACCAAATTCTCCAATCAGTGGTGATCTCAGGATCCTTGTTTCATGAATACCAGGGCAGGAGAAACTTTCTTGCTTGTCCCTCAGACACTGTCGTGATTAGATATGAGGTCCAAATCTGCAGCCACCATCTTCCACAGAGAGCTAGCCGAGCCCCGGGATTAACTCAGCCTGGTGGCTAGCTCTATGTCTAAACTCCCATGTATGCCTTGAACTTACTGGCTACTCTACTTGAATTGGGTGTTTTTTTTCCCCCAGAAAGCATCTGCTATGATACATGTATAGATGAAGTTCTTATGACCTATACTTTGCAGATTCAATTCAGAACTTGAGAGGCATACAAACGTCTAAGTACTGGGACATTAAACTGAGCACTATGTTATAGAATCCTTGCTACATGTCCCAGTTAGTAAATGGTAGAGCTAGCATTCAAACCTTGGCTGCCAGAATCTAAAGCAGCTCAGAGCTGCTTACTTTCAACAGCTTCATAAAATTCAGAAAAAATTAGTAATGCTTTAAATTTGTGTTATACTGTCTAGATGCTTTCTTATAATAAACTGCAAAATGGATTCAGAAATAAATCCTAAAAATCATAAAGCTTTAGCTGTTTTTCTAATTGACTCTGAGCTGGGCAGATCACTTACTTTCCCAGAGCTGCAATTTCTTTACTAATAAAATGAAGTTAGCAATATAAAATTCATGTTGGAGAAAGTGAATGCAAGTGTGGACAGTGACAAGAGGGCTGAGTACTTTGTTCCAGCTCTGGCTATGTGACGATGGCCAAGTTGTTTTACTTCTCCATGTCTATCTACTTCTATGAAGCTAAGTCACTGGGTTAACATTCTAGAAATCTATGTCTCTCTGACCCACTGACCTCTTGAAAGGGTTGTACTCATTTAATAAAATATCAAATGAATGCCTAAAGTTTCATTGGGTTAAACTGATGAGGATGAGCACCAAGAATTTTACCATCACATTTTAATGCCAACCAGTCTTATGCTGGCATTACCTAGCTTGCTTTTACTAACAGTAAAGCCTGAGATTGAGAAAGATCTTACAATATCAGAGGTTACTGACCATAGTAAGTGGCCATTATCTAAGCATCACTGCACACCACTAATCACTTACGTGGAGGAGATGAACGGTGACAAGCTGATGGCCTTTCTGATTACTGTCCTGATTAATGGCTGAGGAAGAACCCTTTCCCTGTCAGGGGTCAGATGGCACAACAGCCTGCTGATTTAGTTGGGAAGATTTACTGGGGAAGGTCTTATGCCCTCTGCACTCTGTGACTCAGAGCATCCCCTGGGCTGAAGGACTGGTCTGCATTATATAAGTGCCCAAACACCTACTACTTATTAGCATAGAAGGTCAGGATAGGAAGTTAAATCCATTGACTCCAAGGGGACTTGGAAAATTTATCATGTTAATTTCTCCTTGCTTGCCCTGGGCCTCTCTGGCCCAGGCTGTGCAGTAGGTACCACTTTTGCCTCATTCCACTAGAACAAGGGTGCTGCTGGAACCCCTGAGGACAAGTGTACAAGTCTAAAACCCTGAAAGAAAAAGGCCCACAAGACAGCATGGAGCACTGTTCCTGGATGACGAGAAAGAATGGCTCCATTTACTACACATCACTAGGGCGCAAGGATCAGGCACTGGCTGTTAGTTCCCCAGAGGCATGTTATGGTTCAGAGCTTACCCTGGGCTCTGCAGCAAGTAACTTTGCATCTAAGGAAGTGCCCAGCTCTCACTCATCCCAGCTCTGTATGCAATTTTTGGATGTGTACACTTGTCTCCTCTACTGGCTTCATTGGCTGGGAAATAGGGGTAAAAGTTCAAGCTGCTGTCTAGAATGTTCTATTTCTAATTACAGTAATAGCTGCCAATGTTTACCAAGAGCTTCCTATGCCTCAGACCCTGTGCTAATCGCTGCACCTGAGTGATCATTAACCAGAAACAGTTTCCTCAACAATGATGGTTGTTATTAGACTAATCCTCACTATATTTTTTAATTGGGCAAAGGAGCACTTGAATTTAATAAACAAACCAAGGTTCCTGCAGATAAGTGGTCTGCTGAGGCTGCATGGGGGTGAGGGCTGGAGCAGGAGCACTGCCTCGACCCACAACTGGCATGAACCCCACATGTCGCCCAGTCAGCTGGGCCTGGCTGCCTTGACCTTGGCTCTCAGGGCTGGCTGTGTGTAGACAGCTGGATATTTCTCCTAAATCAGTTTCTAAATTTCCCTGCCTCAGTGGTTTTCTACCTTGGCCAGAGCCTCCCTACCTGGGACGAAGGAGACAAGCATGGAAGCAAAAGGATTTTCTCCAGCCACTGGACACCCTTCTTGTCCCCCCTCCCCCATCCCAGAAGCAGCCCTGCAGACAGCCACCTCTGTGACTCCCTGGCATCGCATCCATCATGTGGAGATAATTAGCCTGTTGTTTTTGAAATCAGTCAACCAGCCCCATAATCACTTTCTCAAAAACATTCAGGCAGTTAAATGACCCATGGTGACAATGGGGAAAGAGAAGAGAGAGAACAGATGATATTGCCAACGTGCTAGGGAGGGGTGTCCCTGAAATGAAAACGGAGACTTGACTTGGGGTGGAGAACACACAACGCAATATACAGATGGTGTATTGTAGACTTGCACACCTAAGATCTGTATAATTTTATTAACCAATGTCACTCCAATAGATTTAATAAAAATTTAGAAAAAATAAGATGGAGCAAAGATGGCACAGCAAAGGACTCAGAAGACTGAGGCCTCTGTCTTTATTCTCCTTGGGAAGTAATAAAACTGCTTTTATTTTAGTTTCCATGTCTATTTAGCAAGAGAATAAACTGATTATGAGGCCATGCATCCTCAGTATCTCCTCCCTGTCCTTTCCCCACACGTCTGCAGCTCCCTCCCAGCCACCCCTGCACAGTGTTCTCAAAGGGCAGGAGCCCTGGACATGGAGCAGGATTCCAGACTTGGCCTCTTTCTTACTTATTGCAAGAACCTTGTCCAAATTATTTTGCTTCTCTCAGGCTTAGCTGCCTGGCACACAAAACAGGAACCTGGTTGTCACTGTCCCTGGTTGCTTGCTGTGAGCATGAAACCAGCTGAGGAAATGTAAAGCACTGAGCACAGTACCTGGCACAAAGCAGTTGCTCATGAAATGTTAGGCTTCTGTTCCCCTGACAACCAAGTACTCTCTTTATCACTAAAACCCAGTAACCAAAGGGCAGGCCTGACTGGCTGATGCAATAGACGCAGGGTACCTGCTGTGCATCTATTGCTGAGATGCACTGGACCAGGGACCAGTGTGTCATCAGGGTGAGTTCTGCTCCCTGCCTTGTCATCCGTGAGGATAAGGTCCTTACAGCCTCAGACTCTCCATTTCCCCATCTCTGCACTAGGACTAGTGATGCCTGCTTTGTCGGCCATGCAGGGTTCTCCAGGCGAGAGGGGTAGAAAACCTTCTTGCGACTTCTAATGAGGTGAAGAAAACTCTGCCCCTCCCCTTTTTGTCTGTCAACTCAATGGCCCATCTCACAGGGATCCACAGAGTCTATCTGTAACAACCTCCTCTTCATGTTTCTAACTGGTTGCCAAGATATGCCAACCCTACCTTTGTATGGTGTCTGGCACCTAGAGCTCACATCTTGATTTTGAAACCTGTATCAGTTTTCCATCGCTGCTGTGACAAATTACTACACTTAGTGACAAAACAGCACGATTTACTGTCTTACAGTTCTGTGGATCCAGATCTGGGCTAACCAAGAATGGTTGTCGGGGGAGAGAAAAAACCTAATGTTTCTCGAGGACCTACTTTGTGCCAAGTACTGTGACAGATGCTGCTGCTGGAGGAATAACAGTGGCTACATATTTATATCGAGGGAAAGCCTGCTTAAACTGTAGCGTGTGAGAAACACAGACGTATGGACCTAGAACAGGCAAAACATTTTCTAGGGCATCTGCTGGATCGGGACGTGAGAACAAAGTGTAACTCACTATGGTGGGCTGCTACTAGTAGCTTTTATCTCTTCCCTATCAAATGACCTTTTGATAAGATCATAACAGCTTTCATCCACAGTATGAATTAGAGTTAATTTAGGCAAATTCAGCAACTCTGAGCCAGCGAGCAGGATGCTCATGAGTTTCAGGATGCTGTTGCTTCTTGTTCCCTAGAAATGCTGAGGTTTCTCTGCAGGTCCCATGACCTCAGCTTCTCATAAAGGAGAAATTGTGCTACCTACTCTGAAAATTCCACATACATATCTTTGGCTTGGTTGACTTTTTGATGTTAAAATTTTGACTTCTGTTGGGTTCAGATTTCCTACATATAACGATGAGTCAATTAGTAAGTTACCTCACAGGTGTAGTACTAAGGCAAGATAAAAAGATGATGGTTTTAAAGAGCCCTTCTGTATGTAATATTTATGGTGAGCACTCCCGCTCTATATACTGATACATTCTTTGGCCAGTTTCATGAGCAATGGAAAGAGGGTGGAATCAGCATCAGAAGACCTGAGTCAAGTCACAGCCTTACTCATCTTGAGCTGATGACAGACACTTGGAAATTTTTCTGAAATGAAGATGGAAAGAATAAATGAAAGTATCCCTTCGTTCTTCTGAGTCTCATTTTCATCAACCACACAATGGAAGAGTAAAAAAAAAGAAGAAGAAGAAGAAAAGTAACAGCAGTGACTAATACAGTCAATCATCCCTTGATGTCTTCAAGGGACTGATGCTAGGACCCCCTGCTGACACCAAACTCCTTGGATGCTCAAGTCCCTTACAGAAAATGATGCAGTACTTGCAAAGGACCAGTGCACATCCTCCTGTATACTTTAAACCATCTCTAGATTACCTAATACAATGTATATGTTGTAAATAGTTGTTAGACTGCATTATTTAGGGAATAGTGACAAGAAAGTCTGTATAGTACAAACTTGTTCAGTACAAACACAACCCTTTTAGACCAAACTACACAGGACACATCAGCAACAACATAACTATGCAGAGCCCAAAGATATGGAGAGCTGACTGGGTGAAGTATTTGGTAAACTGTCAATTCACGATTGTGTTATTCTCATTTTATCTATACTTTTAATATTTTATGAAATGCAAGACTAAGAGAACTCAGATAAGCATTAATATGAACACAGTTACCAATATTTTAAAGGATTCTGACTCCTCTATCACAACTGGCTACATATTCAGAAACATTGCCTCCATTCGGTCAAGTTAAAAATAATTTGGGGGGTGTGAGCGTTAAGCCATTCCATAGATTTTCTCTGAAAATGGCTGCTCTGAGTGAGGGGCTTTACGTATCTGAAACATTTGGCAGGGAATCCATATGCTGACAACCAGAAATACTTGACTGCTTTCTCTTTCTATGTGTGGGACTCCAGGATAGAAGACTTATGACATGATGCTTGTACCTTTCATAATTCAGTTTGAGGAAGGGAAGTAGTATGGGGTGGAGACATGGAGCTCATACTGGGCTGGACTCTCAGGTTTGCACTTTCTATCAGAATGGACAGAACACGTCTTTCTGTCTGAGGGCTGGGGTAGCAGTGCTAAAGATTAGAGTCCTTGGAGCCTGGGCACCGTTCTTAGAGTTCGGGAGATTTCACAGAGCCAGATGATTTCATCTGATTGACTCCATTTTCCTAACATGAAATGGTTACCTTGGAGGACACTTAGTCATGACGTATTCTATTAGAAAGAAATATCCACTTTCAAACTAGACTCTTAGCAGGTAATACAGGTCAGCTCGGTCTATTTTTATTGCTGCTTTGGCAAGAGCCACAAAGGGAGTCTGAACTCACATTTTTGTGCCTTTAGAATCCCGCTGACACATCCTCACCAAATATCTGCCCTTCTTCCATGGTGACAGATGGGACTGATCAAGGGTTGCCAGGGCAACTGCTTGCTGCCAAATACCCCATACACTTTTCCAGAGGCTTCAAAACCTCTGCTGATAAATGGTGAGGGTTCTTCCCTTTCAGAGATAGTCTGTCAAAGATGGGAGGTCAATGCAAAGGGTAATAAGATCTATGAACCCCAAAGTAGTGTTTCAGACAAACTTATCATATCTTGACAGTCTATTGCTCTAGTCTATGATTTGAAAGCATATTCTAAGATGGATAGGAACAGAGAACAAGATAAAGAGCAACTATATTAAATGTGGGAAATTCCTTCTTTAGACAAATGAAATATTTGCAGAATCTGATACTAAAGAGCAGACTGATTATATATAATAGTCAGATAATGTTCCTTTTGAAATGTTAATGGTTTATATAGACAGTAAACTTTCCTGTAGAACAAATTATGATCTTGTTTTAACATAGGTCATATGGTAGGAGTCACCTATACTATAAGAATTCAAGGAATAAATGTGTACAAGGTTTGGCATTGTTGCAAAAATAGAAGGTCAAAGTCCTCTAGGGCATTACATTATGAAAATCATAGCCCACAAATAAAAACCACCTCCCTAAAACCCCATGTGCTATTTCCTTTACTCCTCTTTTATTATTATTTTGTTTCCTCACCGAGGCCATTTTCAATGCTAAGGAACCACAACAATGGTTAGAAGAGGAAGATTATGGAAACAAAATGAAGAACAGAAATATATTTCTAGGCATTTTTAACTAGAGATACAAGAGCAAACTCACCAAGCAATAGACCCCTTAGGTTTCAAATGACTGTACGGAAATTCCTTAAGTCCAAAGAAAAGCATAGCCCAGAATACACAACAGTAACTACCACCAATTATAACAGAAGCCAAGATGCTTTCTTTGAAGCTAAGCAGCCCATCTCTTATTTTAGGTGTTTATTAGAAAGCTAATCCTTTCACTTAGTCTTAAAAGAGCACAGTGTTGGCGATGCTGTGATTGAAGGGTGCTGTCACTTACTAGGGCATTTCTCTTTCTCCACTGTCGTCTGCTCCTTTTCTAACTTAGAAGAGCCTTTGATTTTCTGCACCAAGGTGCAGAGTTTGCGAGTCCAGGAGGTGTC
Organism: Rhynchonycteris naso; assembly: GCA_037038555.1. Lineage (NCBI taxonomy): Eukaryota > Metazoa > Chordata > Mammalia > Chiroptera > Emballonuridae > Rhynchonycteris > Rhynchonycteris naso. Next base: position 85,292,892 of record CM072999.1, on the reverse strand, counting down.
CTCCTCCTCCTCTTCCTCTTCCTCCAGGGGAACTCCTAGCAAGTCAGAACAGAGTGAAAATTTTGAACACTAATAAAACCATCATATGATTGAGAGAACATAGGAACTCTGCTTCCCATCCTCCTGATACTTTAAATGTTTACCTATATAATGTCATTTCACAAGTTTTTTTTTAAAAGATGATTCTTGTGTACAAGAACATCACGTAATTTCAATCCCAAAATTTAACTCTTTTAATCTATACCCCTCAAAGCACTTAGAGTATCAGAAGGAAAGAGTTAGTTTAGCATTGAGTTACTTCAAATGAAAAGACCATCTTTTTTCCAATATGTTACTCAATCCACTGGTGGGTAAGCAGTACTAACTCTAAGAGCCATGAAAAGCAGCAGACATGTATCAAAGGTTGGGATTACTGGTTAGCATACTTAGGGGCAGAAGTGATAATAGTATATCACTGTAAAACCTACAAAGCAAATGGGATTGGAATCTTGGTTCAGTTAGGAGCAGAGTCCCAATCCCAACAGTCTAACCTAAAATGAGTTGGGTGAGATTTATGTAAGGATCAATAATTTTTTTTCCTTCTTCAGAGATGCAGTCCCTTTTCATATATCAGCAAAGTCTCTTCCAGGGAAAAGAAATTTCAGTTATGGATTATGCCAGGATTATTTCCTTTATCTTTCTCTGACCCAAGTATTTTAGATAAAACCATTTCTTAAATAATTACTACTGTCATTTTAAATAGAAAATACCCCTCCCCCCAGCTTCTAATAAAGGCATCAAGAACAGACTCGTCTTCGATAAAGTGGCATCCTGGTAGCTCACCGCTGTGAGTGAGAAGGTCCTCATGGAAGTCATACAGCTCTTCCCGGATCTCATCTGGGCAGGGGCAGTTATCTCCCAGTTGAAAGTTAAGAAGCATGTTGATCTTTGAGGGACAAAGAAGAATAGATAGTTGGTTCTCAATGTTGGTCTGAAGAACTCATATTCTGCTAGATAGATACCTAACATTCTTTGCGAATTTTATTTAACTCAATTTTTTTTGTGTATGTGTAAAAGGTTAACATATAACATAGCTTGCATTTTTTGATTATAAAAGTTTATTAATTGTACAAAATTTCGATGATATGTAAGGAAGAAAATTTACTGAGATCTTACCACTCAAAGATAATCACTGGTATTATTTTAATAAGTATCTTCCAGTCTTTATGTATGCAGATTGAGATTATGCTCTAAATAAACTTTGAAATTTGTTTTCTGCTTTAACAATTTATCTTGAGAATTTTTTTCTTTTCTTAACCTAATTTATTTTATTTCTTATTTTACTTTTTTAAGTGAGAGGAGGGAAGATAGTGAGTGAGACAGACTCCCACATGTGCTCCGACGGGAATGCACCCAGCAACTCCGGTGTGGAGATGGTGCTGGAATAAATTGAGCTCTCCTCAGCTCCGAGGCTGACACTCAAACCAATAGAACCACTGGCCAAAGGAGGGGAAAAGGGAGGGAGAGAGAAGCAGATGGTCACTTCTCATGTGTGCTTTGACCAGGGATCGAACCTGGGACATCCATATACCTGGGTCAATGCTCTAGCCACTGAGCAAACTGGACTAGGCCTAACCTGATTTTTAATGCATACTATCCATTTTTATCATATGGATAAATAGCAATTTATGTAAAATTTATGTAAATTAATGACCTGTTATATTTATTTTCATTTTTTATCCTTATAAAGTTGATTTTAATTTCCTTTTACATAATTTTATTCAAATATCTGACCATTTTCTTAGGATGAAAGCAAAATGATGAGATTAAAAGGTTTGCATATTTTAATGGCTTTTGATATGAATTGCCATATTGCTCTCTAGGAAGCTCCAAACAATTTGTATTATGATTGAATTTATACAAGAGTGTGCATTTCTTTGCCATCTCCATTACAGAAATGAGAGTTAACACATTTTCAAATATTTTCCAATTTAATGAGTGAAAAATATACCTATGTTGCTTTAATTTGCATTTAATTGGTGAGGTTGAACTTTGCTTTTCCACACAAAAGGACCATTTTTATTTCATATTTTATAAATATCCCATGCATGTTTTCTTTCATTCTTCTATTGGGTAATTATCGTTTTAAAAATTAATTGACGAGTACTTTGCATATCTCTAGACGGGTAACATATATCCCCAATATATTTTCCTGTTTTCAGTGAGCTTTTAGTTTTGTTTATGTGGTTTTTTTGACATGTAGGTTTATGTTTTGCAGTCAATCATTTTATTTCATTATAGTTTTGTCTCAGGGATTCTTAACTGTTTTCTTTGCCATGGGCCACTCTGACAGCCTAGGGAAACCCACGGATTCCTTCTCAAATTAATATTTTAAATACATGAAATAAAATGTCAAGGATTACAAAGAGAAATAATGATACTGAACTCTAGTAATCAAGATCGTAAAAAGAAAATTTGTGATACAGTAGCACAGGTACTTGTTTATTAACTCATTAGACCAGTGGTTCTTAACCTGGATTCTATTGAACCCTAGGGGTTCGATGAGTCGGTCTCAGGGGTTCGGAGAAGCCTCTGCCACGGAGGCCAGAATTGTCCGGTAGCACCCTCCGGGCAGGGGGCAGGAAAGTCCCTCATATCTTTGGTATTTTTGCAATTACTAACCTTTAGCACACACACCCTGTCTGAAAACACAATAGAAATTCCTCAACCGTTAACGTCCCTGGTTGCGCAAGACACCTGCAGGCCTAAACCGCAGTGGAAATCCCCCAGCTATCCTGAAGGGGTATAAAACTCTCAAACCCCACCAGTTAGGCGCGACTTCTCGGGCTCCCATTCCGAGTCTGCAAACCCGCCTGGAGTCCTCCCAATAAAGCCTGACTTTTGCTCATCTGGCTGTTTCGGCTCTTCATTCGTTCATCGGCGACACCCAGCAATCTTTCAAGAATAAAGTAATACCGTAATTTGTTGTGAGTTCATGCACTTTATTGGTTTTGTTCTTTGAGCAAGGTGATGTTCATGCACGGCTCATTTTGTGCACCAGTAAAAAAACATATACCTATGTCTTGAATTTGGAAAAAAAATCATATTTTATTTATCACTAAAGAAGGGTTCGGTGAATGCGCATATGAAACTCGTGGGTTCGGTACCTCAAAAAAAGGTTAAGAACCACTGCATTAGACAAAGGGCCGTGGGGGCTGGTCTTATGATCACTGTGATCTTGAGGCATGGAATGAATGCAAGTGATATTTCAAGGTACTAGAACCACTGGTATATGCTATGAAAAAATATGTAATTTATGTTTGATAATAAAGTCTGGTCCTTGCTTTGCTGCCTACCTTTATAATTAAAAAAATTACCATCAGCAATTAATGAAAAGTTGGCAAAAAAACTGTCATTCATTTCCCACTCAGATTCCTATATGTCTGATTTCTTCCCACAGACCCACGACTCTAGGCTAGGGAACATCTGGAGGGACTGGGGCAGTAAATATCTGTTCTGCTGCCTCTGGAGACAACAGGCAAAAGGCTATTTTCTAAAAAAATTAAAAAATAAAAAAAATAAAAAAGGCTATTTTCTCCTTCTGTTTAGGTTCTAGGTTTAAAAACAAAACAAAGCTACTTTCAATCTTTTTTATTAAACCATGAACCTCATTTAATATTGTTAGGAAGATCTTTAATCAAAGCTTCCACTGCAGACATGATAGTTTGTAATAAAATCATATTTATAAAACAAGTTGGAAAAGTAATTTTTGTGGTTGTTCCATAATGTTAATGGTACATAATGTTATGGTAATTATATCAATAACATATATTGATGGGTCATTTATTAAACAAAAATAATCTGGTTTCAGAATTAGAATGTTAATTTCTCTATTGACAGCTCTTTTCTTCTGTGGAGCACTTAGGAAGCAGCAAGCCCCAGCTGCAGGGCATAAAACCACATGGGGGTAAGCCAAATTTTCCACAGGAGGTCATACCCTTTAATGAAGCCCTTTTGAAAGTGAAAGAGACTTGCTGACTATATTTGGCTAATTTGCCAACAATCATTGGACTAATTGTAGTTTTACCTACTCTTGTATTTAGTCATTATACTCTAAGTATGGTTGTTGTTGTTTTGTCTCTCTAGATACCATATGGAAATAGTGCTGCAAACCTCTATTTTCTCCTTAAAGGTAACAGAAGGGTGGGGGACTCGTATCATTGTTTTAAAATTCTAATTCTTATGCATACTGTTTTCCAAGTTAATTTTGCATTGCTTTTCCCTAAAATCGATCCAAATCTTCCACATCCTTTGCCGATGTTAAATTCTTATTTAGAGAGCTCTATGGGTAGATACCTTGTAGAAATGAATACTCTGGGAGGAGTGGCAGATGGGATAGCTGATATTGACAGTGGTTAGTATTCCTTATTTCTTTTTATTTCTAGACCAGCAGTATCAGCATTACCTGGAAACTTGCTAAAAATACAAATTCTTGGGCCACATGCTGGACCGACTGAACTAAACTGTAGAGGTGGGACCAGCCATCTGTGTTTTATGAAGTCCTTCTGGTGATTCAGATATCTGCTTAAGAATCACAAGTCTAACACATTAGAGAAGAATTTCTGGAGTTATAGGCTTCTTAAATGAGTCTGAAATGACAGTGCAGTGGATTATTTTGTAGGCTAAAGTGATGATCGGCCCTGGGCATGCAGAGGAGAAAGTAAGGAAGCAGAATGGGGAAAGGAAGGGTGGGAGCCAGGATCGTGAGACATGCCCATAAGGACAGTGCACCCACTCTCAAGTTGGGAAATGTTGACCATATTCTGTTGACAGCAGTGATCTCTGATAGACAGCAGTGATTTCTGGAAGGACTGGACAGACACTTTTTAAGTGGTGGCTCCTTGCTGGGGTGCCAGTTGGATACTGACAGTGATTTGGTCTTTGGTTTAGTGATGGGGACATAGGTTTGAGGGAAGGGAGGGATGCCTGCTCTCTGTGCAGTGTTGCAAGGGCTGTTTTCCCACCCAGAAGATAACTGGCTGGTGCTCCTCAGCTGTCAGACCAGGCGTGTTTCCTGGTGTTGTGCCTAGTCTTCTACTCTCCTGCGGCTCTCGTGGTTGCCAGGCACATCAAGCTGTCAAGTGCCCTGCTCCCAGAGGGTTCAAGTTCTTCTTTAGGAATGGGATGGAGGCTCAGAAAGGGGTGTTCACCTGCTCCTGTGGGGGTGAGCGGAACTCCTTGGTCTTCCGGGCGGTCAGGGCTGCAGACATGTTCAGGGCCTGCATGAGCTCATTGTAGCGGAACTTCTGATTTGCCTGGAGCTTGGAGACATAAATGTCGCCAAATGCCACAATGGCCTCCACTCGGTGCTGCAGCTCACAGTCACAGAGATAGCTGAGGAGCTCACACATCTGCAATAAAACGGTGTATATATGCTAACGTAACAAAGCTTTATGTAAACTGAGGAAGCACCTAGCATCTCCATTTTATATATGGTAACACTGAGATTCGGACAATTTAAGTAACCTCTCCCATGTCACACAGTCAGCACAGAGCTATTACTTGAATCCAAGTTGGCCTGCATCCAGAGACCAGCTCTTCACCATTGAGGCCAGGAGAACAATGGAAATAAGCTTACTACAGACAGAGTAAATCCGTCTGTGGAGAGAGAGAAGAAACATTTTTGAGGGAGTGTTTTCCGCAGGCTCTATGCTTAGTATAGAAACCAGCACTGAATTGCACGGGAGCAGTGGCTCCTTCCTGACATCTCTGGCTCTTTCACTGTTTTCATTTATAAGTACCATGTTTCTGAGACTAGTTCTTTAGGACGGTTACTGTCACTGTCACTGATTTAATCACCATTGGAACTTATATTATAATAAGAGAAACAGCAGCCATAACTTATTGAGCACTAACTGTTTGCCAGACATTTGTGCCAGACACTTGCTATACTTAATCTCATTTAATCCCTGGGTTCCAGATATTTTTATTAAAGCAGAAGTTCTAGTCACCCACCCCACCTTAACCCTTCATGGTATCAGTGGGAACCTTTTGGTTTGGGAGGTGGAAGGCTCTCGCCACACTGCACAGTCTCTATCATATCTGCACACCTCTGTCAGGTGAACTAGGACCCAAGGCTTATGCCAGTCACTTGTGATGTAACTGTAACATTTAATTAAAAATTATATGAGCCGATGAAATAGGAACACTAAGTTGAATGATGAGGGGACAGCTGTAAAAAGTAAGTTTTTTTTTTTTTTTTTTTACAGAAATGCTAAAAATTGGGTGTGAGTTATACAACTGCAAAAAATTGGGGGAAATCATGAAAATCTAGAAGCAGTTTGCACTCAGCTTTCCAATTATCCCTAAATCTTCAGTCTATGCAAGCTGGCAATTGTAGATGGTGCATGACAGGTGCCAACTCTGCATAAGAGATGGCTCTACATGCCACTCAGAGACATTAAAGGATAGCTCTCGGCCCTCTATTAGAATAGCACATGTGTATACATTAATACGACATTTAAGCTATATATGTAAAATCTGTTATGACTCTCCTCCATAGCCAACATTTTGATTAACAGACTATCTATCAAATCCCATCACACTGGATAAGAGAGCTTCAGCTACAGATTACTTGACTGTAATACATTTTATGATAAAACGTATTTCATAAGTATTTTAATCCTATGTTTTACTATATTGTCATCCACATTTTACAAATCATAAAGCTAGGCCTCTAATGGGCTATGAACTTGACAAGTTTCTGTTGGCAGTTAAGGGGCAGGAATCAAAGCCCAGGAAGTCTGGACCAGGCTCACTTGGTGGGGCAGACTGTCCTACTCGTGTTTATTTATCTTTCCTCAGCTTCCAGTAGACAAACCTTATTGTCATCAGTTCATTAATGATGCTAGCTTACATCTGGTAAGACACTGGGTTAGGAAATGTTGCCAATGGGACAGCTGTAAGTCAGCCCACTGTTTTCCGTAGCCCACATGGCAGTTTCTTGTATATCAGGTGTAACAGGTCCACATCAGCTTGGTGATCAGAGTGTGGATACAAATGAAAGCTGGTGATGAGTGTGATCACTCTATGTCTAATTCCTTTGGTCTACTCCACAGCCCAAGGCTCTTCCCCCTCTCTAGACAGGACCTTACGAATATACCCCTTAGACCCAAAGGGTAAGAGAGAAGAACAGGGCAAACCCACTACTAGAAAATAATTACCAGAAAAACAATTCAAGTTCACATGCCTTATTGATGAAGGCTGGTATTTTCATTTGGGCTGGGGAGACTTAGGGAATACTTTCCATGTCAGAAACATGCACGACTGGTGGGCATTCTAAACAGGTTTAGACCAGTATCCACAGTCACTGCCTCCCCTCGACTAGGCTGCATTGTCTTGCTCCCCGGCTTTCCCCAGGTGGGATCTTTGATGCCTCAACCTACCTGCAGCTTGACGGACTCTGGTAATCGGGTCTGTAACAATCCTTTGACTGGAGCCTCCTTGCTGGACTTTTCCCCAGCCTCCACTGCCTTCTCCTCCACCTGAGTCACTTCCTCCTTCTCAGCCCCTTCTTCTGTCTCCCCACTCTGCTCCCCAAACACAGATGGGTCAATCAGGAGGAGAATCTGCCGGGCGTCATCATCATCAAACACCCCCATGACCAGCAGGGTTCCAATAAGTTTCAGCACAGGCACAAACTGGAATTCCACAGACCCCCCAACAGGGTCTCGGATGTGAGTGCCACTGCAGCGCACGGCCTCCGTCAGCATGCTCAGTGCCTTTGTCTTGAGAATATCCAAGGGGATCTCAGGGCTCTGCTTTTGGTGCTCCTCACTGGTCATGACAAAGCAAGGGGTGGAGAACTTGAAGCCTGGCTTGAGGCACGTTCTCAGGCCCACCCCAGGCAGCCCGTGCCTTTTTGACTCGTCTGGGTACAGGCGGATCCTCCTAGTGGTGCTGGTAATGGGGATGATGTACTCATTTTTCATCATCAGCTTTCTCTCCTTCACATTGGCCAGATGGATGCTGATGAGCAGGTCATAGAAGCCAGACCGAAGGAGGCCGGGGAGGTACTTGTTATCGATGGTGTAGAAGAGTTGGGAGAGGTCCACGTGGCTACACAGGGCGTAGGCTACTCGACTGTTTCCCAGGGCACACAAGGCACTGTAGAGTCTCAGCGTGTGGTAATGGAACTGCAGCAGGTCCTCCTGCTCACAGAGCTCCAGGACATCCACACACCTGAGAATGAGACAAGCCATCCACCACTCCATGGGGCGAAATAGGTGCCAGAATTCAGCAGAGTTCTTGCTCTCTCAACCCTCAGGATTTCACTCAACCCAAGGAAGGCAGAGGGGCAGCAGGATGAAGGTATCTCTGCAACATTTTCTATTCCAGGTTGTCATCCCTCCCCCCATTCTGGTGCACATCCCATTCTTGATAATCCACCATATCTAACTACAAGGGTCTTCAAAGTCTGGAAGACTTAAAAAGACATCAGCTTACCAAATATTAAAGCCTTCCTTATTAGGGAAAAACCCAAAATTTCAATACCAAAACAAACATTCAGGTATGAGACTGAGGTGCCTTGGTTCTCTTATTTGTAGGCTCAAGGGGGTCCTATTTCCTAAGGTCAGAGGCCCTCAGAAGACGTGGCTGAGGCCCTGCGTCAGTCTCCCATCTACATCATCTGTGTAATCGCCATATTGCCATCCTCCACGGAGCTTTCCCTGTTCACAGAGGAAACACTTTTGAACTTGAGATGAGCTGGCATCATCAGTCACTTTCTCCTTCCTGACTTTAGAGGTGTGTCTGCCTGTGTGGGGGGGTCCAGGGTGGGGGCTCAGATCTTTGCTTAGGTTTTCCACTTGGTTTTGCTCCTCACCATGGAGCTGAGGACCCTTTGCGGTTGGCTTACATGGGGGACTACTGGTCTTTTCTGCTCCTTCCCTACGCTAGCGTGTCCTGCTGTAGCCTAGGACCTAACAGAATACCCACCTGGGAGGTAGGCAGGTTACATTCCTCTACCCTCTCTCTTTTACTTTAATTTTTTAGTCCAAGAGATCAAAATAATATCCATAAAACAAAATTTATTTAATTCTTATTAGGCATCAGCATCTGCACTATAGTTTTACCTACACATTTCATTTTTTCTGCCAGCCATCCTTCGGATGGATATTTATCTCACTATTTCCATGAGGAGACTGAGGCCTGGGGTACATGAGTAACTTACCCAAGGCTACCAAGCCAGAAAGTGATAGTGCTGGGTTGGTCCTAGGCCATAACCCAAGATTGTCTCTTAATAAGGGGGGCCAGGAGCCCAATTCTTCATTCTCTAAGCAGGTGGGGCACAGCTCATCCTCTCCCTTCTTGCCATCAATAAACATATTTCAGGGTCATACTACGGTTTTTAATTATGCACATGGAAATGTCCCTAAGTGTGGGCACTCGGAGTTACAGTGAAGGTCCCGTAGCAGGGACATCACTGAACAGCCTGCTGTTCTGAATGAATAACAAAAGCTGAGAAGGAAAGAAAGAGAAACCAAGGCTGCAGAGAAACCAACGGTCATCCCGGGACTTCACAGGGTCCTCGGTGGAGGAGAGCGCTCCTCCTTCCCTTCTGGGCTTGCTGGGCACTGCCTCATGGCCGGCCTCGCAGGCCTTCCTGTCCCTGGGCCCCTCCATTACCTGTTCTCCTCGGGGATGTGGAGCGCCATCATCTGCAGCGGCTCCAGGCACTGCACCACCCAGCCGTGGCGCTCGCTCACGCGCTCTGTCTCCACCTTCAGGAAGCAGCTGGGCATGCGGCTCCAGAGCACGGGCTGGATGGTTTGGACATCCAGCCGAGGTGGACACTGCGGGATTGGGTTCTTCTCCTCACTCTTAAATATGGCTGCCGACAGGGGCATCGCATTCTGGGGCAAGGTGAAAGGCATCAGAGAGGACACAAGTGCAGTGCAGGGTTCTCAGGTGCTGGCCCGGATTACCAACAGGGTTAGTACAAATTAAAGAAAAACAAGTGTATCCACGGATCGCTAAGGGCTTTACCAACATGAATGAAGACCTTGCATAAAGGGTTATATGAGCATTAATTCTTTCAACACCCAATAGAAGGGAAGGAGGAGAAAATGAGAAGGGCATATGAGAAGTGAGAAGTGACAGTCCCATGTTTTCGGAGGCGCAATGGTCAGTGTGCCTTCTCTTGCCATAGACATTAGATGAGGGGACAGATAGGTACCTTCAGCTTCCCCAGTTCAAACTGAAACAAGGAAGTGCTTGTAGGCTGCAAGAAGACTGCGGGAAACACTCTGGTATTGGGCTCCACCTGAAATCAAAGCAAATGGAGAGGTCTGTCCAATGATAAACTCAGAGGGCTAAGCCACTGGTGTTTCCATCTCTGCCCACACTCTAACTTTGGTGGAGAGAGTTCACTGATGGGTCATTCTTCACTGTTCAGAAACTTAAGAGACCTGGCACCTATTGGTAATTGTTGCCTCTACTCCCCACCTTAAATGCTCTCTCTCTCTCTCTTTACTTGGACCAAATAATATCACATCCTTTCATTTCCTCTCTTGGGCAAATGAGGCCAACAGCTTTCCCCAGTGCCCAGGGGAGGATAGTCACAGGTGGGAGCTACTACGTTGCCACCAGAGGCAACACCTGTTCTTGGTCACTGAACAATGTGACGTTCTGGCTCTTCATAGAGCAAAGAGCCACCTGCCCAGAGGAGGTGATAACTGAGGGCTGTACGGTAATTTCTGCCCTCAATTAGGTGAAGGAACATTGGTCAGGCAAGCCCAGGGGGTCTCTTCCAGCACTTTCTCAACCTTGGGACTATTGATATTTTGGGCTGGGAAAGTCCTTAGGTTGGGGCTGTCCTGTGCATTGTAAGATATTTTCAGCATCCTTGGCCTCTGCCTACTGGATGTCATTAGTGTCCCCAACCCCACCACAGTCATGATAACCAGAAATGTCTTCAGAGATTGCCAAATGTCCCTTGACAAGGAAAGCACCTGCTCACTTAAGACCTGCTGCTTTGCAGGCAGGTCTGTGAGGAACTTCCCTGGAATAAGTGGAAGGGGCTGCCTCCAGGGTCTGTGTCCTCTCTCCAAATCTCTCCACCCCCTTCTCTCTCTGATTGTAGTTCTAAATGGTGTGAATTCACCGACCATCTTTTAGCTGCCACGTCTTAGATGAAGCATGTGGATTTAATTTATGACATGAGGTTCCACTTAACATTTGCTTACTTTGATGCTGGAATTTTGATCAAACCATGAAGGAAAGAATGGGACTCCAAGTCCACCAAGTCCTTTGACTTTAAGAAAACTCAAACACTAGAAAATTCTTGCAACTTGTCCAACCAACCAAATTAAAAAAATGGTGGGTGCTGTGGACATACCCTGAGGTGCCCCCCAGTGAGTCATCCTCTTGTACAATTGCCTCTGGTGGAACCTGTGTGTTGTTTCCAGCAAAAGTGAAAGGACTGTCACCTGCCAGCAGACTCCATCTCAGCAGATGGAGAGAAAGAAGCAAGCGGCCTTGTTGAGAGGGGGCCACATGACAAGGCACTGAGAAGGGCTGGCCCCTGGCTACGGCCAGCACTAAATGGAGCCTCAGTTCTACAAATGCCAGAAACTGAGTTCTGTCAACCACCACATGAGTTTGTAAAAGAACTGAGCTCCAGAAAAAAATGCAGCATTGTGAGATCTTGAGCAGAGGATCTCCCTAAGCTGTGCTCTGACTCCTCCCCCATGGAACCTGGGAGACAAAAAATGTTTGCTGTTTGAAGTCACAAAGTTTAAAGTAATTTGTTATGTGGTAATAGAAAATGAATACTGTGAATTTTCTTTATGTCAGGGAATTTGGTCCCTTTACATAATAATGAATGTCCTCAATACATTTAGACATAATGTTTATAAGAACATATTTTTACAGCTATGACTTAAAAGATTGTTTGGTTTAGTGCTATCATTTGTATATGATGAAACAGACTGGACTGGTTAAATCCTGATCTTGTGCCCAATACGCGGTCATTCCAGTCTACTGCAGAGGGTTCATAGTTCACGTATAAATATTTACTTTATATCCACTGATTCAGGTACTCCTAGGAAATACGACGGGATTAATGCCTGTAAAACCAAAACGTCAGGACAGGACTGCTAGAGATACCTTGCTATGTCTGAAAGAAGCTTTGTTAGGGACATTCAACAAATAATTATTTAGTGTCTATCATATACCTGCTTTGTGCCAGACTCTTGAGTTTACAATAGCAAGACCTGAATAGGAAATTCTGATTTGAGGCTGGTGTGATCTTGGCCATAGATCAAGACTCATCCTGGACTGGCCCTAGATTTCTCAAATACCCATCCAGAACAATGTATGATCCTCAAATTAGGGCCACCTGAAGCAAGCAGAGCAACCTGAAAAATATCTGAGAAAATATCACCTGGACCAGCAATAAGCCCATGACTTTATGCTCTTTGCGTTTAGCTAAAGGTTCCCTGTGCTGAGCACTGTCTACCAGTAAGTACACGGAGCTACAGGCTGAAGAGAGTGGCGTTCTTTTAGGTCACTCGGGACCAACAAACTTTGCAAATCACCCAGCCACATGCCCAGGCCCTCCTCAAACCTCCCCGCATGAAAGAGGTGCTCTGAAAGTCTTTGGAATGCCCAGGGATAGATTGATTTCTACTCTGCAGAGTACACTCCCACCACAAAGAATGATGGACATTTCTTTTCAATTACTGAAACAAGACTGTAACACAAGTGTGGGCTCATGATGGACGTACACAAGGATAAGCATGGCAACTGGGAACTGTGGTAAGCAGAATCCTAGCCAAATCTCAATTACCCCTGGGTTTACTTTTGTGATGGTATATGTCACATGGCAGGATGTGACATACATACACCATCACAAAGTACTAAAGAGTGAATTTAGAGATGGAGAGATTATCCTTGTGGGTCTAATCCAGTCACACGAGCCTTTCAAACCCAGGTGTTTTTACCTGCGGGAGGCAGAAGGGAAAATCAGAGAGATTAGAAATGTGACAAGAACCCGACATGCCCTTAGGGCTTTGAAGATGGAAGAGGCCACTAAAGCAGCAATGTGGACACGTTGGAAGCAGTGAGTGTCTCCAACTGATGGCCAGCAAGGAAACGGGGACCTCAGAGCCCTAGCCTACGCCTGCCACTGGACCCTGCCAACAACACAAATGAACTTGTCATGGTTTCCTCCCAGAACTTCCAGATAGAGGCAGTTTAACCCAGCTGACACCTTGATTTTGGCCTTGTGAGAATCTGTGCAGGGAACCTGGTCAAACCTACAGAACTGCGAAATAATAAATGTGTTCTGTTTAAAGCTGCTAATTTATTTGCCTGACCTGTGGTGGTGCAGTTGATAAAGTGTAGACCTGGAATGCTGAGGTTGTCAGTTCAGAACACTGGGCTTACCCAGTCAAGGCACATACAAGAGCAACTAATATAAGTTGATGCTTCCCGCTTCTTCCCTCCCTTTCTCTCTCTTTCTCTCTCCTCTCTCTTAAAAATCAATCAATAAATTATGAATAATTATAAGAAAATAAAGATGCTAATTCTGTTCAGTTCAACAACTAACACAGTGGCTTTCCAGCTGAGGTGGGCAGTTTGACAACAAATGCTGAGCAGGCTCTCACTAGGTGCCAGGTACTGTTTCATGTACAGGGGACATGGCAGGAAATATGAGAGAAGGTCTCTGCCTTCCAGGAGCTTAGATTCTGGATGGGGAACTTCTATTTCAATAGAACGTAACAGTGAGCCCCGTTTCGGGTCTGCCGTGGAGTACCACTGACATGTCCCCCTTTGTGTTTAAGGTACCTTTTATCATTGGCTGATCTATTTTGTCCTTGTGACAACAGACATTCTATTTCTAACCAGGTGTGAAGATCAGGGCATAAGAACTGGCCTGACTGGAAAGCTCTGGCTCTATCCTCAGAGCAGTGGGGCTGGTGTGTCAATAGCCAACAAGTAGTATCACTTGAACATACATTTTATTTCTCATCTCTCCCATGATGCCATCCAGTGGGACAGAAAGCAGTTTTCAAATTGCCTAGTGGTCTTTCATGGGGAACTCTAAAAATACTATTTGAGAGAATCCTTCTCTCTTTATTTTGGTGACTGGTTCTTTCTGAATAGAAAGTCAGTGTATAATATTGCTACCCTGTTCCTCTCAAGATAATTGAAAAATGAAAATGGCTACAGCTGCAGAATAACAATTATCACCCGCGAGGGGGATATGCTGGTGTCTTGCCTGAACACAAAGAGGGCTGGCTGGGTATGAGCCTCCCCAAAGCCCCCGCCTAATGGAGCCTTGGCTCTCTCCCCATTCACAGAAATATCCCCCTGGGCAGGAGGCAGGACTGGGACCACCAAGATAGAAATCAGGATTTATATGAGTGAAGGAGAGGCAGACATCTGAGGGGGCGGGGTAGGTGCCAAGACACATCTCAGAGATGATAAGTGTGCAGCCCAATGTCACCCAGGAACTGTTGTGACAGATGGGATTAAACATGGCCAGTGTCCTGCACTTTGTTATAACATCTTCTCAACACAATGGTCTCTTCCTTGAGGAAAGCTAGTCACTGCTGCTTCAAATGCCATGGGTTACTTACTAATTTAGGGATGTCCAAAGCCCAACTAAGCCTTAAAGGTTATTAGATGCTTTAGAGCTCTCTGCAGCCCAGGGGAAACCCTTCAGTCAAACTCATTTCAAAAGTTAATGGGAAAAAACTAATGGATTTTGAAGGATGGAGTACTATATATGAGCATTTTCCTCAAGGAACCAGGGAGTGGGGGTGGGGTGGGGGTGGAATCATAAGAAAGTACTAGAATAAAGCCTGGTTTCACAAAGCCATCTTTCTGGGAATGGCTGGTTGGGCCCCAGCTGCTGGACCAAGCCTGCTGCGTGGTGTTTATGATTCCACTTGTTTTCAGCAACAGAAGGGGGTACACACTGTGGCATGCTGCAGGAGGTACCGGGGAGGAGGCAACTGCCTCCATGCAGCAACCTGTCTCCAGACCCCCAAAGAACATCAGTCCATCTGTTCTCAATCATCAAACATTTCAGATATGGGGAAGCTAATCTACCTCTGCTCTCCAGACGCAACTCTCCAAACACAGCCAGGGAAACGGCTCCAAGAGGCTTTCAGCCCAGATGCTGTAACCTGGGGCTGATTCCCAACCTAGGGTTTTAGCCAGTTAAGTAGCAGTAGGATGCTTTTTATCAGCTCTTGCTTGCTAAGCTTCCTTAAACATGGCACATTTGTGTCCTTATGTCAGCAACCTTCAGGAGGTTCTTATTTCTTATCAATACCTCCTTCCTGTCTAACTGAACTTCTCAACCACCAACCAGAAAACCCCCATACTAGTCTGTCCCTTGTTCCTCAAACATACCTTATGTTTCCCTATTTCCATAAAGCTTCTTGTGCCATTCTTTCAACCTAGTATATCCCCCCTCTCTCCATGAAAAAACATTTTTTTTTTTGCTTTAAAATCAAGGTTTCTCCATAATAAACACTTTGTTGTATGGCTCTCCCCTTCCCACACACGCATGAGACTCTCCATTCTACCCTTAGAATGTCAAGGTTTAATATAGAAATTAACTCCTTATGTTAGTTCTTCCTAGGCATGCTCTGTAGAAGTCTAGATTTAGAGACTACTAACTGTTAAAGTAAAAAAAAACAAAAATGTCCTTCTTGGTTTAATAGTGTGAGAGATGCTTGGTTAGACAGGTTTCTTTTCTAAAGTATTTCTCGAAGTCAATGTTTATTGCAAAACTTCAAAAGGAGGATATAATATGTGTCATTTCCAAGCTTGCATGACCATCAGGGATGAAATCCTGCTTAAATAAAATCAGATTTCTTGGGCTTATCCCCCCTCATTTCTTATAATTTTATTTTTGTTTATATCTTTTGTCCATTTTTAAAATTTCATTTTTCAATTACAGTTTATGTTCAATATTATTTTGTATTAGTTTGTAGGTGTACAGCACAGTGGGTAAAGTCATATACTTTACAAAGTATTTCCTCTGATGTTTCCAGTACCCAACTGGCACCATGTAGGTAGAGTGCAGAGTGCATTCCTAGCAGCTGTGGCTGATGCTATGCTGTGAGAACACTCCAGTGCCAAAAACCCTCCTAGGCACAACGGGGAGGGAGCTCACCTGCTGTAAGGAAGTGACTCAGCACCAACCAGGCAGCTCCCTGATCTTTTTAGCCCTTGGCTTTAGAGAACACGCTCTAACACCCTATAGGCTAAACCTGTGTATATGAGCTAGCTTGCTTCCTGAATAAAGCAGATCTGTGTCACTGAACCTGGTCTCCGGAGTCGGGTCTCTGTGTCTCCGTCGTCCTCACCTCTGATAGGTTCTGTTCACAACTGGCACCCAAACAGAGACCCAACCGGCATCTAAGGGACGGGTGAGTGACCTTCTGCAATGGGAAACCTTCTCCCTTACTCCCGAGCCTCGCAAGTTCGAGCCCTCCATGCCCTATTGCAGAGTAGGCAAGTTAAAGTTAGTGAAAAGGATCTTTGTACTTATTGGGAGGATCCTCTCTGGTTTCAATCCCTGGCTAAGGAATGTGCCTCTCTGGGACCCGAACAATTGGGCGGGGTTCTCCTATGCATTCTTTGGGCCGAAGTACATGAAGGACAAACCTTCCCTCTCGGCCTCACTCCTGCCCTACTAGCAATACATGCCTGCCTGACCGGTGCTCCTGCTGAGGACCCTCTGCTGGTTCCTAAGATCCCACAGCTACTCCTCTATTAGAGGAGCCCCAATCCCCCTATTCACTGCCCTCTACAGAGGAGGAGAATGGTTGGGCCACTGAGTTTGATAATCTTGCGGCTGAGAGCGCAGAAACAAAACCAGCTGAATTCCTAACTGCGCCATCAGCGTCACCACCCAAAAAAGCAGAAGCTGCTGCTTCCGCAGTCCCTGCTGGGGCTCAAGGCCCCACCCCAATTCCTCAGACTCCATTTTCCAGCCCAGCTATAAATCCAACCTGTATTCCTGCTGTAGACCCATGGGCCAGCCTATATGCCCCCATGTGTGTTGTATTCACTCTCAATTATTTAACTTTTGATTCTGATGGCATAATTTCCTCTTACAAACATTGGGGAGGCCTTCCTAGCCACCCAACTCCTTTACTGTTGGTATGCTGGAAGGACCCAGCCACGACACAGTAGCGGGGTCCATACCCACTTCTAATGCAAGGGAGAGGTTATGCTTGTGTCTTTCCAGGAAACAGCCCTACCCAGGAGATGGCAAATCTGGCCCTGGATGAACGCCCGAGGGGAGGAGGTCCTCAGCACTCCAGAAGAAGACCTCATGGCCAACATGCTCACCCTATCACCTGGGGGGATATAAAGGCTTTAGTGGAGCAAGCCCAGAGAATGGACCCTGATGAAACCCCCAGGCCCTGGCACTCTGTTTCTGCTTATGTGTGCTATAATAACCACTAACTCCCAGACGTGGGCAGACCCCCATGTCTGGGCTGCTTTTCCCCACCCTGGCATTATCCTGCCCGTAGCGACAATAACAGCAAGCTATCATTCATCAAGTCCAACTGGCCCTAATTAAAAAAGAAGGTAGGGAAATGTAGGTAGAGTGCAGAGCATATTCCTAGCAGCTTTGGCTGATGCAATGCTGTGAGAACACTCCAGCACCTGGGAGGGAGCTTGCCCACTGTAAGGAAGTGACTCAGTGCTAACCAGGCAGCTCCCTTATCTTTTTAGCCATTGGCTTTGAAGAACATGCTGTAACATCCTATAGCAGGGGTTCCCAAACTTTTTACACAGGGGGCCAGTTCACTGTCCCTTAGACCGTTGGAGGGCCGGAATATATAAAAAAAAACTATGAACAAATCCCTATGCACACTGCACATGTCTTATTTTAAAGTAAAAAAAAAAAAAACCAAAACGGGAACGAATACAATATTTAAAATAAAGAACAAGTAAATTTAAATCAACAAACTGACCAGTATTTCAATGGGAACAATGGGTGCAGATGCATCCTGTGCTCCTCTCACTGACCACCAATGAAAGAGGTGCCCCGTCTGGAAGTGCGGTGGGGACCGGAAAAATGACCTCAGGGGGCCGCATGCGGCCCATGGGCAGTAGATTGGGGACCCCTGCCCTATAGGCTGAACCTGTGTATATAAACTAGCTCACTTCCTGAATAAAGCAGATCTGCGTCACTGAACCTGGTCTCCAGAGTCGGGTCTCTGCATCTCTGTCATCCTCACCCCTGGGTGGGCCTTGTCCACAGCACCATACATAGTTATTACAATATAATTAACTACAGACTTCTTGTGCTTAATGTTTACAACTGATTAATGTGTACAAACCTACATGTATACAACTGATGGTTTTCCTCAGTCATTCTATCAGAGTTCACAGTCATTGTAATAGGAAAACACTATTTTATATATATATGCATTTTGAAAGGATTCTATTAGGGAATCTATAGGAAATGAAACTAACCTTTTGCAAAGGGAATACTCCCTGGAAAATCAATCAGATTTTATGTGTCTATATTTGATCATAAAAGTTTCTTACAGAGTATATCTGTTCACCTCAAACTTTGTATTTTGTATGGCACAAATATAACATTAAAGTTGCATAAGAAATGTTTATGGAATAAATGATTAACCTTTTAGAGCCCATCTCCATGGGAAATCCTTCTTATTTTCTAGAAAGATGGCCAGCATATCTGATCAACCAATTAATATGATATTCACCCCTCCCCCCAGCTCCCTGTCTCTGGATAAAATGAAGCCACAGCTCTTTTTTGTTTTCCAAGATGGCTAGTGAGCCATGTAGGCTGATCACCTGCACACACCAAGATGGGGATGCTGAGTACAGAGTAGAATGAGGAGCAGAGACCTAAGATGGGGGGACACTGCTATCTCAGTCCCAGAAGCCATTCCCACCTGGTAACAGGTACCAAGTTCTCTTCCGTTGGCAGAGAAGGACAACATGCCCATTGCCAGATCCAGGAGGCAGCCGATCTCCAGGTCCACGTTGCTGCGACTTGTTCGTTGGGAAGTGGCCACAATGTCTCCACCCCAGACCATGTAGCAGTTGCTGCGTTTCACACTAGGAGCCCAAAAGATGAAAGACACAGAGTAGGGCCTGGGGCAGTTTGCAATCAGGACTCAGGGATGAGCCATCCCCGTCTTCCCAGTCTGCCTCCAATAACTCTTCTTAAATGAATTCTTCAGCTTCAACCGGTGTCCTCAGACACAAACCACAAAGTTTAGGGATGTGGTAATCTATCAGGCTACTTCAGTCCACAGAGTAAAATGTTTAGGGGAACAGTTTCCTGGCTCAATGTCCATCCACCTTTCTGAACCAGAGAATGGGGAAGGCAGTATTCTCACCCTCGAGATGGGGAAATGGAGGCATAAGGGTGGGGGTGAACTCAATAGTAGACTTATACAGACATTTGCTATAAGAGGCAGAAACAGAAATCTGTGTTCAGAGTCCTAGCTTGGTGTCATGGTAAAAAATTGACCAAGACACTTAGAAACTCAGGGCTGGTTCCTTAGTATGAACGCCTTCAGGCAAGGTCAGTGCAAACTGCTCCTTCCAAAGAGTTATAGCCATTTCCAGGTTTCCTGAAAGGTTAAACTACAGCTGTGTTACTTCTGCTTTTAAATCATTAGAGTACTAAGTACACTGATGACCACTACATAATCCAATTAATATTATGATCATGCCATGATTTGGTCATATTTTAAAGGGCCCAAATTTGAAATACCTGAAAATATCTGAAAATCGAGTCTGTATTTATTTCCTTTTATGTGAGACAAAGAAGAATTACTGGGCACTTACTGTATTCTGGGTCTTATTCTAGGTGCTAATGTGTCAGGTAATTTTCACAATACATGCTGTCACTGAGACTCAGATCAATCATGTCCAACAAGGCACTGCCAGCAAACTGGGGCAAAAAACCAAACTGGGATTACCACATCTGCCTTTTGATTTTCTGGTTGAAGAAGAATGTCTGGATTGTCAACTACTTTTGCATATTTTTCTTTCCAACCTGAACCAGATGTTGCTTATAGCATCTACGCTGTGTCTCATAATATGATAGACATTCAGTTATAGTAATAATAGCAGTTGCTGTTTATTGAGTGCATGGGCTACGGTGCTGTTCTAGGCATTTTTCTATGTATTATCTCATTCAAGCCCCACAGTACTCTGTAAGATAGGAACAATTATTCTAAATTTATAGATGAGGACATCGAACCCAGGAAGGTTAGTGGCTGGTCCAAGATCACACTCATAGTGAGTACTGAAATCCAGTTTAAAATACAAGCAGTCTGCTTTCATAGGCTGCACTCTTAACTACCTGCCCACATAGGTCCTCCTGACATAGCCATAGTGTCTGGCTCCTGACCACGGGTCTTTGATAAGCCAGTAGCCTCTAAAGAGCACTGACTGCAAAAACATTCCTGACTCTGTAGGGATAAAGGTCAGCTTGCAAAACAACTTATATCTCTCCACATGTCTGCATGAGGAAAGACTCCATTCAGTCTCAGGTGGAAGCAAGATGTGGTCTCCTGGGTCACCTCTGGGCCATACCTGGCCAAGGATTGTTCCCTCTAGTGGCAGTGCCAGTGGACTGGTGGGAGGGTGTGGATGTGCCTGATGGGTGTTTTCCCTAAAGATCCCTAATTTCTACTTAGTGGTTATTATTTATGAATTTGTGATGTTTCTTTTCTCTTCTCTGAGCTTTCAGCCACGACAAAGTCTTGGGATGAGGAGTTCTGAGTTGACAAGTTGTTGTGTACTGTGGTACATACATCATTGTATTTCTTCTGAAGGGGCTTCTCTCAAGCACCCAGGGGTTTTTCTATAACTTGTTGTTCTGATGCTATAGAAATTGGGGCTTGCCCAGAAATCATGGAGAAGAGTCTGAAATAGGGCCCAGACTTCCCCACTGACCACGTGTATCTCCTCCCATCCCTGGGTCATGTTTTATATACATGAGAAATGACCCACCACCTTCCTGCCACAGTACTCACCCATTTACTTACAAATTTTAAGCCTGCGCTTTGTTTTCCCTTTTAATAGAGGGTAGATGTTTTCTTCTTTTGGGGTGCAGGGGTTAGAGGAGAGAAGATTGTTGGGGGAGGAAGTGAGGAACCCCTTACCTTTCATGGACCCGGCCTCTTTCGTCCCCCAGAGTAACAGTCACTGTACAGTTTTTATTCAGATCAAACTTCTCACTGTACAAGTGATAGTCTGGAGTCACCCATCCGACCCAGACACAGGAGGGGTCCTGCCCAGCAAAGATGCGGATTGTGTAGTAGCACTGCTGGAGAGAGACCACAGAGCAGTGAGTGGCCCACCAGGGGCGTGCTCCAGGGGCAGGCATGACGCTGCAGCCCACTTGGCCCTTTTTTTTTTTTTCTGAAAAAGCATGCAGAGTTCTGGAGGAATGGGTGCTGGACTCTAGTTGTGGAAGGAGGGCTGACTAGAGAGCCTGGCTTCCTTATTTTTCTGTTTTCTGTTCTGCGTTAGCATCTCGAGAATCAAGCATTTCGTTTACCACCCTATGCTCAGAAGATAGTGGCAGCCACTTGGAACAGCCAGCACAGAACCTGAACCCTTTCCTGGACATTGTCTTCGCCCTGGAGAGGGAACAGCCCAGGCTCAGATAACTCCTGTTATACTTTCTACAGGGAAGCCCAGGATATTGTTTTTGAAAATCTTGGAAAAGATGCTGCAAAAGAAAGCCCCAATAGTGGCCAGACATGCTTTCTGGGGTCATCAGGATCATTGACAGTGTGGAGAATTACAGCAGTTCTTGGCAGTTGCCATAACTTGTGAAGCATATCTCTGTGCTATAATAATAACAAAAGATTCAAGGTAAGTGATAGTTTCATCATGTTCTTTATGAACCTGAGCACATTTACTCTTAAGTTACTTCTATTTGTTGTCTCTTATTTTTTTAACTGAAAGATAAAATGGTCAGCCAATCAACACTGGACTTGAATTTTGACACTGGGAGCTATTAATTGTGTGACTTCGAACAAGTCATTTGTCCTTCCTATGTCTTAGGGTGTATCATATTGTCCATCCCATGGGGCTGCTGTGGGAATTAAATGGGAAGATGCCCAGCACAGAACCTGTGCATTCCAAGTGTGTAACTGTGGCAGCAAGCATCCCCTCCCTGATTGCCGTTAGCCTGTGAACACAGGATGGTAGGACAACAACAGAAGGGCAATGTTTGTGTCAGGTGCTAAAAGAAGACTGAGAAAGAGGGAGAAAGAAAGAAATGAGGACATGTGGCTTTCTGACTACTATCTACATATAGAAAAGAGACCAAGAGCAGCCTCCATTCTCTGGGCTGGTTCCCTGGCTTCTCCTCCTTTGATAGCTTTCAACATTATTTCTGGCACTGCTCAGAGAGATAGGAGACTTGGTTCATAGAGATGGGAGAGTTTACAGAAAAGAGCAAACAAAAGAATTAAATTAAGACCCTCCAAGTGATGTTCATTTTAATTAGAAAGGCAGTACTGGGTCCCCGGTGGCCAATGGACAAGTACACAATTATGCCCAATTAGATGCTTCCAGGTAGACCCTCTGCTTTGCACAGCATAACTGTCTTTTACTCCCCCTTTTGAGAAATACTGTAGATGTGTTTTGGAAGCATCAAGATGGATATTAAAAGACAGAGTAACTGGTAATTACAGAGGATCTCTAGACAGATCTTTGCTGTAAGAAGCATATTACCAGGCACAGCAAAGACTCAAATAATTAAAACCATAATTGAGCACATTTACTTACTGTTGTTGTTTGCGAGAGGATTTCTTGCATCTGTTTCCTGGCGGGAAGATAATCCATGTTTTAGTCACTCAGCTGCAGAGAGAATCCCACAGTTCTGACAGGCAATTGATCTACCTTTAATGATGAAGCAAGTTTAGGAAACTAGTTCCTATACACGAGTGACCCCAACTGGTTTCGGGACAGGCTCATTTGTAACGTGCTGTCACCAGCCAGGACTGTGACTTCCAACTCTTGCTCTTCAGCACAGGGGGTGGGGGCATTGAAAAGGCTGTAATAATATGTGCAGGGACCTCTCTGAATACATTTTTCTGTTCCCTCAAGGAGCTGTGCTTGCTTAAAGCTTGGTAGATAGGGAAGTCCTGGAGGAACCTGGGCAAGAAGAGCTCCAAACCGGCAGACATACATCAATGGTTAAAAACAGACATTAAATAAAAGAAAGATAGCAAGAAACAGATCACTTATCAGGAAGGAAGAAGTCACATTACTCACGAGTCACACAGCTTCTGGGTTGGACATTGGCCATAATTATGCAAAGAAAACAGTATTCACTTCCAGAAGCTTCTAATTTCACACAAAGGCAGCAGCAACTGTACCTTCTCCTTTTTCTCCAAAACATAGTAATTTTGGCTGTGAGGAGGCCAGGGACTCAGAGGGCTCAAGAAGAGCAGAAA
Source organism: Rhynchonycteris naso (assembly GCA_037038555.1). Taxonomy (NCBI): domain Eukaryota; kingdom Metazoa; phylum Chordata; class Mammalia; order Chiroptera; family Emballonuridae; genus Rhynchonycteris; species Rhynchonycteris naso. The sequence continues at coordinate 85,269,409 of CM072999.1, read as the reverse complement.
CTCTTCCATTAGATGTGACCCTGTTTAGTCTGATTGGTCCCCTAATTATACACTGCGCATGCGCACACAAATTCTCCTTTTCTTTTACCTGATTGAAAGCGGAGAGAACCCTACCCATAGAGTTCTATTGGTGCTGAGGCAGAGTCAGAAACAGACAGATGGAAAACTAACCCACGGCAGACAGAGAGAGCACCTCTGAGAGCGGGAGGCCTTGCCCTCACCTTTTCTGAAAGGCATCACTGTCCAGGCAGGGGCTGTGGCTGAAGGAGGAGTGGCACTCCACAGGCATGCTGAGACGGCAGTAGATCATGCTGGCATTGCTATTCTGTGTGCCAAACGTCTTGTGTGTCACCTTGAGGCATGGAGGGCTGTCCATGGTGCTGTCGATCCTCACCACCTGGAAACACCAAGGGTCCTTTACCTGACACACCCAAGAGCCTGACCTTGATTCTATTCCTTCTTCCCTCATTGACATAGCATTTGTCAAAGTTTTCTGTGAACTATAAAGGTTGTCACCAGTGATGACCAAAACTCATTTTCATCATTACTTGGGCCTTGCTCTATAGAAAACAATAGCTCTTCCTCTTGCTGGAGAAATCAGAGATGCACAATCACTCTTGCTGGATTTTTTGCAAGGCAAAGGGTAAACAGGTATAAAACAGGGGTGGGGGGGCAGTATCTGGAAAATGCAGCATGGTGTCCACCCAGGCTGACTTTTCAGGCCAAGGAGCAAGTGGCTAAAGAAAACCTTCACAAAAATTTCCATTGTCAGCGAGCATGAGAAGATCTGAGGGACAGGGTGCTGGGAAGCCCAAACCTTAAGAACAAAAAGCACAGCTTCCTCAAGGGTCCTCTCCCAGCAGTGCATTTCCCATCTCTGCACAGCTGCAGCCTGAGCGAGGAGGAGCCTGCGCCCCTCTCAGTACGGGGAAATTCCCAACACCAGGGCACAGGCGGTGCAGGGAAAGGGGTTGGAGGAAGAAAGATCCAAACTGGATTTTAAAAAATGTGTGTGGGGCATTGGGGGACAAGGGAAAGTAAAATTGGGTCTATAATAATATCCTCATGATCCAGGCATTTCTTCCTGCATTCCAGAGCAGGCATGGCTAACATACAGTAATGAGTTTATACGGCCAACGACTAAATTTTTAATATTCTCTGCTACTTTAAAATCTCAGCTACTCAGAAGTGAAAGTGTCTTTGATTATTGGAAATCAAGATATTTAAGAAGATAGAGATATGCGGAAAAGAATTCTGCGTGTGACTAATCTAGTGTTAACTTCCAATAACTGGTCAAATGGATTCGTGATACTTCTTTAAAAAAAATTCCATTATAAAGATTTACAACTTTTGTACTCGTCTGTACTTGATACGAACTGTTTGACGTTTAGCAGCGATGTGAAACCCACATTCTTTTAGGCAGAGTTTGCCAGTGCGCACCCAAGGTCAAACAATTCGTTATTTTTGTGGTCAAGTGCACTGAATCAAGTGGCACTGTAGCATAGACAACAGCTGCAGTTGATAACTGAAAACGTGTCCAGGCTGTTTGTAAAATGAAATAATTGTTTTATTTGTGATATAATTCCTTCAAGCTCATTCTATTAATTAAATGTTGGTTTGATTGATTGCGATACAGTTTGGATATTTATATGGTATGTAATTATATTTTTATTAAAATAATATTGTATATTAAAATTCTTTTTCACTCACATTTATTTGTAAACAAATTACATAATAAAAGTTTGTTTACTTAAACAAATCGTTTTTGTATTTAACATTTTTTAATTTTAATATTTTGTCCGGCCTGTGAAAAAAGTTTTCTTTCTAATCTGGTGCGGGGACAAAAACTGCTGGCCACGCCTGTTCTAGAGACTAGTTTTTATCCTGGGGTGTATGAGTGTGCTCACATATTTTTGTGCAGTTTGTCAGTTTTCCTTATTGGAGAGTCTCTAGAGTCTATCAGTTTGGGAGCCAGCTTTCTAAAGCAATGGCTGGGTAGGAATCGGGAGAAATGAAATTCTCCACTGTGTAAAATGGTACAGAAAATGGGGGATTAGGTATTGGTGCCTGTTAAATTTAGATTGGATGGTGAGTTAAGGGAAGTTATAGTCAGGTAGAAGCAAGTCGCTAAATCTAATACTTCGATGTAGCTGATCTGTCTGAATTTCCATCAGTCCCCCACCCCCTACCCCCCTCCCCCCACACATCATAAAAAAACCATGGTGGGCATGGGCAAAATGGAGGCAAGTAGACGTAAAATCAGAACCCAAATCAGGCTCCTTACAATGTTTGGCTTCACTCAGCTCCTCCTACAATGTGGTAGCATCCTGATCAATTACTGTACCTCAGCATAAAATGCTGGAAATGGTTCTGTAGAAATTAAACAGGGTCTAAAAGATATCAGTTTATGAGCACAGAAGAATTGTGTCCAGGACATCTTAAATAGAGGTATTGAACTTATGTAAGAAAATGACATTTACGGTCTCTGAATATTGTATTGCTATCACAATAGCAGAACAGGAATGTCTGGAGAAAACACAGTGGCCCAAAGGCTTGGAGACTGATCTGCAGGGTGGCTGGCATTTGGCATTTGTAAGATGCCACTGAGCTGCCCCAATTAAGATGTCTGCAGCTCTAGTCCTAAGGGCCAGCAGGGAGGTGGCTGGTGAGCAACCAAGGCGTGGATGTAGGTAAGCAGCTGCCCTGTGACAGAAGCATTAGCAGGAGCTTAGTGCCTTGGGCCACCTGCCCTGCCAGGGCCACCACAATGTATAACACTACCTCTATATGTGGATGATCCTTGGGTACGTTGACAAATGTTGGGAGGCGCTTGCTGAACCACATTGCAACATCTCGGTTCATGTTGACAGCAAAAGGCTCAAAGCCCTCTTGGAGGCCACACATGGTATAAAACTTGAAGGTACTGGCGTCTATCCCGAGGTTCATGCGGCCGATCTGAGACAGTCCCAGAGAGCAGATGGGAACGAAGCCTGCAGAATGGTGAGAGAGAGCCTTGCCTTAGCCCACAGAACTGTCCCAGGAAGCAGTGAGGAAGCCAAATGTTTGCTTTCTTAACAGCTTTGAGTTCTGGCCAGAAAGATGGAACACCTCCTTTGTCTCTCCTCCTGGCATATAAACTCAAAAACAGGAAGGAGGCACATGAACATTATGGCTACCTTTGTGTATGGGAAACAAAAGTAATTTGGTTCAAAATAATTAGGGGAATAAAAACAATCATCCAATCAAGATTATTCTTAAGTTGGAAAAGTAAAACCAATAAGAAAAAAGTAAAATTCTTTACCTACACCTTAGGTAAAACTGCTTTTAGACCCCAGAAAATCTTAAATATTGTCCCAAACAGAACAGCACAAGAAATCTAAAGAATGACTTGGCACAAACACCTAACTTTTCCAGGTCTCAGCATATTCCTCAGGGAAATAAGAGCTCTAATGTTTTTTTCCCATTTTGATACTGTGATTCTGAGAAGTTTTAAATGCTAACACTGTGCTTGTCCACAGTTTATGAAGCCCCATCCTCCTAGCCTACTACTATGTACCCACCTAGGCAGGAAGGCAAGGATTTTGAGCAGGAGCTATAGAAAACTCTCTCCTTTAGTTCTTGTCTTTCCAAGCTTGAATCATGGTAAAAAAACACAAAATCCCCCCAAAACAACAAAACAAAGCAAACAAAAAACTGCCATGCAGAATAGACCAAAGCAGAAATTCAAATTGCTTGGGGTTCTTCTTCATGGACTATTTGTAAATCATAATTGTGGACCAACAAGTCAGCAGAGCTGGGAAAGCAGTGATTATCCTGGATTTGGGAGGATGTGGGAGGTAGGCAGATGAGACTACTGGGAAGGCTTGGAAAGGTTCTGAGGTTGGTGGCTAAGTCAGGGGATAAAGGTCTCGTAAAACACACTGGTGTTACTTCTAGGATGGAAATGTTTATATGAGGGAAAATTTAAAAGCTGATTCTGGTAGAATTTTCATTCAACAGAAGACCAGCACGATTTCAATTGTAGATCCTCCTAGCATGAGCTCTTACACTGTACACTGTGATCTAAGCCACAAAGGTTCTATGTAAATAAGTGAAGTAAGTAGATAGCAAGTCCCTCCAAGCTAAGTTGGTTGCTTTCAGAAACGATGAACTCTCTTAGGACACTGTTTAAAGTTTTCTAAATAAAGAAAACTTTAATGCAACTCTAGCAGGAAGAGGGTGATGTCTATATAGAGATCCTCTTCTCAGGGCCACTGAGGACTGATCGTAGACTGGTAGCTATGGCCCTCAGGAAGGTAGACAGACAGGTCAATCAGACCAGCTCCATTTACATAACTTCTTAGTGCTGCTGTGCTTCCAGCGTTTGTACATTAGGCAATCAGATAGACAAAGCCCTCTCCTTTCTATGGACAGAGACTTTTATAAGTAAGGAATGTTTGGAAATCTGATTCCAGTGTGAAATAAGGATTACTTGTTGGCAATTTCTTGAGTCCCCTTTGGGACAGAGGTCTGTGCTAGGCACTATGAGAGGATGTAAAAGAAGGAGAGGAACCGGTCCCAATCCCTTGGAGCTTATAGATATGGAAATGGCAATGGCCTAAAGAAGTCAATATTATGCCATGCATCATCCCTACTCCCAATACAGTGTTTTGGTCTCTGATAGGGGGGCAAGTTGGTAATCCAACCAGAAAACTACCACCACAGTAATTTTATCTTGGGGCCATGATCATAAAGTGTTTCAGCCTAATGTGAGCAGAGATAGGACACCTTAAGAAAACTTCTCCTTTCTTCTCTATTAACTTGAATGGGGAAGTAAGTAAGTAACAGGTGTTAAAGCCTAAATGAGAAGCAAGAATTAGGACTTCTAAATAACACAGATCACACTAGCAATGGAAGATACATGCAGAAGGGGAAAGGTAATATCAGCATAGAACTATTTTTCTAAGGAGCTTGGGTTCCCCATCATTCTTAAGTTATCAGCACGAGAGACAGCACTCTAGTGGGGGTAAAACTGAAGACTTGAGGAGCTAAGGGACTTGATCACAGTCATGAGAAGGGCAGGTGACAAGGACAAGATCCCACACCCTGTGACTCACAGCCCAGCTGCCAGTCAGGGTGCAAGAGAGGGAGTGGATGTCACAGAGGATGACGTCTAGATTTAAACGGCAGTTCCACTCAGTACAGAGTGAAGTGCACTCCCTACTGGGCAGAAGCCCTCTTTACAGGGTAGAGCTCAGCATTACACGAGAAAAGGTGCGGCAACAGAAGTCAGGGGGTGAAAGCAATGGTGGGGGAAAGGAATGTGGGGTTAAGTGGGCACAGCTGGGACAGCTGTGTAAAGCAGCAGCAGAGAAGCTAAATTCAGACCTTAAGACAGAACAGAGAGAACCTAAAAAAGCCTGAGAACAAGGCACTTTCTCCTGGGGCAAATGCTTGATAACTGAATACATCCCATCAGCTCCCTCCACCTGGCAGAGAGGCCCCCAGATAATAATCTCTCCACATCTAAAATTTTTCTACCTTAGGCAGTAACACTCACGTAATTTTGTAACTCTGCATGATAGACAGATAGGGGGAAACAATGACATTAAAGCACAATAGCTGATATTTGTCAAGAACTTTCTAAGTACTGTTGAAACCCTGGATTTAGGGCTCTATAGATTTATCTTATTATCCCCATTTTACAGATACGGACACTAAGGCTTAGCAGGTTGAATGACTTGCAGACGGTCTGTCACCCACTGAGCTGCAGAGCCAGCACATGAACAAGGCAGTCTGGAAAGCAATCCAGAGCAAGCAATGGGGAGTCAGACTAGGGCACCTGCTTTCTAATTCTTATCCACAATGACTTGATTTGTGACTAGCTGATTCTTCCTTCACCTTTCAAGTGATCTTCCTAAGTGTCATGTAGCTGACCAGTTTGCCTCTAGATCAGGCAGCCTGAGATCCATAACCACAAGACCCAGGACCAAAGACCGACCCTGAGATGACCCCAGGTTCTGATGAACTTTGTACCACAGGCTTCATACTGGTTATCTGACTAAACAGGGGGACAGACAGGCCATCTTTCTATAATTCAGGAGCTTGGAAAACATCCAGTTCTCTAGAAAACTTAAACCATCCATCCATTTTCAGTCCATTTTAAACCTGTGAAGAAAGACATGAGAGCAGATCGCTACCAGAAATGAAAAACCAGATCTCAGAAAGATGTGCTTAGATGGCTGCCCCGACTGTTCCTGGGCTGTTTCTGCAAGTCTCAGCCCAAAAGCACGTGTTTTACCCAATCGTTTTCATTTCCCACTAAGCCTCATGAAGATGGAGTTCAGGGACAGCACTGAGTTTGTTACAAGCCTTGCCCAAAACACAGGAAATAAAAGGCATATTTCCCCAGCCACTCTTTGAAGCGTAGTGCCCATCAGCAGAAAGCATGACAGGGGAGCTTGGTAGCACTGTGTTTGTGTGCAGGTGGCAGTGATGTGTCTGGCAAGTAATTTCATTTGCTTCCAACAGAAGAGCTGCTAGCAGAGTCGGGGAGCTGTTCAATTGTGACAGGCTAATGGCAGGAACAGTCCAGGAGGCGGCCCTATAGACACCAATGCTGCGGGAGCACAATGTCCCTCCGGGGAGTGCCTGGCAGAGAGAGGTAGAGCTGAGACAGCACTAAATCCTCTTCCAGAGCTCACATTCTGAGGTCTGGCAGGATGTTCAGAATTTTATCTTCCTTCCCTTTAATACAGCTAGTGCTTGACTTACGACCACGATTGGTTCCGACAGACCAGTCATAACACGATTTGGTCATAAGGTGAGTAGGCTATATGTACAGTACTGTGAAATGATATTATAAAAATCTTTAAGTCACATTTTAACATAATTTTTTTGCATTATTGTTATATATCATAATTTTCTTTGTTCATTTTATGCCATTTGTATCATCTCTACACCATTTTGTTTCTTATTTTTACATTTGTCAGGTTTAAGTAAAACACTGCATTACCAGTACAACTGGTTTTATATTTGCAAAACATACAAAATTACAAAATACAGGTGCATACAAAAACTGCTCCAGACACAGAGCAGTCATGGCTATCGATTGTGGTTGTGAAGTCGAATGGTCATAAGTTGCATAAGTCGTAAGTCGATCAATACCTGTAAGAGAAGACTAATAATAGCAAAGGTTTCACCATGGAAGCTTCTGAGCTTCCAGATGCCTTTAGGTGACACCATTAAGAGTTAAATGGTCCAGGATAGGGATCTGGGATGGGAACAATGATTAGGAAAATTCTAATGAGGCAGATAAGAGTATATCATCTACCATGTAGAAGAGGATGGAGATAACAATTTATAAGCAACCCAGAGAAGAAAACAGGCATGAATTTTAATGCCTGCCCCATTCCTTCTCTCAAAGGACTAAAAACTTCCCACAGCACAATTCTCATTGAGATAATGGCCTGAGTCAAGGCTGGGAGGCTGACGAACAGAACACAAACACAGGGGGTTTTGCGTTAAGGGGGCTATAATGCACCAAATGTTTTATTTTTAACATATCCTTTCCCTAACAGCTCAAGGCAAGAACTGCAGCCTCCTTCCATTTTATATAGCAAACAGAGAGATTTTGTATGGTTATTCTAAGACCCTGGGCTATTCTTATCAAAGAATGATGGGCAGACTGCCTTTCAACTATCCTTCCTGAGCCATCTCAGAACTGAAAGAGCCTCTAATTATCTCATCTCTGTTATTAAAGTGTGATATGATAGTACAGTAAATGTGTTAATATAATACAGCACTATTCTATTATAAAACAGCTTCCTAGTAATAGACTTTGCTGTTATTCTGAAGGTCAACCCATGTCCCTGTACACAAAACATCTGTGAGTAATCTCTTTCATTATAACCAATGATGTCTAAAAGCAGTTATCCTGAAATATCCCTCTATATTATAGTATTCTCTGCTCAAACCCTACAATACCCCCCGCCCCCCATGTGTTAGGGAGGAAAGTCCGAGGGTGCTTGGCCCAGATTAGACAATAAAAGTATCTTGAATGAAAAGACTGAGTCTTGGCATTTGAGGCTGTAATCCGCACCCTGTGTATCTTTCCAGCTTTGAATTCCATAAATCCCACACACAAATTTTTCAAACCACCCGACCCTTTCCTGCAGTTTCCCGATTCCACAGCAATCCTGCAATTACACTCCCTGAAGGCAGTACCCTTCCCCTGAGAGGCAGACAGCTCAGACTCCTTATTCAGCATTAGGTGCCAATCCCATTCTTACAGAATTTTCATGCTATATTACTCATTTGCCATTTCTAACCTATGACTTTGAGTTACTATTTTTTAAATACATTTTCATCTTATCCATTTATGTAGTTTTCATAACTCAAAAAAGCTTCTTTTTTAAAATTTAGATTTCTGGGACTTGGCTGGTTAGCTCAGTGGTACAGTATCAGACCAGTATATGGATGTCCTAGGATCGATTCCTGGTCAGGGCACACAGGAGAAGCATCTATCTGCTTCTCCACCTTTCCCCCTCTCCCCATCTCCCCCTCCTCTCTCTTCTGCTCCCAAAGCCTGGCTTAATTGATTTGAGCGTGTTGGTCCCAGGTGCTGAAGATGCCTCTGTGGAGCCGCCATCTCAGGAGCTAAAAATAGCTCGGTTGTGAGTATCAGCCTAAGATAGGCAAAGCATCGGCTCCAGATGGGGTTTGCTGGGTGGGTCCCGGTCGAGGTGCATTCAGAAATCTGTCTATCTCCTTTCCTCTCAATTTGAAAAAGAAGAAGAAAAAATTAGATTTCTGACTCAGTGCTTACTTGTGCCTTCAACACTTCCACAAGGATTTTCCGCTCCTTAGTAAGGAAAGCAACCTTGATCCTTTTATAGACACAGTCAGCACACAGGGATCCACCAGAGGCCCCATAACATGTGTTTTTATTTCAGACCACCTCATTTAGAACTCTGGGTTTCACAGCACAAACTCCGCAGAGTCGGTCTGGGCACACGCCATGTGCAGACTTCAGCGCTTTCCCAGCTTTCGCTGTATAAAGGTAAACAGTTTTACTACCAGCAGTTTGGGACAGCCTAGCTTTGTTGGAGGCTGTATTGTAAAACAGCCCCTGACAGATATGTCAAATGCTGGACCATTCTAAGTGCCTGTAGACACCATCTCAGAAGGGCTCATCTTCACTTTTACAGCTAGAAAATGAACTCTTTAAGACACTACTTGCAGTTCTGTGTACTACAACCCACTGCTTCTCACACTTTAATATGTTTACAAACCAGAGTCTCTTGTCTGAATGCAGTTTTTGTTTAGCAGGTCTGGTAGAGCCCAAGAAGCTGCATTTCTAACAAGTGGGCCACACTTTACAAAGCCCTCCAAACTCTGCACAACAGACCAGATTCTTCTCTATTCCTTATGCTGCATCAAAGCCTCACAGAGAAGCAATCTCCCCTGGTTCATGCACAGGAAAACCAGGAAAAAATCTTCATCTTTGGACCCCTTCTGTCCCAGGCAGTGCCTTTCCTTGGGGATGATCTGGAATCTTCTGGTGTTTCACTTTCTCCTAGGCCTCAAGAAGAGGGCATGGTTTTTGTGGATGCTGGGTGCATATCTGCTCCTAAGAACAGTATCAGAAGCGGTCTCGTCTGCATTGCCCTCATGTTCACTATGTGTTTTGTCTCCTTTGCTACTGAACCAGCTCACAAACCTTCCCTTCTGCTGGCCTCTTCCCCATAAGTCTTAAAGAATTGTATTCTTTCTTTAGGACTCTGATTTCAAACCTTTCAGAAGGCATGAAGATATGACCCTGCCTTGCTTTAGCCATCCGGTCTTTGTAGGAAAATACATTGACTGACAGTCTTTCTAGTTCCCCCACATAGATGGTTCACAGGAAAATATTTAAAACTCTTTCAGGGTACAGTTTCATATGAATGCTGCAGATAACAGGCATCTGTAAAAAGTGTGAAAGTGACTAGTAAATCTAAAAATACTATGTAAATAAGAAATATTTATATTATGATATATACATTTTTCATGTGTTTCTACTGCTTTTGACAATGTGGTGTTATCTTTTTTAGCTTTCTTGGTGGGGACTGTTTCTTTTTGAGATGTAAACATCTCAAGCGATTTAGAGCTACCGAGGAGCCCTAATATTTTGGAGGGGGACATGAGATGCAGTGTTGTTAAATCAAGTCAACCCAAAATGTCACGGGCAGGGAGGGGCATAGGCAGGAGGAGAGCCCAGGTCTCCTGCCCACAAGTAGCCTCCTTCTCTCTAAACCACCTGCCTCTCCTCATCCGCAAAGGAGCAGCAGAGGGAGGCACAGCACCAAGCAAGAGGTGTGCACACAGCAGGTATTAGGCCATTGCCATAGGATTTTATATTTGGCAAGGATGTTGGGACTCTAGTTTATCCTCTTAGTCTATGGTCTAGAAGATGAAGAAAGTGAAGCCCAGAGAAATCAAGCCAACACTCATTGGTAGCCACACAGCTTGCTAGGAGAGAGTCAGCTGCCTTGCAGTCTAGTGCTGCTTCCCCTATATGCCAACCACACTTTTACACAGCGTGGTTCTGTAGACTGGAAATAAGAAGTGCCAACTGCTTCTTTGTGTACCTAATGCCCTGCCCTGATTGTGGTGTATTCACGGCCATTGAAAAGTGCCACTGAGCTTGGGTTTCACAGCATGTTTGAATTTCAAAATAATTTGTATTTCGTTCAAGGGAACAGCTAAGTCAAACTTTTGTACTACAATGGTTCTCATCAAAGCATCAAGTTCAGTTACACAAATAAGCAGACTGACAATTCAAATCTGAATAAAAAGTAATTCTTTGATTCATTGACTTTTCTATTTTGCCACGGACGTTAGTCTGCATGCAATTGGCATTTCCTCTGTAATACTAGGAAACCTGGGGAAATTTAAACTGCCAAGGTGGAGACCAGGAAATTAGAGAAAAGGTTCTTAATCAGTCTAGCTGAAGTTCAGAACTTACATTTATACTCTACATACCAACTATCCCGATTATTTATCTTGATTTCTTCAATAATGATAGTGTAAGAGCTAATTTTTACCACCAGGTTTCAAATATGCAAAGGGCAGTGCACACTAAATAAAGAGGCTGACAAGCTCACCCAGCTCTCCATGGGTTTTCCTACAACTAAGGAGTTGGAGTGAAGGGACAGGTGGTTGATTTACCATTCTCAGTCTCGTAATCCGCAAAGGCAAGTTCTGAGCCTTTGTTGGTGATCAGCAGCTCCCCATTCAGTGTGAAGATCATTGAAGCATCATCTAGGTTAATCATACATCCAACCACATCTCCTGGCTGCCAGGTACGTCCAAAATACCCACTCCCTTGATGCCAACGCTGACCCTACAAAACAAGACTTCACAGCTTAGAGAAATGGAGATCCTTGAAGCAGCCTCATCTAGCTTGAGAAATGACCAACAGAGCAATTTCTTCTAATTGGTAGTGGTACCTGGTTTCTATAAGGCACCCAGGACAAGTCACAGAAAGGAGTGATCTATCTTACTGATGAATCAAACTGAGATATATAACTTTCACAGAAAAGGTGGCCCAAGTCTCCCAATACCTAGTCAGCTTGACAATAAGCAGGACTCCCTCTAGGGCAGAGGTTGGGAACCTTTTTGGCTGAGAGAGCCATGAATGCCACATATTTTAAAGTGTAATTCTGTGAGACCCATACAATATGTTTAACACTAAATAAAAGTATATGTGTGCATTTTATGTAAGACCAACACTTTTAAAATACAATAAGTCTCTGAATTCTTTTTAATAACATTGTTATACTGTTGCTAACCAATGATGAATAAAGTACTTATACCATTATTCATCAGTGCTACTTCTGGTGCTGCATGGTTTTGCTGATGGCTTTGTAGTCTGGTTGATATGTGGTGAGGTTAAGCTTCATGCAGGCGTTGAGACTTCCATCCATTAAACGTGATCGTAGGTTGGTCTTAACGTTCTTTAGATGTGAGAAAGACTGGTCCGCGGGTTGAAGTTTTTTCATTTATTCCCACTTGTGTTTGCTCGCCAACTCTGCTTGCTGTTGTGCAAGTCTTTCCAAATCTTCATTCAGTGACTTGAACTTATTCACCCAGAATTCTGAGGCCTTCAGGTCAGCAGCTTGCAATTCAAAATCTCTGACGGAGACACTGGGAATATAACTCAGGTCAGTGCTGTCCACTGCACACTCATGTGGATGGGTGATAAACTTAAAAAGACAAGTGCGCTCATGAAATTCTCCAAAGCGCACTTTGAATGACTGCAGGAGATTAGATGTGAAGCCCGCTAGCTGCTGGAGATCAAGATGTTGAGCAGGGTCACTTGCTGTGCATGCATCTTTAAACTCTCCCAGTTTTTCAAAGCATAGTAAATGACCTGTTTCAATGTCAGCGACCTGTTTCAATGTTGGCGGTGAAGAGTTCCAGCTTGTTTTCAAATGCAAACACTGCTTGTTGAAGGGATAAGACTTTATTTCCAACACCTTGCATTTTCACATTGAGCTGGTTCAGATGTTCAGTCCTGTCCATAAGATAGTAGAACTTCAGGAGCCACTCGGTGTTAGCTAATTCAGGATGTTCGACATTTTTCATTTCAAGAAAAGTCTGGATTTTGCTCAGACAAGCTGCGAAACGGCTGAGTACCTTCCCTCTTGACAACCAACGCACATTGCTGTGCAGAAGCAGACGAGGATAATTATTCCCAACTTTATCCAGCAGTGTTTTAAACTGATGATCATTTAAAGCGTGGGCAACAAACAATAAAGTTGACCACCCAAATGACCAGCCACGTTACCTTATCAAGCTGCTTGCCACACATCCGAACACAAAGTGCCTCCTGATATAGGTAGGATGAAGTGAAAGCTTAGGATAGGTCTCTTTTCATGTTCACAAGGAAACGCTACGAATCCTGTTTTTCCCCACCATGCATGGAGTACCATCAGTACACACCAAAATAAGTCTATCCATTGGTAGATATTTTTCTTTAGCGAACTCAGTGAAAGACTTGAATAAATACTCCCCTCTTGTTGTCTCTTTCATAGGCAAAACAGCAAGACTTTCCTCATGTAGTGTGTCACCGACAGCATATTTTGCAATCACGATGAACTGGGATAAATGGCTTACGTCTGTTGACCCATCCAAAGCGAGAGAAAAGAATGGTGCTGCATTTATGTCCTTCACTTGTGTTGCCTCAATTTGATTTGCCATCATGATGGCACAATCATGAACAGTTCTTGCCGTCAGAGCCACGTTTTTTATTTCTTTGATTACCTTGCCTTTATCTGAAAAGTCATCAATAAGTTCACTGGCAACATCAAGCATGAATGTTCTGGCATACTCCCCATCTGTGAATGGCTTTCCATTTCTCACAATTGCTAAAGCACCAACAAAGCTAGCCGAATTCCAATCACCTTGTTGGGTCCAAACACGGAGTTGCTACTGACTAGCTTGCACTCTGCACAGTAGCTCTTGACATGCTTTCTTCCTGCTGTCCCCCACTGGATATTTCGATGCAAATGTAGTATGGTATGTGTTGAAGTGCCACTTTATATTTGACCGTTTCATTGATGCAATTTGATCATTGCATATTAGACACACTGCAGAACCTGCTCTCTCCACAAAGGTGAATTCCTCTGTCCATTCCTGCTGAAAAGTACAGTACTTCTCATCTTTTTTTCTTGTATCCATCTTCTTCGTCCAAAGAGTTTCTGCAATTAGCTAGCTGACTACATGATTAAAAGGAGGGAAGTTTACTTTCTGACCTCACAGCCACCAGTGTACATTATAGATTATCCAATGAAAATTTGGTGTTGTCCCGGAGGACAGCTGTGATTGGCTGCAGCCACCTGCAACCATGAACATGAGCAGTAGGAAATGAATGGATTGTAATACATGAGAATGTTTTATATTTTTAACATTATTATTTTTTTATTAAAGATTTGTCTGCGAGCCAGATGCAGCCATCAAAAGAGCCACATCTGGCTCATGAGCCATAGGTTCCCGACCCCTGCTCTAGAGCAAAGTGCTAAGACTTCCCTAGATACAGGCCAGATATGTTCTATGAAACTTCTCTGGAATGAAGGCAATGGGCTCCAGGATAAGGGCAGGTATGCAGGTGATTACAGAAAGAACTTGCGTATACAGTCCTCCCCTTCACCAGAGCAAAGAGCAAAGTGATAATCACTAGGTAATAATCAGTCAATGGTTTAAATTAGCCAGTGATGGCCACTCATTTTGAAGCCAGAGACCCAGACACTCAGTACTTCTAACTTCTGGGGAAATGTTTGGAGAAATAAAAAACCTTGGACTGAGGATGTGTGGACATTGTCTGAACTTACCCTGCTGCCTTCAAACACAAAGGCTTGGTCATCAGCCCCCAGCTCAACATCAGGCCGACAGCCTGGCCTGGCCCAGCCAACACGCATGTCTCCTCCGGTCACCACCTCAAACTCAAAGTACCACTTGCCAGATCTCACTGCGTAAGACCGCTCTACCCGGAAAAATCGGATCTTGTCTATGCTGACCTTCTCCACAGCTGGGTCAGCTAACATGAGAAGGAAAGGGAGTTGAGGGTACAGAAGGGAAAGAGAGAACACAGAACTTTATTAATGAGGTAGTGTGCCCTAAAAGAATTTGAAAATAACAAAGACTGATGATAACCCTCCCACTGGTCAATATAATATTCGGTTCATAATATAATCATCATTTTCATATCGTAACAACAATACAAGCTATCTATCATTCACTGAACAATTATTTTGTAGTTGATCATTTAGAGACTATATCTCAGTTTTTCCTAGCAACAATCCAATCAGGTCATTTTAAGAGAAAGAATTGAGGCTTGAAGAGGTTAATAAATCACTTGTCCAAGATCCCAAAGCCAATCAAGGTGAGCAAGAATTTGAACACAGGTCTGTCTGACTCCAAATACATCCCCTTAACCACTTGTAAAACTGCCCCAGTGGCCTGGTATATCCTTGGGTATGGGATGACAATGACATGGTCATAAATTATAAGCTAGTGATTTTAATCTGTGTTACAATTTCAGTTAGGGATAAAATTACCTGGTCCAAAAACAATTTAGTTTAACAAAGGAACAGTAAGCTGATGTTCACATGTTTGGAAAATAAAAGAAATGAAGATTCTATGACCAAATAGTCTGAAAGGCTCAACTGCCCTGGAGCATAACTATTCCTTGTAGGACCGAGTCATAGACAAACTCATCAGAGACTCTCTCAATGGAACAATATTTTATTATCAAACATGGTTCTCCCCACCTATCCCCCCACTTCTTAAATTCACAACTTAGTTTAATAATACAAGTTAGACCTACTCAGTGTTAACCCTTCCCCAGAAGAGGACATGTTTAGTAAACTGGAGCCAGAATAAACAATCTCCACACATTACCTAGTTCTTGGTCTGATGGCTCGATGTTATAGCCATAACCAATGAACGTCCGAACAGCTTCACGAAGGCTGTCCCTGTTTGACTTCTTGGTCCTCTCATCCAGTAAGGCATATGGCACCAGACGGGGATTCCTTTTGTTCTTCAAGTCCTATGCAAGGCCAGAGAAAAGAAGTTTGGAGAAAATAGCTTGTCCTACTCACATATTCCCAGCAGTAGTCCTGGATTCCTCCTATGAGTCTTCCCCCACTGCTATGACATTTACTACTTCTCTTTAGGATTAATGAGCATAAATAGAAAAATTTTACTAATGTTAAAAGCTAGCATTCAGGAAATACATTTTGATACTGCCAGGCTATGAGTAAAATGAAGTGTCCTGGAATGGTTAGAAACCTCCACTCTCAAGGCAAGGCAGACAGGGATTTATGAACTACCCACTATGGAGTGCTTATGCCATGATTTAAACAGAGGACCATCAGAAAAGGTGGTGGAACCACAGTGTGTTCATTTAATTGCAATAAGCACACATTTACATTAGAGTCCCCCTCAGTTCCTTTGGGAGGAGGACTAAGAAGATTATACAATTACAGTGATAAATCATTATAAATTATGATGCTGCCTAACATGCTGTTTGGACCCTACAGTCTTCTTCCTGCCACAGTTTCCTTAGTTGTGGTTTTCTTGGTTTCTACGCATGTGCAGGTTCAAAGGCTCAGATGTGAATGAAAATGTGTGCACACAGTCACCCCTGAACTTCCCTGACACTAACCCCGGTATTGAACAAGATGAGGAAAGCATTTCAAGAAGAGAGTTGTGCCAGATGGTTTGGGGCTGAGCCTGGCCCTAAACCTTATCTAATTCCTTACTGTGCCCTGGCTCTTAGGCTGCCTCCTGCTCAAGCTAAGAGTCTTGGCTGCTCAGCAATCTTGGCCCGATGAACTGATGTGAGGGGGCACAGGCTTCTTGGAAGGCTGGTTTGCCCCTCTCCTCCTTTTCACTCACTGTGGTAAATATGTAAGACCCCCCAGAAACACTGCTGAGCTGTGATATTGATTTGTGAGCACCTTACCCTGACCTTGGATTGTGTATGAAAGCTCAGCTTCCCACTAGGCATGCAGCAAGACAAGGAGGGGAAGAGAGCAGATGCAGCCAGTGGGCACATACACAGCACCACACAATCACAAGTGAACCAGACTAACAAAGGAACAGTAAGCCTATCCATTTCTACATAATTGGAACTGTGCCTGCAGTTAATGTCAATGTGACTGTTATGAATGCCGCCTAGTCCCAAGAGTGTATAAATAGTGAATGAGCTGAGGCAGGAGGGACTGAGTGCAAGGGTAACCCTTACCTTCCAGTCTACACCTACCAAAAAAAAAAAAAAAAAAAAGCCACACCGATGGATGATCCCATTTCCTAACTTTTCCAGCAGGCCTGACCCAGAACTTATTACCTGTTGAATGCCATAGGTCCATCCTTGTTTTATTCTGTCTTTTGCCCAGACATTATGTGCATTTTCTGCAAGCTTATCCACTAAAATTTCCTGAGGAGGTAATAGCTTCACATCAGACAAATCCAAAGGGGCTGGCTTATAGCCGTTGGACATCATGTAGCTACAAGTAAACGGGAAAAAATTTATGTTTTGAACAGATCTGTATGACTCCTCCATTCCAGATTTTATACCTATAGCAGGTGGTAAGACAACTATGAAAATAAGGCTACAGTCACAGGCTCTACACTGTGGCAGAATGGATAGCTTAGTTTTATTTCAAGCCAATAGATGAAGCCCCTCATTTACCATCCTTTTTGCCAATGTGTGTCACAGATTCAAAGGAGACTGTCGGAGAGAGTGGATGGTCAGTGCAAGCCCATCCTTATTTCTAAGATAACACTTATGTGTCCTATAAATAATGGGTAGGTTCAGCACACTGTAACATTAGCAGAAACTCCTTCATCCTACTTTAAAACAAAAAATGTTCCAATGATATTGTCAAGGACAGGACCTTGAGCCAAATGGTTTCTTATAAATCAGCAGAGAATGATCACTCAGCCTTAGAAAGTTAAACCTTTATACTTTGGGAATTAAAAATATATCACAGCACTAGGGAATTCATGAGCTTGAAGTGACCTTATTGGTTTGAGGTTCAGTCCAGGAATCACAGCTTCCAGTGTCTTTAATTTGAACATAATGTGAAGATAGGAAAAAGCTCAGCATGTGTAAACGGAGAGGACAAGATGCACTGTGGGGTGACTCTCAGAATAGCAGGTGGTCACGGCCATGTGGCAATGTGAGTCCAGAGGCACCTATGATTTCAGGGCCACTGCATGCTCAGACCAGGGCCAGACCTAAATGTGATAACTTGTAGACCAAGGCTCATGTTACCCAGGAGCTTCTAAGCAGCATGAGATTCAGGATCTGTTAGAGGCAGGAGACACCGCCTCTCGTCCACCTTCTCAGGATGCCTGATCTTGGGCAGAGTCAACATGTCTTGATTCTTGAGCACAGACCCCAGCAGCCTTGGCCAGCAGGCTGCCCCTCCAGCTGCTGCCTCCCAGATGTGCTGCTCTCAGCCTCTGAGAGTGCAGCTTGGGAGTTTAACAGGCATGACGGGGGAAAGAAGCATTTGATTAATGCTGGCACTGCCTTGGCTCATAATTAGTTATGACACCTGTGTGAATGCGTGAGTATCCAAGTCTGGCACATGAGGGAGGGAGTGCCAGCCGGCCAGTGGATGCGCCAGTGAGCACGTATCTGAATGTTTGAGCACATGGGACTCTGAATACGCGGATGAGAGGAAGAATAGCATTTATGCAGATTTAGGGGCCAAATTAAATCTTGGCAGACACACCCATTTCCACAAAAGATTTATAAGGCTGGCCCAATGCCTGAGGAGTGAATCTTTGCTGTGGCTACCAACCACTTTCAGGCTCCTGTGCCAACTGCTATTTTTACAGACCAAAGACAGCACACCCATCCGACAGTGCCGCATTCCACGGCTCAAAGCTAACAATAGTAGTATAGATCCAGGCAGAAGGAGCAGAAACAGGGAAAGGCTGGAAACACTCATACTTTGGCAGGTTTCTGCCAGGGGTTTCAGAGCAGCACAGGGGACTGGAGTGTCATCCTGGGCCCGTGCTGGCAACTACCTGGGGCTATCATCTGCCTTCGTGCATGGGTCTCCCATCCTCCCAGTTTAAAAAATCAGACTGAAGCAATAAAGTCTTGAACCATTAAAAAAACCACCTACTTTTTGGACAGTTTGACTTTCTTGAGATCCTCTTCAGCAGCTGGATTAATATGAGCAATGTGGCAACCCAGGGCCAGGAGGGTCCTGTGGTATAACAGAGGGAAAAGACTAGGGTCCATGGCAAGATAAGGGACAGCAAGAACCCCATCCCGCATCTGAGTTGATAAAAACAGACAACTGTCATGCATTTAGACCAAGGGAATCCCCAAGTGTTTCTGTAAAGGGGGAGATAGTAAACATTTGGGATTTTGTGGACCATATGTCTCTATTACAACTACTCATGTCTGCCATTAGAGAGAATGGATGCAGCCATAGATAATATACCAATGAGCTTGGCTTTATTACAGTAAAACTTTATTTATACAAATAGGTGGTTCATCAGATTAGCAGAAGGACCATAGTTTGCCAACTCCAGATTTAGATAATAGAAAGCATAAGAATATAAAAAAGTTGGCCCACAACCCCACTTTGAGACATTTCTGAGTTTACCAATTTGCACTAGAATTGTATCCTGCTTCTCTGATTCCAAGGAACAGATAGGATCTTAATAGCAATTCCACAAGTCAGCAGTATTTATTGTGTGCTCCCTGGACAGTACCGTGAGCTGCACTAGACTCTATGAGGTGCCAAAGCCACACCCTCAAGAAGCCTCAGGGTGATTGAAGGCATTACATATGTGAGCCTGAGCCAAGGCACCGTGCCGAGCAGTGTGATGCCAACAAAACCACAGTGTTAAAATGTTCTGCCCTGATAACTAGGGAACAGAAATATGACGCAGAGAGAGAACAGGAAACACACAAAAGAAATTTGAAATGGAAGCTACCAAGCTGGGTTAAAAAGTTTAAAGTCCAAATTAGGCTTTTAATAATGGGTGGGATCACAGAGATGCTAAAAGTTGTTTCTAAATTGAATTTTAGTGAATAAAACCATGTTTTCCCATTGGTTTTTAAAAATGCCATTATCTTTTTTCTTGATTTAACCTGAACTACAAGAAGCAGCTGATCTCTCTTTCTTTTTTTCTTCCTATATTTTCCCTCTCTCTGGCAAATAGCAAATGGCCTCTAAATAAATCTATATGTTAAATAACAATGGTGGATATGTTATCAACTAGGCTGAATCTTTCTTTGGCATGAATAATCTCCCTCTGATTTATCAGAATGCATCATGTTTTCTAGGCACAAGACAGATCTTTGAAGTTTTGTTATAAGCCATGAAAACATCCACTCACTGTTTAGTCCAAATTCAATTTAATTAAACACTCACTTTAAAGTTTCAGTTGACATTTGTAGGTTATAATTCTTCTCTGTTTCGGGCAGCTTTGAAAACTCCACAAGGCAGGGGTGTTGTCTTTTATTGTCATCCCGTATCTAGATGACAACATAAAGAATATAATTGAAATTTGATAGCAGGCACTGTCTTGGAAAACAGAAAAGGACACAGTGTGAAACATGGCCTAGGCAACCTATATCAGGCAAGATGAAGACAGCTATTTGCTGCTAGGCAAATATGATCTCGCTGGTAAATGATATAGTCTCTGAGCGGCCAGAGGCTATGTTCTGTGGGTTAGTTTCTAGTCTGGTGTCTGCATTCAGAACATACGTTTCCAGAGAGGCAACTTTACACACGTAGCCATGCTCCTGCCTGGCCAAATTCATGGAACCATATAATGCTACTGTTGTCCTGTAGGAATACCAAGTCAGACACAAAAGATGACCACACTCGTAATTTCAGATTTTCTAGTAGCCACATTAGAAAAGCAAAAAGAAACAGGTAAAATAAATCTGAATAATGTATTTTATTTAGAATAATATATTTTATTAACCCAGTATAGCCAACATATTATCATTTTAATAATTAGCATAAGACATTATTACATATTTTATATTATTTTTCACAGTAAGTCTTCAAAATTTGGTGTGTATTTGATACTTACAGCACAACTCAATTCAGAATAGTCACAGTTCAAGTTCTCAGTGGGAGACTATTTCCAGGCAGCTCTATCAACATGGACGTGTTAGAGCACAGGAACCCTTTTAGGAACTAAGCTGGACCACACATATTTTGAGTGTCAGAACTTACCTTTCCAGCAGCCCTCAGACATGACCTTATACAAATCACAGAACAAAGTCAACTTGCAGCCTCTCTGAAAAATGTTCTCTAGTGAAAGAGCTTCCGTAACCTCC
This sequence comes from Rhynchonycteris naso, assembly GCA_037038555.1. NCBI lineage: Eukaryota > Metazoa > Chordata > Mammalia > Chiroptera > Emballonuridae > Rhynchonycteris > Rhynchonycteris naso. The sequence goes on along the minus strand of CM072999.1, from coordinate 85,248,561 downwards.
CCGGAGTGCCCATTCATCTTAGTGATACATCCGAAAACCATATTAAACAAATTCTGATTCAAGAAAATGAATCAGCCTCCTTTTACCCCCCCATGTAGAGAATAGCTCTTCTGAAAGGAAAGGGAGACAGGAGGGTTCTATAAGGGGTGCTGAGGATCTACCACACTCAATATTCCCTGAGTAAAGGAAACCAGCATTTGGGAGTAAAAGGGGAAGTAGGTTGTGGGGGTGCAGAGCTGGTGTCCTCAGCCCTCCTGACAGGACTACGCAATGGGCGGAGCAAGCCCACTGCTGAACATGGCAGGAGCCATACAGGGGGTAGTCAGGAATGAGTCTGGCTCAGCGGGTTCCCTACCTCATTCAAGTCTCTGAAGAACCCTTCCAGGTATCAAGACCATCTAAACTTCTACCTTGGCCTGGCCACTGGGACCCGTACCTTGCCAAAAGTCCAGCCAAGCTCTATTTTGTTCATTCCCCAAAGCTCATGGATGTTCTCAGCCAGTCTGTCCCGGATCTTCTCTAGGTGAGGTGGCAAAACCACCTACAAAGCAAGGAACACATGTGAAGTTGGAATGACAAGAGTCAGTTGTACTAATATCCACCATAAAACCTATATGGTCAGGTTCCCTCGCTGAATCCACGCTGTGGCCAGAGTGGTGAGTCCGCAAAAACAAAACCACATCAAAACACGCTTCTCCTGACTGTCTCCACATGTTCCTCGGCACTCCTAAGATACAGACTAGATGTTTTAACCAAGCACACGGTGCCTTTTCAACTCTCTCATTATAATCCTCCCAAACACATTCTTTCCAAGCTTCTTGAAACCCTTTCAAAGGTCACTCTGTCCCCCTGTTCTGTGCCCTCGCACATATGGCCTTTAGCTTATTATGACTCCCCACGACACACACACACACCCTGCTCTTTTTTGACTAGGCTCCACACTTGGCCCATGCTAAATCAGTTCAGTGAGAATCTGCTACCCTTGATATTTGGTCACCTTCCATATCTGATCAAATTTCTTCACTGCCACCAGCTCCCAGGTGATAGCAGATCACTCTGGCCTGTCTTCAGCTAGAATCCTATTAGGTCAGTTTAGCAAGAATCCATCCCAACGCCTTTCCAATAAGATTTTCCTACCATTTCATTTTCCAACCACATTTCTCTATATCCAGGGTCCATGCAAATTCAGCTTCGGGTCCTGGGAGCACCATTCTTCTGGTCGTAGATTTATTTCTGCTCTTTGGTTTCCAAATGCTATATTCTACATGTTTGGAAATTCTTCTCACTTCTTGGACAAGCACTCTTTTCTTTCCACATCAAACTTCCTCTCATTCTTCTGAATTCTTATGGAGTTCCATTTCTTTTATCTTCCATGAAGCCTTTTCTGAGTAACACACACTGTCCTGACAACTTGGTAAGAAAGGCAGCACAGAGTAGCAGGAATCGTGCTGCGGCCTTGTTATCTCCCTGCTTGGGCACTGGCAGCCTCATGTCCATAGAAAAGCTGAGTTGGTTCTTTGACCCTCAAGTTTCTTGTCTAGAACACACAGGAACCCAATGATGGAGTCCTAGGAACACCCTGGTTCACAGATTCCTCCCCAGTTTCCCATTAACATCCTCAACTTCAACCACTCTCCAGGTGCGATGTTAGGCTCTGTGAAGCAGGCAGAGAAATGCTGTAGTTTCTATTCTATTCTATGGGATTTCACAGTCACTAGCTACAGGATGTAAGAAGGAAACTCACATTGAAGCTTACACAGCTGACAGGGTCATGCCAATGTTATGGGAAAATATTTGCGTGACACCTTCAACACACCAAAAGAGCTATATCCCTACAAACTATTAACCCAAGCACCTCAGAGACAAGTCCCCTTTTCATTTACCTCTTCTAACATCTAGAATAATGATGTGAGTAGCACTGGTATACAGGAAATACTGAAAGCTGTCCATGCCCCTCATCATAACCATGTGAATGTGTCTCTCAAAATACAGACCCTGAAAAAATATATGTCACTTGCTCAGCACTTTTAAAGCCCTCCTCTCTATCCCGCTTCTTTCAGTTTTATTTCCAAATATTCTTCTACACGTTCCTTTTCCTCCAAGTGCCCAGCCTCATGGGAAGATTCATTACCACCTGTACCTGCTTTGTGTTTTTACTGCTAGGCCCTTAACTTTCCCATTCCTGTTACTTCACTCCTCACTACCCCTCATCAAACCTCCCCATTTAAGCTTATTGAAGGCTCCCACTGAATTCTATCCTCTTTACACAGACTTCTAGAACCATTATAACCACAAGGGTGTCTTTAGCATTTACTGCAGCATACTCTTCGTTTGGCATTTACCACACTTAGACTTTAAAACGTGATACATTCACTTTTCACCTCTTCAACTTGGTTGTGAATTCCCAGAGAATACAAAAACAGTTCTGCCTATTCTTCACAGAGCCTAGTACTGTGCCTTGTATGCATGGAGCTAGTGCTGAACTTGTCCATTGGTTGAGAAATCCTTAAAGAGCTCAAGCTACGCCTATGGTGGAAACATGAAGACTAACAGTTGTTCATATTATGTGACAAACCTATAGAATGTATGGTAAGAACGGTTCAGAGATAACAGAGAAGAAGGAGATAGCTCAATTACTTTATCCACATGGGTTGCTGTCTGTCAGCAACTTGACTTTACCTGACTGGTGTCTATGGGGCACGGGATGAAGGAGGCTTGGGAGAGGAACTGGGTGGTCCCCAAAAGATCTCTAATGCCTTCTGCATCACGTTTATATTCTTTGACTGGCTCCAACCTCATCTTTTCTTTGGGAAGTAAGGCTTCACAGCAAGGGGCATAGCCAGAGGGAGGCAGAAACTTAAATTCTCCATGACGTCCACCCATCAGGAAACGTACTCTGTGTCATATGGAGAAAACAGGAAGAAAGAGGTTAAAAAAATATCCCAGCCCTAATAGTGAAAAGTCAAGATCAGTTCCCCCTACCCCCGAAATATTCTGTTGGGAAGTGACTAATTCAGGCTTAGCACAGCAAACACCCTGAAGGAGGAAACAGAGCAGTGACAAGAGGCGAGAGAAACAATTGTGAGCCTCAGTAGACCATGTCAGGTAAGTTCTTAAATGCTAATTTGAAAGTTAATGTCACTAAATTAAAAAAAAAAAGATCCTTACTCTAGTAGGTAAATCAGTGTGTCCATAAAGTCATGGCGCACTTTTGACCGGTCACAGGAAAGCAACGAAAGATGATAGAAATGTGAAATCTGCACCAAATAAAAGGAAAACCCTCCCAATTTCTGTAGGATGATGTGGCATGTGCACATGTGCAGATGATGACATAACACCGTGTATACAGCGGAGCAGTCCATGGCCATTCTGCTGTGGTGGATAGGTAGAGGTTCTGTCAAGCCATGGCCACCACGATCCCCAGATCTGATGCCCTTAGACTTTTACTTTTGGGGTTATGTGAAGCAACATGTGTACATTGAACTTATCAACGACATTAATCACTTAAAACAGAATCATAGACATTATTCACTCTGTTATACCAGACATCCTTACCCGTGTGTGGCAAGAACTTCACTATTGTTTGGCTGTGTGTAGGGCAACAAATGGAGCCCACATTGAACTGCACTGAATAGGTATGAAACTGGGAGAGTTTTCCTTTTATTTAGTGCAGATTTCACATTTCTATCGTCTTTTGTTGCTTTCCTGTGACCAGTCAAAAGTACACCATGACTTTACGGACACACTATATATAGTAATGTATATCATTACTAGAGTATTAATACAGATGGCCAATAGGCATATGAAAAAATGCTCAACATCACTAATCATTAGAGAAATGCAAATTAAAACTACAATGAGATATCACCTCACACCAGTCAGAATGGCACTCATCAGCAAAACAACACAGAATAAGTGCTGGCGAGGATGTGGAGAAAAGGGAACCCTTCTACACTGCTGGTGGGAATGCAGACTGGTGCAGCTACTGTGGAAAACAGTTTGGAGATTCCTCAGAAAATTAAAAATCGAACTGCCTTTTGACCCAGCTATACCACTTATAGGAATATACCCTAAGAACACCATAGCACTGTTCGAAAAGAAGAAATGCGCCCCCATGTTCGTGGCAGCATTGTTCACAATAGTGAAGATCTGGAACTAGCCCAAGTGTCCGTCAGAAGACGAGTGGATTAAAAAACTTTGGTACATATATACTATGGAATACTACTCAGCCATAAGAAATGATGACATCAGATCATTTATAACAAAATGGATGTACCTTGATAACATTATACGGAGTGAAATAAGTAAATCAGAAAAAAAGAAAAACTGAGAACAGCATGATTTCATACATAGGTGGGACATAAAAGTGAGAATATGAGACATGGACAAGAGAGTGGTGGTTATGGGATGGGGGGAGGGAGGGAAGGGTGAGATAGGGAGGAGGGGAGGGACACAGGGAAAACCAGATAGAAGGTGACAGAGGACAATTTGACTTTGGGTGACGGGTATGCAACACAATTGAATGATAAGATAACCTGGAGATGTTTTCATTGTACATATGTACCCTGATTTATTGGTGTCACCCCATTAGAATTAATAATAATAAAATATATATATATATAAAAAAAGAATAACAGTGGTGATGATGATTTTTATTCTCTAAAAATAACATGGGAATTAGAGCATGAGAACTTTAAGTCTTTTAATCTGAGGAAGATTACTCATACGTCAGTTAAAGGAAGCACTATATGACTATCTGAGGAAAATAGGAAATTCTTCTTTTAAGGTGCAGGCAAAAGATTTAGTAACCCCAGAAGCTAACCACAAATGGTACACATGCCAAGTGATATTAATAGAAATGAGACTCAGCAGAAACCTCAGTTCTCCAAAGTAGCCATCTGAGGGCGACTGTGAGGCAGTGTCAGCAGGTGGCCACTGACACGGGGCTGAACAGGAACAAGGTGTTTGCTTATTAGGGTCCCAGTGCTTTCCTCATAGGCACCATCATCCTGCTGGCCTCTAAGCCTGAAACCCTGGCCCACTTCACCAGTTCCTGGAGGGTCCTCCCAAGGAAGAGGAAAGGACACTTGTGGGTGCATAAAACGGCAGGCTCTCATCACAATGCACTGAAGGCTTTCAGTACTTTAATTCAGCATTCTGACTGAATTTCAGCCTCAGATCTGTAGGTGAAGTTACAATCAGGGTTGGACTTAAGCTCTCCCCTGCAAGGAGGAGAGGGTGAAAGGGGATCATTTCAAAAGGGTACTCACATGTTTCTAGGTTAGTAAATAGAAATACAGCTTTTCCAAATCAACTGCAACCACATTAAATTGACAAGGAAATATGACTGAAGTTTTGAGTAATTAAGACATAACAAGGTACACAGCCCTGCAGGGTCAACAGTAATGTCACACTGGAAAAATCAATACATACACATAGCAGCTGCACTCAAGATTCACTCCCTCTACTTAACAACCATTTACTAAGCCCATATGACTTGCAATGTTTTCTGCACTGAAAAAAAATATAGTAGGCATCCAAGTAGACAAATAGGCATAATCTATGATTGGGAGACATCTGATGAGGGAATAAAGAGGAAGATGTAAAATAACTCAGGGAATGGGTTTGTTCCTAGATTGGAGTTAAGGAAGGCCTCTCTGAGGAGGAGACACAAGGGTTAACCCCAAGAGATAAGGGAAAGTTAATGAGTTCAAAATATGGAGGAAGAGCATTCCAGGCAGAGAAACAACATGTGCAAAGGCCCTGAGGCAGGGCAAGCCTGGGAGGAGGTGATGTGGTGAGAACAGAGAGAGCCCATGGGGCAGGAGAGGATGTGGGAGGCGGCAGGGCTAGACCAGGCAGGGTCTGTGAACCAGGGCAAGGAGTTGAGATTTTCTTCCAGGCAGGAAGCTTCTGAGGGACTTTAAGAATATCAGTTGCTTTATGTAAACAGAGCTGGAGAGCAACTAGGAGGCAAACACCCATCTAATTACAGTGAGAGATGAGGGTAGGATGGACCAAGGTGATGATGGGCAACATGGAAAGCAGCAGCCAGATCCCACTTTGGGGGTGGGATTAGGAAGGTTAGGAATTGATGATGGAGTGGACACGTGCATGAAGCGAGAGGAGGTAAATGGAAGGATTATGACAGGGGTCTCCAAACTACGGCCCCCTGAAACCATTTATCCAGCCCCCGCCGCACTTCCGGAAGGGGCACCTGTTTCATTGGTGGTCAGTGAGAGGAGCACAGGATGCATCCGCACCCATAGTTCCCATTGAAATACTGGTCAGTTTGTTGATTTAAATTTACTTGTTCTTTATTTTAAATATTGTATTTGTTCCCGTTTTGTTTTTTTACTTTAAAATAAGATATGTGCAGTGTGCACAGGGATTTGTTCATAGTTTTTTTTATAGTCCGGCCCTCTAACGGTCTGAGGGACAGTGAACTGGCCCCCTGTGCAAAAAGTTTGGGGATCCCTGGATTATGATCTAGCAAAGCTCTCACAGGAACTCTCCACTAGGCATCACTTCCTTTAACTGAAATATTCTGGAAGAGCAGATCTGCAAGAGTCTGTGTTGGCTGAGTAACTGTGACTATGGAAATAGACTGATTATGAAAATGGAAAATAAAAATCTCCCCAAGTGAAAGTTATTAAGGTTTTTTCTTTCCAATACAAACAAATTCTTTATCCAAACAGCATTTTATAAAAGTGCTGCTTCAAAATTAATTATAGAAATATGAAACCTCCCACTTTCCCATTTTAAAATACTCAACAACTGTGATATAGAATTAGAACCACAATTATCCCTTGTGAATGTTCCTACATTAAATGTTATGCAATCAGGCATGATCCGCATATATTAAGAATATGAACAATGACATTAAAACAAAGTTGAGTCATTAGCCTTCAATGTTACTAATTTAGTGAACCTTCAGGAAATAATGACTAAGCCTTGAAACCATTTGTTGAGAACTTCCCAATTTGACTGCAGCATAACAGATTGTGTTACTGACATGTTGAAACTACGGATAAAAATGGATCTTTTTGAGCAAAGAATGAGTGTGGGACATTCTTCTGCATTTCTCTCCTCATCGAGCATACTTCCTGCAGGAAGCTGAACTAGAGTCTGCACAGCATGTGTATTGTTTGTTACTCACCGTGAACAGGTCCCAAGAACAAGCTAATGACATCCTATGAGGACTACTAGATGGACTTAATTATTCATGCATTCTCTTGCCAGTTCTGTTTAGTTTTAAAATTTCTCTTACATGTTAAAATCAGTTGTCCTCTTCTGGACAGATGACAAATCAAGATAGGTTTGAGGTGCATGTAGCACTTAAAGAGAACAATGCTTTCTGTTTGTATGTTCAGTTACTAAAGGAGAGTGATACTTAAGATAAATCTTATTCTTTCTTTTATTTAATTAATTGTGTTTACATAGATTCTAGGGTAACCCCGACTGCATCCCCCCTTCCCCATATTCCCCTCCACATCTCCCTTGCCCCCTCCCTACAGTGCCATCCCCCCTTCCCTTCAGGTTTATCCCATCCTATCCTCCCCTTTCGCTCTGTCTTCTTTTCCTCTGGTCCCTTTGATCCCTCCTCTGTCTCAATTGCTTTCCTCAGTTCTCAGTGTTCCTTGGATTCCTCAAATGAGTGAGGTCATATAATATTTTTCTTTTTCTGCCTGGCTTATTTCACTCAACATAATAGTTTCCAGGTCCCTCCATATTGTTGCAAAAGGTAATATTTTCTTCTTTATCATGGCTCCATAGTATTCCATTGTATATATGTAACACAACTTTTTAATCCACTCGTCCACTGATGGACACTTGGGCTGTTTCCAGCTCTTCGCTATTGTGAACAATGTTGCCATAAACATGGGGTGGATTTCTTTTTTTCAGTCAGTGATATGGTATCCTTGGGATATATTCCTATAACTGGGATAGCTGGGTCAAAGGGCAGTTCCATTTCTAATTTTTTGAGGAATCTCCCAACTGTTTTCCACAGTGGCTGCACCAGTCTGCATTCCCACCAGCAGTGCAGGAGGGTTCCCCTTTCTCCACATCCTCGCCAGCACCTATAATGTGTTGCTTTGTTAATGAGAGCCATTCTGACTAGTGTGAGGTGGTTTCTCATTGTGGTTTTAATTTGCATTTCTCTAATGATTAGTGATGTTGAGCATTTTTTCATATGCCTATTGGCCATCTGTATGTCCTCTTTGGAGAAGTGTCTATTCATTTCTTGTGCCCATTTTTTGATTGGATTGTTTGTCTTCCTGGTGTTGAGTTTTACAAGTTCTTTATAAATTTTGGTTATTAATCCTTTATCAGATGTGTTGTCGAATATGTTCTCCCATTGTGTGGTTTGTCTTTTTATTCTGTTCTTATTGTCTTTAGCTGTGCAAAAACTTTTTAGTTTGATATAGTCCCATTTGTTTATCTTGTCTTTTATTTCATTAGCCTGTGGAGATAAATCAGCAAATATATTGCTTCAATAGATGTCGGAGAGTTTACTGCCTATGTTTTTTTCTAGAATGCTTATGGTTTCACGGCTTACATTTAAGTCTTTTATCCATTTTGAGTTTATTTATGTGCATAGTATAAGTTGGTGGTCTAGTTTCATTTCTTTGCAAGTAGCTGTCCAGTTTTTCCAACACCATTTGTTAAAGAGATTATCTTTACTCCACTGTATGCTCTTATCTCCTTTGTCAAATATCAATTATCCATAAAGATGTGGGTTTATTTCTGGGTTTTCTGTTCTGTTCCATTGATCTACATGCCTGTTCTTATGTGAGTACCAAGCTGTTTTTGAGTACAATGGCCTTGTAGTATAACTTGATATCAGGAAGTGTGATACCTCCCACTTTATTCTTCTTTTTCAAGATTGCTGAGGCTATTCGAGTTCTTTTTTGGTTCCATATAAATTTTTGGAATATTTGTTCTATATATTTGATGTATGTCATTGGTATTTTAATTGGTATTGCATTGAATTTATAAATTGTTTTGGGTAATATAGACATTTTAATGATGTTTATTCTTCCTAACCATGAACACGGTATATACTTCTACTTGTTTGTATCTTTCTTGATTTCTTTTATCAATGTTTTATAATATTCTGAGTACAAGTCTTTAACCTCCTTAGTTAAATTTACTCCTAGATACTTTATTTTTTTTGTTGCAATAGTGAAGGGGATTGTTTCCTTAATATCTCTTTCTGATATTTCATTGTTCATGTATAGAAATGCCTCTGATTTCTGTGTGTTAATTTTATATCCTGCCACCTTGCTGAATTCATTTATTAGGTCCAGTAGTTTTTTGACTGAGCCTTTAGGGGTTTCTATATACAGTATCATATCATATGCAAATAATGATAGTTTTACTTCTTCTTTTCCAATTTGGATGCCTTTTATTTATTCTTTTTGTCTGACTGCTGTAGCTAGGACTTCCAGTACTATGTTGAATAAGAGTGGTGAAAGGGGACACCCCTGCCTTGTTCCTGATTTTAGGGGAATTGCTTTTAATTTTTGTCCATTGATTATGATGTTGGCTGTGGGTTTGTCATAAATGGCCTTTATCATGTTGAAGTATGTTGCCTGTATTCCCACTTTGCTGATAGTTTTGATCATAAATGGGTGCTGGATTTTATCAAATGCTTTTTCTTTAGTTGTTGAGATTATCATGTGGTTTTCTCCTTCCTTTTGTTTATGTGGTGAATCACATTAATTGATTTACGAATGTTGTACCATCCTTGCCTCCCCCAGAATAAATCCCACTTGATCATGATGCATGATTTTTATCATGTATTGCTAGATGCAGTTTGCTTTTTTTTTTTTTTTTTTTACAGGGGCAGAGAGAGAGAGAGAAAGAGGGATAGATAGGACCAGACAGACAGAAATGGAGAGAGATGAGAAGCATCAATCATTAGTTTTTCATTGCCATTGAGACACCATAGTTGTTCATTGATTGCTTTCTCCTATGTTACTTGACTGCGGGCCTTCAGCAGACCGAGTAACACCTTGCTGGAGCCAGTGACCTTAGGTCCAAGCTGGTGAGCTTTTGCTCAAATCAGATGAGCCTGCACTCAAGCTGGTGACCTCGGGGTCTCGAAACTGGGTCCTCTGCATCCCAGTTCAATGCTCTATCCACTGCTCCACCGCCTGGTCAGGCACAGTTTGCTCATATTTTGTTGAGGATTTTAGCATCTAAATTCATCAGGGATATTGGCCTATAATTTTCTTTCTTTGTGTTGTCTTTGCCTGGTTTTGGAATCATATGCTCGCCTCATAAAAGGAATTTGGTAGTGTTCCTTCCTCTTGAATTTTTTGAAATAGCTTGAGAAGGATGGAGTTAGTTCTTCTTTGAATATTTGGTAGAATTCACCAGTGAATCCATCTGGCCCAGGTGTTTTGTTTTTTGGGAGCTTTTTAATAACTGTTTCAATCTCTTCTGGTGTAATTGGTCTGTTTGGGTTTTCTGATTCTTCCGGATTGATTTTTGAAAGATTATATATTTCAAGGAATTTGTCCATTTCACCTAGGTTGTTTAATTTTTTGGCATACAGTTCTTCATAGTATTTTCTTACAATATTTTGTATTTTTGTTGTGTCAGTTGTTATTTCTCCACTCTCATTTCTAATATTATTTATTCGAGTCCTCTCTCTTCTATTCATGGTGAGTCTCATTAAAGGTTCATCTATCTTGTTTACTCTTTCAAAGAACCAGATCTTGGTTTCATTGATCCTCTGTATTATTTCTTTAGCCTCTATGTCATTTATTTCCACTCTGATCTTTATTATTTCTTTCCTTCTAGTACCTCTGGGCCTTACTTGCTGTTCTTTTTCAAGTTCTTTTAGATCAGTGGTTCTTAACCTTTTTTGAGGTACCAAACCTACCAGTTTCACATGCACATTCACCGAAACCTTCTTTAGTGATAAATAAAATATGATTTTTTTTCCAAATTCAAGACATAGGTATATGTTTTTTTACTGGTACCAAATGAGCCATGCATGAACATCACCTTGCTCAAAGAACAAAACCAACAAAGTGCATGAACTCAAAACAAATTACGGCATTACTTTATTCTGGCCTCCATGGCAGAGGCTTCTCCGAACCCCTGAGACTGATTCATCGAACCCCTAGGGTTCTATAGAACTCAGGTTAAGAACCACTGTTTTAGATGAAGGGTTAGGTTGTTTATTTGAGCTTTTTCAAGCTTCTTAAGGAATGCCTGTAGTGCTATGAACTTCCCTCTCAGGACTGCTTTAGCTGTGTCCCATACATTTTGAGTTGTTTTATGTTCATTATCATTCATTTCTAAGAATTTTTTTATTTCTTCGTTGATTTCATTGTTAACCCATTCGTTATTTAATAACATGCGATTTAGTTTCCATGTGTTAGAGTATTTTTCAGTTTTTATGTTGTGGTTGATTTCTAGTTTCATGCCATTGTGATCAGAGAAAATGCTTGATATGATTTCAATCTTCTTAAATTTGTTGAGACTGCTTTTGTGTTCTAACATGTGATCTATCCTAGAGAATGTACCATGAGCACTTGAAAAGTGCTGCTTTAGGGTGAAAGGTTCTGAAGATATCTATTAAATTCAGTTGATCTAGTGTGTCCTTTAAGTCTGCTGTTTCTTTGTTAATTTTCTTTCTTGAGGATCTATCTAGTGATGTTAAGTGGTATATTGAAATCTCCTACTATTATAGTATTGCTGTTGATCTTGCCCTTTATATCCATCAAAGTCTGCTTTATATATTTAGGTGTTCCTATATTAGGTGCATAGATATTTATGACGCTTATATCTTCATGTTGGATTGCTCCCTTTATCATTATGTAGTGACCTTCTTAATCTCTTACTATAGCCTTTATTTTTTTTTACAGAGACAGAGAGAGAGTCAGAGAGAGGGATAGATAGGGACAGACAGACAGGAACAGAGAGAGGTGAGAAGCATCAATCATTAGTTTTTCCTTGCCGTTGCAACACCTTAGTTGTTCATTGATTGCTTTCTCACATGTGCCTTGACTGCAGGCCTTCAGCAGACCGAGCACTCTCTTGCTGGAGCCAGCGACCTTGGGTCCAAGCTGGTGAGCTTTTTGCTCAAGCCAGATGGGCCCGTGCTCAAGCTGGTGAGCTTAGGGTCTCGAACCTGGGTCTTCCGCATCCCAGTCCAATGCTCTATCCACTGCGCCACCACATGGTCAGGGGTTTTAAAAGTTCATTTTGTCTGATATAAGTATTGCTACCCTAGCTTTTTTTCATTTGCATTTGCATGAAATATTTTTTCCTTTCTTTTACCTTCTGTCTATGTGCATCTTTTGTTTTAAGGTGTGGTTCTTGTAGACAGCATATGTACGGGTCCTGTTTTTTATCCATGCAGCTACCCTATGTCTTTTGATTGGATCATTTAATTCATTTACATTTAATGTCATTATTGATATGTAGTTGTTTATTGCCATTTTATATTTTAAAGGTGTATTCCTCGTTTGCTATATTCTTTTCCCACTTTGATCTGTTTATAACAGACCCCTTAACATTTCCTGCAGCATTGGTTTCATTGTAATGAATTCCTTGAGTTTTCTTTTGTCTGGGAAGTGTTTTATTTCTCCTTCAATTTTAAATGATAGCCTTGCTGGATAAAGTAGTCTTGGTTGTAGGCTCTTGTTCTGCTTTACTTTGAATATTTATTGCCATTCTCTTCTAGCCTCAAGTGTTTCTGTTGAGAAGTCAAATGTCATCCTTATGGGTGATCCTTTGTAGGTGATAGCCTTTTTTTCTCTAGCAGCTTTTAATATTTTCTCTTTATCATTTAGCTTTGGTATTTTAATTATGATGTGTCTTGGTGTAGGTTTCTTTGGGTTTTTCTTTAATGGAGATCTCTGTACTTCTTGAACTTGTGAGACCCTTCCTTGCATCAATTTAGGGAAGTTTTCAGCTATAATTTGATTAAATAAAGTTTCTATCCCTTGTTATTTCTCTTCTTCTTCAGGAACCCCTATTATGTGGATGTTATTTCTCTTCATGTTGTCACAGAGCTCCTCAGACTTTTTCAGTCTCTTTTCTTTTATCTGCTCTCATTCCATGCCTTTGTTCATCTTGTCTTCCAACTTGCTGATTCAATCCTCAGTTTCAGCCATCCTACTTTTAATTCCTTCCATTGTGGTCTTCATTTCTGCTATTGTATTTGTCATGTCTGACTGATTCTTTTTTAATATTTCAATGTCCTTTTTTACACTTGCTATCTCTTTATTTAGGTGTTCATAATGACCACACATTGTTGTTCTAAGATCCCTAAGCATTCTAACAATCATTATTCTAAACTCTGCATCTGGAAGTTTGGTTATTTCCATATCGCTCAGTTCATTTCCTGGAGGATTCTCTTGTGGTTTCATTTGGATTGCACTTTTCTGTCTTCTCATTATGTCTGTGTGTATTGTTTGTGGAGCCGGTTGAGTCTAGGCTTGGTGTTGTTTGCCTCCAGTTTTCAATTGTGTTATTTCTAGGTCTTCTTGAGTTGGCTTCAGCTGTTGTTTGTAATCCACTGTGGAATTTGGCTTTTCTAATAGAGCCCCTTTGAAGTCTTGATTTGTTTGTTTTCTTCTCAATTTTCTTAACTCAGTGGTAGTAGTCTTGTTTACTGATCTCAGCAGGGGGTTTATTTAAAACTGTATCCAGGAATGCGTGGGTGTAACCTGAGACTCTGAAGACCTGACCTGCCAGTTACTCTCTTTGGGGGTGGGGTGCTTTCTTTACTTCTGTAGGGGGAGGTGTATCTCAGATCTCCATGGAGACCTGAGTGACTGCCCCTCCTCCTCACTTCTTGTTTTCAGCTGTGTCTTTTTGTGCTGATTGGAGCTGGAGAGATATCTTCAGATGGTTGACCCGGAACCACTTTAGTCATGTGTTATGTGGAAGGATCAACCCCTCCCCCAGCTGTGTCTGCCTCCAGCACCTCCCCCAGGTATGGTACTGGATTAGTACCGCTGCTCAGGTCCTCTCGTGCATTCCTCTGTTTGTCACCAGCTGTCTCTCTCTCCCCTTTTCCTTTTGGAAAACAAGCCAGCTCTTTCAACACACCTCGTTCCCAGGTCCCCAGGCAAGTGGCTGTGAGTGATATTTTCTACTGTTTTCCTTGGATTGAGAGCCTTTCTGAGTTCTCAGCCTACCCCCCCCCTTTGTTCCTGTAAGCAGGGGAGGTTCACCGCTCCTTGGCGCTCCCCACCAGGCTCGGTGTGGCTTCTTCTTTGCTCCTTGGTTTTTGAGAGCAGTTCTTGTAGTCCAAGGTTGCTTTTTCATGCTGGTTGTTTCTAATTTAATTTGTACTCCAGTTTGGTGGTATGAGCTGGGAGTCTGTGTGTCTGCCTACTCCACTGCCATCTTGTGTCCCCTCAAGATAAGTCTTATTCTTATCTACTCTAATGGCCACCCAAACTGTAAAATGAAAAAATAACATTGCCAATAATCAGTGTTTACTACTTGCTGAAGCCTGGTAGTAAACACAGCAAACGCCATTTTGCTGTGCTTCAGTGGGTAGATGGAACAGTCCTGGTTGCTTTCAAGGTCATGTCAGAAGGGAGCCCTGACCCCCCTGCAGGTGGGGTCAAACAGGAGCTGGTGCCAGGCACGCCCAGTGAAAAAATAACATTGCCAATAATCAGTGTTTACTACTTGCTGAAGCCTGGTAGTAAGCACAGCAAACGCCATTTTGCTGTGCTTCAGTGGGTAGATGGAACAGTCCTGGTTGCTTTCAAGGTCATGTCAGAAGGGAGCCCTGACCCCCCCTGCAGGTGGGGTCAAACAGGAGCTGGTGCCAGGCACGCCCAGTGTCAGTGGCTCCTTCCCTCACTTCCCACAAGGAGGGGTTCAGGCTCCCACAAACTGCTGCCACTATCAGTGGTCCTCCTCTTTACTCTCTCAGGGAGACCCAGACTGACCAGGCCAAAGGGAAAACTACAGATAAAACAAAGGTGTGAAAGGAGCGATCAACGGAGAGAAATGAAATGGCTGAAACCCACTTTCTTTGAGAATATACAAATGGGCACCTCTGTCTCAGAGTTTCAGCAGAGCTCACAAAGGCAGATAATTCAGTGAATGCCAACTCTTTTCACATCCTGAATGAGATGCTAGATAAATTATGAAGGAGCTCCCAAAATATTGTAAACCCAGTTCTATCAGCTTTAGCCCACTGTGCACCTGCACAGGGATAAGGATGGTAAAGAATTCATGTGGAGAGAACAGTCAGGGAGGAAGGGAGGGGCCATCTCTCACCTAAAGTGGGAGGATGAGGGCTTTATGATTGTCCCCATGAGGTTTAGTGAGGGACACATATGCCTGGTGATGGCAGGGTGGGGGGCGGCTTTATAGGAAAGAGGGAGAGAGAAGATGGGCCAAGGACTATGCTTCTGGAAGACCAGATAGAGAATCCACAAATGTGCCTGCTGCCAGCCATCTCCAGAAAGGCAAATGACTGAGTAGAGATGTCCAGAAAAATACAGAGAGAGGTTTGGAGTCAGCTAGAGGGAACAGCCAGCACAAGTGGCAAAGCTTGTGTCAAAGAATCTACACTCAGAGGCTCCCTGCCTGAGGGTCTTCAAGAAAACTACAAAAGGGCTCAGAAGAGAAAGAGGCAGCTATTGTACAACTGCCACCCAAAGGTCTGATGCCACATGATGGCTGTGTCAGCTTCATAGGATGTGCCCTTCCCCCAGTCACCTGCCCCACTGGGCTCAACTTGAGAGGGTTTGAGTCAGGGGCTGGCTAACTGGGAAGGGGCCAGACCAACAGGGACAAGAGACTGACCTCAAATAGTTAGTTGGCCAAATGGCAGAAGGTTTAAATATCAACTGGGTACAAATCTGGAGTTTTTATGTTCAAATACATGGAACTTTTAAATAATTGATATGATAGTTCTTGTTATTAAAAGTTGTTATAGGACAACAGAACCTGCCCAAGTACTTCTCCAGAAGTCTAAAGCATGGATTTGAAGGGGTCAAAGGAGAAACAACAGTTATATCTGCCTAGTCTACTTCTTTCAATAAATTTGTTATCTGGCACTTAATGGTTATCATTAGAATCCTTTGCCTCATTCAGAAATGAGTCATTTCTAAGTAGAATGCCTCTCTTCTCTAGCTGTATTCTTCCCTGATCCCTAGGTTCCACTGAATCTGCCAGCATTACAATAAAAGGTTAAACGTTTTTTGAAAAATGATCTTTTAAGAATAGAGTTCTTAATTAAAATTAGTTCTTTTTTTCTCCTCGGATTTTTCTGTATATTAATAGAATTCATAAATCAATTTAATCTCTTCCACTAAAGCACTTGTATCATCTTCTGGGGTCCTTCCAATAACTCAGACATTCCATCAGCTCTCAAAGAAGGTTTTTTCCTTCCTAAAGTGATTATAGTGAGCAATTGTGTCCTTAGATTCCTCCACCTCAGAATGAGCAATAGCCTCAGTAACAGCCACCTGGGAGTACTGAAGTTTCAGGATGCATAGAGGAATTTTCTATTTACTTGATTACTTTTTAAAACAGACAAACTGTATTGAAAAATCCTCACTAGCATTTCCATCTTCTGAGATCTGTACATTTTTGCTTGCCAGTTTGCAGACGACACAAGAATACCTATTGCAAATTTCGAGATTTAAAAGACTGACCCATGAATAAAAACACAAAGTACAAGTCAAAGCTTTCCTGTGCTCACAAAGGACTAGGTTCCCTTATTCACAGCTTACTAGCAAACGTGAAGTTGCTTTAATTTTAGTTACTAAATGTTTCATTACTCTTCTCTTGCTGCTGAGTCCCTCCCAGAGAGTTAGGATTGTGTCCCAAAGAACAAAAGGATAAAGAATTAGCCAGCTTTTTCTGACCTGAATTCAATTCATAAGTCATGATTCATAATTGTATTTCTAGTCCGTATCTCTAAGACGGGAGGATTACCTGAGTTATGTATGTTCCCACATTCATATTTCTTTCTGGCCAGTGTTTGATGAAAGCCCAGGGCAATTCAGCCAGTGCTCATCATGTTCTTCACAAAGTATATTTATCTCAGCAATAATTTCTACAGCACTGAGCACAGCAAGCTGGAAATAGCTAAGCTGTTGGTTACCTGAATTGTAGCCAAGTCTGATGGACACCAACGGAAAACAAACAGCAACTGCAAACACCAACCACCTTTGGATATTGTTGTTTTTATAAATTAGCAAGAGCTGGTAAAGAGTTATATAAGACGATAAAATAACCTATGGGGAGTTTAACTATAGCTATAATATATATTCTACTACAGCAATAATTTTCAACCCTTTTCATCTCATGGCACACAAACTAATTACTAAAATTCTGCGTACACACAAAATAGATTTTCTGCTGATCTGACAAAAGATAGGTATAATTTTAATTTTTTCACACCAGATGGCTATTGTTGTGTTAGCTGTTGTCATTTTTTAAAAATTGAAAATCTAAGGCAAAAGAAGTCAGTGCCCCTGGTTAAACAGTCAGGTAATGCATGCTTTAAAATTCTTGTGGCACACCAATGGGCCACTGCACACTAGTTGAAAATCGCTGTGCTACAGCAACTAACTCATCAATTTTTCTGCAAAACAAATGGTAGTGCCCGAATTTCACTATATACTCAGTTTCTGTGTCATGCTCTCCAGGTGGTTCATCTCATGATGCCATTTTGTAACATGAGACCACCTTTTAATAAGAGTGTCCAGGCATTTAAGTAGTTCAACCTTTTGAGTGGGTTCCAAGGTATGCATGCCTCATCCCAAATTCTGTTCTATAATTAATGGGGCTGTTACATTGAAGCCCTGCTACAATAATCATATCAGCCATCAATCACACTAAGAAGAAAACTAAGAAGGCATACTCATAGTAGTTCAAAGAGAGTACATATTGATTTGTGGATTTCATTAGTAATTATTCATGCTACTTTTGACTTCACTGTGGGGAAATTTAATTGGAAAAGATTTTTGCTCTTCAATGACTGCCGGCAGGGACACCCTAATCAAATGTTATTAGCAACATAGTTCGTAGTTATAAAATAATGAGGGGGTCACCCAGACAAGACTACAACCTCAGTGAAGACCATTAAATAGGAAAAAAATGAGACATCTGGTTTAGAAGCCATACAGAAGTTAAAAGTGAGGAAATTTCTAAATAATTCTATGATAAAAGAAAAATCTTTCTCTCGATTGTCATAACCTTGCACCTTGTTGGGAGAGACACTATATACCAGGCAAATATTCTACTATATTGAGCAAAAATAATAATTTTTAAAAATTTTATTATTAAATATATTTATTTTCAGTAAGATATGTTAGCCTGACCAGGCAGTGGTGCAGTGGATAGAGCATCAGACTGGGACGACATGGTTGGAAACCCCAAGGTCACCAGCTTGAGCATGAGATCCTAGACATGACCCCATAGTCACTCACTCTGCTGTAGCCCCCCTGTCAAGGCACATATGAGAAAGCAATCATTGAACAACTAAGGTGCTGCAACAAAGAACTGATGCTTCTCATCTCTCTCCCTTTCTGTCTGTCTGTTCCTATCTGTCCCTCTCACTGACTCTGTCAGAAAAAAAAGATACTTTAACTTGGGATTAAGATCCTGGTTTCTCTTTCTAGCCTTTTCCACAACTGAACTAAAGCAGTAGAGAGGAGAACTGCTGGGTTTCAATACCAAATCATATTTTACCAGTGATGTAAAAATTAGTATTAGTACATCAATCCCTTTTGCTCGTAAGTGAAAATATACCAACAGGACCAGCACTGACCCTGACCAGTGGCACAATGTGATGGACTTGACACACTTCAGCACAATATACTTCCCAAGTATTCAGGCCAACTGATCCCATCTCTCTTCAGATCATATCATATTCAGAGAACCAAAGAGAGGAATATCGTAGAGGTGATATTTTCTTGACAGAAAGAAGGCTTGGGAGACATCAAGACCCTGGTGTTGCTCTTTAGCTTGTTCAGTTGCAATAAGCAAGAAGCTCTCATATCTAAGGTGTTAAATTTTCAGGCCAACACATTTGGGTGTTCAGTTTCTCCCAGATGTTGTGCCTTATCAGTGGGTGAGACATCTCACTTTTCCTCCTTTTTGGGTTTTGCTTCTCTTTCACCTGTGCACTGGGAAGGCTGCATGATCTGCTCAGCAAGAACAAGATGCTAGACAGGTCTTCTACAGTGGATATCCATTAGTCACCTATTTATTCACCTGTTAGCTGCAGTTCTTTGCCAAGAGAAAAAATACTTTTAAATCCCCACCAAAAACAAAACAAACAAAAAAAATCACACACCCAAAATTCCTATATCAAGCTCTCCGACATCTATAGCAGCAGTATATTTGCCGATTTATCTTCACGGGCAAATGAAATAAAAGGCAAGATAAACAAATGGGACTATATCAAACTAAAAAGTTTTTGCACAGCTAAAGACAATAAGAACAGAATAAAAAGACAAACCACACAATGGGAGAACATATTCGACAGCACGTCTGATAAGGGGTTAATAACCAAAATTTATAAAGAACTTATAAAACTCAACACCAGGAAGACAAACAACCCAATCAAAAAATGGGCCAAAGAAATGAATAGAAATTTCTCCAAAGAGGGCATACAGATGGCCAATAGGCATATGAAAAAATGCTCAACATCACTAATCATTAGAGAAATGCAAATTAAAACCACAATGAGATATCACCTCACACCAGTCAGAATGGCACTCATCAGCAAAACAACACAGAATAAGTGCTGGTGAGGATGTGGAGAAAAGGGAACCCTTCTGCACTGCTGGTGGGAATGCAGACTGGTGCAGCCACTGTGGAAAACAGTTTGGAGATTCCTCAGAAAATTAAAAATCGAACTGCCTTTTGACCCAGCTATACCATTTATAGGAATATACCCTAAGAACACCATAGCACTGTTCGAAAAGAAGAAATGCGCCCCCATGTTCGTGGCAGCATTGTTCACAATAGCGAAGATCTGGAACCAGCCCAAGTGTCTGTCAGAAGACGAGTGGATTAAAAAGCTATGGTACATATATACTATGGAATACTACTCAGCCATAAGAAACGATGACATCGGATCATTTATAACAAAATGGATGTACCTTGATAACATTATATGGAGTGAAATAAGTAAATCAGAAAAAAAAAGAAAAACTGAGAACAGCATGATTACATACATAGGTGGGACATAAAAGTGAGAATATGAGACATGGACAAGAGAGTGGTAGTTATGGGATGGGGGGAGGGAGGGAAGAGTGGGATAGGGAGGAGGGGAGGGGCACAGGGAAAACCAGATAGAAGGTGACAGAGGACAATTTGACTTTGGGTGATGGGTATGCAACACAATTGAATGATAAGATAACCTGGAGATGTTTTCATTGTACATATGTACCCTGATTTATTGGTGTCACCCCATTAGAATTAATAATAATAAAATATATATTAATAAAAAAATTCCTATATCATAGCGCTGAAGGAGATCAGATAGATGAGTTGATGACTAAAAACATTATGTAACATGCAAGACTGGATGTACTATTCTCCAAACATAGAACACTTGGGAAAGTCCATTTGTCAGTAGACTGACAAAGACCCCTCTGGAGAGATTTGGCTCCTAAGCAAAGTACTTCTCTCAGATGAGAAGTAAAACCCAGCGAGTTAGACGTGGTGAAAACAAAGAAGAGAGGGGCACTGGGGCTGGTTGACCAAGACCATTAATGACCCAGACAAATGTGGTCCTGGGAACGCCCTGCTCAGAGTGAGCAGTTTCTCCAGAAGAAGGCACTGAGTCAACTGGTGCTGATGTATTGTATTTAGATTTCTATTCATTCTCTTCATTCTTGGGAAATGGAGTGTGGAAGGTATGGGCTTACACTGATTTCCCCCCAACTGCCAGAGGGTCTTTGTCCAACCAGTTGTCCTTGTGCTTATAGTGCCCTTGGCTTTCAATAATGTCCCTCCTTGTTTCCTACAGGCTCCTAATGGATACCAGTGAGGAATGCTAGGTCACACCACACTTACAGATGGAGAATGGATGAAATTCCCATGGAAATATCATCCGCACAGAGGAACACAGGTAAAG
The DNA here is from genome assembly GCA_037038555.1 of Rhynchonycteris naso. Lineage (NCBI taxonomy): Eukaryota > Metazoa > Chordata > Mammalia > Chiroptera > Emballonuridae > Rhynchonycteris > Rhynchonycteris naso. The sequence continues at coordinate 85,227,464 of CM072999.1, read as the reverse complement.
AACTCTTGACTTTTGGGGGTTAATGTATGATTCTCTGGCTGGAATCTGCGATGGCTAGATTTACAAACCTAGTACAGTTTTACTATAGTGGTTATCCAATTCTTAAAAGAATCACCAGCAGTGACAATGTTTCATTTCAATATATTATATCCACCTATATGAGTATGCTTATAAATACGTATGTGTGGGTCTGTGGGTATGTACATATATTGCGTCACTCAGTATGCTTGCAAATATCCATTACTGTCTACTATGCATGTCCATGTGTCCACGTCAAATTCTAAAGGTTGAATATCATTTCCAAAGGATAATTATTTATTCCTAGTTTACTGAATTGAAATAGAACATAATTTTCATCACTTATGAGAAAACGTGTGAACATGGTCATGTTTCATCAATCTATAGGAGGTGCACGGACCTATTACAGTGGTGGCACTTTGGAAATCCCATCACTTGGATACTTGGAGCTCTGAGATGATATTTTTGTGGTCCCAGCTCTAAGCTCTGATCTCCACAACTCTCCTCCTCTCATGGCTCCTTCTAAAGGTTTCCATGAAAACCAGAGTCACCCTCACTGTACTGACTCTAGTTTCCCACTTGATTGTGGTCTCCTTACAAAGCTAGGAGAAAGAAAGGCTAAGAAATTTTTGGGATAAAAAGAGTTATAATGGAATCCTGCCTCTCAAATGTTAAAATGCATTGTTAGACTAAAATAATTAATATAGTGTCCAAATGGTACAATGGAAGCAGAACCATGAACACAATAGTTAGCAATACTATGCAGAAAATCAGCATGTACTATACAAGGCCAATGTAAAGATATTGACTTTACAAATAAAATATAATATGATTATCTCTGGGTGGTACGATTAGGCGTTCTTGCTATTTTCTTTGATTTACATTACTTTTGTAAAAGGGGTTAAAATATATATAGAAAAAATTAAGTGTCTAAAAGTAAATAAAAAACTGAGAAAAATATTTGAAAAACAATTAGACAATAATTTAACAGCCTTAATATATAAAAACTTGCACAAAAAATTATTAACAGAAAATAAAGTTAACAAAGATATTGGGTTAAAATAATATATAAAAACAGTAAGCATAAAAAAGCTTAACCACATCAATAATCAAATAAGAAATTAAGACTTTAAGATATAATTTTATTCAATTAGCAAAGATGAAAAATAACCAACAGGAAAAGTTTAAGAGGATCCAAACATATGGGTATTCCCATATGTTGTTTTAAATGATACTATAAACCTAAATTTTTTATCTGAAATTTTTGGAGTAGTGTTTTAGACTTTAGAATTCTTTAATTATTTTTCAAAAGAAGACACATATAATATACATAAAAAAGATCCTCCAGCCAGGTGAGAGGCTATACTCCATAATCAGACATACTAATATTTCTACAATTAAACGTGTAAATATTCACAAGATGTGGAATAAATAAAAGACTAAAAACAGCATCATTTCTGTTGATGGAGTTTTGACACAAAATGAGTTCAGGTCAGATTTTTGTGGTGAAATAAATTTAAAAATGTATGTTTCTCAGAGCCTTTTAGATTTTGATATTATTGATAATAAATTCTGAACAGTTCAGTTTTTTTTAATAAAAGACTTTATTCATTTTAGAGAGGAGAGAGAGAAACAGAGAAGGTGGGGAGGAACAGAAACCATCAACTATCATATATGCCTTGACTGGGCAAGCCCAGGGTTTTGAACCTGAGACCTCAGCACTCCAGGTCGACACTTCATCCACTGCACTGCTACAGGTCAGACTTAAACAATTTTTCTGAAAGTCTATTTGGCCACGTAATTATAGACTTGGACTTCAAAAAGCTCATACTTTTTGACTTACTTGTATGAGGAACTAACAGAAGTGCAAACAAAGTTATGCACAATGATGTGCAGAATAATTTAAAATGAAATGGAACCAGCATGAAAGTTGAACAACGAAGAAATGGCTGTATTATAGGATAGCCAAATAAAAAAAAATATTATATGGCCATATAAATCATTCGAAAAAGGATACTTACTAACTCAGGAAAAGGCTCATTAGTTATTCTCATTTTTTAAAATATTGATTCATTCACACTAGACTTATTGAGTGAGAGAGGAAGGAGAGAGAGAGAGAGAAAGATAGCGAGAGAAAGAGTCAGGAACAATGAACTGTTGTTGTGTGTGCCCTGACTGGGTCATTAGTTATTCTTGAATGAAAAATAATCAAGACATAAAACTTCACATTTAGTGAGATGTTAATTAAAAACATATACATATATTTGTAGAATAAAATACTTAAAGAAAATACAGCAAAATATTAATAGAGATTATAATTAAATAATAGAATCATGGGTGATATTTATCATCTTATTTATAATAGTGTTTTTCAAATTTTTTATAATGAGCATGTGATGCTTTTTATACTTAGTGAAGTAATTTTCTACATTGTATTTATCTTATTCATCTTACTATTTATCCGAGGACATTCTATAACCCCTGGTAGGAGGTATGTGCTCAACAAATATTTATGGAGTGAATGGCTTTGCATTATTGTTCTTCCTTCCCCTGAAGGAGTCTGGCTTACGGTGCTGAAGCCTTGAGGGAGATTACCATGCTCCCCAGCTCATAGGAGAGGTGGGAGGTGGGGTAACAGCTATTCTCAATGAGATCAGGGCCAGAACTTACTTGACACCTGCTGAAAAGCTCACCACAGGGAAGAAGAGCCCATCCGTGTTGAAGTTCTCAAACATGCCCTGCACCGGCTGCCCATTGATGCGGAAAGAGATGCTGGGCACTCCGAGATCCAGGCAACAGCTTACCACGTCGTCCGACTTCAGAAGGTGCTGGTTGATGGAGGCCACAGTTCTGGGAATGCGGCCTGGAGAGCAAAGAGCAAGAAGAAGGTGTGTGAAACTCTAGAGAAAAGGCTCACAGGTCACGTGCAGGAGGTGAGGGGTATGATGGCAACATAGGAGGTCTTGACATGTTATTGCATTTGAGATGTAACCTTGCTCTCTGAAACGGTGTGAGATGAGTGAGGAAAAGTGACTTTCTAAGCTGGTGAGTGGGCAGCCCAAGACTGCACAAGTCCCAGAGGAAATTCTCAAGCTGTCAGAAATGAGAACAAACAAGAACTCAACCTGTTCAGTGTGTGCTCACATTCTGGCCTAGCGTCTGAGATAATGGATATAAACTACCTTTGCTGTTCTGGCAAGCTTATCCACTGTTTTGTCAGCCCAGTAATTCATTTCTGGAGTTGCAGAAACAAAAGCAATGATAATAGCATTTATCGTGGGTTATAATGTGTCAAGTACTCTTCTAAACACCCTACATGAAATAATTTATACAAAACTCACAACAACCCCACAACATTATTAATTTCATCTGACAGATGAGGGAACTTGAGTCTATGAATATAAGAGACTTTCCCAAGATCATATAGTTAGTAAGAGATAGAACTAAGACCCAAGCTCAGGGAGTTTGGTTCTAGACATGGCCCTTAACTGCTACACACTACTGCCTCTTAAGTGGTATATGGCACATCAATCATTCATCTCTTAACAGGTGTAGGAATTATAATGGTACCTTACAAACAATTCCTGACAGCATCACTATACCCATTTTACAGATGTAGAAGCAGAGTTTCAAGTAAAATCACAGGTCCAGGTAGCAGGTAAAGACTTGGGATTTGAACTCATCCCTCCATGACTTCAAAACCTCTACTACCCTCACCCCCATGCCATCTTATCAAAGAGTGATTGGAAAGAAATACCTTACATATGGGTGAAGTTCTTTTCCTTGTAGTCAGGAGCCTTGAAAGCCCTCACAGAGGTATATATGGCCCCTTCAGCACTGGATGCAGGAGCCTTCAAAGTCAAGACCAGCAGAGCCATATAGCCATTACACCGTGCAGCAGAATCTGCTCATTTCTTCTAAAGAATTTTACTACCTCAGATAGTCAGAAAGACATTGTCACAGTCTGTACTGGTGACCTCTTTTGTTGTTGCATATATTTATCATAGGACATTTTGTCATTTCCTGACCTAACCTAGTGAGAAATCACCTCTTGCTTCTGTCACACCATCCCATCTGAAAGCTCTAAAAGGGAGTTATCATAACCACAACCTCAATCTCCCAACAGGTTTATAGTTCTATTGGGGAGACTACAACAAAGCGGCTGAAGTTAGGTATTAAAATGAGGATTCAGGCAAAAAATTTATGAAATGTAACTTGTTTCTAGATTATAGCAGTAATATATGCTCATTATAGAGATTTATCATATATATAGAAAAGTATAAATGAAGAAAAAATGTAACCAAATAAAAAAGGCCTCTACTCTTTCATATATGTACTTTGCACCCAAAATGGGATATTGTAGGCTTACTAACTTGTTTTAATTACTTCTCAGATTACAAACATTTTATTTATAATGAAAGTCATTAGAAATTGAATTTTAATGGCTTTATAATATACCATAAAAAGCTAATCTTTAAAAATCCCCTTATGATATGTATATTAATTGTTTATAAATGTTATACATATATCTATGCTATGTATATTTCTATCTTCAGTTTAGAACTATTTAAACTCTTGATTACTGAATGTTTTATTGTGATTCCTGTTTATTAGTGGTTACTAGTCTTCTAGTAATAGATTCTAAATTAAGTAGTGGGTTTAAAAATAGTAAAAAAACGACTCTTTCCTTAATAAAAGTTAGGTGCCCCCTTCTGGTTATTTTGGGTGATTGACAAAGCCATGTTGTATATACATACTCCCTATCTTCCACAAACAGAAATGAGGCCAAGTACTGTGCTTGGGGTTAGGGATCAAAGACAGAAGACCCAGTTCCTGCCTTTAAAGAGTCCATAGTCTAGTAGAAGATAAACATTCAAATAAAGAATTCCAGTTTAGTATAAGTATTGGAATAAAAAACATGGCTTCTAGAGGTAGAGGATATCAAGTTGACTTGAAGAATGGAAGTTTCACTAGATAGAAAGAAAAGAGCATTCCAGACAGAATAGATGACTTTATAAAAGTAGTGTTGTGACATACAGTTAGTCCTCACATAACATGGTGAACAGGTTCTTGGAAACTACAACTTTAAGTGAAATGACATATAAGAAAACCAATTTTACCGAATGTGCACGTTTAAATTGTCCCAATCTGAGTAAATGTGGGTGTGAGTGGCCTTAGATGGAAGGGCATATGACCAGGGTGGGCCTCACCTATGCTCTGAGCTGCTAGGATAATCTCTGGCGACCTGTGACTCTGAACTGGGATCAATGGGTTGGAAAATCATAATCTTGTTTTTATTAATCTTTTTAAAATGTATGTATAGTTCACATTTATTTCAATATTTAGTATTTTAGAAGTGTTTATTAGAAGATTGGTAATGGTTTTGTGACCAGAAACATGCTATAGGAACTTAACTCTTGTTTAGTTACTTATGTAATTAATTAACTTTTAAGTGAGAAGAGGGGAGCTAGACAGACTCCTGCTAGGATCTACCCAGCAATCCCCATCTGGGTCTGATGCTCAAATCAACAGAGCTATCCTCAGTGCCTGAAGCCAACACTTGAACCAGTCGAGCCACTGGCCATGAGAGGGGAAGAGAGAGAGTAGGGAGAGTGAGGGGGGAAGAGAAGCAGATGGTTGCTTCTCTTGTGTGCCCTGACCAGGGACCAAACCTGGACATGTACATGCTGGGCCAATGCTCTATCCACTGAGCCAAACTGCCAGGGTCTTACTTGTTTCTTTTAAAGAGAGAGAAAGAGAGAGAGACATACAGGATGGGAGAGAGCTGAGAAGCATCAACTCATAGTTGTGGCACTTCAGTTGTTCATTGATTGTTCCTCATGTGTGACTTGACCAGTAGGCTCTAGCCAAGCCAGCGACCTTGGACTTCAAGCCAGCAACCATGGGATCATATCTATGATCCCATGCTCAAGGTTGGTGGCCTGTGCTCAAGCTGGTGACCTTGGAATTTTGAACCTGGGTCCTCAGCATCCCAGGTAGATGCTCTATCCAGTGTACCACAACTGGTCAGGCTTAACTCTTATTTATATCAATTTGCCTGTGGTAAAATTTACCTCACTTATCTAGTGAATCTTTCATTATTCAAGTCAGTGGTCCCATGCTCCATGCCAATTTGATATCCCCTACCTCTAGAAGTTATCTCCCTTATTCCAATCTTTGGGATGTGGAGGGAAGCTGGAGGACCTGGAGAAACCCACACAGAGATGAGGAGAATATGCAAATGCCACACAGGCAGTGGCCCTGGCTGAGAATAAATTATTTCCTTTATCAACATTATGACAAAGTGAAGTTGAACAAAATGATGTTATTTGAAGAACTGCTGCATCTGCAGAATGGCTAGAGTTTGGTGAGGCTGAGATGTGGGCATCAATGAGGGCTTGATCAGATGTGGTAGGGGGATATACCTGGGTCGGAACCTAGAGCCTGGTCTCCCTGACTTGCAACAACACATAAATTCAGTGCATACTGGACAATTAGCCTGGGTGACCTCAGACTCTTTCAGTAGTTCTACACCTTGTTTCATGACTGAGAATGAGAAGCTAGTTCCTCATTGTAGGTCCTGCAGTAAGAATTATTCAAAACAGAGCAAATCAAAGTCAAACTTGAAGAGTGCTTCCAATTTCTCCATTTGAGAAGATTGAGTACTCTTAGCTCCTTTTATAGAGTTTAGATATCCCAGGTCCCAGAATGCTTTCTTCCTTATCACATTCAAGTCTGTCATGGAAAGAATCTATGAGATTAAAACTTAGCAAACCTTGCTATATTGTCTCATGCTTATGACTTCCTACTTTCCCATTAAAAAAATCAGTATTTCTGCTTCAGTTGTTTCTTTGTCAATTAGTTTAACCTCTGGGATATATCACTGTGGTCACCTGAACAAATCCCAAGAGATTCCTGTAAATTTTGGAAAACAGTAAACTGAAAGAAATACTAGGTTGGACAACTCTCTTTAAAAGCATCCAGATCCTTACTGGATAAAAATACAAATTAGAAGGACCTTTATATTTTGGAGATTATATCAGCTAGGATAAAACTGTGAATTGTGACTCCAGGTCCCTTCTTCTCACACTCTCAGATTACACTCTTGCCTTCTGTGCCACTCTGAGCCTTAGCAGTCAAGATGAAGAATAGCTTTTTCATGGAGGATCGCCATTTCAGCAGTGCTGTGATGCCATCAGGGGCTGAGTTCCGAGTTTTATTCAGCCTTCAATGCACTACAGTTGCCAGTGTCTTTCTGAGGAACAGTGGCTGGGAGAATCTCTCCTGCCTGGCTTACTTTCTTGGTTGAAAACAACCACTAGGATGAGCAATTATGCCCTTGTTGTAAACAACACTGCCTGCTTCTTACCTCTTTTATTCTAAGAGACAGGGTGCCAAGGAGAAGTTGCTGTTGGATCATGCTCTAAGATCATTTACAGGTAAATTGAACTCATAGTCTAGCCAAGTGGTCGGCAAACTGTGACTTGCAAGCCACATGCAGCTCTTTAGCCCTTTGAGTGTGGCTCTTCCACAAAATACCACATGCGGGCACTACATCGATAAGGAATGTACCTACCTATATAGTTTAAGTTTAAAAAATTTGGCTCCCAAAAGAAATTTCAATCGTTGTACTGTTGATATTTGGCTCTGTTGACTAATGAGTTTGCCGATCACGGGTCTAGCCTATTTTTAAAACATATAGTCACTGTTTAGATACACAACATAATCAACAGTTCAAATGCTATTGAAATATTTACCTGAAACCTATGTACTCTTATTGATCAATGTCACCCTATTAAGTTTAATTTTCTAAATAAAATAAAAAAAGACATATACAGTAGAGAATACAGAGTTGGGACTAATAATATCTAGAAATTAAGAGAGACTGCTACTAATCACTGGATAGGAAGTATGCATTTAGCAAGTACTTACAACAATGTAATGGGAAGTCTATTTGCATAAAAATGTTCATTTCAGAGAATATTCATGATATAAAAGGTCATCTCATAAAGCAGACCTAGTTTTAAAATGTGAGTAGTGTGAAGATTTTGAAAAGAGAAAATGATGGAATTATGAAATTGCTTTTGTACACTGTTTTATATATCTGTTCTCATCTAGAGGAAGCAATTGCTACCCTGGTGAGGGCTTTCAAGGCTCCAAATGATTTGAAAGGGTCCTGTATCCCTCATTTAAACAAGATATTTGTCCTTCCAATTGCCCCACAATGAGGTGGCATGGGGTAGGGTGAGGAGTGCCCTTGGAGACACACAGGGCTGAGTCTGAGTTCAAATCTCCAGTCTTTACCTGCCACATGAACCTGGAACTATGACTTTTACTAAACAAAAATCAGCTTCTACATCTATAAAATGGGTACAGTGATGCCCACATGATGCTGTCAAGAACTGTTTGTAATGTACAACTATTATTCCTTTGCTTTTGATGAAATAAATGTGCTATACACCCCTCGAGTCAGTGGTACCTATCTGTTAAGGGGCGTGTCTAGAACCAGACTCTCTGGGCTTGAGTCTTGGTTCTGTCAATTACTAATTGTGTTACCTTGGACAAGTCACTTACCTTTTTGGACTCAATTTCCTCATCTGCAAATAAAATTAATAATGTCAAGGGGTTATTGTGAATTTTGAATAAATTATTCCACTCAGAGTGATTAGAAGAGTGCCTGACACATTCTAACCCACACCGACACTATTATTGTTGTTTTTGTTACTTAAATTACAAGGCTAACAGTGGATATGCTTGCCAGAACCTTGTAGAAATATCACATCTTTTGTAACAACAGGAAGAAATAACAATATGGAGAAGTGTAGCATGGATGGCTGAGTCCAGAAAGTGATTTGGAAATCGCTGTAATTGTGTTATTAAACTCATTAAGTCACTTTATTGAATCACAGTGCTCAAAAGAGCCACTTTCAAATATATTTCATGTACTTAACCCCTTTTAGAACAATGGACAGAAAAATGCTGTAGCAAGAAAAAGCAGAGTTGTTGCAAGAGAGTGTTTCCAAGTTGGCGCAACTGCTTTTCAAGATATTAGGAATGCTGAGTAATCCTAGAGACCACCCACTGAGACAGTCTGAGAAGTCCCCTGGCCTCTGATAGTCTGAAGAAAACCCTGATAGGCTTGGGCCCACCTGAAAGTCCCAGGATACTGGAAAAGGCCATTCCTAACCTAGCATTTTAAGATAAAGGAAAAAGCCACTTTATCACTGGCTGCACATCTTCAAATTAACCCAAGGATTTATTACTGTGGACTTAGTCTATTCCGATGAGTAATGTAGGCAACTGGAAATACTGATGCTCAGCATTTCTATTGCCCCAGGCACCACAGAGCTTGGCATTACAACATAAACACAAATACTTAGGCATTTGGAAATGAGGGGATGCAAATATGTAAAAATGCTGGTGTTCTACAGATTTTGGATCCTGTCCACATAGCACCGGGATTGGAAAGTCTGAGTCACAGTGGGGTGTGTTTCAATAGACAAGCACGTATGCTGGAATTCGTCTTAGTAGGGACACAGGTAAAGACTCTTTTATATAAATTTGGCTGTAGAGACAAATTATCTTGATGAGTCATAAGTCATACTAAAAACAGGAGGCACAATGTGACTCCATTCATTCACTTTTTGTTAACATTTATCTCTCAGGAAGGTCCTCTGCTCCTTCCTATTTTGTAAGGGCAAAAGTTGTTAGAAGGGAAGGGTAGATGTGACTTCCTCCTGTGAAACTGCTCCCTAGCCAGGAACATACTCCAGGTTGCTTTGAGCCAAATTTCCCTCCAATTGAAGATCTAAAAGACTACACAGAGGCCATGCCAAGGGAGGGAAGTGAGGCCATGACAAGAAAAGAGCCATTCCACCCAAAGGAAAATCACAGCAGCTGAGCTGACTCAGTATTCAGGGAAGGGTTAGAAAGGGACATTTGTACAGTTGATGCTTGCAAGTGAATTCACAGGCTTCTGTGGTGAAACAGACTTACTTAGGCTGCCCTCCTGCTATTCAGAGACAAAGCTCATTGCTACTCCCAGGACATCACCTTCCTTTCCCATTCAGCATGGGACTTGGGTTTTTATCCTCTTAGAATGGGCCTATTCTTATAGTCTCAAGTGAGGTGCCCAGGACTGTAGACTTGGTCTTTGTAAGTACAGGGGCCTTATTGACAATGAGGGAAGGGTAAGTCATATTTACTGGGCATCTAGTGTGTGTCAAGAATTTCATGTACCTTATTTCACTTGAATTTTCTAAGTAAGAGCCATATAGCACATCTTCATTGTATGTGAGGAACTCAAGTCTCTGGAAGGTTAAGTAATTTGCTCAATGTCAAAAAACCAGTAAGTAGAGGAGCTGGGATTTCAACCCGGGCATAACTCCAACACCATGCTGTTTCTTCTTGACTTTTTCCAATGACAAAGCATTAGAAGCACTGCAATTTTTTCCAACGACTAACATCTCTACTGTGCTTTAATCAGCACATTAAAGGCCAGTCCAAGGCAGTGGCTTAATTTATGCACACATATAAGTATAAAGTTAATGGACCTGGGCATTTTTCTCTTTTTCCTCAAGTTAAGGGAGAAAAATTGTCACAACCCATTTCTAATCTCTCTCCCTAGCCACATTCCATTCCATTTTATAGCAGATAAGTTGGAGAGTCAGACAATCATCCTATTATCAGATAGTCTGAAATTCACTGCTATCCTGGTGGGAGTCATTAACAGCTGCATCAGCTGGAGCACATGCTGACATATTTACCTGCAGTACCTTCTGCAAGATGTATGTTCCCTGTGTGCTGATTGGAGAATTCAGAATTATGCCCAGACCCAAGGAAGCTTTGTATTTTAGTGAGCATGAAAATTATAAATTTTATAGACACTAGTTTCCCCACATCTCATCAGGCACTGAAGACTGAGAGGGAAAGTCCCTTAAACGCACCTTTATTACTAAGTATGGGTAATGTTCAGAAAGCTATGGTCAGCTTCTGAAAAGGTGCGTCCCTAGCCTCCTTTTCCTATCTCCACTCATCAGAGGAACTTCTAGTGGTAACTGGAGTCAGCACAGGTTTAAGGGGAGCACTGTCCACTTCTGTGCACTGTGCACTCCCGGAACAGTACATAAGTAGATGATGTTCAGGTCCTGAACGCACTGAGAGCAGCCCTTTCTGGACACACAAGGAGTACGTTCTCTGCTTCCCAAATGATTGATGGATTCATTCTGCAAATTTTACAAAGGGATATACTAAGTGTCCCATGCAGTGCTGTCAAGTCTGGGAAAGACCGAAAAATTCTTTCTCTTTGAGGATGGTTAGTTAGCTTCTCTTTGAAACAAGGGTCCAATTTGCTTACTCGAAGGGCGTAGGTGTTTCATAGTTCCTTAACCAGTCCCTATGCAGAGATCTCTGCAGGTGGAGACTGGGATACAGAAAATGTTCCTGAACTGTGGGAACGAGATGGTAGGAGGGAAGCAGCATTCAGCAGGCAGTGGGGTGATAATTTTCTCAAGTCCACCCTTTTCATTCCTTTACAGATTCAATTCTACCAAACTCAGGAGTGGTGGATGTGTGTGAGCACAATGACTTTCTTCTCAAACTGCTGCCCTGGTGAAAAAACCTTCTCAGAACTTCATGACTTCTGGTGACAATCTAAGCCAAATGCTACTGCCGTACAGCCATACACGTGGTGGCTCCTGATGGGACTCTGAGAACAGGAGGGGAAGATGACCCCTCCCCCCATGAAGGCAGAACTGAGGAAGGTCAGGTGGGAGGATGAGAGAACAAGAGAAGACTTCCATTCACTCTAAGCCATCACCCTGCCGTTCTGCCTCTGCTTTGTCTGTACCACACTGTCCCTCAGACACACAGATCATGGACAGAGTAGGGATTTTCTCTTTTTTCCCACAAATAACCCAGGACAAATAAAAATATAAATAAGTTTACACCATTCTTAAAAGTTTAAAAATGTTCACAATTAATTTAAAACAGCAAACACACACAAACCACATTGGGTAACTGCAAGAAGCAAGTCATCACGACCTGAGTGAGTGGTCTTAGCCTGAAAGTTAAGGGAAGAAGGAAAATATGATGAGTTCCCAGTCACACACACACACACTTGTTGTTTAAAGACAAACTTGCCCCTCACACTGTATTTAAGGTAGAATACGTGTCTTGTTCCTTATGTAAGAGCACACAACACAGTGCTTATGTAAAGGACTTCTACAAGGGACGCGGCTGCAGTTTTGCAAAAGGCACAGGTAAGATGTGTGGACACAGCAGCAGAGCAGGGCTCCTGTGTCGGGAGGAAAGCATGAGCGTTTTGGCACTTTCACCCCAGCAGAAGCTTGGGGAAAACAACGTTTATCCTAAGAAAGGAGGCTTTGGATTCTTTCTAAGAGATTAGCATCTACTACTATGCGTCAGGTGCAGATCCAGCCATTTCCTAAAGTGCCTCTTGAAGCGACATGTTGCCTTGACAGGATCATGGACTTGCACACAGATGTGGGTCCTTCCCGGGGTGACCGTGAATAATAACTTAAATAGTTCTGTGCCTCAGTTTCCACCCAGGGTCAGTATTATCTACCTGAAGGGGTCACTGTAAGGATAAAACCAGAGTTCAAACATGGACAAAAGGAATGCAGCAGCTCACTGCCTGGTAAATAAGCGCTGAGTGTCTTCCTGTCCCCGTTTGCCTGAGTGACTGAAGTGCTCTGCTGGCAGCACTGCGCAGACCCAGACCCCAAGCGGAGGAAGTGGAGTCATCTGCACTAGGTCACACAGGTGGACGTGCCAGAGTCATGGCTTAAGAGCAGGGTAATCTTATTTCAGAGCTGATGCTCTTCGCACCTAACTATCGAATTAGTTTACACTCAAATCTGCATCATTTATAGAGAAAGTGACCATGTCACCTTAAACAATCCAAGCCTTAGTCACCCCCAGTAAGAGATAAAGGGACAAAGCATTGGCCAGGTGCTCACCTGACCACAAGTGAAGTCCATCAAAGCCATAGGAGTACAGGTCATCACCAACGCCGTTGCCTCCCCATCCTTCTCCGCCTCCAGGGTATGGAGCATAGCCTGAGGATGAGGCCCAGCCCACACGCAGGTGTGTAGGCTCTGCTGTGAGGAAGGGGTCCACTTGGTCAATAATGAGCTCGAAGTACCACTTCTTGTACTGCGCGGAGCCCTCAGCAACTCCCAGGAAGATGTTTGGCCGAATACTAAAATTAAGCATAGGACCGGTGGCATTTACTGACTCTGAAAAACAGCAAAATTGAACTAGACCAGAGGAGACACTGACCCAGTCAAACCAAGGGCAAGAGCAATTTTGTGTTTTTCTTGTTGTTCTAAAGTAGAAAAAGCTTTGAGCCTCCAATACTTGATCAAGTTCTTAGGAAGGTGTCAGGACAACATTTATTCCATAAGATCCATACATAGGATCTATCCCTCTTGAAATGTTCCATTCAAGGTAACCAACACTTCCTGAGTGTCAGCCACAGGGAGAGATGTTGGAGACATCATGTGGAGCTACACAATTAGAGACTCTCATTTCTATTGTAAGGAGAAGACACGAGTTGTCCCATCTTCCGATGAATTGGTTTAATCACCCTTATTTTCACAACAGCAGCTTTGTTACCCAAACATTATTAATAGCAACGGCCTTTTGAAAGCATTAAGGAGTCAGATTAGAAATGAATCAAACAGGACCTGGCCGGTTGGCTCAGCAGTAGAGTGTCAACCCGGCATGTGAAAGTACCGGGTTTGGTTACGGGTCAGGGCACACAGAAGAAGTGCCCGTCTGCTTCTCTACCCTTTCCCCCCTCCTTTCTCTCTGTCTCTCTCTTCTCCTCCTGCAGCCAAACCTCCATTGGAGCAAAGTTGGCCCAGGTGCTGAGGATTGTTCCATGGACTCCACCTCAGGCTCTAGAATGGCTCTGGCCCCAACGGAATACCACCTTAGATGGGCAGAGCATCACCCCCGGGTGGGCATGCCAGGTGGATCCCAGTCGGGCACATGCGGGAGTCTGTTTGACTGCCTCCCCACTTCTAACTTTGGAAAAGTTAAAAAAAAGAAAAAAAGAAAAGAAAAAAGTCAGACAGAGAAGACAAATACTGCATAGTGTCACTTATATGTGGACTCTAAAAAGAAAAAAATTCAACTCATGGAAACAGAAGAGGAAAGTGGTTGCCAGGGCCTGCAGGAATGGTGGGGAAAGCAGAGGCTGGTAAAAGGGTATAACTTTCAACTATAAGTTGAATAAGCTCTGAGGATCTAATGTATAACACGGTGACTATAGATGATAACATCGTATTGCATAATTGAAATTTGCTAACAGATTAGAATTTAAGTGCTCTCACACACACAATAAAAGGTAAACATGTAAGATGATGGATGTGTTAATTAACACTTTGGGGAAAATCCTTTCACAATGTGTACGTATATCAAATCACCATGGTGTACACTTCATACCATATGTCAGTCAATTATACTCTCAAAAGCTGAACAAAATAAAATTCAATCTAGAGGACAGGAAAGGGGGTGGGGGAAGAAGTCACTCTGAGGCAACTTTGTTAAGAACTAGAGATTTTTGTTGTTGTTGTGACAGAGACAGAGAGAGACAGATAGGGACAAAAAGACAGGAAGGGAGAGAGATGAGAAGCATCAATTCTTCATTGTGGCACCTTAGTTTATGTTCATTGATTGTTTTCCCATATGTGCCTTGTCCGGGGGGCTATAGCAGACCAAGTAACCCCTTGCTCAAGACAGCAAACTTGGGCTCAAGCTGGTGAGCATTGCTCAAACCAGATGAGCCCGTGCTCAAGCCGGTGACCTTGGGGTTTCAAACCTGGGTCCTCTGCATCCCAGTCCAAAGCTCTATCCACTGAGCCACCACCTGGTCAGGCAGGGCTAGACATTTTAATGAATACAGTAAATAGTTAAGAGCTTGGGACCAAACACTTGGAGTTCTTCTGAGCTGTCTACTGCTCTGGGCTGGGGTAATGTTCCATTTTGGGCGGGCAGGAAAATACCAGGCTGGCACCAAGAAGAAAAGGTTTGTATGGATGGTTTAGGTCTGCTGGTGCTCTACACTTCTGAGGGAGGTTGTTTTCTCACCAGTGTAGATTAGGAAGTGGGCCTAGGTAGAGAGTTGCTTAAGAACCTTACACCTGCCTAGTCCAGGCCCAGTGAGTTCACATGACTCACATGGCCGCATGTAGGGACCAGCTGCCTAGGGTTCTGCCAGGGCCCCTGCTTTCTACCCTGACCTTCACAGATATTCCTGAGGTAAATGACCATGTGCCAGAGGATACAATAAACTGTAGTAGCAACACGAGACACCTATTCTAAAAGAGATTTTTAGAAAAAAAAATGGTATATTAAATTAAAAAAATGTAATGAAGAAAGTAAAAGATAGATCTACACTGATTTTATTTTTCTGTGTGACAGAGACAGAGAGAGGGTCAGTTAGGGACAGATAGGCAGAAAGGGAGAGAGATGAGAAGCATCAATTCTACATTGCAGCTCCTTAGCCTACTTAGTTGTTCATTGATTGCTTTCTCATATGTGCCTTGACTGGGGTGGGGGTGGGGGCTAAAGCAGAGCAAGTGACCCCTTGCTCAAGCCAGTGACCATGGAGTCATGTCTATGATCCCATGCTCAGGCCAGCGACCCAACACTCAAGCTGGTGAACCCATGCTCAAGCCTGCAACCTCTTGGGGTTTTGAACCTGGGTCCTCCGCATCCCAGTCCGACGCTCTATCCACTGCGTCACCGCTTGGTCAGGCTGCACTGATGTTTAAAATAAAACCTGTAGCCTGACTGGTGGTGGTGGTACAGTGGATAGTGTATACCTGGGACACTGAAGACCCAGGTTCAAAATTCCGAGGTCGCTAGTTTGAGCACAGGTTCACCAGCTGGAGCGCAAGGTCAACAGCTTGACTGTGGAACCATCAACAGGAAGGATCCCATGGTTGAAGCCTAAGGCTGCTGACTTGAACAAAGGGTCACTGGCTTGGCTGGAGCCCGCCCCCCAGTCAAGGCACATATGAAAAGCAATCAATGAACAGCTAAAGTGACACAACTACAAGTTGATGCTTCTCATCTCTCTCACTTTCTCTCTTTCTCACTAAAAAAAAAAAAAAGAAAAAACAAAGTAAATAAATAATACTTGTGAGACCACTTCCAGTCATATTCTTCAGCCCTCGGTGGCACATATACCTCAACCTTGGGCACTTCAGGAGAACGGGCTGAGAAATGCTGCCATTGGGGTTGAAGTACAAGGCCCTAAAAAAGCACATAATTGCTTGCTCTTGTCGTATGTGCCAGAACCGTCATGGACGTGATGGGTGGGTGGCTCTGGAGTTTAGATCAGCCCTTCTCCTTCCCTGTCTAGAGACAAGATGCTTACCTTGTCACGTTGTTAATCAGCCGTGTCTGCAGGAGCAGGTTTCTCCGGGGTAGCAAATTGTCACAAATCAGATTCTGGTTGGCTCTCACTGCGACCCCATTGCAAAGACAGAGGGAGCACAGCACGTCCAGGACCTGCAGCAAGATACACCCATCAAGCCTTAGGACCTCACTGCCAGGACCCGTGAAAGCAGTAGGCTTCCTGCAGGATGGGGCTAGGTGACAGGTGAGAAGACCTGTTCAGAGTCAGGAAGCCCCACCTCCACCAGCACCCATGAGTGAGGAATGCTCAGAGCCTTCTGTCTCTGGGGAAATAAGGCGGGGCTTCCTTCCAGCCCCTCTGCCCTGGTCTTGTGCCATTTCCTCAAAATTGCACATGTAATTTTTGGTTACTGTTCTGTTAAAGTGGATTGGGCTCTGAGGACAGACTGCTTAGGTTCATATCCCATCCAGGGCCAGAACTAGGGTTAGACATGTAGGCACAGAAGCCAGGCACCTCTTGGAGTTGTGCATGAGGAGAGGTGTGGGCTGGAAGCCCTTCATCAGCCACAAACTGAAGCCCATGCTCCCTTGTGCACCATGACTCTCATAGCTCTGCAGGAAAGGCACCCAAATCCACATTTGGCTAAAGTCCCTCACATGTAGTGGGCTTGGGACCCTCATATGGGTTGGGGAGAGGTGATAGCAGGGCAGATTCTGGTTCATGGGTCTTTCACTGTGATATTATCAAAACTCCTTAATATACCCTTATATTTCTAGAAATCCATATTCAAAAGCATTTCACCTGCTCTCATCTCTCCTCTACAATGATGCCAAACATGCAAGAGCACAGGCAGCCCCTGAATCTACAAGACCAGCTACCAGCTTCTGTTGTTTCTGTTTCCTGACTGGCCTGGAACTGGGAAAGCTCCTGGCCACCTCCATTAATGCTGGCTTCATTCCCACCCGGATTCCTTGTGCAGCATCCTCCCTCATTGAGATCTGCGTTCTGCCCGCCGCAGAGCCGACTGTGCTGGCCCAGGCACTGCTCCTCCCTCTGTCCCCTACAGAAGGGACCATGCAAACAGCAGTTGATAAGTAATAGCCAGGACTGTCACAGGCTGTACCAACTGGGAGGGGTTGGCTGCATTTCAGTCTTTCAAAGTGGCCACCAAAGACTCAATGCTTCATGGGCTGTTTCGTGGATGGCTTCATGCTGTTGGTGGCATCTATATCCATAATTCTCATGAACCAATTTTCTATCTGACTTTCTGAATGTCAGTTTCATTGCCTATAAACACAAAGCACACTATGGGACAAGAAGAAAAGGTGGTTTTATGGACCCTTACCATCACCTTTCTGTGAAATGTATGGGCGGTGGAACCGGAAGTGCAGAGGACAATTTCTCACTCTAAGAAAAGAGTCATAGATGGCCAGGAAATTACAGACTTATCATCTGGTCTATCACACATTTGTTTTGCCTTGGAGTGACAGCTGGAACCTTGCTGTGAAAAGCACACTGCCTAACAGTGTCTCATCTACAAATAAATAGTGCCCTGAAGAACTGGCTGACATTTAGACTTTCAGAAGGCATAGCTTTGGGTAAAATGGGGAGTAGGGATACATTTCTTTTCTAGAAAAGTTTAAATGGGTTTTCCTGAAAGTAAAAGGAGTGTAGAGAGGGCCAGTCTACCATGGAGAACACACAGGTACTATGCCTACAGCTCATCTATACTTTCTGACGGAGAAATAACATCTCGGCCACCCCTGGGATATGTGGCTTGCTGTGGCATTTACTGCTAAATGAGTCACTTGACAGTGTTTCTTCTCATCCTGAGCACACAAGAGACTACATTTCCCAGCCTTCCTTGCCATTATGTGAGGTCATATGACTGAGTTCTGGCCAGTGAAAAGTGGGTACTTAACTTATAGTGATATATTGGCCCCTAAAAATGCACACTGTCCTCTGTGCACTGTCTCTTTTTCCAGCTGGTTGTAGAAATCCAAAGAAAGATTATAAAAGCCAAGGACCTCCTCAATCTAAGTGTGATTCACCTAGGAGCTTGCCGGAAATATAGATGCTTAAACACCATACCTCCTGCCACCACTTACCAGATCACAGACTTCATTTTAGTACCATCTCTAGGAGATTTGTGAACACACTTGACTTTGTGAAGCCCTGTTCTGGGGAATGGGTAGCTGCTAGATGGATGAAGCCTGTCCTTCTGAATGACCATACAGAATGGAGACCTCCCAATAATTGGCCTCAGACTGAGACAAGGCCTATACATATAGACGAGCTTCTAGTCATTCAAGGTCAGATGGGAGTGGATTCTGGTTCTACTCATTCATTCCTTTTACTCATTTCTTACACCTTCAAAAAACATGTATTAAATGCCTGCCACATATGCCATATGAGCTTGGCAATATGGAGATTACAAAAATGATCCCTGCTGTGAAGGAACTAAGCATCTGTGAGAGAAATAGGTATATAAACAAAAGGCAGGATGGAACCATCACATAACAGAATGCAAGCTGTATAAGAATCAAGGAGAGGAAACCATGTCTAACTGGAGTAAGAAAAATAACAGAGAGAGGAAGTGGCATTTGAACTAAGTTTTGAAGCGAAGATAGAATTTTGATGGAGAGGTAGGAAGGGAGGAGATGCTGACAATTCAAAGGGCAGAATGCATTCATAAAATGGGGAGTTGGTAGTGCCCTCCACTCCTCCCCTTTCCACTCGAAAGATGGTGTTCCTTCCCTCTGACGTGTTTACCTGGAACTCGAACATGTTTCAGATGGGTGGTGATGCTTTCCTTGGCAGGGATAGAGCCAGGAACTGAAAATTTTCAGAGACAGAGTGAGGTACAATCACTGTCTCTATTGTAGATAATGCCCATTGTAAGCATGTGATTGCAGAGGGCATGGCACAGAAAGGGATTTCTCAAACCCATGAGATGTACAAACATTTTTTAAAAGAGAAAAATGTCATGTCTCTGAAGACCACTGCTAGAGACCCTCACACTTCAGTCTGAAAAACACAAACTTACAAGAAAATGCCTTCTACCTGAATTCTTCACAGCAAAGAGTTTTTTATTTAGATAACTCTAAACATAAGGACACAAAATTAAACACATTCTCACAGAACATGTGGGTCCTGGAGAACATGGTCATAGACTTCAGCCTGAAAAACGTGGATGGAATATTAAACTTGGAGTTGGGAGACCTAAATTCTGGTCCTTATCTGTCATTCGCTAGCCCTGTGGCTTCTGGCAAGTTGTTTAACATCTCAAAGTCCATGTCCCAGCCTTGTTTCTGCCTCTGTCTAGTGGAAGTACTAGTAATGCACTTTGTGACCTCATAATGACGACTAGAGAAGAAGCATGTGAACACTGAGGACAGTACCTGGCATGTGTCAAATGCAAAATAGATACTAGCTATCATTATCCTCATTATTACTGTCACTGTTGTTGGAGGAGTAGTTGGGATATGCCTGTGGCTCTAAGTTTCTGTACATATTCGGTCACTGTCTTCATGGAAAACTAAGTGAAGAGGCAGAGACATCAGAAAAAAGGGACTGGAGAAAAAAGAGCTGCCTGTACTGGCAAATATCACCTTGGCACTTTCCAAGCTAAGATAAAGTGTTGCAATGCAAGTCTGGCTTATGCTCAGCCTATTCCGTGCCAAGCTACCGCAAATACCCCTCCTGATGATTTGAGTCTGGGCTTCCCTTTGAAAATATGTTATCCAACTGAATAATCTCTAAGAGAAGAACTAAATTCATGGCAAGTCAGTCTTCATCCAAATATCAAAAGACAAAAAGGGCACATCTTGAGGAGACTGTGTACAAGACCACATTGCCTGAACTTTGACAATATTGCCAGAATTTTCAAACAACGCCTTGGCTCCAGAAGATTAAAGACTACTCTGCTAGTGCAGTTGGGTGACACAGTAGGCCAGGTATTAATTCCTAGCAAAGTAGTTCAGCTTATTAGGCCTCAGTTTTCTAAACGGTAGAAAGGGCAGAATAGTCATCAACTTGCTGCCAAGTGACATTCACTAAATACTTTTTGGCGTTTGGCTAAAAAATGCTCCAACAAGCTGGTTTTTATTACATGCGTTAGGTAGTATGATTATAAAGAAGCCCTGGGGACAATGGCATGACTACAGCTTTCCTGTCAAAGGCCTCCTCTTGACATCTGCATGTAGCTCATGGCTCAGACCATGTGTTACTCAGTATGTATCCGTTATTCTTATTACGCTTTGCGGGTGGGAAGAAATGTGTTACAATATCGAGAAGCTGGACTGAAGTTGCAGCCCAGTGCCTGCTTTTGATTGATTGCATTTGGGAAAGCAATTCTAGTCCCCACACATTTCTTTCTATTCTTTGCCAAGCATTTTCACAGATACTGAGGACCATGGCTTTCTCACTTCCTAAGGGTGATACATACCATCTAAGCAATGGTGCAGAGGCTCATTCTCTCAGACCCTCTAATACGTGTCTCAAATGAGCAGTACCCCCGATGATGACTAGTAAAAAGGGCTAGTGATCAAGCTGAGTTCCCTCCCCTTTGCAGGATCCCAACTGCTGTGCCTCATGGCCAGTCATGCCACCTGCTCTTGAAACCCACTCCCTCAACCTTGTAGTTACCTGCCTAATTGTCAGTGCAGCAACCTCCATGTATGAGGGGAAGATGCTGCAGGTTCAGGACAAAACATAGTTTAACACTTTTCCCAAACATTGCTGTATCTTTAGAAATATAATTCCATAAAAATAGATGTTAGAACTTAAAGAGACCTCAAAACAAAAACAAAACAGCAAAAACTGATAACGGTATTCCACCTTAGTAAGCGCCGTGTCTCAGCTGACAGGTGAAATGACAAGGCCCAAAGTCACACAGCTGTTCTGCAACCAAGGCAGAAGCTCCCGGCTTCAGTCCTCTTGCTGGCTCATGTAGTTCTATTTACTTCACTTGGTTTGACTCACAGTCAAGCTAATTTTATTTAATAACAAGACTTTATACATTATTTTTATCTGAATTTTGTGTATCTTCATTAGACAGCTGGTAGTGGCTGTTTCACAGCTAAGCTCCTAGACCGCAGGGGGAGCGAGCCCAGCAGCTGGCTTCATATGGAGCTGAGCCAAGTGCCTCACACTGTCTGCTGTGTGTTAAGGGCTAATGATGATAAGCAGGACTTGGGAAGGTGGTAGAAATGAAGGGAGACCATCCAAGATCCAGTGTGACTGTCTGGCTTACAGTGTCTCCTAGGCAAGGAAGAGTCTTTCAGAACCTGTTTCCCAAGTTGTTTTTTTCTTTTTTTGAATTAAAACCAAGAAAGAGAGCAGACAACACACTCTCAATAATGCAGTGGTAATCAAGTGGCAGGAAGGGAAACACCAGGTCAAGTCGATTGCCAACTCACCTTGTGATTTCGCCCGTGCTTGTCCAGCAGGGAGATGATGGATTTGATGTGGGTCTCAGCGATCAGATTTAGGGCTTCCGGGCTCTCGATCAGGATGCAGTGCAGAACTTCCAGGATACCTACAGGAATACAGCAGAAATCATCTGGACATTAAATAACCTGCCTGCCGGACTGGCCGTAATTTTGAAATTTGAGAATGAAGAAAGACCACCCTGAGGGAACAGAATATCATCAGTTCTCTGAATCTATCACATATATCCAGCCAGAAGAAAGATGCAGTCATCTCTTGTAGACTTCAGAAACCTCTGAGGGTCAACCAGTCTGTAATCAGAGGTGAGTTTCATTTACCATTAACCCCATTTCCCTTTTCCTGGACAAAGACACAATACTTCTGTGTCAAAATATAAAAAAACAGCTGTAAGATGAAATTCTTAATTTGATCAAACCAAGTGAGACTTTATTTAAAAATAGAAAGGCAGACATCCAGGTTACTATAAATTCTAAAGGTCATTAAGGTAAATTTAGACAATAATTGAAGTGTTCCTCAAATAAGAGTTTCTCTAGGAATCACCCAAGAAATTGCATTTATTTTAGATACCCTGGAGTATTGAACAAATTATAAGCTCACTAAAAAATACTATTTGGCTTTGCCTCCCTTTCTTGGCACACTAAATGGTTTTCTGTATAAAGTGAAAGTTTAAGAAAAACTGCCTGTTGTCCCAACAACCTGGCATCTATTAGGGTGAAACCACAGTGAAAACGCAGGGGTAGAAATTGGTCAGTATCTCCATTATTGTTTTTTTCTTAAAATTAATTTTAATGGGGTGACACCAATAAATCAGGGTACATATGTACAACAAAAACATCTCGAGGTTATCTTATCGTTCAATTATGTTGCATACCCATCACCCAAAGTCAAATTGTCCTCTGTCACCTTCTATCTGGTTTTCCCTGTGCCCCTCCCTCCTCCCTATTCCTCCATCTCCTCCCTCCCCCCACTCCATAACCACCACTCTATTGTCCATGTCCCATAGTCTCACTTTTATGTCCCACCTATGTACGAAATCATGCTGTTCTTAGTTTTTTTCTGATTTACTTATTTCACTCCGTATAATGTTATCAAGATCCATCCATTTTGTTGTAAATGATCTGATGTCATCATTTCTTATGGCTGAGTAGTATTCCATAGTATATATGTACCAAAGCTTTTTAATCCACTCATCCTCTGACGGACACTTGGGCTGTTTCCAGATCTTCACTATTGTGAACAATGCTGCCACGAACATGGGGGCGCATTTCTTCTTTTCGAACAGTGCTATGGTGTTCTTAGGGTATATTCCTATAAATGGGATAGCTGGGTCAAAAGGCAGTTCCATTGTTAATTTTTTGAGGAATCTCCATACTGTTTTCCACAGTAGCTGCACCAGTCTGCATTCCTACTGGCAGTGCAGGAGGGTTCCCTTTTCTCCGCATCCTCACCAGCACTTATTCTGTGTTGTTTTGCTAATGAGCGCTATTCTGACTGGTGTGAGGTGATATCTCATTGTGGTTTTAATTTGCATTTCTCTATGATTAGTGATGTTGAGCATTTTTCATATGCCTATTGGCCATCTGTATGTCCTCTTTGGAGAAATTTCTATTCATTTCTTTTGCCCATTTTTTGAATGGATTGTTTGTTATCCTGGTGTTGAGTTTTATAAGTTCTTTATAAATTTTGGTTATTAACCCCTTATCAGACGTGCTGTCGAATATGTTCTCCCATTGTGTAGTTTGTCTTTTTATTCTGTTCTTATTGTCTTTAGCTGTGGAAAACATTTTAGTTTGATATAGGCCCACTTGTTTATCTTGCCTTTTATTTCATTTGCCCGTGGAGATAAATCAGTAAATATATTGCTGCTACAGATGTCAGAGATCTTGCTGCGTATGTTTTCTTCTAAGATGCTTATGGTTTCACGGCTTACATTTAAGTCTTTTATCCATTTTGAGTTTGATTTTATGAATGGTGCAAGTTGATGGTCTAGTTACATTTTTTTGCAGGTAGATGTCCAATTTTCCCAACACCATTTGTTAAAGAGGCTGTCTTTACTCCATTGTATGTTCTTTCCTCCTTTGTCAAATATCAGTTGTCCGTAAAGGTGTGGATTTATTTCTGGGTTCTCTGTTCTGTTCCATTGATCTATGTGCCTGTTCTTATGCCAGTACCAGGCTGTCTTGAGTATAATGACCTTGTAGTATACCTTGATATCCGGAAGAGTGATACCTCCTGTTTTATTTTTTCTTTTTAAGATTGCTGAGGCTATTCGTGTTCTTTTTTGGTTCCATATAAATTTTTGGAATATGTGTTCTATATCTTTGAAGTATGTCATTGGTATTTTAATTGGTATTACATTGAATTTATAAATTGCTTTGGGTAATATAGACATTTTAACGATGTTTATTCTTCATAGCCATGAGCACGGTATACTTGTTTGTATCTTCCTTGATATCTTTTATCAATGTTTTATAATTTTCCTAGTAAAAGTCCTTAACCCCCTTGGTTAAATTTACTCCTAGGACTTCCAGAATTATGTTGAATAAAAGTGGTGAAAGGGGGCACCCCTGCCTGGTTCCTGATCTTAAGGGGATTGCTTTTAATTTTTCTCCATTTAGTATGATGTTTGCTGTGGGTTTGTCATAGATGGCTTTTATCATATTAAAGAATGTTTCCTGTATTCCCACTTTACTGAGAGTTTTGAGTATGAATGGGTGCTGGATTTTATCAAATGCCTTTTCTGCATCTATTAAAAATTATCATGCGATTTTTGTCCTTCCTTTTGTTCATGTGGTGAATCACATTGATTGATTTGCCAATATTGAACCAGCCTTGCCTCTCCAGAATAAATCCCACTTGATCAAGGTGTATGATTTTTTTCATATATTGCTGAATCCCATTGGCTAATATTTTGTTGAGAATTTTTGCGTCTAAATTCATCAGGGATATAGGCCTGTAATTTTCTTTCTTTGTGTTGTCTTTGCCCGGTTTCGGAATCAGAATTATGCTCGCCTCATAAAAGGAGTTTGGAAGTCTTTCTTCCTCTTAAATTTTTTGAAATAGCTTGAGGAGGATAGGAGTTAGTTCTTTGAATTTTTGGTAGAATTTACTTCTGAAGCCATCAGGCGCAGGACTTTTCTTTTTTGGGAGTTTTTTGATAACTGTTTCGATCTCATTTGTTGTAATTGATCTGTTTAGGAGTTCTGATTCTTCCAGATTGATTTTTGGAAGATATATGATTCAAGAAATTTGTTCATTTCACCTAGGTAGTCTAATTTTTTGGCATAGAGTTCTTCATAGTATTTTCTTACAATGCTTTGTATTTCTGTTGTGTCAGTTGTTATTTCTCCACTGTCCTTTCTAATTTTATTTATTTGGGTCCTCTCTCTCTTTTTCTTGGTAAGTCTATTTAAAGGTTCATCGATCTTATTTATATTTTTAAAGAACCAGCTTCTGGTTTCATTGATCCTCTGTATTGTTTCCTTAGCCTCTATGTCAATTATTTCTGCTCTGATATTTATTATTTCCTTCCTTCTACTGGTCCTGGGCTTTATTTACTGTTGTTTTTCAAGTTCTTTTAGATGCAGGGTCAGGTTGCTTATTTGAGCTCTTTCTAGCTTCTTTTGGTATGCCTGTAGTGCAATAAACTTTCCTCTCAGTACTGCTTTTGCTGTGTCCCATAAATTTTGAGTTGATGTATGCTCATTATCATTGGTTTCTAGAAACTTTTTTATTTCTTCTTTGATCTCATTGTTATTCCATTCATTATTTAATAACATGCTATTTAGATTCCAAGTGTTTGAGTATTTTTCAGTTTTTCTTTTGTCGTTAATTTCTAGTTCCATGGCATTGTTATCAGAGAAAATGCTTGATATGATTTCAATCTTCTTAAATTTATTGAGACCATTTTTGTGTCCTAACATGTGGTCTATCCTAGAAAACGTACCATGAATGCTTGAGAAGAATGTATATTCTACTGCTTTAGGGTGAAAAGTTCTGAAGATATCTATTAAATCAAGTTGATCTAGTGTATCCTTTAAGTCTGCTGTTTCTTTAATAATTTTCTTTCTTGAGGATCTATCCAGTGTTGTTAGTGGGGTAATGAAATCCCCTATTATTATAGTATTGCTGTTAATCTTGCCCTTTATACCCATCAAAGTCTCCTTTGTGTATGTCAGGGCTCCTATATTTGGTGCGTAGATATTTATAATAGCTATATCTTCCTGTTGAATTGTTCCCTTTATCATTATGTAGTGTCCTTCTTTATCTCTAACTACAGCCTTTGTTTTAAAGTCCATTTTGTCAGATATAAGTACTGCTACCCTGGCTTTTTTTTCATTTCCATTTGCATGAAATATTTTTTTCCATCCTTTTACCTTCAGTCTATGTGCATCTTTTGTTTTAAGGTGTGTCTCTTGTAGACAGCATATGTATGGGTCCTGTTTCTTTATCCATGCAGCTACCCTATGTCTTTTGATTGGATCATTTAATCCATTTACATTTAAGGTTATTATTGATATGTAGTTTTTTTTTGCCATTTTATTCTTTAAAGCTGTATTCTTCTTTTGCTATATTCTTTCCTCTCTTTGAACTGTTCACAACAGGCCCCTTAGTGTCTCTTGCAAAATTGGTTTGGTTTAATAAATTCCTTGAGGCTTTCTTTGTCTGGGAAGCTCTTTATTTCTCCTTCAATTTTAAACGTTAGCCTTGCTGGATAGAGTAGTCTTGGTTGTAAGTTCTTGTAATGCATTACTTTGAATATATCTTGCCATTCCCTTCTGGCCTGAAGTGTTTCTGTTGAGAAGTCCGATGTCATCCTTATGGGGACTCCTTTGTAGGTGATAGCCTTTTTTTCTCTAGCAGCTTTTAAATTTTCTCTTTATCCCTTAGCTTTGGTATTTTAACTATGATGTGTCTTGGTATAGATTTCTTTGTGTTTCTCTTTAATGGAGTTCTGTGTGCTTTTGAATGTGTGGAATGTTTCCCAGCCTTAATTTAGGGAAGTTTTCTGCTTAGATTTGATTAAACAAAGTTTCTATTTCTTGTTCTCTCTCCTCTTCTTCAGTAACCCCTATGATGCGAATGTTGTTTCTCTTCATGTTGTCACAGAGTTCTCTTAGAGTTTCCTCACATTTTTTGAGTCTCTTTTCCTTTTTCTTCTCTGCTTCTGTGCCTTTGTTTATTGTGTCTTCTAACTTGCTGATTCGATCCTCAGCGTGATTCATCCTGCTTTTAATTCCTTCCATTGTGGCCTTCAGTTCTGATACTGTATTTGTCATTTCTATCTGATTCATTTTTATTATTTCAATTTCATTTTTTATACTTGTTATCTCTTTATTTAGGTGTTTATAGTGACTATCCATTGTTGCTCTAATTTCTTTGAACATCCTAACTATCATTATTCTAAATTCTGCTTCTGGTAATTTGGTTATATCTGGTTCATTCAGGTCCTTCTCTGGGGACTTCTCTTGATTCATTTGGTTTGCATTCCTCTCCCTGCCCATTTTGTCTGTGTATAAGCAAGTTGTGGCCACTGGAGTCCAGTAGGTGTTGCCTTTGTGTTCTCTAGGTGTGGTCTGTCTGCAGGCCAGCTACCCCCTCTGCCGCTGCCTAGGGCGGTTGGGTATGGGCATTGCCAGCGTCGGCCCACGGTGGCTGTTACTGTGATTTCCGCCTCTCCTTTGTAGGAGGGGCTGTCACTCAAGCCACAAGTCTCAGCACCAAGAGTAGAGGTGAGTACATTTTCTCAGTTGCGGACCCAGCCTGTTTCTGGGCTTTCGCCCAGCACCCGCAGTCAGAGCCTGCTCGCCAGAGTTTCATGGGTTGGATGGGGCTTCTGACATGCTCTCAGCTGTGAGCCTTTGCCCATCCAGAGCTTTAGCGCCGCCCTCGAGGTCAGTGCCCTCCTGTGCAGGGTCGCAAACCAAGGTTTATTGGGCTGGGCATGGCTGCTGGTGTGCTCTACCCCGCCCCTGCATTCAGAGCCAACTTGCGCATGCAGGATGGTAAACCGCGATTTCTCTGGCTGGTTGGGACTGCTGGCATGAGCTCAGCCGTGAGCCTCTGCCGGTCCCTGGTCCTAGCCCTGTTCCTGCAGTCAGGGCCGGCTTGCGCAGGGTCGCAGAGCAGATCTCTGCCCGTTCCTGGCCTTTCGCTTTTCCCCCGCAGATGGGGTTACAGGCGAGACCGCAGCTGCCGGACCGCTTTTTCGTGCCTCCCCTCTGCCCATGCTGGGCTAGACTGTGCTCACACCGGCTGGGCCTCCACCCCCGCAGACAGAACTGCGTTTGAGTGTCCTGCCGCCACCATCCCTCCAGCAACCCTCAGCAGCATAGGAAGGGGCCCCACAGTTCAGATCCTAACACTCCATAGACCTGGGAGCTCCCTCCATCTAAGCAGCTCTGCTCTAATTGCTGCGGGAGAGCTTGTTTGGCTGCTTTACTGTCTCCCTTTGCTGGTATTGCTAGTTCCAGGAGAAATATTCATTTTTGATTAGGGAAGTGACTTAGCCCAGGGGTTAGGGTGGCTGTCCCTCAGAATGTTTCTCCCTGTGCCTTCAGTCCACACTCTCTTCCCGTTGCTCTGGTCCTCTCCTCTGTCTCCGTTCCTCGGAGCCCCGGGTGCGTGGTTGTGAGAGAGGTTTTCTGCGCTGTCCCTTTAAAAAGAATCTTGGGTCTGAGAAAACTGACTCTTTTTCACAAACAGTATCCTCACTTGTTTCACAACTCAATACTGTCCAAATGCCTCTTCTAGGCTCTGCGACTGCAGGCTGGGGCTTTGTTCCTGGGACCCAGGTCCCTCTCTCTCTGCCAAACTCTCCTCCTGCCACTCGGGTCTCTCTGGGCTGCCGTTTGCTCCGAAGAGCTTGGCAACCCTCTTCGCGTTTTCGCTATTCCTACCAGTCTCAATATGGCTTCTTCTGTGTTCCTTGGTTGAAGAGTCCACTTAGTTTAGTTCAAAGTTGGTTTATCCAGATGATGGTTCTTAAAATTGAGTTATAATCCACTTTGGTTCTGGGAGTTGGAAGTTGGTACATCCGCCTACTCCATCGCCATATTGCTCCTCTCCATTATTGGTTTTATTGAGAAAATTCCCCAAGGTTTCCATAAATAACTCTGATATATAATCTGGCCCATGGGAGGAGACACTGCTGACACATGGAGGTGGACATGTGGAGATGGACATGTGGAGGTGGACAGTCCTGGGGGAACATTCCCTTGGCCTGATTTGTCCAAGCTCCTGCCACCTCTACATAATAATAAAAGCATCAAAACCTTTTGGCTTCCTAGAGAGGCCCCAAACCTGTCATGTCCACTCATCTCTGAGGAAGCCAACTGCTGAGCCTTACGGCATGGTCACTTGGTCACGTACCAACAATGACTACTCTCTTGGCTCAAATTCTCCATGAGTCATGAAGGGCTCTGGATATGATGTCAACAGTGACTCAGGAGGTGGGAGGACCATAATCTCCTCTTATTCCATGGTCATTTTTCAGTTCTGCTTTTAACCCACATTGTCACCATGCACAGAGGGAATTTAGAAACCGAGAAAAAGGGAGAGAGAGAGTCCAAGTAGCACTCAGAGGAGATGGGGACCCTGGGTGAGGACGGGGGGCAATGAAAAGATCATCGTCCCCCCATCAAAGGTGGGAGGCATGAAGATGAAGGCACAGTGTGAAAAATGAAACAGAGAAGGACAGACTGCTGAAGTTGAATTAGAATTGCTAAATAAAGTTTCAGGGAAGCCAGAAGGATTTAGCTCTTTTTGTTGTTGAAGTAATTATTTGATTGTTTTCAATCCACTGGAACAAAGAGTTGTTCAAAGATTTAACATTGTTTTCTTTTTATTTACAGAAAGGAAGGAAGGAAGGAAGGGAGGGAGGAAGGAAGGAAGGGAGGGAGGGAGGGAGGGAGGGAGGGAGGGAGGGAGGGAGGAAGAAAGGAAGAAAGAAAGAAGGAAAGAAGGAAGGGAGGAAGGGAGGGAGGGAGGAAGGGAGGAAGGGAGGGAGGGAGGAAGGGAGGAAGGGAGGAAGGGAGGGAGGGAGGAAGGGAGGAAGAAAGGAAGAAAGAAGGAAGGAAGGAAGGAAGGAAGGAAGGAAGGAAGGAAGGAGGGAAGAAAGGAAAGAAAGAAGAAAGAAAGAAAGAAAGAAAGAAAGAAAGAAAGAAAGAAAGAAAGAAAGAAAGAAAGAAAGAAAGAAAGAAAGAAAGAAAGAAAGAAAGAAAGAAAGAATGAGTCCACCTTCTCCATTGGTTTCCCGCTAAGTCTTACCCGAGGAAGATTCCAGTCTGTCCAATTTGCTGATTAGCCAATCAAGGTTATTGGAGAATTGAGCACAATTGTTTCTGTTTCCACGGATGAGGGCAGCTGCAAACAAGGAAACATTTGATCATATACAGGTTAAAGGATACAATGATGGGCACGAGAACTTGGGAAGCTGTTAAATATATTTCAGCTACTTAGCAACTGAAAGGATCTGAATGACAACTCTCCTCTCCCAGGCCCATTGATACAATCCTGTTTCTATATCCAACATTTACTCAAATACTCCCAGAGAATCTGCTATGTTTCAGGCACCTGTCTAGTTTCTGGGAATAGAGCAGCGGGAACATGTCAGCAGAGTCCCTGCATTCATGAAGTAGGAGAAAGAGGCAATAAATACCCAAATTAATAAAGTTATGCCAAATGGTGACAGGCAAAAATAAAAAAAAATACTATCTGCTTGGTTATTTGTTTAAGGACTCAATCCCCCACATTGCTTTCTTAAACCTAGCTAGAGATTTACAATTTTCTCAGTGCTAAAAGAAGGCACCTAAGTGAACACAGTAGGATATGTTGCTTAAACTACCAGGTAAGCAAT
The DNA here is from genome assembly GCA_037038555.1 of Rhynchonycteris naso. NCBI lineage: Eukaryota > Metazoa > Chordata > Mammalia > Chiroptera > Emballonuridae > Rhynchonycteris > Rhynchonycteris naso. The sequence continues at coordinate 85,196,745 of CM072999.1, read as the reverse complement.
AATTAAACTCTAAAATGTATACAACACATTAATACAGGACAGTGGTTCCCAAAGTACGGTCTCTTGGACTTTGGTCAGTGTCACCTGAGAACTTGTTAGAAATGCAAACTCTCTGGCTTTATCCCAGACCTACTGAATCAGAAACTGCTGGGATGGGGCTCAACACCTGTGCTTTAACAGCCCTCCACTTGATTTTGATGCTTTCTCATGTTTGAGAAGCAATGGGAGATGGTGTTGCTAAGGGAGGGAGGGAATATGTTGTCATTAGATTTTCACCAAATCTGGATCAAGAAGTAGCCTTCCCTCCATAAGTCAATGGCAGAGGTAACTGGAACAAGTGCCTGTAAACTGGCTGGCTGCAAGTAGCTTGCTTTTTGGTGCTGTTAATTTTCAAAGACTGGGTTTATAGATGCTTGTAAGGCATTTGGATAAGGAAAGGACATCTGCTTTGTACCTCTGCATTTAGTGGAGAGCAGAATTCCTTTTGAGCTCCACAATTGCTTTCAGGTCAGCTTAAGCTCAGGGCCCCAGTCTGCCTGGGCTTGAGCCATGGTTCCCACACTTGCAACTTGTGTGACCTGGAGTGTTTCTGAGCATCAGTTTCTTCATCAGTCAAGAGAGGACAATAGCAGGACCTACACTTCAAAGTGTTGCTCTGAGGATCAGAGCGATATTCCACTGTTAGACACACAAAGCTCAATAAACATTAGCTATTATTGTTGTAATAATTATTACTGAGTGTGAGCTATTAAGATTCAAGTGGGAAGAGGCTTTGTAAGGTCACACAGTACCGTGGCAGCCAAAATCAGCCCAATCCTTGACACTGAGAATGGGTCTAACCTGATTCTCTGGGTTCCCCTCTTGCTCTCTCTCAGCCTTCCATGGACTTCCTTTAATGGGACATACATGTCAGAACAAAGCTCTAAAATGCTGCCCTGTCACCAAGTCTGAGCAACTCCTGGTGGCCACCTCCTTGCAGAGGCCAATATTGTTTTCCACTGTGTTCCTCCCACGGCCCGTGTCTGGGCCCATGTAGGGGCACCGGATACAGCAGGCCCCAGAACAGCCCTCACACTCTGCTGTGAGAAGAAAGGCTGCATACTGAAATATCCTTACTTACCATCCATTTTTCCCATCAAAATGAAATAAGGACCAGGCTAAAGAAGCAGGAATCATGTCTGAACAATAAGCAGACAGTGAAAGGAAGCAGTTAAAGGGAGTAATGGTCCTTCAAGTGCAGGTGTCAGAAGTCTAGCACTGGAGGCCCTGTGAACAAGTCCTGGGCTTGTTTCCTCGTGTGAAAGATGAGGAACTGAGGTTCCGCGAGTGTTAAGTGACAGCCAAGGATTTCACAAAACTGACCACCACCTGCTTCCACTTGCCACTGACTTACTGCTTGAAGTTTGGAAAGTACAATAAGCTACCAGTTAACGGAATGAATGGCTGCGTTAGAATCAAAGAATTAACAAAAGGCTTCCAAGGAATGAAGCTAGATGACAATCTTGGTTTGTTGCTGGAAATTCCGTAGAGACCACCCTTGGCAATGTTCCCAGGGAGGGTGCTGTGTGTATGCACTTACCCAGCAACTGGTACAGGAGGTTCAGAATTTCTTTCCAGGCCATGCTACTCTCTTCCCTTGCGATCCCTGCAAAGTGTGTGACGCTGTTGTAGACATTCAAGCGATCAATGCAGTTTAACACAAGGGATAACATCCCCTGTGAAGGCACATAGGGGAAAAGTAAAACTTCTCGATTAAGAAAGTGGACTTTTGTTTTTCCCCTCCCATGACATGCAACTTTTAAGGTTAATAATACAAATATGCAAATAGACCATCATGATGCCAGCTTGAGGGTTTTTTTATTCTGCCTAAAAAAATCATGCACTTTTATGCATCAGAGACTCAAATAGCATTTATTTTGGAAGTCAGCAGTCTCCTCTGACAGGACTGCCCCATGTGTTGAACTCAAACCAAGGGCAAATTGAGGAAGAGGGAGTATGAATGAGTCTCACAGATACCTGCTTGGTGCTCAGTGTGAAGTGACTCTGACTCACCCACAAACAGCCGTGGATATACTATTTTTCTCTTAAATCTCAAATAAATTCAAGAAAGTCTATTCAGCTACACAAGACAACCATGCTAGTTCCCTCTCCTTCAAGTACCCCCCATCCGTCCTCCCAAAATGTGGGATTTAGAAAAAATAATACAAAAACAGTATTTTAAATTACTGTTTCATTTAATTACAATATCATGCCACCCTGTTAAAACATCTGTGCCTAGCTGCTTTTAAGGAGATGTAGTTCCAGTAGCCGATGAGGCATAATGTCCCTAGAGCCAGTCCGCTTAGATCATCAGACTGACTGAGCAGGGATGGGTCTATATCCCCTGACACTGACTTTGGAAATGGCCAAGGACAGGCTTTGTCCCCAGGAACGAGGGGCCTCAGGACACTGCAGGAGTATGACCATGGCCTGTTAGTGCCAAAACACCATGTCCAATTTCATAGAAGCCATGTGACTTGTCTAAGGTAATTCACAGCCAGGGAGGGAGCCAGAACAGGGCCCCTGGCATCCCAAGTGAGTGTTTCCCTCATGTCCAGGCCCCATCCCTGTGGCTCAAATGCTCAAGTTCTACCTAAGTGCCAGCATCATGTATCTTTCAGACCAGCTTCTCAGTCATTTCTGACGGGCAACCTGGGTATTTGTGTTTTTCAAATAGGTTTCCTAGGTAAATTCTGACTTCTTCCAAAATTTAGGAATTGCAGCCAATGTCCCGGTCTCTTAGCTGAGATTTATTGAAATGGATTTTGGATACACGTGTCACCGACACTTTAAAACATAATCTGGTTTGAATGTGCCCATGTACGTTGTTGCTACCACGCATGCTGCTGGTGCAAGCTGGGCGGTGGACAGGGAAGGCCAGCCCCCTGGTAATCCTTTTCTTCCCAGCTGCCTCTCTTTCTCAGGCTCTGTGTCTCTTTCATAAGCATGTGCATGCACGGAGACAAAGCAGTCACAGGAGTATTTTAGCTGTGGACACAGAGAGAATCTCAGCTTTTAGTTCCATGGACGTACCTCTTCCTTGAAAAGGTTCTGTCTATTTTTGAGTGACCGCAGCTTTTTCTGCTTGTCCTCATGCTGCATCTCTTCCTCTGGGGGCTGGAAGTAGGCGATCAGGTCCCGTAAGGTTTGTAGGACCTCTTCTGTTGGCAGGGTGACAGGGGCCACTGTGCGATTGTTGCCACTAGAAAACCCAATATGAGCACGACTCAGGCATGGGGCCTCCAGGAGGGACCTTGATAATCAATCACTAGGTTCCAGTTCCCACGTGCCCCCCGCTGGGCACAATGCACTGCCTCCTCAGGTAGTCGCTGCATGAATGATAGCAAACTGACATTTGCCAACTAACAGAGCGACAGAATAGGATGTTCTAATTTTTAAAACCACATGATAAATAAAATGACCTTTGGCTGTCTGCCATACTTTTTCTTTTTTAAATAAAAACATCTTTTAAATTAATAAATGTATTCACTCCTAGTTTTTTCACTAGTATCTGTTTTTCTTGGAATTGGTTTAACATAAGGCTGGGAGGGTTTCCATCACTGATCTCCCCCTCCACCTATTTCTGTGTCGTCCCTCTGTCTCTCCCATGTGTCTTTTTAATATCTGCACATGTGTCTTTCTCTTAAAGCTTCTGTGGGTGTGTGTGCACACACCTGCTTCCCTCATCCATTTGTTGATGCCCCCTTCTGTGCCTGTGCCTTTCTTCTCTTTCTCTGTGTGCGCTCCCTTCGCGTCTCCCCCTCCTCTCTTTCTCAGTATCCCCCCATCTCTCCACATCCCTTCTCTCTGCCTCAGTGTCCCCCTCCTTGGTGTCCCCCACCACCTCATCCTCTCTCTCTCTCTCGTGTTCCTCCTTATTTCAAATGTGTCTCTGTCTGACTCAGATTGTCATAATTTTCAAAGAGTCTTGTAATCAATCTTGTCAACAAAGAGAGATCACAACCTCCCCAAATGGTGACATGAGTCCTCATTTTCCCATCCCCTTGAGGGGTACACTGGTGTGCCTTCGTGATGGTAACAGATGAGAAGAGGTATGCAGAAATGGCCCCGCCCCACCCCCACACTAGGGAACTGCATCATTGGCCCCTAGGGTCAGAGAATTAATCAAAGGTATAAATAATGTCAGGTCTTTCCCTTGGGTCAATTTCTAATGAGTTCCCTTCGCATTCACAGTGTATCTGGTTATATATTAATCTGGACACATGAGAAGAAAAGTATTCTCTAGGTCTAAAGCAAAGGCTGAACAAGATTCGAAACTACACAGGTTATAAGGTGACAGTCATTCCAAATTTGTGTAAAAAATGCCACCAGTGGATTGTATAGGCAGAGCTCCTTCTCAACAGTGTGTGCTCTAGCCCAAGGAAGGTGCTCAGAAAGTGTTTAGTAATGATTGAGATATTTTTGGACACAAAGGCAGTGGGGAAGGGAATGCCATAAGGATACAAGGTGAAGATTTGGGGTTACAAAACCCAATCAGAAATGATACCCCAATTCTAGATTCAGTGAAGGGATGGATATGTTTTCTTTAATGTTTTTGGTCCAGTTAAAGAGTTTCTCTCTCTTTTTCTTTAACATTCTGAGTTTATGAGAGACATTGATGCCAATTAAGTAAGCAGTTTTTCTTTAAGTGATAAGGAAAGGTGAAAAGGAGGGGTTTGTTGGCATTTTTGTAGCTTTAAAAGGCAGCTACACAGAGGGTTTGAAAACCCAGACGACAGTCACTGCCATTAACCGTATCAAGCTGGAGTGCCTCCTAGCCTCTGGTCTTTCCATTTTATATCTGGGAAATAGGGCAGGTATACTCTGTGATAGCCAGGTTCTTTCTGGGTCTAATTTTTTGTTTTGTGGGTTTTCACTGCTGATTACTTCATCTTGCTCCTTAATAAAACATCAGTATAACAGTCCTCCAAGGGACTGAGGCAGATCCCTCCCTTCCTTCAAAATCAAACACATATACCACATGCCTGACACTGGGGATAATGACCTCTGAATGGCTTAGTGATGCTCCCAGTCCACTCTAGAATCCTGGGGGGGGGGAGACCCAGAGGGACGGGGCCAAGATCACATCTCCACTCAGAGCTAACTGCAACTGACATCTATCTTATCCCAGGATTTTCGACTCTACAGCCACTGCCTTACTACATTCTCGATCTTTGCCAAGAATTTCTTTTGTTAAATTCAAGTAAGGTCTCGTGTGATTCTGAGTATCTACCACACCATGACCATAACACATTTATATATTGTTTAAATTCAGAGGTCTGCTGGGCAGTTACTGCCTCTTCAGCAGGACTTCTGAGAGTCCCTCATCTCTGATATTGCTCATCTGTCCTGTTGGACAGCTCCCAGCAACTGTACAGAGGATGATGAGACAGTACAAGCAAACTTTAACCTTTTCTTCTTCATTGTTCTTTCTTGTTCCTTCCCTATTCATTTAATGTTAATATGCTCTCCCACGTGGCTACTCCTTCCCTTCAGTTTCCATTTGTACACAGCAGGTGCTGTTGGTTTCTCAAGAGAGATGGAGGGGAGGGGAGAATATAGTTCCAAATTATGTTTTTATCCCTCACTTGCCAGCTCTTGCAAAGCAAGTACAATGGCTTCTGCAGTCCCTACCCCTGCTACATTGGTTTATTTTTTATTCGTCCTTTCTTTTAAAACATCTTGTGGCTGGGAGAATCAAGAATTCCCCCACTGATGCTGAGAATGACTGAGAACAGCTGAGTGAGGAGTTCAGCAAATCTTCTCTCCCACAAAATAACAACAACATTGGAAAAAATCATCCAAAATAACTCTGCAGAACTCTGGAAATGATCAAAGGCATACAAGTTGAGAAGGATGTGTTTAAAAAATAAGAACAGGGGGAGTCTGTGGTGTTTCAGTCTGAGGCTGTCCCCAATCCCCGCTTTGCAGAAAAGAAATTCTAACAGAGGAGGCAGACCATGGTCATGGCCACCCACAGGCTCAGGAAGGACCAGAGGTGCATGTAGCTATCTATTGTTCTCTATGTCTTGGTCTGCCTTCTCTGTGCAAGCAGAAACTAAAATCTGGAACAGACTCAAAATTGCCTGAACTTTAACATGTTATCCAACCCACATGGGTAGCAGGCTTTTCTTATGAGAAATACTAAGAGAAGTCATCCAGGCTGAAAGGCAGCAACTAGAATCAACATGAAGAAATAAAGAGCACTGGTAAAGGTAATTATGCAGGCAGGTACAAAAGACAGTACAAATATATAGATTTCTCTTTTGTTCTTGTACATAATTATAAAAAGCAAATACATAAGATAATAATTATAAAACTGTGTTGCTGGGCTTATAATACATGAAGATGCGATATATTGACATTATCACAAAGAAGCAGGGGGAGGATAGAACAATATTAGAGCAAAGTTGCTTTCTTTACTTGTTAAGCTTACATTAATTTGTTTCAACCTGAATATATACCGAGTTCTCTAGAGGACCCACTAGGAAAATAACTTTAAAATATTTAAATCTCAACAAAGGAATTAAAATAATACACTAGAAAATATTCAATTCAAAAGAAGGTAGTAGAGAAGAACAGAGAAACATAAGGACATGAAACAAAAATCACAGAGCGAGTCGCAGACATAAATCCAACTATTTGAATAATTACATTGTCCATAAGTAGATTACACACACTAATAAAAGAAAAAGATTGTCGAACTACATTTAAAAAATCTATTGTGAGCTATTTATAAGACACACTTTATAGATTTGACACCAATAGGCTGAAAATAAAAGGACTGAAGAAGTGATACCATGCAATCAGTAACCACAATCTGAATCTAAGGCATTTGGAGAGGCTGTGAAAGTCATACTTTAAGACAAAAAAAATGTTCATAGAGGAAAAAAGAAAGAATGTTAGTAATTATGAGTCACTTTATTAGGAATATACATCTATTATAAACATAAGCAACCAAGAACAAAACTCAAAATATGTGAAGCAAAAATGGACAGAATTAAGGGAGAAATAAACAATTCAATAATAACAGTAACAGACTGTTCAGCACCCCCATCTCAATCAGTTAATGTACATATAAACTATAGGAATAAAGAAAAAAACCATATGATCATCACAACAGACAAAAAAAAATAATTTTATGTAATCTAACACTCATTCAAGATAAAACAAACAAAAAACACAACTCTCAACAAACCAGGGACAGAAAAAAACTTCCTGAGCCTGATAAAGGGTATCTATACAACCCTACAGCTAACATTATACTTAATGGTCAAAGACTTAATATTTCCCCCTAAGATTAGAAACAAGACAAGGATGTTTGTTTTCTCCACTTTTAATCCACATTGTAGTGGATGTTCTACCCAGCACAATTGAAAGAAAGAAAGAAAGAAAAAGAAAGAGAAAGAAAGAAAGAAAGAAAGAAAGCGAGAAAGAAAGAAAGAGAGAAAGAAAGGGAAGGAGGGAAGGAGGGAGGGAGGGAGGGAAGGAGGGAAGGAGGGAGGGAGGGAGGGAGGGAGGGAGGGAGGAAAGGAGAAAGGGAGGAAGAAAGGAAGGAAGGAAGGAGAAAGGGAGGGAGGGAGGGAGAGGGAGGAAGGAAGGGAGGCAGGAAAAGAGGAAGGAAGAAAGGAAGGAGGAAGGAAGGAAGAAAGGAAGAAAGGAAGGGAGGAGAAAGAGAGGGAGGAAGGGAGGGAGGCAGGAAAGGAGGAAGGAAGGAAGGAAGGAAGGAAGGAAGGAAGGAAGGAAGGAAGGAAGGAAGGAAGTCCATATTAGAAAGGAAAAAATAAAATCTCTATTCACCTATGACATGATCTTTCATGCAGAAAATTCTAAAGTATCCATGCCAACCCCCCCCATTAAAACAAATAAAAAATGTCATTAAGTCACAGGATACCTGAATGATATTTAAAAACCTGAATTCCTACATGTTAGTATTATGTAGATCAGCAATAAACAACCTAAAGTGAAATTTAAAAAACAATTCTATTTGTATTGGTTTCAAAATACTTAGAAATAAAGTTTTCAAAGGAAGTGTAAGACTTACAGACTGAAAATGATATCTTTCTAAAAGGAATTCAAGAAGAATAAATTAAGGGAGAGATATTCTATATTTATGGATTGGAAGATTCATTATTAAAATAATAACAGTCCTTCCAAAACTTAATTTATAGATTAAATGCAATTTCTATCAAAATCTCAGCAGGTAAATAGACAAATTTACCCTAAAATTTATATGGGAATGTAAAGAACCCAGGAGAGACAAAATAATTTTGAAATGTACAGAATTGGAGGACTCACTTGATCTGATTTTAATATTTACTATTATAAAACTATATTAATCAAGACAGTGCTGATTTGGCATAATAACAGGTACACAGATGGAATAGAACTGAGGTTCCAGAAATAAATGCTTACATTTATGGTCACCTGATTTTTGACAAAGGTGCTAAGGCAATTTGAAGTGGAAAGGACAAATTTTCAACAAACTGTGCAGGGACAATAAGATATCCACATAATCCACATTCAAAAGATGAATTTAAATCCTTACTTCACACCACACACACAAATTGATTCAAAATGGATCATAGACCTAAATATATGAGCTAAAATTGCAAAACTTTGAGAAAAAAAAGGAAAAAATATTGGCAACTTTGGGTTAGCAAAGAGTTTTTAGATATGACACTAAAAACCTGATCCATGAACAAAAATAATGTTAAATTAGACTTCCTCAAAATTAAAATTTTGATGCTAAAAAACCCCCACAAAACACCATTAAGGAAATGAGAAAAGTGTCCCTGGCTGGTGTGCAGTGGGCAGAGCATTTTCCCAAAGCACTAAGCTTGCCAGTTTTAGCCCTGGTCAAAGCATGTATGAGAAGCAATCATTATTGGCTGCACAACTAAGTGGAGTAATGAGTCGCTGCTTCTTTCCCTCTTTCTCCCTTTCTCTCTCTCAAAGCAATTGGGAAAAAACTGAGAAGAAAGCCACAAACTAGGAGAAAATATTTGCAAATTATAACTCTATAAAAAACAAATAGAAGATACAATGAACTCTCAAACCTCAATGTGAAGACAACAACCCAACTAAAAAATAGGCAAAAGACTTAACTGCATTTTACTAGAGAAGATATATCAATGGCTGATAGGCACCTCAAAAGGTGTCCAAAATTATTAGTCATTTTGGGAATGCAAATTAAAACCACAATGACATACCTCTTCATATCCACTAAAAGACTATTATCAAAAAGTCAACTATAACAAAAATAGGCAAGGATGGAACTTCACACATTTCTAAATGCAATGTAAAATGGTGTATCCGCTTTGGGAAACAAGTGTGCAATTTCTTAAAACTAAACACACCCAAATGTCCCCTGATGAATGAACAGGTAAAGAAAGTGTGGTGTTTATATACAATATACTACAATATACTAACATTCAACCTTAAAAAGTAATGAAAGTATACAGCACATGTTGAAATATAAACCTTAAACATATTTTTGTTAAGTAAATAAACCAGACAAAAAAAATAAATACTGTATGATTCCACCTACATGAACTACTTAGAAGAGTTAAATTCATAGTAATAGAAAGTAGAATCGTGGTGCTAGAGGGAAGGGAGAACAGGGAGTTTTGTTTAATTGGTATGGAATTTCAGTTTGAGATGATGTAAGAGTTCTGGAGTTGGAGAGTGGCAATGGTTGTACAATAGCTTGAATGCACTTAATGTCACTAAGTTATACACTTAAAAATGGTTAAAATGGAATTTTGTTATATATATTTTACCACAAAATATTAAAAAGTTAAACATAAATTTATAAATGACTCAGTAATTTCATTCCTAGGTATTTACCCCAAATAAATGAAAACATTACCAAAAACTTTTACCCCAATATCCATAGAAGCATTATTGATAATCACCAAAAATAGAAATAACCCAATTCTTTCTCAATTGATGAATAAAACAGAATGTGAATTGTGTTTGTCTCTTTTTATAGAGATAACTATATATGTGTGTGTTATATGTACATATATATCTTCTGCATTTTTTGTATATATATATATATATACACAATCATTTATATGCAAACACATATACATTTATGTGTGTATACATGTGTCTATATCTATACCTGGTACATATACAAGAAGACTACTCTTCAGCAGTACAAAGAAACAAAACATCATTTTGAGCTGTAACAGAACAGGGGCAACCCCAAAAATGTAATGCTAAGTAAAAAGGCCCAATTCAAAAGACCATATATTGCATGATTTAATTTATCAATTTAATAAGTTGTGACAGAAAGTAGACCACTGGTTGCCTAAGGCTGGGAGTGGCAACTGTTATAAACAGCAATGGACTGAAGGACTCATTCTGCAGTGATGGAAATGTTTAAAACTGAATTGTATAGTTCTGTATGTTTATTAAAATTCACTGCTTTGTACACTCAAAGAGCTGAATTCTATGATATGTAAATTATAACCCAATAAAGCTGTTTAAAAATAATTTCCTCATTGTCAAACATTTAATTCCCATTTACCCTTTTTATAAAATAACAGCTTTATTGAGATATAATTCACATATCATACCACACTCTTAAGGGAGCAATTCAATGGTTTAACGCTTTTTTTAGTATATTTAAAGAGTTGTGCAATCATGTCCTCAATCAATTTTAGAATTTTTCATCAGTTCTGCTTAAAATCCCACAACCATTAATAGTCGCTCCCCTTTTCCCTGATGACTACCTGTACACAACCACAAATCTACTTTTTTTCTCTATAGATTTGTCTATTCTGGACATTTTATATCGAGGAAATCATATTCTAACATTGTCATTTGTATCTGGCTTTCCCTTAGCATGTTTTCAAGGTTCATCTACATTATAGTGTACGTCATCATGCCATCCTTCTCATGGACAAGTCATATTTACATTGTAAGGATATAGCATATTTTATTTATCCATTCATCAGTTGAATGTTTGGGTTGTTTTCACTTTTTGTCTATTATGAATAATGCTGCTTTAAACATTTGTGTACTACCTAGGAGTGAAATTGCTGGATCATACGGTAACTCTATGTGTAACGTTTTGAGGAATTTCCAGACTATGCTTCAAAGTGGCTGTGACATTTTACATTCCCATCAGAAGTGTATAAAGATTCTGATTTCTCCACAACCTGTCCCACAATTCTTATTAATGGTCTTTTGGATTATAGCCATTCTTCTGGGAATAAAGTATTGTTACTCTCTGTAGTTTTGCTTTGCATTTTCCTGATGGTTAATGATGCTGAACATCCTCTCATATGCTTATTGGATATTTGTAAATCTTTGGAGAAATGGCTATTTAAATCCTTGGATCATTTTTAAATTGGTCCATTTGTTTTCTTAGTGTTGAATTGTGAGAGAGAGAGAGTTCTTTATTCTAGATACAAGTCCCTTATCAGATATATGATTTCACTTGCTTGATGGTGCCCTTCACAGCAAAAATGTTTTTAATTTTGATAAACTTCAATTTATTTAATTATGTTGCTATTATTTTCAGAATAAATTGAAGAAACCACTGCTTAAAACAAGGTTATAAAAAATTAAGCTGATGTTTTTAAGGTTTAGGTCTTATAATTCAGTCTTGGATTCACTTGGAATTGTTATTTTTTGTACATGTGTGATGTAGGGGCCACTAACTTTTAAGCATGCTATAGGGGCAGAGGTTGAGAGAATTGGGGGCCAGATAAATAAAGCTGTCTACCTTTAAAGTGATGGTCCTGTAATAGCCCAGACTATACAAAAAACTCATTTTTGTGTGTAGCTATCTTCTTTTTGCTTATAGCAAGCCATAAATTCTTAAACCCTTTCTCTGAAGAAGGGGAACATGCCTGGATGTAATTTGGCACAGAAAGAAGGGACTATTTTACTTAGGGATCACAGAAAACCAGTAGCAGAGCCAAAAGCAGACGAAGACCTCAGGTCCATCCTCTGGCAGGAATACCTCTCTTGTCTGCTTTCCTTTCTCCCGTTTAGGAACAGGACCCCTGAGTTTTGCTGTGTACACAGTCAACCAACCAGAGACTTATTTCTCAACCTCTCTACATCTAAGTGTAGCAAGGTAACTAAGTATTAGCCAACAGACTTCAAAATAAAGTGGTCTACTTTTGGTACATATATTTTAAGAAAAAGACTGCTTTCCCTCCACTGTTTCTTTCTTCCCCGTTTTGCAGGAGAAACCTCAGACATTGTGCCAGTAAGGGACTTCTGACCATGCAATGAAGGAAACATAACAGGAAAGTGGTTGTAACTGTGGCTGAATAGAAGAATCACCTGAGATGTTTAATTAAAAGCTGGTATCTGTTAATTTGAAAAGATATAGGAACTCCTATGTTCATTCCAGCATTATTTACAATAGCCAAGAGATGGAAACAACATAAATGTCCATTGATAGATGAATGAATAAGGAAGATGTGGTACATATATACAATGAATATTACTCAGCCATAAGAAATGAAATCTTGCATTTATGACAACACGGAAGGACCCAGAGGGTATTATTCTAAGGGAAATAAGTCAGTCAGAGAAAGACAAGTAGCATCTAATTTCACTTATATGTAGAATCTAATGAACTAAATAAACAAACAAAATAGAAACAGACACAGATACAGAGAACAGACTTATAACTGTCAGGGGGAGGGGGTGTCAGAAACTGGGTGAAGTAGGTGAAGGGAATAAAGAAAATTCATAGACACAGACAACAATATGGTGATTACCAGAGGAAAAAGTGGTGGGGAAGGTAGAAGAGGGTACAGGGGGTTTAAATGGTGATGGAAGGAGACTTGACATTGAGTGGTAAACACATAATAAAATATACAGATGATATATTACAGAATTGTACACTTGAAACCGATGTATATAATTTTATTAACCAATGTCACCTTAATAAATTCAATAAAGTCTTTTTTTAAAGAAGAGATGGTATATATATACAACGGAATATTGCTCAGCCATAAAAAATGAAATCTGACTATTTGTAAAAACATGGAAAGACCATGAGGGTGTTCTGCTAGAGGTTGATTTCACTTATACGTAGAATTAAAAAATAGACAAAACAGGAACAAACCAATAAATACAGAAAAAAAACAAAACTGATGGTTCCCAGAAGGGAAGGGGTTAGGGGATAAGTGAAAAAGGTAGAAGAGAATAAAAAGTACAACTTGCCTGTAATAAAAAATAGTTATATAGGGGTGTCAAATACAGCCCAAGTAATATAGTCAATAATATTTTACAATGTCAGATGGTTAGTAAACTTATTGGTGTGATCACTTTGTAAGTAAGGCATATAAATATCTAATCACTATGTTATATACCTGAGACAAAAAGAATACTATACATCAACTCTAACTGAAAAACAAAATTTTTAAAAATCTAAAAAAAAGAAAACAAAGGCTCTGGTGTTTGGATCTCACCCCAGAGATTGTGATGCAGCTGGTGTGAAGTGCTTCCTGGGATCAGGAGGTTTAAAGCTCCCTAGATGGTTGCAACGCATGGCCAAGGTTAAGACCTCGACCCCAGGGAAGTGGTTTGCAATCTTTAGCAGCATAAGCATCAACTGGAGGGCTATTAAAACACTATTTTCTGGAGGACCACTCCCAGGTGTTTCATTTAGTAAAGTAGGTGAAACCTAAGAATTTGTAAGTTCTCTGGTGATGCGGCTATGCTGGTGGTCTAGGGACACACGTTAAAAACCTTAGGAGAGGGGACGGCAAGATGGCGATGGAGTAGGAGGATGTACCAACTTCCAACTCCCAGAACCAAAGTGGATTATAACTCAATTTTAAGAACCATCATCTGGATAAACCAACTTTGAACTAAACTAAGTGGACTCTTCAACCAAGGAACACTGAAGAAGCCACATTGAGACTGGTAGGAAAAGCGAAAATGAGGAGAGGGCTGCCCAGCTCCCAGAGCAATGGCAGCCCAGAGAGACCCGCGAGGCGGGAGGAGAGTTTGGTGAAGAGGGAGGGACCTGGGTCCCAGAAACAAAGCTCCAGCCTGCAGCCCCAGAGCCTAGAAGAGGTGTTTGGACAGTATTGAGCTGTGAAACAAGTGAGGATACTGTTAGTGAGAAAGAGACAGTTTTCTCAGACCCAAGATTCTTCTTAAACAGACAGGGCAGAAAACCTCTCTCACAACCACGCAGCGGGGCTCCGGGGAACGGAAACAGAGGAGAGGACCAGAGCAGCGGGAAGAGAGTGTGGACTAAAGGCACAGGGACAAACACTGAGGGAAAGGCACCCTAACCCCTGGGCTAAGTCATTTCCCTAATCAAAAACGAATATTTCTCCTGGAACTAGTAATACCAGCAAAGGGAGACAGTAAAGCAGCCAAACAAGCTCTCCCGCGGCACTTAGAGCTGAGCTGCTTAGATGGAGGGAGCTTCCAGGACTACAGTATGGAGTGTTAGGGTCTGAGCTGCAGTGCACCCACCCACACTACTGAGGGCTTGCTGTAGGGACGGTGGTGGCAGGACGCTGAAACGCGGTTCTGTCTGAGGGGTGGAGGCCCAGCCGGTGTGAGCTCGGTCTAGCCCAGCAGGGGTGGAGGGGACATGCAAAATCGGTCTGGCAACTGCAGGCCCGACTGTAACCCCACCTGTGGGAGAAAAGCGGGAGGCCAGGAACAGCCAGAGATCGGCTCTGTGACCTTGCACAAGCCGGCCATGACTGCGGGGGTGGGACTAGGACCAGGGACAGGAGGAGGCTTGTGGCTGAGCGCACATCAGCAGCCCCGCCTGGCCGGAGAAACGGTGGTTTGCCATCCTGCGATTGTGAGTTGGCTCTGACTGCAGGGGCGGGGCAGGAGCCTGTGAAAAGAGGAGGCTCGCAGCTGAGTGCATGTCAGAAGCCCCGTCCAACCTGAGAAACTGTGGTGAGCAGGCTCTGACTGCCGGGGCTGGGCGGAAGCCCGGGAACAGGCTGGGTCCGGAACTGAGCAAAGGTGCTCACCTCTACCATTGGTGTTGAGGCTTGTGGCTTGAGTGCAGTGCGCAACCCAACCTGTGGGGGCAAGGCAAAGGCCCAGGCAAGCTGAGGCTTGTAGAGCCGGGCACCAGAACACAGCCCATCCCGCAGAGGAGACACGGAAATCACAGCAACAGCCACAGTGGGCCGGCGCTGACAACGCCCAAACCCAACCGCCCTAGGCAGCAGCAGAGGGGGTGGCGGGCCTGCAGAGAGACCACACCTAGAGAACACAAAGGCAACACCCACTGGACTCCAGTGTCCACACCATTCTTATACACAGACAAAATGGGCAGGAAGAGAAATGCAACCCAAATGAATCAAGAGAAATTCCAAGAGAAGGACCTGAATGAACCAGTTATAACCAAATTACCAAATGCAGAATTTAAAATAATGATAGTTAGTAGGTTCAAAGAGATTAGAGCAACAATGGATAGTCATTACAAACACCTAAATAAAGAGATAACAAGTATAAAAAACGAAATTGAAATAATAAAAAAGAATCAGACAGAAATGACAAATACAGTATCAGAACTGAAGACCCAATGGAAGAAATGAAAAGCAGGATGGATGACGCTGAGGATCGAATCAGAGAGTCAGAGGACACAATAAACAATGGAACAGAAGCAGAGCAGAAAAAAGAAAAGAGACTCAAAAAATGTGAGGAAACTCTAAGGGAGCTCTGTGACAACATAAAGAGAAATAACATCTGCATCATAGGGGTTCCCGAATATGAAGAAAAGAACAAGGGATAGAAACTTTGTTCAATCAAATCATAGTATAAAACTTCCCTAAATTAAGGCTGGGATTTCACATGTTCAAGAAGCACACAGAACTCCATTAAAGAGAAACCCAAAGAAATCTATACCAAGACACATCATAGTTAAAATACCAAAGCTAAGGGATAAAAAAAAAATTTTAAAAGCTGCTAGAGAAAAAAAGGCTATCACCTACAAAGGAGTCCCCATAAGGATGACATCTGACTTCTCAACAGAAACACTTGAGGCCAGAAGGGAATGGCAAGATATATTCAAAGTAATGCAGAACAAGAACCTACAACCAAGACTACTTTATCCAGCAAGACTAACGTTTAAAATTGAAGGAGAAATAAAGAGCTTCCCAGACAAAAAAAGCGTCAAGGAATTCATTAAAACCAAGCCAATTCTGCAAGAGACGCTAAAGAGTCCCTTGTGAATAGTTCAAAGGGGAGAAAGAATATAGCAAAAGAAGAATACAGCTTTAAAGAATAAAATAGCAATAAACAACTACAAATAAATAATAACCTTAAATGTAAATGGATTAAATGATCCAATCAAAAGACATAGGGTAGCTTCATGGATAAAGAAACAGGACCCATACATATGCTGTCTACAAGAGACACACCTTAAAACAAAAGATGCACATAGACTGAAGGTAAAAGGATGGAAAAAAATATTTCATGCAAATGCAAATGAAAACAAAGCCAGGGTAGCAATACTAATATCTGACAAAATGGACTTTAAAACTAAGGCTGTAGTAAGAGATAAAGAAGGACACTACATAATGATAAAGGGAACAATTCAACAGGAAGATATAACTATTATAAATATCTATGCACCAAATATAGGAGCCCAGACATATATAAAGCAGACTTTGAAGGATATAAAGGGTGAGATTAACAGCAATACTATAATAGTAGGGGATTTCAATACCTCACAAACATCACTGGATAGATCCTCAAGAAAGAAAATTAATAAAGAAACAGGAGACTTAAAGGATACACTAGATCAACTTGATTTAATAGATATCTTCAGAACTTTTCACCCTAAAGCAGTAGAATATACATTCTTCTCAAGCGCTCATGGTACATTTTCTAGGATAGACCACATGTTAGGACACAAAAATGGTCTCAACAAATTTAAGAAGACTGAAATCATATCAAGCATTTTCTCTGATCACAATGCCATGAAACTAGAAATTAACCACAAAAGAAATACTGAAGAATACTCAAACACTTGGAAACTAAATAGCATGTTATTAAATAATGAATGGATTAACAAGAGATCAAAGAAGAAATAAAAAAGTTTCTAGAAACGAATGATAATGAGCATACATCAACTCAAAATTTATGGGACACAGCAAAAGCAGTACTGAGAGTGAAGTTCATTGCACTACAGGCATACCAAAAGAAGCTAGAAAAAGCTCAAATAAGCAACCTGACCCTGCATCTAAAAAACTAGAAAAACAACAGCAAATAAAGCCCAGGACCAGTAGAAGGAAGGAAATAATAAATATCAGAGCAGAAATAAATGACATAGAGGCTAAGGAAACAATACAGAGGATCAATGAAACCAGAAGCTGGTTCTTTGAAAAGGTAAACAAGATTGATGAACCTTTAACTAGACTCACCAGGAAAAAAAGAGAGAGGACTAAAATAAATAAAATTAGAAATGAGAGTGGAGAAATAACAACTGACACAACAAAAATACAAAGCATTGTAAGAAAATACTATGAAGAACTCTGTGCCAAAAAATTAGGAAACCTAGGTTAAATTGACAAATTTCTTGATTCATATAATCTTCTAAAAATCAATCTGGAAGAATTAGAACACCTAAACAGACCAATTACAACAAATGAGATCGAAACAGTTATCAAAAAACGCCCCAAAAGAAAAGTCCTGGGCCTAATGGCTTCACAAGTAAATTCTACCAAAAATTTAAATAAGAACTAACTCCTATCCTCCTCAAGCTATTTCAAAAAATTCAAGAGGAAGAAAGACTTCCAAACTCCTTTTATGAGGAGAGCATAATTGTGATCCCGAAACCGGGCAAAGACTACACAAAGAAAAAAAATTATAGGCCAATATCACTGATGAATTTAGACACTAAAATTCTCAAAATAATATTAGCCAGCCGGATCCAGCTGTATATGAAAAAAATCATACACCATGATCAAGTGGAATTTATTTTGGAGAGGCAAGGCTGGTTCAATATTCGCAAATCAATCAATGTGATTCACCACATAAACAAAAGGAAAGACAAAAATCACATGATAATTTTAATAGATGCAGAAAAAGCATTTGATAAAATCCAGCACACATTCATGCTCAAAACTCTCAGTAAAGTGGGAATACGGGGAATATTCCTTACCATGATAAAGACCATCTATGACAAACCCACAGCAAACATCATACTAAATGGACAAAAATTAAAAGCAATCCCCTTAAGATCAGGAACTAGGCAGGGGTGCCCCCTTTCACCACTTTTATTCAACATAGTTATGGAAGTCTTAGCTACATCAATCAGACAAGAAGAAGAAATAAAAGGCATCCAAATTGTAAAAGAAGAAGTAAAACTGTCACTATTTGCAGATGATATGATTCTGTATATAGAAAACCATAAAATCTCAGTCAAAAAACTACTGAACCTGATAAATGAATTCAGCAAGGTGGCAGGATATAAAATTAATACTCAGAAATCAGAGGCATTTTTATATACCAACAATGAACTGTCAGCAAAAGAAATTAAGGAAACAATTCCCTTCACTATTGCAACCAAAAAAATAAAGTACCTAGGAGTAAATTTAACCAAGGAGGTTAAGGACTTGTACTCAGAAAATTATAAAACATCGATAAAGGAAATCAAGGAAGATACAAACAAGTGGAAGCATATACTGTGCTCATGGTTAGGAAGAATAAACATCATTAAAATGTCTATATTACCCAAAGCAATTTATAAATTCAATGCAACACCAATTAAAATACCAATGACATACTTCAAAGATATAGAACACATATTCCAAAAATTTATATGGAACCAAAAAAGAACACGAATAGCCTTAGCAATCTTAAAAAGAAAAAATAAAGTAGGAGGAGGTATCACTCTTACTGATATTAAGGTTTACTACAAGGCTATTGTACTCAAGACAGCCTGGTACTGGCATAAGAACAGGCACATAGATCAAAGGAACAGAACAGAGAACCCAGAAATAAATCCACACCTTTATGGACAACTGATTTTTGACAAAGGAGGAAAGAACATACAATGGAGTAAAGACAGCCTCTTTAACAAATGGTGTTGGGAAAATTGGACATCTACCTGCAAAAAAATGAAACTAGACTATCAACTTACACCATTCACAAAAACAAACTCAAAATGGATGAAAGACTTAAATGTAAGCCGTGAAACCATAAGCATCTTAGAAGAAAACATAGGCAGCAAGCTCTCCGACATCTGTAGCAGCAATATATTTGCCGGTTTATCTCCATGGGCAAATGAAATTAAAGGGAAGATAAACAAATGGGACTATATCAAACTAAAAAGTTTTTGCTCAGCTAAAGACAATAAGAACAGAATAAAAAGACAAACCATACAATGGGAGAATATATTCGACAACACATCTGATAAGGGGTTAATAACCAAAATTTATAAAGAACTTATAAAACTCAACAACAGGAAGACAAGCAATCCAATTAAAAAATGGGCAAAAGAAATGAATAGAAATTTCTCCAAAGAAGACATAAGGATGGCCAATAGGCATATGAAAAATGCTCAACATCACTAATCATAGAGTAATGCAAATTAAAACCACAATGAGATACCACCTCACACCAGTCAGAATGGCACTCATCAGCAAAACAACACAGAACAAGTGCTGGCGAGGATGTGGAGAAATGGGAACCCTTCTGCACTGCTGGTGGGAATGCAGACTAGTGCAGCCACTGTGGAAAACAGTATGGAGATTCCTCAAAAAATTAACAATGGAACTGCCTTTTGACCCAGCTATCCCACTTTTAGGAATATACCGTAAGTACAACATAGCACTGTTCGAAAAGAAGAAATGCGCCCCCATGTTTGTGGCAGCATTGTTCACAACAGTGAAGATCTGGAAACAGTCCAAGTGTCCGTCAGAGGACGAGTGGATTAAAAAGCTTTAGTGCATATATACTATGGAATACTACTCAGCCATAAGAAATGATGACATTGGATCATTTACAACAAAAAGGATGGACCTTGAGAACATTATATGGAGTGAAATAAATAAAACAGAAAAAAACTGAGAACAGCATGATTTCATACATAGGTGGGCCCTAAAAGAGAGACTATGAGACATGGACAAGAGAGTGGTGGTTATGGGGTAGGAGGAGGGAGGAAAGGGAGGGAGAGAGGGGAGGGGAGGGGCACAAAGAAAACTAGATAAAAGGTGACAGAGGACAATTTGACTTTGGGTGATGGGTATGCAACACAATTGAATGATAAGATAACCTGGAGATGTTTTCTTTGAACATATGTACCCTGATTTATTGGTGTCACCCCATTAAAATTAATAAAAATAAAATAACCTTAGGAGATCTGAAAGCAGCAAAACAGAATGAACCTGCCCCCGAAGCCAGCCACTTCCCTTGAGGAACTCACCGACCCTATCATTTTACCTTAATGAGAGATAAAAGTTTATCTTGAACTGTAACAGCAATTTAATTTATATCCTCACACACATTTCTTGGATTGCACTGTTTCAACAGGATGAAGAGTAAAGGTATACTTTTTTGTTTCTCTTTTTTTATGCAATTTCACATGTGAAATCTAAATCCTCTTGGCTTTGGAGATATCTTCCTGCAAGAGGATGGATTGAAATACTGCATGTTTACAACAGAATTCATGCCACATGGTACTTGATAAGCACAATAAACAGAGTTCTATTTTGGCAGCATTGTTAAGGCTGGAGGATTATGATCCACACAGGCAGTTCCTTTTCCCATTTAAGTCCCAGTCATGGTTGGGTAACTCAAGGCTTCTGATGCAAATTTACTTGGATGCGAACCGTAGCAATGCTTCTGAATGGTGAGAAAGCCTTTCTAAATAGCAGAGAGGATCTGTGTCTTCTCTCTCCTTACCTTTCACACACTAATGCAAAAGGGACTCAGAGCACTGCAGCTCTCTTGCTTAATGCTCATGACACCAACCAAGTAACTGGTGGGGCTTGGATAGTTGTTGGGCAGAGAGAAAGGCTGGTTGGTCCCCTGCATGGGAAATACATTTCAGTCCCAAGTTCCCCTTGGTAAAACTCTTGGCTAGTGTTGAATTATTTCCTGAACATGCTCACAGTATTAAAAGAAGGTGGGTAGCTGGGATTGGAAGGTTGTAGAGTCAGAGGCAGATTTAAGGCGGGCGCACAGGGCATGTGCCCTGGGTCCCGACTTCTAAAGGGCCCGGCAACACCCCAACTCTACTTTTTTCTAATGACACCAAGTTTGGTTTCATATTTGCAATTTTAACATTAATATCACATAATACTTTTTATTTATTTAAAATATGGTTAACATGTATTTTTATTTTCCCTGTCTCTTTTTTTAAGGGGTCCAATATTTTCTTCTGTGCCCAGGGCTTCAACTGACCTTAATCTGCCTCTGCATAGAGTAGAAACAGAGAGAGACAGAAAGGGAAAGAACTTACCTCACAAACTGGCTGAATAAGGCTGTTGTGTTCCGGATGATCCGAGCAGCCTGGGACTCCTCCTGCTGGCACCTCTGCAGGGTTAACCCATCATCCATGTGCCCTTCCTGATGGAGTATGACCTACAGAGCAAAGCGCACTGGTCGGGGTTACACTTGGCTCCAGCGCAGGCAGTCAGCATATCTTGCAGTTTCCCTCCACCCCTGTACTTTCTCCCCCAAGCTCCCTTGGGTCCATTTTGAAATTGGGACATTAACAAAGTTATTTTGCTATATGCCCTAGTACTGACATGGGAATCATTCTTAAAACACGATGCTTTTATGAAAATAAAATTTTATGTACCACCGTGGTATGAATTACAATAAATTCCTTGGGCCCAGATGGCCAATTTGAAATGGTGAAAACATACCTAGATTTTTCTCTTAAAATGAACACAAAACCGAACTCTTGGACATGGAATAAAGTTATTTTGTGAGCGCTTTTTCCTTCAGAGATAAATTGAGGAAGAAGAAAGTTACATTAAAGAAAAACCCTCTCCTGAAATTAGGCTTGGCTTCCCTCCTGAAAGACAGCCACACTGGGTTAGCTGGTGATGCAGCTCAGGATGGGAGCTTCTCAGGGAGGCCAGAGAGCAGGTGGGAAAGCAAAGGGATCAGAAACCATAGTTCTACCCTGCTGTGCTCTTCTCAGCTATATGACCTGAGGCAAGGTACTTAACCTGTCTCTGCTTCAATTTCACCATCTGCAAATGGATTTAGTTTAAAGGGTTGTTTAGAAGATTAGATGATTTACATGTAAATCATTAAGCATGTTTCCTAGAATATGAGGTACTCAGTGAATGTTTGATACAAGGGGCTGTATATTACTGATCAGATCTGTTATCTGGAAGCTAAGCATACTTACTGATCACCAATGACATCATGATACAATTTTAGTGCAGAGCTTGCAGCTTTTGGTAAGGAGGTCAGTAGTTCTTTCCTTAAAAGGGTCAAGTATGTGCAGATATTAATTGGGATGTTTCGACTCTAGTTCAAATCAGGGTCAAATCCTTTTTTAATTATTTTTATTTTATTTATTGTGTTTACACAGATTCTATTGTCTCCCCGAATGTTTCCCCTCTCCCCTGTATTCCCCTCAACTTCTCCCTTACCCTCCTCCCAACAGCTCTCTCCCCTCTTCTCTTCAGGTTTAATTTGCTTCCTCATTTCACATTGTTCTTTGGGTTCCTCAAATGAGTGAGGTCGTATGATATTTCTCTTTTCCTGCCTGGCTTATTACACTTAACATAATAGTTTCCAGGTCTATTCATGTTGTTGCAAAAGGTAATAGTTCCTTCTTTTTCATGGCCCCATAGTATTCCATTGCTGGTGGGAATGCAGACTGGTGCAGCCACTGTGGAAAACAGTATGGAGATTCCTCAAAAAATTAAAAATGGAACTGCCTTTTGACCAAGCCCTCCCACTTTTAGGAATATATCCCAAGAACACCATATCACTGATTCCAAAAAGGAAATGCACCCCATGTTTATGGCAGCATTGTTCACAATAGCGAAGATCTGGAAACAGCCCAAGTGTCCGTCAGAGGACGAGTGGATTAAAAAGCAGTGGTACACATATACACAATGGAATACTATGGGGCCAGGGTCAAATCTTGATTCAAGATCCTAGCATAGTTTCCTTTTGATGTAAATGAAGGGAGGTAGGTGCTCGGTGATTGTAGGTGGTGGTGGTTAGTCTATATGTCAAATAAATCAAACATATGGCTTTAGAAAATCTTTAAAGATTCTTTTGGTCTTTCTATTCTTAGCACAAAGAGACAACTTATTTAATTTCCATGTGAAAATCTTTTTTTCTTCTTTTGATAGTATGTCCTGACACAGTGCCTTCAGTCTTACAAAAATTTATGTGTATTTTCTTCTCCACAGCTAATTTTATAAGAGTCTCATCACCCTAAAAAGAAACCTCACACACTTCAGCCTTCACTCTACAGTACTCTTAGCCCCCAGCGCTGCCCCTTGTTCTACCCCTAAACAACCGCTAATCTATTTTTCTTTCCTTTTTACTGAATTTATTGGGGTGACACTGGTTAAGAAAATTATACAGGCGCACAATTCTACAACACATCATCTGTACACTGTACGGTGTGTTCAACACCCTAAGTCAAGTCTCCATCTATCACCATTTACCCCTCCAGACCTTCCTCCTCCTCCACCTACCCTCAACCCTTCTCCCTAGTAATCACCACACTGCTGTCTGTGACCATGAGTTTTTCTTTTTCCCTTTTTTGCTCGGTTCATCCACCTACCTTACCCAGCCTCCAACCCCTGATAGCTGTCAGCCTGCTCTCTATCCATGAGTCTGCCTTTATTTTGCTTGTTAGTTCATTTATTTTCATTAGATTCCACATATGAGTGAATTCATATGGTACTTGTCTTTCTCTGACTGGTTTATTTCACTCAGCACAATGCTCTCCAGGCCCATCCATACTGTAGCAAAGGGTAAGATTTGCTTCATTTTATGGCTGAGCAGTATTTCACTGTATAAATGTACCACAGCTTTTTTATCCACTCATCTACTGATGGATACTTCAGCTACTTCTATTCTGCATCTTGGCTACTGTAAATAGCACTGCAATGAATATAGGGGTACATACATTCTTTTGAATTAGTGTTTTATTTATTTTTTGGATAAATTCCCAGAAATGGAATCACTGGGTCATAAGGCAGTTTTATTTTCAAATTTTTTGAGGAAACTCCATACTGCTTTCCATAGTGGCTGCAACAGTCTGCATTCCCATCAACAGTGCACAAGGTTCCCTTTTCTCCACATCCTTGTCAACACTTGTGTGTTTGTTGATGACAGCAATTCTAACAGGTCTAAGGTGGTATCTCACATGGTTTTAATTTGCATTTCTCTGTTGATTAGAGATCCTGAGTATCTTTTCATATGTCTATTGGCCATCTGTATGTACTCTTTGGAGAAGTGTCTATTCAGGTCTTTTGCCCAATTTTTAGTTGGATTATTTTTTTGGTGTTAAGTTTTATAAGTTCTTTATAAATTTTGCATATTAACCATTTATCAGATATATTAGCAAATGTGTTCTCTCATTCAATGGGTTGTCTTTTCATTTTGTTGATGGCTTCCTTTGCTGTGAAAAGCTCTTTAATTTGACATAGTCTAATTTTTTCTTTTGTTTTCCTTTCCTGAGACGTATCAGAAAAAAATATTGCTATAAGAAATGTCTAAGATTTACTGACTGTGTTTTCTTCTAGGATTTTTGTAGTTTTGAGTCTAATATTTAAGTCTTTAATCTACTTTGAGTTTATGTATATGGTTTAAGAAGGTGGTCATTTCATTTCTTTTGCACATATCTGTCCACTTTTCTCAACAGCATTTATTGAACAGACTATCTTTACTACATTGTATGTTTTTGCCTCCTTGTCAAATATTGACTCTAAAGGCATGGGTTTATTTCTGTATGACTGATTTTATTCCAGTACTATGCTGTTTTGATTACTATAATATAGTTTGATGTTAGGTAGTGTGATTCCTCCAACTTTGTTCTTCTTCCTCAAGATTACTGTGACTATTCAGGGTCTTTTGTGGTTCCATAAAAATTTTTAGAATACTTATTCTAGTTCTGTGAAATACACCATTAGTATCTGGATAGGACTTGCACTGAATCTATAGATTGCTTTGGGTAGTATGGACATTTTAATTATATTAATTTTTTCTATACACGAACTTGTTATATGCTTCCACTTATTTGTATCTTCTTCAATTTCTTTATCCAGTCTTATAATTTCCTGAGACCAGATCTTTACATCTTTGGTTATATTTATTCCTAGGCAGTTTGTTTTTATTTGAAGTATTGTGAATGGGATTGTTCTCTTAGTTTCCCTTTTTGACATCTTGTTATTGGTCTATAAAAATGCGACTCATAAAAAAAAATGCGACTCATTTCTGGATATTTTTTTGTATCCTGCTACTTTACTGAATTCATTTACCAGTTCTAGTACTTTTTCTGAGGAATCTTTAGGGTTCTTAAATACAGTATCATGTCATCTGCAAATAATGACAGTTTTACTTCTTCCTTTTCAATTTGGATGCTGTTTATTTTTTCTTGTTTGATTGCTCTGGCTAGTACTTCTAATACTGTGTTGAATAAGAGTGGTGTAAGTGGGACATTCCTGTCTTGCACTTGATCTTTAGGAAATACCATTGAGTATTATGTTAGTTGTGGGTTTGTTATATATGGCCTTTATTATGTGAAGGCATGTTCCCTCTATTTCCATTTTGCTAAGTTTTATTTTTTATAATAAATGGGCACTGGATTTTTACAAAGAACTTTGTCTACATAAATTGATATGACCATGTGGTTTAAAACCTTCATTTTGTTTATGTGGTATATCATGTTTATTGATTTGCAGATACTGTGCCATCCTTGCATCCCCATTATGAATCCCACTTAAGTGTGGTATGATCTTTTTAATGTATTGCTGTATCCAATTTGCTAAAATATTGCTGAGGATTTTAACTACTATATATTAATCAGGGATTGAGACCTATAATTTTTCTTTGTAGTGTCTTTATCTGATTTTCAAATTAGGATAATGCTGGCCTTGTAGAATGAGCTTGGGAGTCTTCCCTCCTCTTGAATTTTTTGGCATAGTTTGAGAAGCATAGGTATCAGTTCTTCTTTGAATATTTGATAAGATTGATCTGGAAGCCATCCAGTGTAGGACTTTTATTTGTTGGGAGTTTTTTGATTACTGCTTCTATATCATGGGTTGTAATCTGTCTATTCAAGTTCTCTGATTCTTCCTAATTCAGTTTTTGAAGACTGTATGTTTCTAGGAATTTATCCATTTCATCCAGATTGCCCAATTTGTTGGTTAAACTTCACATGCTATCCACCTATTATAAATGAAGCATCAGCAAAGGGTGCACATATCATTGGAGTCACCATTTCAAATCATTACTTCGCCAGAACTTCCCAGCAACTGGTTAACAATGTTGCATTTAAATTTGACTAAACATTACCATTAGGTTTACTTTGGCCTCATTCCAGATTTCTGGTCCCTGAAAACCAAAAAAGCCTTAAATTTTGCTTGTTCACATGATACATTCAAATTGACTGGTCAAATCAGAAAGCTATGGGAACTGGGGAAAAGAAGCTGTTAGAATACTATTGTTATATGTGCCACTGATCTCTGCAGCCCAGTTCCTTCTTTTTTTCTTGGAGGACTTGCACAGCCCAATAGCAGAGAGCATACACCTGAGCTATAAATGGGGAAGAGGGTACTTCCTTTAAGGTGAGTTATCATTCATTAGGTTTTTCACTATGCCTACTTTCTTGTTTTTCCTGGATTCCTGTTTTGTTTGCTTCATAAAATGCTTAACACAGATTTGGACATTCTTTGTATTTTTAGAAGGAAACCTAACCTGCTCCTCACAAAATAGAGCATGGCAACCCTGTTAAGGGCTGAGCCTCACAACACCATTTAGGGAATTTCAGAAAGCACTTCCCAAATTCCTATGCATGTTTCAGCACTTAAGTAGACCTAGGGACTGTGGGGTTAGAAGAGAAAGGCAGGGACAGGCACAATCATTCAATACCACGGACTGGGCTCTATCTTAGTTGACAGGATCCTTTGAGTATGTCCCCTCCCAGCCGGAGTTACAGCCAAGATCCACAAATTTCACTCTTTAAATGTCAACATTCCCTTAGTAGGTATGAAAAATTGTGCAGGCTCTAGACTAGAGGATATTATCATACTCCATAGAGGATTTAATTGTCTTCTGTTAGGCTGGCAGGGTAAATGATGGTTTCTGGCATTTATTTTAATCTGCCCTTATTTCTAGAGTACAGTCCATACACCTGGGGAAGAGCCCTTTTGAGATTTAATTGAAAGCACTGTATTTTCAAGGGTCATTCCAACTTGAGAGACACTGAACCCCAAGTCTGTCTCACTAGTACTGTCATGCTGTCTACATCTCTGCTTTGCTCTTCTCCCTCATCGCTGCTACTTTCTGTTTGCTCTCTTTGCTTCACACCCCATCTATGGTCAGCTTTAGAGACTAGAGGAAATTGCAGATAGAAATTTCAGGTTCACATTTCTATATAGCCTCTCCATTCTGAAATCATGGCCCCACATGTCATGGAAACTGTGGCTGACCTGATCGCCAATCTGTCTCTCCAGCCCAAGAAAGCTAGCACATGACCTCATTTTTTGGTGCTCCAACTCAGCAAGTGGATTGGGGGCAAGTAGTGACAAAGGCTGGACTCACTTCAGTGCATATATATTCTACTGGGGATCTTTAACTCTCATGTCCTAAGTGCTCTGCTACTTGAAACATTCAACTAATAGATTGATTGATTGAGTGAGTGTATGTATGTGTGTTTTATCCAGCCTTTATAATTATTTGCAGAGAAAGGGTTGGGCTCATACAAGTTAGTCAGTGTGGCCTCCTATTTATTCTATTTTCTATCTCTTCATAATCTTATTTTTCCTTTGCTGGATATTTTCCTGGTAAGTTTTGCTTTACACAAAAGTAAGCTATTACCTTATGATTTGCTCCCAACTTCTTTTCTTACAATCATCAGCATGCTGGGAAATGTTTTATCACCTCCACATTAGTCTGGGGTACCTGAACTACACTGTACAATGCCTCCTAGAAACTTATCTGGGACTCTTTGGCTACCCAAACCCATGTTTTGTGAGGGTTTTCCAAGGAAAGAAATGCACGATGCCCTTGGCATCTATTTTTTGGTTCCCATCAAAAGAAACACTCTTATGGCAACTAATTTTCTGGTAAAAAGATGCTGTGTATATCCAAGGCAGTTTCTCATTACAACAGGCTATGATGGACCACTCTGATCTGAACACATTCTCTGTGAAGACAGCATCATTCTACAAGGGCTAATCTTTCCGCATGCTGGTTCCTGTGGATTTGTAATCATGCAATCTGCTTTTTCTTTATAGAGATTCTATTTATTCTATGTATTATGAAAACTGCACAGCAACTCAATTATCCACCTAAATGGAGGGAGCAGTGATGTGGTTAATGCCCAAAAGACATACCATCAAGAGTCATTTTGTGTAGGTTTTAGAGTCCATTGAACCAATTCTACTCCATCCTCACATATTTGCTATCTATTTAACTTTATTTTTCCCCCACTGATTTTGAGGTCAATGTAATGAAATTAGGCTGGACAATATGTCACAGAATAGTAACTAAACATATATCACGTCCACTTAATTCTCGCAACCACTTCTTCTAACCACTTGTTTTCATCTTAGTGTAAAACAATTCCGAACAGCTTCTCTGACTCTCACCTTTCTTTTCAGAGGTCCAAGGCGGGATGTCTTGGCATCTTGTGCTTTGTAGGTCACCCACAGACCACTGGCAATATGCTGGACAAAACAGACAGAGTCTCCATACTTGATTTCTGGAACTCCCATGCCTTCTATGTCTCTTTTATGGCTGGAATCCAATTTCTCCTTGATTTCCTATTTCACAGAAAATGAAAGGAAACAAACATAGCCATGTCTGGTTAAACAAAAATATAATATACAAAACAAATCACTCATGCTGAATTTGTAAGCCAGGGAGCTGATTACCAAAATAATCATAATGTGTCTGTCCAAGCTGGGATTACAGAAATGCTTACTTCCATTATTTGCTGCTAATTGTAAAATCAATGGGTTTCAAATTCTGGCTACTTCAGTGATTATTTAAGTCCATGGGGAAAGGAGACAGCTGGTAGGTCTCTTCTTTGGCTCTGATTTTACAGAATTCTCCATTATATTTTTTGTTTTTCTCATCCTTACTTGGGTTAATAATTAACTCTTTATTTTCAATTAACTTATTTTCAGTAAGTTTTGTAACTTCCATAATTTTAATGGCTATCTTATAGAAATATTTTAGGGATTTTAAATATATCTTCATGAGTATCTTTTACAGACGTCAGCAGAGAGGGCTGATGCTTCCAGCAGGTGGGGGCTACTGCGTCCTAAGTCTGATGCACAATGGTCACGTTAATCTCTTATGGCCTCCTCTGCTGTGTGTCAAAGTCAGGGGCCTCTTTCTTCCATTTACATTGTTTCGCAAAACTTAGTCTCCAGTATGAAAAAAGGAGTGACAGTGCATTTGGTGTCCCATTGGTGACAACCTGAGGTGACTGTCACTGAATCAGTCAGGAAGTAGAGCTGTGGTATGTGCTAACTCTGTCGCCTCTTCATTAGTCAGGGCCTGAATGGTTCTACTATATTTCCATTTCTTCTCTGCATCTGTGTTAAACTGCTCATTTGAAAAAGCCATGAGCTAGACAGCATTTTGGTTTTATTTTTACAGAATAAAAATATAGCATGATGTTCCCTCTGCTTGTGACAACTCTACTCTCATTCTTAATAGCAGAACAAGAGAAGCATGTTTTGAGTTCTTACTACGGGCAAGACAGTGTTCTAAACTCTTTATGTATATTAATTCTTCACAGCAGCCTCTGCTGTGGCTACAAATATTATCCCACTTTTACAGAGGAGTAAATAAAGGTAAATAATTTGCCCAAAGTCACTCAATAAGTACTGAAAGAAGCAAGATTTAAACCAAAAAGTCCAGCTCCAGAGACTGTGCCCTTCCCTACTGCTCTGCACTCCTACTCACCCCTCAATGCCCTGCTCAGGTGCCACCTTCTCTGTGAAGGCAGTTAGTCTCTACTACTGTATTTCCCCAACCCAGTCTCATTCTTTTCTGAGCAATTAGCAACTCAAATGGTAACTGTACTTGTTTATCTCACCCTTTCCATTTGCCAGGCTATAGGACAATCAAGGGCATGTGCCAGTTTTAAACTAACTCTGCATTTCTAGTACAGAGAATCCAGCACCTATCAACTACTTAATAAAGACACATTACAAGAACATAGAGATATTTGGTAAATGCTGACTAAATAGGATTTCATGTTGTTTAAACTGAGGAAAAATTTCCTCTAATGGGGAACAGTGATAGCTCTATGTCCTAATGCAATAAAATGGGCAAGATTTGCGATACTATCTCAATCATTTATTCCAAACTTGTGGCATAGTCATTAAATATAGCTATTAAATGGCTACATATTATAAGCCTTACCTGAACATTAATTTACCCTTCTATAAAATGAATTCAGTGATGTAAATTGATGTTGCTACATAACATTTGAACAGACAGTATTGCCATGCCAGAGCAAGTATAAATCACATTACCTGGCAATCCTTGGGGAATGGCCTTGCAGTGTTAAGAGCAAGGCAAGATGATGTTAAGTCAAATTCACAGAAATGTGACTTAGATGTTCACATTATTAACTCTCTTCCCTGGAATGTTTACAGGGAGAAGGTGATGACCCCAAATGATTACAGCATGGTGACAGAATACTTTGATGAAGGTGATGGGGATTAAAATGAAATGGGTTTCACCCTGTATTTTAGTGTGTGATCACATTTACGTGTTCCTTCAGCAAGCAATTTTCAAACGTGCTTCATGTGACACATTGTGCTAGGTGCTGAGGTTCGAACAAAGGGGAGGGAAGGTGTGGCCCTTGTCATCCAGGGTTTCTGGGTCGAGCTGGTGATGGCTATAACAGCATCATGAATAGGACCTACTGGAAGATGGTGGAAGAGCATCCTGTGGAAGACATCTGACATTCATCTGAACAACAACTTCGCTGATTAAGGTGTGTGGAGGGATAAAAGGCACCTTTGGTACAGATTTAGTGAAAAGAAAAAAGATAGCATGTTTGAAGACTGCAAATATTTAGTAGGCCAGAGCTCAAGGCAACGTGAGTGAGTGACAAGAGATGTGATGGAAGAACAGGCAGGGGTTAGATCTTAGTCTTTTAGAAGAGGCTTCAAATGAAGTGCAACGCGATTAAGATCAAGGTCTCAGAGAGTAGATGACGGCCAAGGCCAGATCTAGGCAGTCTGGAGGTCACGCTCTACCTTCTACCACAACCCCTCCTGATTACCAGAATAACATGTGATGCTGCAGTTTGGAGGCAATGATACACCCCAGACCTCTGGTCTGGTTTGGATCGTCCCACTGATGGATGGGGAAAACCTTTGACCAGAATCCCATCCTGCTCATTAGTCTACACCAGAGGTCCCCAAACTATGGCCCGTGGGCCAAATTGCGGCCACCTGAGGCCATTTATCTGGCCCCCGCCGCACTTCCGGAAGGGGCATCTCTTTCATTGGTGGTCAGTGATTGGAGTACTGTATGTGGAAGCCCTCCAATGGTCTGAGGGACAGTGAACTGGCCCCCTGTGTAAAAAGTTTGGGGACCTCTGGTTATACTGTGTGTCACACAGCTTGCTTGAAGACCTCAGCTGGACTCCATCTGAGCCAGGCTATGCTAATGGCTATAGCAGCTGCTTGGCCCTGATCACCTTCCATTCAGTCTCTGTCACCCCCCTGTTCAAGATCCACAGGGGCACCCGGCATCATCCTCGTAAGGGCAGCTTGCTAAGGATGTTAACACACACTTGCAGCTGTCACAAGGTCCCCTTAGTTGTCGTAGCTGGCACAGGCTAATGTGACCAGGCAGGAAGCATGGAGGGAGAAGCCTATCGCTGCTGAATGACTCACACCCAGCTAAGCTAGTGTCCACCCTGAACACATGAGTACAACTAGTGCTCCCCTGGGAGTCTCTTTTCTGTCTTCTAGATTCTTCAACACACAGAGATGATCAGAATTCACCCATCCAACCCCACTGAGAAAGGCAGAAATGTACACCATCTCCCAGTCTGTCTGTGCAGTGCCCTAACGCCCTGCGTACCCCCACCCAGAAATTGAAGCGCTAACTTATTGTTCCTCTGCTCTGTCACATAATATCTGGAATAGGCAAGGCTAGCATGATGGCCCAAGTGCCCTCACATCGTTGAGAAAGCAGAGCCACACTTTCTTTCTGCTGTGGCACATTACTGGTCCCACATGAGGGGAAGCATGCTGGAGAGCCCACCAAGTGTGCTAAGGACATCTTTACCAAGGAGGAAGCTGGAGGCTCAGAGAAATCAAGCCATCTCTAAGTTCTTCCCCAAGAGCTCTTTGGATTGTGCATAGCAGAAGTGTGTGTTCACTCTTTTTGTGTAGATTCCCAGTTACGATGCCAAGTGCCCTGCTCACATGAGTCCCAAGGCAGCCCTGATCTCCTGTGGGAACACAGCCAGAGCTTGGTCTGTCGCAGAGGCTAGGCCATTTTAATTTCAGTTCTTTTCAAATTAGAATGAAAGTAGCTGGGCTGAATACTGCTGCACTGAAAGTTATTTAAAACCTCTAACATAGTAATTTCAGTGAAATACAACCACACTGCCAAGTGCACAGGATGGTGTGACTTGCAGGTGACTTTTACATCCAGTTCTGCTAGGCTGGCAGCCCCGACGGCACCTCGGTGACTGTCAGCCATCAGCTGCTTGTCTCCATGTGCATGGAAATGGAGGGACGTGGGACAATAGGCAATGAGCCTTTTGAGGGTAAAATGTGCTTGCAGGCCAGAAGTAGTGCCAAATGAAAGGAGTGTTATGAGGACTCCATGGTGCTCTGAGCTTTTCTGGATTACTTTGGAGAGCAGGGCATAGCGCTGAGCCATGCTCCACAATGCTGAGTCAAGAAAGAAGTGGAATGGAAGGGTCCCCTTGGAATAGGATATTGGCAGCTTCCTGGAAGGCCACCTGATTTATCTGCTGTGAGAAGAAGTGCCCTCTTCTGAAATGGTAAAGACCTCAGTGTTAGCACATCTAGAGTGAGCTGAGGAGACTGGGGTTGAGTGTTCAAATAAGAAAAAAAGCCAAACTGACAGTGTTAGGAAGGTATTTACTCTGCCATTCACCATGATGAGTCATTTCTTGTTTCCCATCTCCCCCCACCCCTGCCCCTCTCACCCCTGACACCACGTGTCCAAGTGGTGTTTTAAGGAAGACATGATCTAGTTTTTCTCTGTTCTTAGGGCATTCCCATTGCTTTGTTTCACTGATTCTTTCAGCAAGCTGCACTGCCCAGAACCACTTCCTGGAGGCCACAATGTTTTAATACATAGATATAAATATGACTTTCTTCTTGTACTGGCAATCTTGGGGGTGGGAGGAGAAATGAGAGTAGCATGAAAGGGATGTGCTCAAAAAGCCAGAATAAAAATGAGGAACCAACAGGCCATTGAAAGTGAGGCAGGAAGGGAAGGTGGCATTGGAGGGAATTTAGGCCAGGAAGCTCACAGGTTTTCATGTTTGGAATAAGGCATGGAAAAGCCTAACTTTGATATAGGGCAATATGGGGGAGAAAAATCTATATGCTAAAGAGATTCACTGCCTAAAATGTCTATAGGGCTAAAGAAACAGGGAAAAAATGAGTCTAAACCCCCTGCTTAAAACGGTCAGTGTTGAAAGCCTGCCCTCCTCTGGTTCATTAAGAAGCGGAGATGCCGCACAGAAAATCAGGCTGTCAGCTTCACACCAAGTCCTACATGAACAGAATCATCAATAACCCTTTACTGAAATCATGGTGAGAAGACACAGCAAGATCTTTCTTGAAAAGAGCAAGGATGAGTGAAACCAGAGATGAAGCTCCCCACAGAGATGCTGAGCTGTCCTCTCACAAGGCTCAGACTCCCTGACAACAGCATACGTCTGCGCAGAGCCTGTCTTATGCTTGGATGATCTGTCCAGAACAATTATAAAGCAACAGAGCATCCAACTATTTGTCAGAAGTCAGTTCAGCCTGCATTTCTGATCATCCAACCAGATCCAGCTCTGAGTGATGAGAAGTCAGCACCTGGCTGAACATTCCAAGACAGAGGTTAAAAAATAGTTGTCTACATACACGTCAGATGGCAAAGCGACCCGTGTGGGGTCAACCCGACTAACACAAAATCCAATCTTCATGGAGGTTGGGGATGAAGAGGCAAGAGCTATGAGATCTGGAGAGAAGAGATGACCTGAGGAAAGGATGAGGAGGAGACAGGTAACTCTGCATAATAAAAGTAACTGTAAGACGATGTCATGTACAGAAAGATGCCTTCTCTGAATCTTTCTGAAAGAAAACATTTCCTTAATTAAAACACATGTAGTCCTGGAACTCATACCTCCACGTTACCATTGCTTTGTAGGAATTAGCCTCTGAGCAACAATGTCCATTTCTGTGTTCATTTTGTTTTCTCAGATTTCCCACTTTCCTTTAAAGTCCCTCTCTCTCCTAAGACGTCAGTTTTCATCTAAAGTACACATTCCACTATGAACTCAATTCAAAACAGACAAGAAGAAAGTGGTTATCATAGGTTTAATTACAATTGCATCTTGTTCCAGCCTACTGTCGTTTCAGTCACAGTTCTACCTGGATGGAGGTTTCAGAGCTTTTGCTTTTAGAACAAGGTCAAAGTCCACTTCATCAGACCTTACCTTTGATGCCCTGAAAGAGAAAGCTGTGGACTTGGTGTCTGACTTTTCCCGGTCTTGTAGTATAAGGCCTTGGTCCTCTGTCAAGGCCAGGTAGTGGCCTGTGGTGAGGTGCCGCATTCGAAAAGCTTGGCCCCATCTGATGTGACTGCCACTCCAGCTAGACAGATAAAATGGACAAGAAATTGCATTTACACAAATGTAAGTTCTTTTCAATATTTATTTCATGCGTTCATTCACATGCTAACAGACTTATAACCCTTACATGGTTCATCCCCTAAGGGACAAAGCACCAGTCTCTTGGTTTGTGCTAGGATTTCCTGTCTGCCTAAAACTAAGCATGGTGCTTTCTTGTGACCTCCTTTAAGAACACCAGCAAAGAATATGATCTTGGGGGCGGGAAATAGTTTAATGTAAGTGGAAGTTCCAAGCTTCCAATTTTTCCTTTGATCTACTGAGTATCTTAATGCATTTACACAAATGTAAGTTCTTTTCAATATTTATTTCATGCGTTCATTCCCATGTTGAATACCAATCTTTTTATGGTCCTACATCAAAAGTTTGGCATTCAACAAAAATTACAGTAAACATCAGGGAGAAATCATCCACTGAATAACCTGTAATACATTTATCTGTTAAATTAGAATAAATTATTTAAGAGAAACATATACCAAGGTTTAAAGTAACTATTTTATCCAACTCCTTGGAGCACCAGCAAATCCAAATTACATTGGGTATTTTTATTATTATTTAGTGAGAGGAGGAGAGGCAGAGACCGACTTCCCCATGAGCCCCGACTGGCATCCACCCAGCAAGCCCGCTAGGAGGCAATGCTCTGCCCATCTGGGGTATTGCTCTGTTGCTCAGCACCCAGGGCCAACTTGCTCCAATTGAGCCATGGATGCTAAAAGGGAAGAGAGAGAAGCAAGAGGGGTTGTGGTGGAGAAGCAGATGGGAGCTTCTCCCATGTGCTCTGACTGGAATCAGACCTGGGACATCACATGCCAGGCCAACACTCTACCACTGAGCCAACTGGCCAGGGCTCTAAATTACATTGTTAAAAAGCTTAAATTCTTGATGTGAGGGGGAAAAACAACAACTGTTACTAGAGCTCTCTCTATATACTGATTTTGACTTTTTAAAAGTCCATTAAGAACCATAGGCTAATATCCGGAGAACAAGACTATAACTTCTAACAGGGCTGGAAAAAGAAGGTAAATTTACCAAGCCAGGTAACAAGTAGGTCCTCTTAAACCAGTGTTCCTTAAGCCAGCAGTCTCTAGGGCTTCTTAGTAAAAATTTGAATGTATATATATGTGTGTGCTAGAAGTTATAATATTTTTTATGATCTCTAATGGAGTTACTTTATAATGAGAGAGACTTTTACTTTGAACTGTGTTCAGGGGGAGAATGAGCAGAGTGCTGGAGAGAAAGATATAGAAGAAAAACCAAGATGGCAAAACCTGACCCTCCCCTCTTACCCCAAGCAGTTTAGCTCTAGCCTAATTTGCAGTTCCTCTCAGCAAAACAAAGGTCCAGAGCTTAACTGGATCTTGTTTCAGTAGTTTGACATTTAGAGATCATGTGTTTTTACTCAGGTATATGGCTCCAAAGTCTCGGCCACCTGTTCCTTCCATCCACATGCAACACAGTTTCTGATCCGTTCTGGTAAATACTGTTTCTTCACAGCTAAGTATGCTTTATTCTTCCCTCCCTCACTGTATTGCAACCACCACGCCATCACTTAAAGCGAACTTTCCACTGGAGCCAACAAAGCTACTGAGAGGAAGAAGACTCACCAGGATTCTAGATAATTTGTTTAAGAAAACAAAATAGAGGAGGAACACTGATGGCTTTCAGGAGTCATGTCTGAGCTTGCCTTTTGCAATCCAGTCACTGCAAAGGTAGTAGGAGCTGTCTGGCTTCATAATAGAAACAGAGGGTTTGGAAATTGTATGCATGATTATGTGTGCA
Organism: Rhynchonycteris naso; assembly: GCA_037038555.1. NCBI lineage: Eukaryota > Metazoa > Chordata > Mammalia > Chiroptera > Emballonuridae > Rhynchonycteris > Rhynchonycteris naso. The sequence goes on along the minus strand of CM072999.1, from coordinate 85,159,883 downwards.
TGTCTGTGTGTTGTTCTTTAAAAACAGATTTAGCTGTGGGCCAAAAACTTTTGAGAGTTTGCCAGGTGATAGAGAACAAATGAAATATTTGAGAGAATGGATATTTGAGAGAATGGACTGTACCGGAAAGGGAAGTAATCTTAAAGAGAGCATCACCTTGACCCTCCATTACCTTATCCGTAGGGGTTCCACTCTCCACAGAGATCTGGCTCGTGTCCCAGCTCCCCTGGCTTCATAGAATATCCTCCTGTGAGCAGATTTGGAGATTAGTTCCTGTAAAACACCGATCAGCACCGGGCAGGGGACAGCTCCCTGCAGAGCCTCTGTTTTTCTACATCAGCAAAATGAACATCAAGAGTCAAAGGGAGGCACATTTTCCCAGTGTCTATTTTTGTTGTTGTTGTTGGTATAAAATCATTTTTTTATTTAAGCCTGACCTGTGGTGGCGCAGTGGATAAAGCGTCGACCTGGGAACACTGAGATTGCCAGTTCAACACCCTGCACTGGTCTGGTCAAGGCACATATGGGAGTTGATGCTTCCACTCCTCCCCCCTTTCTCTCTTTCTCTCTCTCTCTCTCTCACTCTGTGTCTCCTCTCTAAAAATGAATAAAATAAGAAATTTAAAAAAATGATATATAAAATATAAAAAAATATATTTATTTAAATTTATTGGGGTGTCATTGGTTAATAAAATTATGTAGGTTTCAGGTGTGAAATTCTACAATATATTTGTATACTGTACTGTGTTTATCATCCCAATTCAAGTTGTCTTTCTGTCACCATTTATTTCCCTCTTTACCTTCTTCTACCTCCAGTCATCTCCTTTTCCTCTTGTAATCACCATATTGTTGTCTGTGTTCACGAGGTATTTTTCTTTGCTTAATACCTTTACTTTTTCACCCAGCCCCAAACCCCCTTTCCCTCTGAAAGCTGTCAGTCTGTTCTCTGTATCTATGAGTCTGCTTCTACTTTGTCAGTTGATTTTGTTCATTAGATTCCACACACAAGTGAAATCACATGGTATTTGTCTTTCTCTGACTGGCTTACTTCATTCAGCATAATGCTCTTCAGGTCCATCCATGCTGTCATAAAGGTAAGATTTCTCTCTCTTATGAGGAGAAAAACTGCTAAAGGTGAGTAAACTGTTTGCCATATACTTATCATGGACACTCATGGACCATCAGGTATGCAATGACAAGGATCATTTCCATTTGCACATCAGGAGTCAAAACAGCCTGGTCACATGATCAAACCAGATACTGAATACACCAGTTCTTTTAGGGTAACTGCCTTGATGTTTGACATCTTTTAAAATGTATTTGCGCTTTTAAAACACATACACAGTGAATTCATTTCCATTGTTCCAGGAAGCTTGGGACAAAGAAAGCTTCATGCTCAGTGTTCATGATTTTCTTACTGAACTGTTGTCTCCTTTCCTGCAATAACTTAAGCTTTCAATATGCTTTAATTTCTTTTTATTCATTTTAGAGAGGAGACACAGAATGAGAGAGAGAAAGAGAGAGAGAGAGAGAGAGAGAGAGAAAGGGGGGGAGAGGAGCTGGAAGCATCAACTCCCATATGTGCCTTGACCAGACCAGTGCAGGGTTTTGAACTGGCGACCTCAGTTTCCCAGGTCGGCGCTTTATCCACTGCGCCACCACAGGTCAGGCTCAATATGTTTTTAAATGTTTATTTTTGAATACTTTTAGACTTATAATAAAGTTAGTAAAGTCCCCAAGATAGTAGAGAGAGCTCCCATTTATTTTTCATTTCCCCTAATGGTCTTGACATTACAATGTTTCCATGTCAAAACTAAGACACCAACATTGGTACATTATTACTAGTTAACCTGAAGATTATTTTGCACTTCACTATTTTTTTTTCTTAAGTGAGAAGCGGGGAGGCAGAAAAACAGACTCCTGCATTTGCCCCAAAGGGGATCCAACTGGAAAGCCCCCTATGGGGTGATGCTTTGCCCATCTAGCACCTTTGCTCCATTGCTTGGCAACTGAGCTATTTTAGCACCTGAGGCGAGACCATGGAGCCATCCTAAGCACCTGGGGCCAAGTTGCTCCGACTGAGCCATGACTGTAGGAGAGGGAGAGAGAAAGAGAAAAGGGGAGGAGGATGGAGAAGCAGATGGTTGCTTCTCCTGTGTGCCCTGATTGGGAATTGAACCCTGTACTTCCACATGCCATGCCAATATCGTACCACTGAGCCAACCAGACAGAATCTGTATTTTACCATCTTTTCCATTACATTTTCTCCTCTTCCAGGATTCAATCCAGAACACCATAATGCTCTTAGTGGTCATGTCTCCCGTTTCCTATGGTCTGCTACAATTAGTTTTTCCTTGTTTTCCATGACTTTGACAGTTTTGAGGAGTTCTGGTATACTGTAAAATGTCTCTCAATTTGGGTTTGCCTGATGTTTATGTGATGATTAGCAAAGTCAGCTCTTTAATCAGTATGATAGGGACCAGCATAACTATACTACAAATTATGAGGCATTTAATGAACTATTCTAGTTGTCCGTGGATTACCTGGCATTATAAACCCAGATACTTTTTGAGAATTTCATGACCTTGAGTTAAGGCTGATCATTTAACTTCATTTAAATTCACTAGGTTAAATCCCTTCTGTACCGCAGACGATTTGTATATATCACAACTGAATCGCTCAAGTCCCTGAAGAAGCTTGATTTAGGTTTTTGAGACAATAGGTAATAAATAGAGGCAAAGAGAAAACATGTAATTATTATTTTTTCTTTAAAGTAGTAGTATAATTATGCGATAATTAAAATATGGGGCTTGGGAGTAGGGTAGACCTGAGTTTGAATGCTAGCTGTGTGACCCTAACCAAGTCCCTTCCACTCCCGGTGAGTCATCTGTAAATCCAATAAGGGCACTTAGTCACAGAATGGTTGTGAGAATTTAATGTGTTTTTTTGTTTGTTTGTTTTTAGTAATTAAGGTGCCTCAAAATGTTTCCTCCTGAAAGTCAGCTCCATTACCATGGAATCACTAACATGGTCTTTTAATGTGTTCGCTTTTTGCTATTCCTCTGTGCTCTCCCAGATTTCAGTATTCTTGGCCATCATAGCCAGTCCTGTGAACTTACCTGATGACATAAGACATAAAAAATATTAAGTATTTGGATTAATCCAAGTTTTATTTAAATATAGATGTTTATAAACATGTATAAAGAAATTTAATTGTATAGAAATATAATGAAACTATATTAACAACAGTTACCTCTGGTGGTGGGATGATAGAAGACATTCTAAATCTTTTATTTTTTTTAATTTTTTTTAAATTTTATTAATTTTAGAGAGGAGACAGAGAGAGAGAGAGAAAGGGGGGAGGAGCTGGAAGCATCAACTCCCATATGTGCCTTGACCAGACCAGTGCAGGGTTTTGAACTGGCGACCTCAGTGTTTACAGGTCGACGCTTTATCCACTGCGCCACCACAGGTCAGGCTAAATCTTTTTTAAGTGTATACATGATCAGAAAATATGCAGTAAAAATTAGGAAATAAATTCTACATTACTTTATTGCTGTCTGTATGATGGCTAGAATAGTGATGACACTGCACTAACCTCCTAGCCACATAAAAAAATGTGCTGAGATTTTCACTAGTGCTTCTTCCTCCTCGGTAAGGGCTGTAGGGATCTCTGAGGATGAGAGGATGAAAAGGCTCACCCTAGGTTGCAGGATTAGAGAGTGCTCTCCCTGATATCTAAAGTATTCTGGAAAGTTAGTCCTTCCCACCTAGGCAATGCAGGCAGATTTTCCATTTATTCTCTCAAGGTTAGAGGTTGAAACAACCTGTTCACTTTTCTCTCAAACAATTATCCAAGGAGAGTAGAGTGGGTGGTAAACTGAGGTGTGTTTGAAAGCCTGGCTGACAGCTTAGCCTTGACTTCAATAGCTTAAGTGACTTGACAAGCCAGAGGCGAACAAAGGATCAGAGCTGAGAGAGCTAGACTGACTTTGGGTTTGCACACTGGGATAGCTTGTCTCTCTATCCAGCCTCACAGCTCTTAAGCTTTAGAGGGAATGGAAATTATTTCCTCCTGAAAGTCAGCCCCATTACCATAGAATCACTAACATGGTCTTCTAATGTGTTTTCTATTGCCTATTTCTCCATGCTCTCCCAGATTTTCGGTATTCCTGGCCTAAGAATTTACCTGATGACATAAGACAACCATGAGGTTTATCACTCACCTCATCTAGACATCAAATAATGCCAAGGCACCCTGCTTTAATTACGAGACCAGTTGACACAAGAATTCAGGTTCCAGTATAATGAAGAGCTACTTACTTACCCCAGCCTCAACTCTTTAATAATTCCTTACAGAAGAATGGAGTAAGCATTCTACTTTCATACATGAATTTCCCCTTCTCATTCAAAATAGAAATTACCCTCAGCCAAGGGAAGGACACCTTTGTTCTCATTTCAATGATGGTGTGCGTGCCTGCTTCAGGGTGCCCATTTTGGGACTTCCTTTCCATCTGTTTCACTTTCCTCTCAGCACTTCCTTTCAAATACCCATTCAGCCTTTTCTTTTAGTCAGGATCTTATTAAACTACCTGACTGGGCTGCCCAGCAAATGACAAGCCTCTTCAAACAGCAGAGTTTTGGCAGAGGTAAGGAAGGCAGTAAAAGAGCCATGTAAATGGTTAGTATTGACTCTTCCCAAATCCTATCCTTAAAAGAACAGGAACAAGAAGAAAAAACTAGTGTGTGCTGCTATATTCCATCTTAGATGTAACTCTGTAAAACTCACCCACAGAACTTCAGTTTTTATAGTCCCACAAACTTTCCCCTGATGCAGCAGAATAAAACAATAAAGAGACAGTATGTGGGCTATTGCATAATTTCACTGTTTAAAGAAAAGGGAAAGAAAGTTGCAACTGAATAGGATTACATGACATTATTTAGAGCATGGAATCCCCAATTCTAAGGGAAAGCAAGTTTGCCTGACCATTGGACTAGTGCCAGGGGGGCAGTAAGTGAAATAATCAGGAATTTGTCATAGATCTGTGCTTTATGTGTCCTAGACACTGCTCTGGTTCACATGTCACATCTGGTTCCCATGAAGGGATATTCAGTGGACAGAATGAGTAGGAAGAGACTCAGAACAACAAGAGATACATATTGCCAATGGATGGCTTCTAAGATGTACAATAATATGTTCAAACTCATTGCTTCTTAGGGTCCTTTAGTACATCAAATAAGAGGAAAGCCCTGGATGGAGAGTCAGCAACTCTGGCTTCTGGGCTCCCATCTAACATCAGCCAGTGTGTGACCTTTGAATAGGAGCCTGACCTATATGATTTCTAAGCTGTGTGGATGTGGTCTGATGTTTCTACTAAAGTAAGTGAAACAGTTAAAAGGTTCCCACAGGCATGATGCAAAAACAAAGAATGTATTACCACCAGAATGTTGGACTCAATGCTGTCCCAAATTCAGTCTAATTTGGATCTGAGATTTGATTTTTAAAAAATATGTATATAAGATGTCTATAGTTGTAGGGGCTAAACTTTTCATGCTGTTCCTTTGATGATAAAGGGAATATGAAAGCACCCTTTAGTATGAAGTTAAGACCTGTGTTAATATCTTCCATCTTTGGGTTTTGAATTTCTGAAAAACATTCATTGAGTGGCCAACTAGAGGACCAAAGAGAACAACGCCCTCTAAATGTTGCTTAAACCCAACTCCTGCTAGATACTGACATTTGGTTCCTCCAGTCCTATTTGATAATAAGCAAAAGAAAGTCATCAAACTTAGAAGCCATCCATTAGCTCATGAAAGGGGAATGATAGTGATGATCTGCCTGTGAAGAGCCTGGTGGATAATCTGTGTAAATGCACAGACCCACCGGAATAGCTGGTTTGATTTCCATTACCAATATTGGTACTGTGCTTTCATCTACAATTTATACTACCAGAAACTCCTTAGAGACAGGAGCAACCAAAGAAAATGAAGGGGTTGGGAAGCATTATAGAACTACTTGCTGAAGAAGCAAGTGTATGTATATAGCTGTGAGTCAACTCTAGTGTCCTGTCTGCTTACAAACTGCAACTGATGGCTGAAGTGGGGTTTGCTTTTGATCACCACTTACAGAATTCGTCTGTGGCCATGTCCACCTGTGAGTTATCTGAGACTGAAGACAGGGAGGAAGAGGTGGAGGTGGAGGTGGAGGTGGTGGTAGTGGTGGTGGTGGAGGAGGAAGAGGAAGAGGAGGAGGAGGGGATGGGGGGAGGAGGAGGAGGGGATGGGGGGAGGAGAAGGAGGGGATGGGGGGAGGAGGAGGAGGGGATGGGGGGAGGAGAAGGAGGGGATGGGGGGAGGAGAAGGAGGAGGGGGAGGGGGGGAGGGGGAGGGGGATAAGGGGGAGGGGGAAGAGGGAGATGGGGAGGGGAAGGAGGGGGAGGGGGAGGAGGGGGAGGGGGAGGAAGGGGAGGGGGAGGAGGAGGAGGGGGAGGAGAAGGAGGGGGAGAAGAAGGAGGGGGAAGAGAAAGAGGAGGGAGCTATTGGCTTACCTGTGCTGGGAATCATTCTGGTCTGTAGATGGTATTGTCAAACACTCATCATGACCATGGAAAAGACGTATGACATGCCCACCAAGTAGATATCCTATAAGAGAATTATATTCTGCCATGAAATGACAGCAAGTTTAATAAAGAGAATGCCATGTTTAAAAGGGTAAATTTGTGCAATTTGAGTCAGTTATTAAAAACACCAAGAGAGAAGCATTTGGAAAATGGCAGATTCCATGAATTCAGGCCTCAGGCAGAAAAGACGTGAATGTCTAAGCAATTCTAACATTAAAAGTTAAGCAGGGTTTCAGGGATGAACAAGTCCAACATCAAAAGGTAAGGTAAAAATAGCGTCAATTCATATCATTAAAAAACAAAAGCAAAATTAAGTTGCTACTGTTAAGAAGATAAATTTTCCAGATGCTTGTGATATAAATACATTTGATAGAAAATTCCTGGATGAACTCTTACCACCTCACTGTACATGCTCTGTGGCAAAATCCAAATCAGATCACAGTCATGAGAAAGATACAGGAGCTGGGGACGGGGGCAGCGAATTGTTATTAAAAAGCTGTCTTAGGAGCAGCTAGCTTTTGAATGCCTTTAACAAACACAGATCAAACAAGCTAGACATTAATCCTGCCACACCTAGGTGACGGCAGAATTATATTCCTGAATTCTTGAGTTGAGGAGCATAGGTGCCACTTTCCATAAGCTCTTAGCTTTGGCAATAAAAATGGAATCTGAATAGCCATGGAATTCAGAGATGGATAGGAAACAATGAGTTCAAGGGCATAATGACCAATTAGTATTCAAATTAATTCTGAACCTTAACTCAAACCACAAACTTGACCTTGCACAAAGAAATGAACATTTTTCTTTTTTACTCCCATTAAAAAATTGTCCAGGCTATTCTGTACTCAGGAGACATAGGGACTTAATATGTTTAATGTCGGTATTAGGATGTTTTTTAAATTGTATAATCAGGTCACTTTAGGAGTTGTCAAACTATTTTGGGTGTTAAATGAAAACACGGGAATGAGTTATTCCAGAGGAGAAAAGTGCTATCAGTGTGTGCTGTGTGGGGGCAGTCTGATATCTCTTTCATTTATGTCCATCCAAGCAAGGCAAGTTTTTCTTAAACTTCACCCAAACATTCAGAATCTTTTCCCCATTTTCCTCTATCTTATTGTACTATTTCCAGTTGCATTATTTTTGGGCAATAAGATAATTCATGATACACTGTAGGGAATTCTTAATAGCCAATTTATCATATTTCCCCATGTATAAGACACACCTTTTTCTAAAAAATTTGGGGTCTAAAAACTGGGTGTGTCTTATACAGCAGTAGATTTTTTGACTTGCATTTCCTGCTTTTTCGCGCCTGTTTTTGCGCTCATTGTTGAAGACAGTGATTCGTTATCAGACACAGATGAGGACAAGCTAATGGATGGGAGTTTTGACAGTGATGAGGAGATATATGAATTTTATGATGAATAAAACTTGAGCTCAATAACTTTATGTAATACATTTTTCCCCCAAATTTTGGGCCCCCAAATTAAGCTGAGTCTTATACATGAAGCATTTTACACATGGGGAAATATGGCATTTAGAACATTAAAATCATCCATGATCATGCTCTTGATTAAACTCTCCATCGTCTCATGATGGTGAGGTCAGGCCCCATTTGGATGGAGCTCATCATTTACAGTCCTCAGGCTCCACCAGTCACTACTCTATTCACATGGAGAAAACTTCTAAGTGCTGTTACAGCGCAGCATTTCTGAATCAAAATAAGCAGAGCAACAGTCAGGAAACAAGGGTCACAATGAGGGTAACTTACACTCTCAAGTGCTTGAGTGGGGTTCTCACCAGTGGATGCTGAGAGGCGGTGTCGACAGGGTCAGATACCGCAGGGATGAGCCTCCCCGGTTATATGACAAGGGCACTCAATACTTCTATAAGGACCTTTCTGGCACGATTTGCAAATACTTCTTAATTAATCTCCACAAGCCCTCTGTTGGGACTTGAAAATAATTTTATTTCCATAGTGACAAAAGAAAAATTTAACATGAAGAAGATTCAATCAAAACTTCTTTGGGGAAGATTTAAATCTAGCATTTCATAGAAAGGGAATGATTGAATGGGTTAATTTTGGCACAAAACAAGAGGGCTAAACAGACTCTGCTTTTTAAAAGCCTTCCACAAATAACTACAAAGAGTTAAAAAGTCTGTTGTTTCTTGGTTATTCAGTTTAGCTCTGATGCCTTCTGAACCAGAGGTACCACCTTGACATTCTAAGTTGGCCATTTTCAAACATTTTATCATAGGAGGGCAATCCCTGTTTGAAACTGCTAGGCTCAGGATTAAAAATAGGGTTACTATCCATAATATGAGTATTTTTAAAAAAGAATTTTCTATTGCTTTAAAGTGCTAGAATACAATGTGATGACCTACAGGTCACTGACAGATTATTCTGCTCAGCTGTGATATTACCTATGAGTAAGGCAAGGCCAGTATATTTGTTACATAATTTGAAAGGTGCGTTGACTTTGCTGGCTCCAAGAAGTAGGATATGTAGAACAAACTTTGATGATCTTATTTCCAAGAGAAAAAAAATAAAGTACTGGGGATATTTTATATGGCTTTCCACAAACACAAATAGAACCAAATAGCCAAATGTACTTCTATTCTAGAGAAGGTTTTTCTCCCACCTGTAAGGAGAGCTGCATTGGGAAGAAATATTAACAACATCACCTTCTTGGAAAATAATCTCCTCTAAAAGTGAGGTTGTTGCTGAGTTTTGTACACTTATAACTAGAACCACAAATAAAAGTAGAAAGTCATGGGTGATGCATAGAGTGCTAAAATAATAGTGGATTTCTAAAGATTAAAAACAATTCCAGGAATGCTCATGCAACCAGAAATCAGGACAGATCATTATCCATAGCAACATTTTAGTTCACCTGAAAGGAATTCAAGTGAACTAAAATCATGCTGTTTATCAAGACATTCACATGGGAGCTGGGAAGCAGCTGAAAATGTCAATGTATACAGCACAAGACAGCCTGGCAGACGAAGGGCTGCATACATATAAAAAGCACACCTTCTTCGATGCTACTTCCTGAGCATGTAGGATGCACATTCCAGAGTGTTTGCATAAAGGAGGCGTCCACGTGTATGTCAGCATTTGAAACGGAGAGGTGCTACAGCAGAAACAGAAATGCGACATCCATTAAGTCAGTCACTTGGCTCATCCTGACAAAAGCAACTCAACTAGACTTTCAAGGATTGAATTAAACAAACAACCTCAGTTTGGCTCTTTCTACACATCTTTGAAAGATTTCTTCATCCATTCTAGAAGCAGCTTCAAAGTGGGACACTTTATTCAGGGAAGAGGAAGTACTTAGCTACAGAGGTGACAGACAAGTGTTGACTTCATTCTTTCAGCTGGAGCCCTGATTCCAGGGGACTTTATAAAATATTTATTCTTGCTAGGATACAGAAACTCACAAATGGGAAAAATGACCTGTCTTTTGTCTAGGACCTAGAGTCTAGGCCAGGGGTCCCCAACCTTTTTATACAGGGGGCCAATTCACTGTCCCTCAGACTGTTGGAGGGCCGGACTATAAAAATAACTATGAACAAATCCCTATGCACACTGCACATATCTTATTTTAAAGTAAAAAAACAAAATGGGAACAAATACAATATTTAAAATAAAGAACAAGTAAATTTAAATCAACAAACTGACCAGTATTTCAATGGGAACTATGGGTGCAGATGCATCCTGTGCTCCTCTCACTGACCACCAGTGAAAGAGGTGCCCCTTCCAGACGTGCGGCAGGGGCGGATAAATGGCCTCAGGGGGCCACATGCAGCTCACAGGCCCGTAGTTTGGGGACCTCCCGGCTAGGTCCTTGGTCTGCAAACTGCGGCTTGCGAGCCACATGCGGCTCTTTGACCCCTTGAGTTTTTAGCAAAGGACAGCTTAGGAGTACCCTAATTAAATTAATAACAAAGTACCTACCTATATAGTTTAACTTTAAAAACTATGGCTTTCAAAAGAAATTTCAATCATTGTACTATTGATATTTTGCTCTGTTGACTAATGAGTTTGCCGACCACTGGTCTAGGCAATGCAAAATCTGCCAACAGGATTTGCACTAAGAAGCTTAGAAACTTATCTCTGATATTTTTCTATCTCCAGGGATTCCATATACATGCACACGTTCCCCTACCAGCCAAGTGCTTGAGGTCAGTGATGCTCGTCTAATACCTATCCCCAGGTGAAAAAATGTCACCTGTATCTTTTAAACACTATGACACCTCACATGCTGAAACATTTAAAATTCTTTTTCTTTCTTCAACATATGCTTATTTTTCTGTATCCCATTCTTTCAGGCTTGTTCTTCACTGGACAAGAGCTAAACCATGTGATAAATTCAGTCATGGCAGCTAACGTGCAAACAGTTGGCTTTCTCTGGAAGTGCCTGGGGCATTTTAGCAGAGTTTGCTGGGCACAACACCTTATTCTGGAAGGATAACTCACAGTTAAATTCCAAGGCCCCATGACAACTGGCAGGGGAGAGGATTTAATTACCTCTCAAGCATACCGTATAGAGATATCTATCTCATCCTATACAATCTGCTGTGGCCCTGTTCTCCCTGACCAACCATTCCTAAAGGAACATATTTAGAAAACAAAATATGTCTGTGTTAGGAGGTACTTACAAGGTATCTTTCAGAGGACACGCTGACAAGGATGAGGTCATCTCCAATTCGAACCTTTTCTCCCTCAGACCTCTGTTTGGAAGCAGGATGTATGGTCCACCAACAGGCTTCTCCTACATAAAGACTCCTTGAGTTAGTCATGCTTCAGAAGCCAAAGTCTCTGTCACTCACTTTGTTTGCTCTCGATAATGATCCCCCCCCAACCACAATTTCTATTTATCTATAAACATCCCAGTTAGCCCTGCATCTGCATTGGATTACATTTATCATTTTCATTTTCTCTGGAGACAGAAAGACAGTGTTGGGAGAGAGTAGGGGAGGCTAGAAACTATAAAAGCCTGAGTATTTTTAATACAGATTGAAAAATGTTTTCTCCACAGGTCCTTACAAAGCTTTAAGATCTGATTTTATTGGACTACATACTGACCACTTTGATATTCCCTCCACCCTTTCATGAATTCTACTAAAATATCAGCATTTCTACTGAAAACGAGATTTTCAAAACACCCAAATCTACAAGAACTAAGGTAGAAGGTGTGAAGTTGACAGCAATGAAGAAAAGCTGACATTTTGAAAAAAAAGGAAAAACAATAGATGGTTCTAGCCAAGAGAAAGCTAAATCTTATGTCCTTCGTTAAGAAAATGAATGAGAAGTCAATGTCAAGAAATAAGGTCATTCCTTTTGCATATTTTCCGGGGAAATCTTTGGAATTGGAGGTAACAGTTACTTGTAAAGGCAACAGTATAAGATAGGGTTGAAAACAGGAGAATTGAGCCCTGGCTGGTTGGTTCAGAAGTAGAGCGTCGGCCTGTCAGCCCGGCATGTGAAAGTCCCAGGTTCAATTCCTGGTCAGGGCACACTGGAGAAGCATCCATCTGCTTCCCCACCCCTCCCCCTTCTCTCTCTCTCCTCCTCTCTCTTTCTTTCCCTCCCACAGCCATCGCTGAAATGGTTCAAGCAATTTGGCCCCAGATGCTGAGGATGGCTCGGTGGCTTCGCCTCAGGTGCTGAAATAGCTTAGTTTGGAGCAACAGAGCAGCAGCACCAGATGGGCAGAGCATTGCCCCTTAGTGGGCTTGCCAGGTAGATCCTGGTCCAGGTGCACGTGTGAGTCTGTGTCTCTGTCTCCCTGCCTCTCACTTAAGAAAAAAATAATAAAAAACAAACAAAAAATACAGAAGAATTGGCTGAAAGTAGGAACATTTAACCCCCTGCATTCTTTCTTCTGTCCTGCACAGCCAGAGAGACAACTTTCTTCCCCACCCTACAAATACTAGAACTTTAGTCCTTGAAATGACAAACCCTCAGAGGTCTGGCTTTGGAAATACCAGGCACAATCAAACAAAGAAGTAAATAATATTGAAGACAGAGAATAACTATAAAATTCTATATCCTGAAGAGTAACTCCTAGTTCCCTTCTCTTGCCCTCCATATCTTGGCTTTCAGAATGCCAGCTGTGATGCTGAAACTCCCCCCACCCCAGCCTCACAAATTTATGGATTACTCTTCAGGGAAGCCAACATTATTATCAAGATAAAAACACTTCTGTTTGGGTGCATACAGTGAAATGCCTAGGTCCCATCAGGACTACCTAAAAGTAAGGTCCTAAAGCTGGCAAGCCACAGCCGTACACCAAGAACTTTCAGTCAGCATTTCCTGTCCTGGTCTAAAGCTGAATGAAGACATAGGAGCATCTGGCATCTGAGGAAAGTCTAATGTGAACAACAGGAACAAAAGAAAGGGGAGGCTGACCAGGCAGTGGTTCAGTGAATAGAGCATCAGTTTGGGACTCTGAGGACCCAGGTATGAAACCCCAAGGTCACCAGCTTGAGTGCACAATCACTGGCTTGAGCATGGGCTCATAGACATGACCCCATGGTCGCTGGCTTGAGCCCAAAGGTCGCTGGCTTGAGCAAGGAGTCACCAGCTCAGCTGGAGCTCCCTAGTCAAGGCACATATGAGAAAACAATCAATGAACAACTAAGGTGCCACAACTATGAGTTGATGCTTCTCATTTGTCTCTCTCTGTCCCTCTCTCTCTTGAAAAACAAAAATGAAAACAAACATATAAAATAAAAAGGGGGAAAGGGTTGTGGAGTAAGCAAAAATCACACAGAGAGCCAAAAAGAAACTTTTAAAAAATCTTATAATTAATAGTCTCAGAAAGAAAAGGAAAGGTGCACGAATGAAGCAGCAATGAGCCAGGAATGTATTGTGAAGGATCCCTTCCAAGAAAGAGGAACACTCTCTAATCCTGAAAAAGAGAGAAACGAAGATTATAAAATTAAGTTGAAAAATTCTCCCCCCAAAAAAGAATGGAGAAAAAATAGAAATTGAAGTAGAAAGAAAATTAAAAAAACAATCTAGATATTTTCCAGGAAGCAAGAACTGAGAAAAGCAAGGAAATTAACAAAGAAATAATATTAAAATGTTTCCAAAGCTGAAAGACAAGCATTTTCAGATTGAAAAGGCCTAGGACAGTGGAGAAGAGAGACCCACTCCACGGTCCATTCCTGTGAGACATAGAATAGAAAGGATCCTTGTGCAGACATATCACTCTGGAATTTCGGACATCAGGGTGAAAGAGAAGGGCTAAGTAGTTCTCAGAAAATATTCAGTTCACTTACAAAAAAGATCAAAAATCAATAGCCAGACCATAAACTAGGAGAAAATGGATGAAAACTTTTGAGATGCTGAGAAAATGAAAATTTCCAATGCAGTATTCCGTGAATGGCTTGTGAAGCTGGAATTAACAGTTTTTTCAGATGACAATCTACCTACCATGAATCTTTTCTATAAAAGCTACTGGATAATGTACTTCTCTAAAGTGAGGCAGCAAACCAAGAAGAGAGAGAAACATAAGATCCAGGAAACAAGGAATCTAGGAGAGGAGCAGAGGGGGTTTCCTGATGATAGTGGGTGCTTCTAAGAAGATGGAGCTGAGAGAGAACAGCTAATGTGGTTGAGTCTAGGGTTTCCGTTCTATGGGACAGTTTAGAGATGAATGAATGATTGAGCCACAGAAAATAAATAAGGCAATTATTAATTGCTGAAAAGGAAAGATAATAAAGTGAACTGAGCAAAGTATATTTGCAAATCTCACTTGCAAATAAGAGTCACAGTTATATTAATATAAGTAGATAATCTTGACTCGGTAGTTACATGTAAATATGTAAAGATGGTGGGAAGAAGACCGGGAAAAGTGGAACATAAGAGTCATTTTTCATTATTCATTTGGAATCAACAATAGATAATACATAATCTGGAAAGAATAACAAAATAGTATACTCTATTATTCATGAAAAAATGGTAAACAATACTAGAGGAACTGAAAGGAGATGCCCCAGAGTGAAGGAGACTGATGGTTGCAATAAGCATAGGAGAACACTTTATTTCTTTAAACTATGTACAGGGATTACTTCAATTAAATGTCATTATTTTAAATTTAATTTTTCATGACAATAGCAGTTGACCTCTACATTTGCAGGGAAAATTATATTTATATGCATTATATACTTTGGACTCTAAGGGCATTTGGAAAAATGTGGGTCATTTTGGGGGGAATAAAGTGGGTATTAAACAGGCAAATGGGGGGAAGAGTCTACTTGTCCTTCTGACCTCTCCTGGGAACAGCTCAGTTGTCAGGGCCATTCCTAGAATCAATAGGATATGGGTCAGTTGATGACCCTAAATTACATAAAAGAAAAACACTAAAAAGCATGTTTATTTTTCATATTTATTTCCTCCTAAGTCTAATCTAAAAGCTCTCTCTAAATGCTAAAAATAAAACAAGAATCACAAAAACCTTTAAAAGGAAAATAGAAACCAAGGGCAAATGATCACCAGATTTTTTAAGTCAAATTAATTAATATCGTCTATGTAGGAGGAATTCCACAATTGTTCAAGAAACTATCTCCAAACTTCTCCTTTCATTCTTGTAGAGATTCAACTCAGCTACTGAGCATTTACTTATTTTCAACTTAGAAAAGATTTCTGAGTCAAAAGTGCACTCATAGAATGACCTGGTAGGACACTACAGTACTCTGTCCTACCAGGATGGTACTCTGTTGGATTCTGAATGAACCTCCTGAAGTGGGAAGATTCTCCCCAGGCAACACTGAAACTTACCTGAGTTATACCCTCATTCTCCTTAGCCCTCACAAATACCAAGCCGGCTTTCTTCAAGGAGAGTATAAAATGGGTTCAGGTTAGGGGGGTAATATAGATCATTTTAAAAGGCTCTAGGTTTTCAGAAACAACTGGTCAACTTTTTCACCTGTCTTCTGCCAAAGTCAGCTTCAGATCATACAACTTGAACTTGGGTTGGTTCAGGTCTGCATCTGTTGGCATACTTCACGCCATGCCTGATTTTAGGAATTTAGAAAAAAAGCACTGAAAAGAGTAATATCTGATGCAATTTCCATGTTTTTATTGGAGGCTCTATTACTTAAAATAGATTTCCTGAACACGTGACTAGAAAGTGGTATTTCTCAACTTCTTCTCAACTCTCAAAAAGTCTAAGGTCATTTCACCGATGTAAATAGAATGACTTCATGTAACTTTCTGATGACGTGCTCCAAAGACAGCTAGTTTACATTTAGAGGCCAACTTACATTCAGAGAGTAGGGTACTTCACTCATTTCATAATTTTTAGAAAATGTTGACTACACCTTATAGGGAAGTAGATTTTAAGAATAACACTAGCTAAAAGAGAAGCAACCTCAATAAAATTCAAATATAATCTTATTTCAGGAAAAAAATACCCATCATGAACAGGGGCAGATTCACTTTTCTGCTTTGTACAAAAGGAGGAGGTGAAGAGGAATGGCCTCTCCTCAGGCATTCTTAGACACCACTGACTGTGATACAGAAACAGCAGGTGCACATAGTTTTACGCTCTGGATTGTCCCCTATATCATCTGTAAAATCAGACAATCTGGATCATTCTCTTATAGAACATTCACATGGACTTTGGCTAGTACCCAATGATGAAATCTCCTCCTCCTATTTTGGGGGAAATGTTATGATGTTAAAGACTCTTTAACATCATCTTTAAAGAGTCAAGAAGACTCTTTCTGCACTGTGACCTAGGCTGTTTTCTCCTCCCTGGTCTCCCTTTGTCCCTGTACCTTTTCCAAGCCTGGGACTTCAGCTTTAGGGCAGATCCTACCTAACGCTCTTTCAGTAAATTCTCATTCTGCTTGAGTCAACCTGAATCAGTTTCTGCTGCTCCCAACCAAGAATATACTGTTACACAGCTCAACCTCTAAAATGAGCAGAAATTCCATATGCCATGCCCTTGGCAGATGCTCGGATTGCCCATGATTATTTCCAGCCACAGGGAGCACCCTGCATCTGAAGGCCAGCTGTTCCTCTGCTGGGGAATTGCAGGCATTACAAAGTGGTTTCCTTCATTGAGAAAAAATGCACCTCCTTTCAATTTCAATCCACTACTCCACTGGTCCTAGTAACCCACAGCGAGTCAGACCCTTCTTTAATACTATAACTATAATTATGATATAAATAACTAGAGTTATCTTGACAGTCAACAGTTTTGACTAACCTAAGAAAAGTATATAATGTATAGTTCTGGTGGTAAAGAAAATTAAAAGACATTAAATCATATAGTGAGAACTTTATTTTCTTTTCATTAGTGCTTTAAACCTTCTAATTCAATCAGAAAAAGTTTTAAATTTAGAGAGAGTCTATGGCATTAATACTTTTCTAATATTTGACACCATCACTTCAATTATTTAATGACATAAGTTTCTTATTATATTTACTTTTATGGCAAGCAATACCAGTTTTCTACTTATATCAATGATGTGAGTTTTGTCTAAAATTTTAAGTTCAAAAGTAAGTAAATATATAAAGAAAATGATAACAAATGTGATACATTGGAATGGTAAACATCATGATGGTAGACATCATTGACTATATATTTGAAAACACTGCTTTAGAAATAGCTGGTTGGGAACAGAATAAAATGGAACTATTCCTTTGATCCAGACACTACACTTATTACTGAAGCCCTTATTGTGCTGTTCCTTTTGTTGTTGTTTATTTTAAGAAGGTATTCATTACCATTGGTTTTATGTTATTTATTATTTTTCTGAAGTGAGAAGTGGGGAGGCAGAGAAACAGATGCCCACATGCACCTGAGTGGGATCCACCTAGCAAGCCCACTAGGGGGAAATACTCTGCCCATCTGGGGCATTGCTTCATTGCAACTGGAGCCGTTCTAGCACCTGAGGTGGAGGCCATGGCGCCATCCTCAGCACCTGGGCCAACTTTGCTCCAATGGAGCCTTGGCTCCAATGGAAGAGAGAGAGAGAGATAGAAAAGAGAGGGGAAGGGTAGAGAAGGAGATGGGTGCTTCTCCTGTGTACCCTGACAGGGAATTGAACCCAGAACATACACACAGTGGGCTGATGCTCTACCACTGAACCAACTGGCCAGGACCACCATTGGTTTTTTATCAGGAATAACTTCACTCTTATTTTCAGTAATTAACCCTAAAAAATTGTTTATATTTCAGACTGGCAGGCTGTGCTAAAAGCCTTATGTTTTCTTAGTTCTTATCATACATTCTTTATCATTCTTCAAAATTTTGTCAGACCTGTCTCTTGACCCAACCAGTTGGTTTGGAATCCCAAATGAATAATGTATTCAGTATCTTTCTCAAGTGTCCATAGACCAAGACCCCACGAAGCAATAGATCTGGAAATGTGGACTTGCCTGTGGCATGTTCCTGCAGACCCACATCAAAGGCGAGTTTATCTGTCTGGGATCTTGATGTGGTTAAACATGTGAGATACTGTGAAACAAGAGCAGATGCTGGTGAGGTGCTACTCTTCTGTCAGGTCTGGCATCTTCTTGCCTCTAGTTAGCTTCCAGTGGTCAATGTCAACATTGTGCTACTGTGAAAAGGGCTTATCTTGTGCATTATTACAATGCTTTTAGAATATACTTTTATAATATATTTACACCCTCAAAGATGTTCTTACCTGATGACCCACTGACTTAACTTATGGAACTGTATGCAATAGAAATAAGTTTTAGATATCAAATATGCTTTAGTTCAAAGATACTCTGAGAAACTTCTAAATTGGGAACAAGATAAATGGAACATAAATGACTAAGAGTAATAGAAGGATTAAAAACTTTGGTAATTCATTTTATGGAATATTTTTTTAGCATAATTTACCATTAATTATTGTTTATCAAGATTGTGTAAGAACATAGAATAAATACAAAATAGTATTTGTATATGTAATGTGTATGCAAAATTTAAATGCCTAGCAACGAGGCTAAAGGAAATGACATTGAATGGATCACAGAAGTTATATCTGGACAGAAAGCAGGGTGATTCCTCTACTTCTCCTTATTGTCCATTTTTAAAAATTTTCTGTGAACATTAGAACACCTTAAATAGTGTCTATATTTTTCCAATTATAAAAATGCATGTGCATGCAAAAGTTAACAATGATTTTTAAAATAACTAAAAAAGGGGGGAAACCTTCGCCTGTTCCCTGTCTCCTGCATTGACAGGCACAGCGGTTGACCTTCACATGAGGCTGGGAGGCAGATATGCACTTGGAACGTGCTTTCTGGGTTGTACTCCTGGTTCCCTGTCACTTGCATTGTACAGTCATAGCTATATATGTTTTATTCTCAGAGCTGTCCCTAAAAGGGGCAGTAGAGAGTCTGTGTTAACTGTGGGTGGGATTTGGAGAGAAGGGCAGTAAATCTAATGATAAATAACATAAGCTTTCATATCTCTACCATGATGTTAGCCCGAGTTTCTAAGGTCAGGAGAAATGTGCCGCTTGAGGTTTTATTCATTGTATTTATGTAAAAAAAGAAGTATTCAGATTTCATTTTTATGGATAAGCACCAGATTCTGAAAGATAAGTGATCACTTCTCAGTTCCAGAGATTGTCCTGGTACAAAGTTCCCCATTCTCTAAATGTCCCCATCTCCTGCTCAGATAACCTTCTGTTTGGTCATTTTTGCTCTCAGTCCTTTGCCATGAAGGAATACAACAAATAAATGTACAAGCTGAAAAGGTCAACTTCTTACCAATGCTCAAAAAAAGAAATGCTGCAATAAATAAATTATTTAAGAGGCAGCTGCTGCTCCTGCTGGCAATTTGGTAGTTCAGGCTTTGAGATGAACTTTGCAGTGTGCTGCAGGTGTAAATGTGTGAAAGTAAAGTCTTCAATGCATGTACCAGTTTTCCATCAGAGAAAGAAGACAAATCTTTCTTACACTGATAATAATACAAGTAGAGACTGGGAGTAAATGTTATTAGAGTTGGCAGATATTATAGTTGATTGAGATTACAATATTCTTAACTCCTACCAAGGATCTGTCATATAGATATTCTACAAATTTATTTAAAACTTGAAAAAGTTTGAAGTTACATAACAATTTGCCATTTGAGTTAATTCTGGTTCTAGATCCTTAGTTATAACCTGATCAGCTTTCTCCTGCCCCTGGATTAATATAAAACCCTCAAATACCCTCAAATTCCTCCAGGACAGAAGTCAATGCATATCATCCCATTTCCTTTCACTAGTAAAACAGGAGAAATTGAAAAAAAAAGTCCCATTTGATTGATTTTTCTTCTATGATGGTTATCCTTCTGTACTTAGGATACCCCCCCCCCCCCGCCCCAGTTTACTTGATCAAGTTGGGAAATCTTTATTGAGCATCTAGTATGTCAAGGTACTATACTTTGTGGGATTCAGTATAGTTAAATAAACAAGACATGGTCCTTTCCTCATGGAGTGGGGAAGAGAGGGGTTGGACATTATGCAAATACAAATATACACCTGCAAATCGAGGTAAGTTCTAAGAAGAAAATGCCAAGACAATCTGATATAATTATCTACATTCCATATTACTCTGTTAACTCGATCTAGACACTTACTGGTTTTCTGTACTTTCTCCCTTCTTTATCCT
The DNA here is from genome assembly GCA_037038555.1 of Rhynchonycteris naso. NCBI lineage: Eukaryota > Metazoa > Chordata > Mammalia > Chiroptera > Emballonuridae > Rhynchonycteris > Rhynchonycteris naso. The sequence goes on along the minus strand of CM072999.1, from coordinate 85,139,636 downwards.
TCCCCTACTCCTTGAAAGGTGAAAGTGGACACCCAGATGTGCTTACCATTCCGCTGAAAGAGTGCCGAAGGAGAATCGCATGGCCATACAGCAGGGTCCTGTGGCTACCCCCTTGTGCTGCCTGTGGGAAGGGGGAGGGAAAGTGTCAGCACAGGCCAGTGTGTGCCCTCTCTCAAAGCAAAGCAGCACCAGAATTCTATAAGACAAACTACAAAGAAAAGACACACTGCAAAGCTCCCAAGGAATTCATTCTAGAAGAGGGGTCAGCTGACAGGCAGGGGGAAAGACTCGTGACCACTGTCATGCAACATCCTTGGGGAGAGGGAGTGTGGGGCCAAACCTCTCCTCCAAACAGCCCCTGTCTGGGGCCAGCAGAAACTCAGAGCTATTCTACCAGAGCGGCAAGGAAATAGAACAGGTACTGCTTACCTTCCTTTGAAACTTCTCAGAAGCATTCAGAGTGAGAGAGAAACAAATGTGATGTAACTGCAGCCTAGCAATAGAGAGGCAGCTTGGGGGCAGGCGTGTGGTCACATCCTGTGCCTTGTGGTCTTTACCCTTCAAGGCTATTGTGCCTTCTGTCCACTCACTTCAATGGGTCCTATTTTCCCCAGTCTTACCAATGAGAGCTACTTTGGGCATCGAGACTTTAAAAAGGCAACTTCAGTCGAGGGCCCACCTAGATGGCTTCACTGCCTCACCAGGCAGCTCCACTTTGGCTGCTCACTCAGGGCAGCCCAACCAGGAGCAGCGGGAGCACAGGGAAGGAGCAGCCCACCATAAAGCCCTGGCCTCTGCTTCGCGCTTTTCCCCCTAGTCTCATTCCCATGTAACTATCTCAACTGAATAGCACAATATGAGAAAAAATGATTATTCCAGTTGTAGGTGAGTAGGTAACATGGAAAACAGAAATCCACAGAAAACTCGAGAAATTTTTGACATCAATATTTTCAACCTTTTACCTAATCTCTCCTTGTCATGTTAATCTGCCTTCAAAGATAGTCAAATTATTTTGACACAGCCCTTTTAGGAAAAAATATTTACATATAAGCCACCTATTTCCAAATACACACAAGAAGAGAATCTAAGATCTGTGATTAAAATAATTCATAAAGAGAAAATATAGCATTTCCCTTCTATATGCCAAGGACATCTCTTATGTACTACATTTACTCAGAGCTATGGACTCCCAGCCCAGGGGCTGGGCTGAGGTTCTGTTCCGCTCCTGGGTCTGCCCTCCATCAGAATCATGAGCGATGGAGGGAAAGCCAGTGGGGTGGAGGAAAGGCAGAGATAATAAAGCCTGGAGTAATTTTATTTCAACTGCATTTGGATTATGAGAATCACTCTGTCAAAGATGATTTTTCATGTCATACAATGAGCCTAAAGAAAAGAGAAAGGATAAATGTGTCATTTTAAAAAAGCAGATAAATGTGTGTGTGTGTGTGTGTGTGTGTGTGTGTGTAGTTATATAACTACATATAACAGTAGCTATAGAGATATTTAAGTGCTATCCAGACCTTAATACTATGGAGAAATTAAATGTTTTTCACAATATTTTCGATTGCTTGGAATCATTTGAACTTTAGTTGCAGTAGTTATAAATGTGTTAAGAGCTTAGTTAAAATTAGTCATACTAAGTAATGTTCATACTTTGTCAGTCCAACTGATAGTTTCACTGTACATTTGATTATCACAAGTTAACTGATAGCTCATGATGGTTTATGTTGTGAATGTATGTTCCCAAGTTCCCAAGCTAGTTCCATGTCTCAGGCTGAACTACATATTAAATTATATTTCCTAGTGTTCACCATGAGTCACACCTGCCTCTAATTCATCTTCACTTCTACCAGGTCTGGGAGTAATCATAACAGTCAAGAGCTGCTGACCCCAAAATGTGGCACTAAAGAGCTTTTGCTCTTCCCTTCTCTGAAACTGCTACAAACATCTCATGGCCCGCATGTCCTTTATTCTAGTGACAACAGAAAAGCAGGGAGACTTAACTATCCCACTGGGGTTGAATGGGATATCATAGCCCTGGCAGTTCCTTCATACCCCAACTCCTCCTTCCGGTAAGGCTGCTGACTCCATTCCACAGTGTTTGTCCCACCTGGCCTGGGGTGCAGCCTGCTGACTCCATTCCACAGTGTTTGTCCCACCTGGCCTGGGGTGCAGCCTGCTGACTCCCATTCCACAGTGTTTGTCCCACCTGGCCTGGGGTGCAGCCTGCTGACTCCATTCCACAGTGTTTGTCCCACCAGACCTGGGGTGCAGCCTGAAAACTTGCATTGCTAACAAGTTGAAGGGGAAATGACACTGATGCTGCTGGTCCCATGACCACAGTTTGAAAACTACCAATTTAAGGAATAACCAAGCTTCCCTGCTGGAAGGGTAGAGTTTTCTCTGCAGAAGCTTTGATCATTATCACCCTCTGAGAACTACTGTTGGGCACATGCTCTGCATCAGATGCTTTACATTCCGTCATAGCTCATTTTCATAGCCCTTCAAGTTAGAAATGGTTTCCCTGTTTTAAACGTGAGGAATTTGAAGCTCCCAGAGGGTGCCTTGCCATGTGTCATACAGTTGGATGTGGCAGTGGAAACTGAACTCAGAACTAACTCCAGACTTGAGCTCAGTTTGCTCTACTTTTCATAACTTAATTCATTAGCCTACTATGTATAAAACTAGTTTATGAAGCACCAGAAAAACAGGATAAACAGTATTTCCTTAGCTCCTCAATGAAGGTGAATTCTTAGAGCTGGAATTGAATGGGCTCTAATTACATGGCAGGCACAGAATGACACTAAGTGTTGAACATGAATCAACTCATTCTATCTTCCTAATTAGTGCTGAGAAGTAACTATGGTAATTATCTCCATTTTACAGCAACACAAACTGAGGCTTAAAGAGAGAAAGTGATTTACTTAAAGTTGTCCAGGTTCCAAGAGCAGGGTTGGGATTTAACAAAGACAAGAAATTTAACTGTGTGTTATATTATCTCCGGTATAGTCTGGTAGGGGAGATAAGACTTACATATAAAAAATCACATTACAAATAGAAACAACATGTCTGTTAAAAGAATTGAAGATACAGAGTACTGCAATAGACCAGGAGGGAAAAATAGGGTGTTAAGGAATAGCTTTATCAACAGGGTAGACCGTACGTTCTGATAGGGCTGTTGACAGGTAACAATAGTAAGAAAGAGGAATTCATGTGGGCGAAAACCTGGAGGTGAAAGGTATGAAGTGTACATGGGGACTAGCAGACTATTTCACTGATCAGTGTTTGGGTCAATGAAAGGAAACAGCTAGAAACAAGTCAGGACACAGATGTGGTAGGGTAGTCAGGTTATGGAGGGCTCTGACTGTTCTATAGTTAAGGAGACACTGGTGTAGGTTTTTGGGAGAAGAATGTCACAATCAAATTGTACTTTAGGGAGATAATCCTGACTGCAAAATGGTGGGAAAACTGGAGGTGTTAAACCCTAGGGGCAGAAAAGATCACTTTTATTCAATTTCCATGACAACAAAAGTAGAGCGTAGGGACTGAAAATTTTGGAGTCATTCTTTACTCCTTTCTTCCTCTCCTCACACTGCACAGTCAACCCAAAGCCCCTTTGCTTCCACCTTCAAATATATTCTGTATCCTCTAGTCAGCACCTGACTGCTACCAATCTAGTCCAACCCACTGCCCTTCTCACCTGGACCATAGTCACAGTTCCCAGCTCTGCTTCCTGCTGTCCCCTCCCCCACATTTATATTCTGAGTTAATATGGCAGCCACACATCCTTTTAAGATCATTGATCACATCACATTACTTTCTTGCTCAACACTCCAACCTCCCATGGCTTCCTTTCACATTTGGAAGTATAATATCCTCATCATAGTGTCTCAGGCCCTGCATCAGGATTTTCTCTATAAAAGACCAGATAGTGTCAGGTCTTAAATTTAGGTCTACATCCATTTTGAGTTAATTTTTATATATAGGGACAAATAGTAGTTGAAATTCATTCTTCTCCACATGGCTTTCCAATTTTCTCAGCACCATCTCTTAAAGAGGCTTTCTTTTCTCCATTATATGTTTTTGGCTCCCAAGAATAAATAGAAATGGCCAACAGAAATATGAGAAGATGCTCAATTTGACTAGTTATTAGAAAAATGCAAATCAAAACTACAATGAAATACCACCTCACACCTGTTAGACTCGCTGTTTTTGACGAGTAACAATTGTTGGAGAGGTTGTGGAAGAAAAGGAACCCTCATTCTCTGCTGGTGGGATATAAACTGGTAAAGCCACCATGGAAAATAGTATAGCAGTTCCTCATGAAATGAGGAACAGAGTTACCATATAACCCAGTAATCCCTCTTCTAGGTATCTACCCCAAAAATTTGAAAACATTTATTTGCGAAGATATATGCACCCCTATGTTTACTGCAACATTATTCATGGTAGCCAAGACATGAAAACAACCAAAGTGTCCTTCAGTAGAGGACTGGATAAAGAAGATGCAGTACATATATACAAAGGAGCACTATTCAGCCATAAGCAAAGATAAAACACTGCCACTTGTGACAAAATGGATGGACCTTGAGAATATCATGCTAAGTCAGGCAGAGAAAGTTAAGAACCTATGATTGCATTCATATGTGGAATATAAAACTGAAAGCAACAAATTAACAAACAAGAGAAACAAAACAAAAACTTAGACACAGGTAACAGTATGATGGTCACCAGAGGGAAGGTCTGGGGAAGTAAAGGGTAGATGGGGTTAAATATATGGTGACAGAAGATTGTTTGACTTTGAGTGCTGGGTACACAATGGAATATACACATCATGAATCATAGAACTATACACTTGAAACCTATAAAATTTTATTAACCAATGTCACCCCAATAAATTTTATTTAAAAAATAAAATGGAAAAGATGAACAACAAAAAAGAAGTAAATAAAACCCCAGAGAATAAATATCTTAGGCTTGGAAGGATATATATGGTCTCTGTTATAGTTGTTGTCTTTATTTTAAATAACTTTTACAAAATGTATAAGACATTTTTGCTTAGAGGTTCTATACTTTTACTGTTAAAAGTATAGAACCCTTAGGTTGGGTCTGGCCTCCTGGCTGTTCTTGCAACCACAGTGGATCTGGTTCTTTCCTCTTCTCTGACTTTACCACCTACCAGGCACCCTCCCATCATTCCTTCTGCTCCCACTGTGGGGACCTTCCTCTCTCCATCGCACAGCATGCTCTGCTGCAGGGTCTTTGCTCACGTTACTCCCATCTTGTGCCTTGCACCTGTGTATTCTCATGGTACATTCCCACTTTTTCAGTTCTGTGCTCAGGTAACTCACTAGGGACATCTTCTCTTGTCACTCCTTCTAAAAGAACAATCACCCTTACATGACCACACATTTCTCTCTACTCTTTCTCATGGCATTTATTAGTAGCTGGAGTGAATTCCCATGGTATGCATGATGTGAACCTGCCCTCCCTATGGACATAGGCACCCACCGTGAGTCTTTGCTGTGCTCCCCACTTCACCGATACAACTTTTATCATGCCCAGCACACAGGAGGCACTCACTCGTATTTCATACTCACTTTTCCCAAATGAATAAATAGTAATGGGAGAGGGGAGTGATCCTTTTGTTTCTCTTTTACACATGGGATCAGAGAAACTTTCCCATGGTCATCTTATGAGCTTGGATTTGAATTTGGGTCTAAGTACAAATTTTACTCCTCTCACTATTTGATGCTATTTCTAGAATAACATTTCAGGAAGGAGGACTGCATCAATATATTCACAAGGAGGACCCAGACATCAAGACCATGAGACTTTATCGGGATGGCAGCCCTGTCTCTGCCACGAGTGCCGGTGGCTGCAGTCACTGGCAGTATGAGAATATTTAGTACTACCTCATAGGACGGAGTACGGTAGGATGGGGCAGGGTTAAGCTGGTAAAGTGCCCTGATGTCATGTCCAGAAGAAAACTGTTCCACTAGATCATTAATTCAATCATCTCGCCAGTGATTTCAACATTAACTCCATCACTGACACTTCTTTTGGTGGTCCCCAGAGGACTCTGCCTCCTAGTACGATAAGCCTGATACAGCAAAGACGAGTGGGAATCTGCTTCCCTCCATGCACACATACATCTTTCAAGACTGTTAGATCTCTAAACTGCCTTCTTCTTTCATCTGAAACCCAAAGTTCCACTTTGGGGGTCCCAGGCTCTAGGAAGTCTCCTTGCTGAGTTTATGATACCCGGGGGAGTCCCAGGGGCCACCTCCTTGGGAGGGCTTGTGAGCATAACGTCATATTTCGGGTGTACATGTGTGCTTTCATTTCCCTTTCCTTCCCAACCCCACTTCCACTCCAGTCTTTCAGCTTATCAGAGAAGAAAAGCAGCTTCCCAGAAAGTCACAGAATACCATCTCCTGAACCTGCTGGAGGCCCTTTATATTGTCTAGGAGGTTTACTTTGACAACTAAATAATAATGATACTAGATAAGTAAAAAACAAAAACAAAAATCTGAAATCAAAAACCAAACCAAAACAAAAAACACCACAGTAACACTGAACAGTAAGAACAAATGCAATTTACTCAGCATTTTCAGTTCAAAAATAGAATGAAAGATTCTATTCATAATTGATACAAGATATTATAGTTGTAGGAATTTACTCAGATGATGAGCTATACCTTTAAAATGAACCTGAGCTACCTCTCTAAAATGAAACCATTTCATTCTATAAATGAAATTTGATTTGGTGACATTCTCATTGTTATAGAATGAGAATACTAGTAATACTTATAAAGGCTTGTTCTTCTAAATTTAACTCATACAGATTTAATGCAATTTTTATGAAAATTCCAATAGGGTATTTTGGAATTGAACAAAATTTCTATAAAATTAATCTGGAAATATAAATAGTAAGAAGCAAAATTAATTCATTTTGGTAGTGGTTCAAAAAGAAGAATGTAGCACAATCTAGGCAGTCCATAAACAAACCTAAAATGCAGCTACAGTAAAGCAGATTTTCAGTACAGTGGGGGGAAGGCAAGATGATTAAGCAAACCCCTCCATGAGATGTGGATAGCTAGTCAGAAAAGCATTCAGTAAGATCCACAGGAAATAGAAAAGATAGACTCTTGATGGATTATCATAGAGTTAAATATTTCATTTAAAAATTAAATTCTACAACAACTAGCAAGTAATAAATAGTCCACATTTCTTTACAGACCTAATACTTGTCCATGCTTTCTAGTACAGAGGAATTTGAAGAAAACAAAGGACAGTTTGTACCAAGATCAGGAAACTTCAGAACAATGGAAATCAACATTTAAGAGACTACTGAAATTCTTTGTATCACTTTGACAAAAGGGGTAACATCTCATTGAAATGTAGACAAAAAAACAAGCATCAAATAAAGAAAGAGGCAAAGGCTTATGAATAAGTGATTCATATCAGGGATAAAAATAAAACATGTGGAAGACATTTCATCTCCTCTAGTAATGAAAAGAATGACAATTACAGAAACTTTGATATATCATTTTACATCAACTGAATTTGCAAAAATGGAGGACCCTAATGCCAGAGTTGGCATTTGGCAAGTGGGATCCAATAGAAGGTGGTACTGAGTAAACTCTTTTGCAAAGCAATACCTAGGTATATAAAAGAGCTGTAAGAAGTTCATAATCTTTGCTGTAATAATTCTACTAATGGGAATAATTAAAGAGAAGCAAAAGAAAAAATCAGTGTGAATACTGTTCGATAAGAGTCTCTTAGTGAGGACAAAAAAACATACAACCTGGAAAGAACCTAAATATCCAAAAGAAAAATACTATCTAGTAAATCACAGGCTTCTTCAGGATGTTCTATTCTGCAACCATTAAAGACAACAACTACAGAGGCTAATGGAAACACAGAAAGTGTCCATGGCATATGACTGTGAAAAACGCAGAATGCAAAATGTCTTTAACGAATTTATTTTGGAAGAATAAAAAAACCTATAAAAATGAATATAGCCATGTGGCTGATTGCAGAACCACTGGGCCTTTCCTTTTCCAAATTTTTCTTTAACATTAAACAAAAAATATGTGTATATGGAGGGCAGCAATGTTCTGCATGTATCTAAGCAAATGCCATGCTATCAAAGTGTTTTGTCTATTGGCTAAAACTTTAGTTGCTCATGCTGTGATTAATTTGTTAGAACCCTCAGTAAAACACTTTCCCTGCCTGAAAGATAACTCACAATGCATATTTAGCATGCCTGCTTTCAGGCACTGACCCGAGTTTAGCCCTACCCTGGTGTTGAATGGCAACCCCACAGAGGTAGCTTTATTCCAAGATACCTCTGACGCCCTCCTAGTTCTCTCATGCTCTGCTCCAGGCTCCATGAGAAAAAAATCGCTTGCCACAGGGAGTCACTTCTGCATGGATCCCAAATGCCCTTGTTCTTCTGACCACCCTATGTGGATCCTTCACCTGAGATTTCATCCTTGTTCCTGAAAACTTGGTTTCTACACTATTCCATGTGTCCCGAGGCTGCCTACACAGCAGTCATATGGCAGGCCCACCTTTCCCTATAGGCCATTACCCCCCTCTGGCCAAACTCCCAAGACCCCCCACTCAGCCACACCACTTTTCTTGTAGGGGTAAACAGGACTCTCCAGCTCATATGGCACCAAGGAAACTGATGGGCCTACTTTCCAAACAGGTCTTGGATTGTACACTCATGGTAACAGGGACAATTTTGCATCTTTAATAATAAAGCAGAACAGTAAAATTTAGAAAGTGTGCTAAAGGGATGAGAGTATATATGCACAGATTAGTTTGGTGATTTGCAATCAGAACCAGGGACTATGACCATAGAAATTCATAAGCCCACTCTAGTCATCCTAATTCCCTTACTATGTGTGGAATCCGGAAAACTCAATGCAGGACACTAAACCCTTGTCATCACCACCTTTTCTGGATCAAATACCCTACCCTTCAGCTAGGTAATTACCAAGTCCACCTATTCCTGGGCTCCCCAGGAACAGGAAAATGTCCATATGGCTTCTCTTTCACACAGACGTGGCCCACGGTTTAAGTAAAATCTGAGAGATGGTTTAATTGAATTAGGGATAGCAGAGGTGACTCTCAGTTTATTATTTCCTGTGAGCCCCTAAAATCATGAGGAGGAAGAATTCCTGGATGGTGCAGACTTAAACGCTGAACGCATGACTAAAGATTCCTAAAAAACTCCTGCCTTTCAAGTCTTTAAAAATAAGAGTTTTGACCCTGACTGGTTTGCTCAGTGGTAGTGTTGGCCTGGTATGTGATGTCCTCGGTTTGATTTAGGATCAGGGCACACAGGAGAAATAACCATCTACTTCTCCACTCCTCCCCCTTCTTGCCTCTCTCTCTCTCTCTCTTCTCCTCCTGCAGCCATGGTTTAACTGGAGCAAGTTGGCCTCGGGCACTGAGAATGGCTCCCTGGCCTCCACCTCAGCTGCTAGGAATAGTTTGGTGACTGAGTACTGGAGCAACAGAGCAATGCCCCAGATGGGCAGAACATCGTCCTGCAGGGGACTTGCCAGGTGGATCCTGGTCAGGGTGCATGCAGGAGTCTGCCTTTGCCTCCCCTTCTCTCACTTAATTAAAAAATAAAATGAAAATAAGAGTATTTGATCTATGAAAGCAGTAGACATATACAATCATTTTCCTTCCCCTCTTTCCCAGTCCATGGTGTTTGGGGAATGAGTAAGTGACTTTTGGAAATTTCCACTTGGCCTGGCATTTTACAAACACTGACTCTGAAACAGGAGAGTAAACATTTTTAATTGAAGGAACAAAGGTGGCTGCTGGGACACCTCCAGATTGAACACAGGGTCATTCTAGGTGCACCTGAGCTTTTCTTTGAACATAGATGGCACAGGAAAACCACATAGCCAGAATGGCAGCTCTAACATATTTTTTATTATGGTCTTTCTGAAAAAAGCAAATTGGCAGGAGATATATTGTCAGGGTATTAATGACATTTTCTTTGATGACAGGTATACTTTGGAAAGAGGTAGAGCAAGTATTTTCTCCTCAGAATTAATATCCCCCCTTATCCCAGATTTCTAAAAAACTGACATTGCCAAGTTCATTCTTTCCATAAAATGACCCTGTCAGCCAAATTTGTTTTCCAGTCACTGCTCTAGCTTTTATTTGAACCACTCATAGTCATCCGGCCACTGAGGAAATGGTGGACCAGTGGTCACATAGGGTCAAGACTAACAACATTACCTGATCATTTCCTTTCACCCAAGGTAAAAAATACAAGAAGTATTTCCTACAAAGTGTTTAACATCTGAAAGTTCAGAGTACCTTGACCTGAAAAATCAGACACTACCTCTAATCTATTCTCTCTCTAGGGAAAGAATTCACTGCTCTTTCCAGGGATAATGAAATAGGAGTACTTTTTTTAAATCATAAGATTACTGTTGAGTCCCACTGTGTACAAACAAGTCACCCATGTAGGCTACAAGGAAGAAGATGACCTCGATTATATTTTTTTGTTTGACCTGTCTCCATCTTTCCTGCATTCCTTAGGCTATTTTCTTCTCTCCTGTCCGGCTTTCGCAGCATAGCTTCCCTTTATTTCAACCCTCTAGCCCCCTTTGCACTGTTTCCAATTATGATCTTGCTGGACAGTAATCAATTCATCCTGTTCTCTCTACATCAACATAATTAGCTCAGGGTCAAGTTTTTATTTCCACACACACACAAAAAAACAACAGACAAAAAAATTTGTCTGATCTTTCCTTGAAGTAAATGATGTGGTCTCAAGTGGAAACACTTATTTTCAGAGTTCCGTGGAGAAGAGAACAGTTACTCCTCACACTTTCTACCTGTTCCTGGATCGTGTGCTTCTCAGAGGACAACAACATGATTCTTCTGAACATCTCAAGGATTGATTCGAAAGAAGTGGTTCTCAATCCCAGCTATCCATTAAAATCACTGGTTCCACTTTAAAAATAAAAACAAAGCCAGAAAAACAAACTATAGTCCAAAGTCTGGACCATTTCCCTACAGTTATCACTTGGTAGGTTTGTGGTGGGGCCTGGGCTCCCAGACAATTAAATTGCATAGCCAGGCTTGGGAGCCACCCCTCTAGGACTCCTCTAGCCACAATAGACCCTTCATCCAAGTCACTGGTATGATGTTTACAGCCAACAACTACTTCTCTGTTCTCAGAACCATATCTGTTCTGGACCCGTGACCGGTATTTCTTTTCAGCATTTCTCCAGAACCCCAATGAAGCAAAGAACTAACATGGTTGCTTCCCCTTGTCCTTGGTAGCTCTAGGGCTAATGTCTAACCCCATCTCTCTTTTAGCTCTGCTGCCATAGATGTGACAGGTTTTTGTGAAATCTTTGTAATAAGGGCTCTTGACAATTCAAATTCAATGGGGGAAGAGTTCCAGGTTCACTGCAATCACCACTAGATCCACCCAACTTTATAGTGTCCGAGGTCAGTTAAGCTGCCTCCTGAGCTGCCTCAGATACAGTCTGGACTTCCCCCTGATGGGTCTGAACTCTATGGGGCCTGGAAAGATGTGGAGTTGAGGATACAAAACAGCAGGTTAGGGGAAAGGGACTTAGTTTCCTTTTCTTACCAGTTGGCTACCCCTTCCCCAACCAGTCACTTCTAATCTGTTCTCACTCTGGTCTCTGTGTCCCCAGTTTTTTTTTTTTTAACAGGGACAGAGAGAGAGAGAGTCAGAGAGAGGGATAGATAGGGATAGACACACAGGAACGGAGAAGGGTGAGAAGCATCAATCATTAATTTTTCATTGCCATTATGACATCATAGTTTTTCACTGATTGCTTTCTCACATGTGCCTTGGCCATCGGCCTTCAGTAGACTGAGTAACCCCTTGCTGGAGCCAGCGACCTTGGGTCCAAGCTGGTGAGCTTTTTTTTGCTCAATCCAGATGAGCCTGCGCTCAAGCTGATGACCTCATGGTCTCGAACCTGGGTCCTCCTCATCCCAGTCTGATGCTCTATCTACTGCGCCACCGCCTGGTCAGGCTGTGTCCCCAGCTCTTAATGGTACACTCAGTGTTCTGCATTCTTACTTACAACATTTGACTCTTCTCTCTGTCTGCAACAGTAGTGTCCTCTAGAGTTGTTTTGCATCACCTAACACTTGGGCAGTGCTATTCACAGAGCTGTTTTCAAAAGACTACTGTTCAAAGGCCTCACTTAGGTCTCAGTGTTCCTGCAACAAACTAACTCTTCTGTCAAAGAGAAAAAAAAAGCGTGCTTTTTCTCCTTTGGAAAATTAATGTCTTCTCTGCTGATCTGGAAATGGAAACCAAGACCTGGACAGAATAAACACCATCTGATCTATTTTCTCCTCATTGTGCAGGTGGTAAATTCATCACACTGACATTGGGAGGATAAACTACTGAACTGACAGTAAAATCCAACCTCCCCTGAACTGTAAGAAGCCAGATTAAGCTTTATGGACAAGGGGAGAGGGGGAGGAGGAGAGGAGCTCAGAAATATTGAGTATGGTTCAACAATTTAAAAAGAATAAAAAAAGTAAACAAAATGAAACCTCAGTGTGCTAATGCTTATGCCCTTCAATGGTGAAACAAATAAATAATTTCCTAGTGGGGTTGGTAGTTACCATTAATATAACATGATGACTTGGTACTAAAAATACATCACAAATAATGAACTGTCTGAAAAGAAGTAAACAAAACAACCCCTTTTAAAATAGCATCAAAAACAAGAAAATACTAAGGAATAAATTTTGTCAAGTAGGTAAAAGTTCTTTACACTGAAAACTACAAGACATTCAGAAAAGAAGTTGAACAAGACACACATAAATTGATAGCTATCCTATGTTCATAGATTGGAAGAATATTGTTAAAATATTCATATAACCCAAAGCAATCTATAGATTCAATGCAATCTCTATCAAGATTCCAATGGCACTGTTTATAGAAGAAGAAAAACCTTTTCTAAAATGTGTATGGAACTACAAAAGACACCAAATAGCCAAAGCAATCCTGAGGGGAAAAAAAAAAGAAAGAATAAAGCTAAAGGCATCAGATTTTCTGATTTTAAGCTACATTATAAAGCTATAGTAATCAAAACAGTATGGTATTGGTATAAAAACAGACAGATCAATGGAATAGCATTGAGGGCCTATAAATACACCCATATATAGTCAACTAATTTTTGGCAAGAAAGCTAAGAATACCCAATTGAGAAAAGACAGTTTCCTCAACAAATGGTGCTGGAAAAATTGAATATGCATATGTAAAAAAAATGAAATTAGACTCCTATCCTATACCACTCAAAAAAATTAACTCAAAATGAATTAAAGACTTGAATGGAAGACCTTAAGTTATAAAACAGTTAATGAAACATAAGAAAATAGTGCCTACATAGAAGCAAAATGGCAACGGAGTAGGTGGACGTTCCAACTGCCACCTCCCAGGACCAAATTGTATTACAACTTAAGAACAATCATCTTGAAAAACCAACTTTGGACTAAACTAAGAGGAATCTATAACTAAGGATCATGGAAGAAGCCACACTGAGACTGGTAGGAAGGGCGGAGATGCGGAAAGGGCTGCCCTGCTCCCAGGAGCGAGCAGTAGCCTGGAGGGACTCTCACGGTGGGGTGGGTTGTCCTGAAGGATGTGGGTGCTCAGCCCCAGGTCCAAATTCTCAGCCTAGAGCCCAGAGTCTAGAAGAGGCACCCCGACAGCATTTAGCTGTGAAAAAAGCTAGTTTCTCTCCATGAGAAAGAGACACACCTCTCTGACACAGATCCCATTGGAAAGAGCCCATGCAGAAAACCTCGTTCACAGCCACTTACCCAGGGCTCTGGCGGGGAGAGTAAAGAGGATTGGAGTTGCAGAAGGAAAGTGTAAAGTTGGAGGCCCAGAGAGAGGCACTGTGTGGGACAGAAACCAGAACCCCTGTGCTGAGTCATTCTCCAGTACTGCAGTCGCCATCTTTATTGGGTGGAGCAATCTCCTCTGAGTGATATCAGCCTGGGGAAAAACAGCTGCTCTGCCCTGGGGAGTCTCTCCTATTCCAGGGATGGCAACAGGTTGTTCTGAGAGACCAGAAAGCAGGGGTGTCAGTGACTCAGTTTTCTGGTGTTGAGACTGGAGCTCTCCACCACACTCTCCCAAGTCTATGACTGATGCTTCCACCTCACCAGAGACTCCATTGAATCTGTCCAGAGTAGGCAGACCACATCTCTGAGTCTCAGAGGACACACCCTACTGAAGTCTGTGAAAAAAGTCTGGACAGACTGACACCTGGGGCTGATGGGAGGAGTCACACCCACCACCTTTCCTAATCCCTGAATTGCCGCAGGCTCTAGACCAGTGGTTCTTAACCTTTTTGAGGTACCGAACCCACCAGTTTCATATGCACATTCACCAAACCCTTCTTTAGTGATAAATAAAATATGATTTTTTTTTCCAAATTCAAGACATAGGTATATGTTTTTTTACTGGTGCACAAAATGAGCCGTGCATGAACATCACCTTGCTCAAAGAACAAAACCAACAAAGTGCATGAACTCACAACAAATTACGGTATTACTTTATTCTGGCCTCCAACGGCAGAGGCTTCTCTGAACCCCTGAGACCGACTCATCGAACCCCTAGGGTTCGATAGATCCCAGGTTAAGAACCACTGCTCTAGACTCTAGCAGAGGCTTTGTCAGTGGCTGAGCTCAACAAGCAGCCAGCAGAAAGAGGCTGCAAGAGGCAGGACTCAGGGAAACTTGGCCATTTGAGCAGACTTTCCCCTAAGACCAGAGTGGGTAAAAGCCAGCCTAGGGGTCCAGCTTGGCATTTCCATGTACACCTGGGCCTAGCAGAGGCAGCCAAAACTATTAATTGCTTATATATAGCTCCAAGAAGGTTGCTGAGGGCCAGTCATAGGCAATGTCTCCCACTGGTTTGTACTGGGCTCCTTCTAGGGAGGCCCAGGGCGGGCACATCCAGGGCCCTGCTGCGAAAAGCATTGGTTCAAAACCTAACAACCCTTGCTAGAGTGGTATCTTAAAGAAAATCACCTCACATCTCGCCCAGCTGAGGCGAGTTCCAGTCTCTGAGATCAGCACCGACACAGCAGCTCATGTGCATTGGATAGGGTGGAGCTTCAAAGCCAGCCAGCCTTGGCACTGGATATTCTGTTCTGCTAGGCTAGATTCCACAGGGGGGAAGGGAGAGAGGCTTGGATCATGGACCTTTAAAGTGTGGATCCCTGTGAGTGTATTGTTGGATCTGGTCGAGGAGCTTAGCCACCTTTGGGAGGGACACAGTCAACCCCAGGAGAGGACTCTCTAAGTCTTTCTCAACAGCTCAAAGAACTTCTGCAGAGGGGACCACCAGCCACACTTGGTTTGAACCTACTGTTCACGTTGGGGAGAAATAAAATTTGAGCATCAGCAGTGGCTGAGGGATCAAGCTCTGGAGTAGGAGCCACATTCTCTGTACTGAGTTCCTGACCAAGAGACCCCTTACGTAGGGGTTCCCACAAACGTTGTTTTCACAGCCTCAGCTGTCCTAAACCACCAAGTATGCAACCTGTAGAGGGGTTTGTTGGGTGAGGCCAATTTGAGCCCACACTACAGTCTTACTACAGAAGACTCTGTGGGATGACCATGCAGCTGCAAAAGGAGGAGGAGAAGCTGAAAAGAGGAGACAAATCTTACAGAGCTTGGGGCCTTTACAGAGCTTCTGTCATCTCTAAGTAGGAGGAAGCTGAACCTTATACAAAAGTTGGCCCTTCTCACAGTATCCAGACACAGAAAACACAGACTCAAACAGTGAAAAGTCCAGTAGCTTCAGACTGGTAGACCACAGCAGGTTACAAACAAGAGCTGATGCCAACCCAAGAAGAACTAGAGCCAACACTACTGGTGGTGGGTGGCAGATAGACTCAACTACCTACACAATAAGCAAACCAAAGGTGAAGTCTAGCAGTCACCAGACACTGTGGAGAATAAATACCCCCAACAGAACAGACATTGCACAGTGTAATACACATAATCAAGGTTGATCCTTAGAGCCAGCCAACGTGAAGAGATAAAGTTACCCATGAAGAGACCAACTGCATCTAATACTCACATACAACAAGAGGGAAACTAGTACCCTCAAGAAGCATTTCTAGAATAAGGAAAACAAGTGGCCTGGAGGACAGTACCACCAAGCCCATCTTCTTCATAAAGACCACACAAAAATTACCAAGTCATACAGAGCTACCTAATACACAGACAAAATGGCAGACAGAAATGTGACCCAAATGAATCAACAAGAGAAATCCCCAGAAAAAGAACTGAATGAGATGGAAGTAACCAAACTACCAGATGCAGAGTTTAAAACAATGATTTCTAGGATGTTCAAGGATCTTAGAGCTACAATGGATAGACATAATGAGCACCTAAATAAAAAGATAGCAAGCATCAAAAAGGACATTGAAATCATAAAAAAGAACCAGTCAGAAATGACAAATACAATATCAGAAATGAAGACTGCACTAAAAGGAATTAATAGGCTGGATGAAGCAGATGATTGAATCAGTGATTTAGAGGACAAGATAAACGAAAACATGGAAGCAGAGCAGCAAAAAGAAAAGAGACTCAAGAAGTCTGAGGAAACTCTAAGAGAGCTCTGTGACAACATGAAGAGAAACACCATCCACATCATAGGGGTTCCTGAAGGAAAAGTGAATGAACAAGGAATAGAGAACCTGTTTGAAGAAATTATAGCTGAAAATTTACCTAAGTTTATGAAGGAAAATGTCACACAAGTTCAAGAAGCACTGAGAGTTCCATTAAAGAGGAACCTAAGGAGGCCTACAGCAAGACACATCATAATTAAAATGCCAAAGTTAAGAGACAAAGACTACTAAAAGCTACAAGAGAAAAGCAGCTAATTACCTACAGAGGAGCCCCATAAAGATGACATTGACTTCTCAAAAGAAACACTTGAGGCCAGAAAGAATTGGCAAGAAATATTCAAAGTGATGCAAAGTAAGAACCTACAACCAATACTTCTTTATCCAGCAAGGCTAGCATTTAAAATTAAAGGGGAAATAAAAAACTTCTCAGACAAAAAATAAACTCAAGGAATTCATTACAACCAAACCGGCACTGCAAGAAATGTTAAGGGGCCTGTGGTAAACAGAACAAAGGAAAAAAAATCAAGAAAAGAGGATTGTAGATTAAAAGAATAAAATGGCAATAAATAAGTACATATCAATAATAACCTTAAATGTAAATAGATTAAATGCTCCAATCAAAAGACATAGGGTAGCTACATGGATAAGAAAACAGGACCAATACATATGCTATCTACAAGAGACCCACCTCAGAGCAAAAGATACACATAAACTAAAAGTGAAGGAATGGAAAAAAGTATTTCATGCAAATGGAAATTTAAAAAAAAGCGGGGGTAGCAATACTTGTATCTGACAAAATAGACTAAGAAAGTCACTACATAATGATAAAGGGAGTAATCAAACAGGAGGATATAACCATTGTAAATATCTATGCACCTAATATAGGAGCACCTAAATATATAAAGTAGATTTTGATGGACATAAAGGGTGAGATCACCAGCAATACTATACTAGTAGAAGATTTTAATATTCAGCTAACATCAATGGATAGATCCTCCAGACAGAAAATTAACATGAAACAGTGGCTTTAAATGACACACTATATCAACTGGATTTAATAGATATCTTCAGAACCTTTCACCTCAAAGCAGCATAAAATACATTCTTTTCAAGTGCTTATGGTACATTTTCTAGGATAGATCACATGTTAGGGCACAAAACGACTCTTAATAAATTTAAGAAGAAGGAAATCATATCAAGCATCTTCTCTGATCACAATGGCATGAAACTAGAAATCAACTACAATAGAAAAACTGAAAAACTTTCAAACACTTGGAGGTTAAATGTTATGTTATTAAATAATGAATGGGTTAATAATGAGATCAAGGAAGAAATAAAAAATTTCCTTGAAACAAATAAAAATGAACATACAACTCAAAACTTATGGAACACTGCAAAAGCAATTTTGAGAGGGAAGTTCATAGCATTACAGACATACCTTAAGAAGCAAAAAAAGCTCAAATAAACAACTTACCTCTGTATCTAAAAGAACTAGATAAAGAACAACAAATAAAGCCCAGAGGAAGTAGAAGGAAGGAAATAATAAAGATCAGAATGGAAATAAATGACAGAGAGGCTAAAAAAAAATACAGAATATCAATGAAACCAAGGGCTGTTTTATTAGAAAGGTAAACAAGATTGATGAACCTTTAACCAGACTCACCAAGAACTAAAGAAAGAAGACTCAAATAAATAAAATTAGAAATGAAAGTGGAGAAGTAACAACTGACACCGCAGAAATACAAAGGATTGTAAAAAAATGTTATGAAGATCTGTATGTCAAAAAATTGGACAACCTAGGTGAAAGAGCTAAATTCCTAGAAACATATAATCTTCCAAAATGCAATTTGGAATAATCCAAAAACCTAAACAGACCAATTACAACAAATAAAATTGAAACAATTATCAAAAAACTCCCAGCAAACTATAGTTCTGGACCAGATGGCTTCACAGGCTAATTTTACCAATTTTTCAAAGAACTAACAACTATCCTTCTCAAGCTATTTCAAAAAATTCAAGAGGAGTGAAGACTTACAAACTCTTTTTATGAGGCAATCATAATCCTTATTCTAAAACCAGGTAAAGACACTACAAAGAAAGAAAAGTATAGGCCAATATTCCTGATGAACTTAGATGCTAAAATTCTCAACAAAATATTAGCAAACTGGATCCAGCAATACATGGAAAAAAATTATTCATCATAATCAAGTGGGATTTATGCTGGGTGGCAAGGCTGGTACAATATTCACAAATCAAAAAATGTGATTCATCACAGAAACAAAAGAAAGGATAAAAATCATATGATTATAATATCAATAGATGCAGAAAAAGCATTTGATAAAATCTAGCAACCATTTATGATCAAACTCTCAGCAAAGTGGGAATACAGGGAACATATCTCAACATGATAAAGGCCATCTATGACAAACCCACAGCCAACATCATATTCAATGGGCAAAAATTGAAAGCAATCCCCTTAAGATAAGGAACAAGGCATGGGTGCCCCCTTTCACCACTCTTATTCAACATAGTTCTGGAAGTCCTAGCCACAGCAATCAGACAAGAAGAAGAAATAAAAGGCATCCAACTTGGAAAAGAAGAAGTAAAACTATCATTATTTGCAGATGACATAATACTGTACATGGAAAATCCTAAAGTCTCAGTTAAAAAACTACTAGACCTGATAAATGAATTCATCAAGGTGGCAGGATATAAAATTAATATTCAGGAACCAGTAGTATTTTTATACACCAACAAGAAACTGTCTGAAAGAGAAATTAAAAAAACAATCTTCTTCACTATTGCAACAAGAAAACATATAGTACCTAGGAGTTAATTTAACCAAGGAGGTAAAGGACCTATACTTGGAATATTATAAAACATTGATAAAAGAAATCAAAGAAGATACAAAGAAGTAGAAACATATACTGTGTTCATGGATAAGAAGAATAAACATCATTAAAATGTCTATATTACCTAAAGCAATCTATAAATACAATGCAATTTCTATAACAATACCAATGGCATACTTCAAAGATATAAAACAAATATTCCAAAAATTTATATGGAATCAAAAAAGAACATGAATAGCCTCAGCAATCTTGAAAATGAAGAATAAAGTGGGAGATATCACATTTCCTGATATTAAGTTATATTACTAGGCTATTGTACAAAACAGCTTGGTACTGGCATAAGAACAGCCATACAGATCCACGGAACAGAACAGAGAACCCAGAAATAAATCCACGCCTTTATGGACAATTGATATTTGACAAAGGAGGTAACAGCATACAATGGAGTAAAGACAGTCTCTTTAATAACTAGTTTGGGGAAATTGGACAGGTTCATGCAAAAAAAAATCAAACTAGACCACCTACTTACACCATTTACAGAAATAAACTCAAAATGGATAAAAGACTTAAATGTAAGTCCCAAAACCATAAAAATCTTGGAAGAAAACACAGGCAGTAAACTCTCCAATATCTCTCATAGCAATATTTTTGCGGATTTATCTCCATGAGCAAGTGAAATAAAGGATAGAATTAACAAATGGAACTATTATCAAAATAAAAAGGTTTTGCACAGCAAAAGACACTATGAACAAAATTAAAAAACAACCCACACAATAGAACATATTTATCAATACATCTGATAAGGGGTAAATAATCAAAATTTATAAAGAACTTGTAAAACTCAATACCAGGAAGGCAAACAATCCAATTAAAACATGGGCAAAAGAACTGAATAGAGACTTCTCTAAAGATGATATACAAAATGGCCAATAGGCATATGAAAAAATGTTCAACATCACTAATCATCAGAGAAATGCAAATTAAAACCACAATGTGGCCTGACCAGGCGGTGGCGCAGTGGATAGAGCGTCGGACTGGGATGTGGAGGAACCAGGTTCAAGATCCCGAGCTCGCCAGTTTGAGCGCGGGCCCATCTGGCTTGAGCAAAAGCTCGCCAGCTTGGACCCAAGGTCGCTGGCTCCAGCAAGGGGTTGCTCCATCTGCTGAAGGCCCGCGGTCAAGGCACATGTGAGAAAGCAATCAACGAACAACTAAGGTGTTGCAAAGGCAACGAGAAACTAATGATTGATGCTTCTCACCTCTCTTTGTTCCTGTCTGTCTGTCCCTATGTATCCCTCTCTCTGACTCTCTCTCTGTCCCTACAAACATACACACACACACACACACAAAAAAAAAAACAAAAAAAACCCAAAAAAAAAACCCACAATGGGATACCACCTCTCACCTGTTGGAATGGCACTCATTAACAAATCATATATAATAAGTGCTGGTGAGGGTGTGGAGAAAAGGTTACCCTTCTGCACTGCTGGTGGGAAAGCAGAATTGTGCAGCCACTGTGGAGAACTGTATGGGGTTTCCTCAAAAAATTAAAAATGGAACTGCCCTTGACCCAGCTTCCCACTTTTAGGAATATATCCTCAGAATACCAAATCACTGATTCAAAAGAAGATATGCACCCTCATGTTTATGGCAGCATTGTTTACAATAGCCAAGGCCTGGAAACAACCCAAGTGTCCGTCAGTGGATGAGTGGATTAAAAAGCAGTGGTACATATACACAATGGAATACTACGCAGCCACGAAAAAGAAGAAAATCTTACCTTTGGGGATAGCATGGATGGACCTGGAGATTATTATGCTAAGTGAAATGAGCCAGGCAGAGAAAGAAAAATATCTTATGATCTCACATGTATGTGGAATCTAATGAACAAAGTGAACTTAGGAACAGAATATAGGCAGAGGTGGGGTCACAGGGACCAGAGGGACAGCAGTCAGAGTGTAGGGGGATGAAGAGATGGGATTAGAGAAGGTAAAGGGATTAGTGAAACTATGTATATACATAACACAGAAATATAGATAATAGGACAGCAAATCCTAGAGGGAAGGAGGAGGGAGTTTGGGGTGGGGGATAAAAGGGGGTACAAATAGGGACACAGGGGTTGGAGTGAGGGAGTTATATTCAGTGGGACACTTAAATCCATGTAAATATAATAAATTAAAAATTAATATTAAAAAATAAAAAGCAAAAAGTGCCTTGACATGGGTCTTGCAATGATTTTTTGGATATGGCACCTAAAGCAAAAGCAACCGAATAAGAAATAAATAAGTGGGACCATATCAAACACAAAAGCTTCTACACAGCAAAAGAAACAACAAAATTAAAAGATAACCTACAGAATGAAAAAAAAAATATTTGGAACTCATATTATACCATAAGGGGTTAAATGTAAAAAAATATACAAAGAACTCAGATAACTTTTATTATAGCATTGTACACCTGAAACCTATATAGTTTTATTAACGAATGTCAACCTAACAAATCCAATTAATTTTTTCTTTTTAGATGAGAGGAGGGGAGATAGTGAAGCAGACTCCTGCATTCACCTCAACTGGGATCCACCTGGTAACCCCATCTGGGGTTTGATGCTTGAGTACCTAGCTATTTCTAGTGCCTGAGGCAGATGTGCTGCAAGGGAGTTAACCTCAGTGCCTGGGGCCATACTTGAACCAAATGAGCCACTGGCTGAGGGAGGGGAAGAGAGAGAGAAGTGGGGGGCCAGTGAAGAAGATGAGCGCTTCTTCTGTGTGCCCTGACCAGGAATCAAACCCTGGACATCCATACACTAGGCCGATGCTCTACCCACTGACCCACTGGCCAGGGCCAAAATATTTTAAAAAGCAAAATTAGCAAAGAAAAAAAAGAGAAGAAACTCAGATAATTCAATAGCAAAAGTACCCTAAGTAATAATATTAAAAGGCAAAGGACTGGATAAACATTTTTCCAAGGAAGACAAACAAATCCCCAAGAAGTACATGAAAAGATGCTCAGCATTGCTAATCATCAGGGAAATGCAAATCAAAATGACAAGGGCATATCACCTCAGTCCCATTAGAATGCTTACTATATATAAAAGATGAGAGGTAGGTGCTGATCCTCATCACTTATCACTGGATAAAAGGGAACCCTTGTGCACCGTTGATGGGGATATAAACTGGAAGAACCACCATGAAAAATGATATAGAGATTCCTCAAAAAATTAAAAACAGAACCAATATATGAGCCATTCTACTCTTGGTGTTCAACCAAAGGAAATGAAAATACTATGTCAAAGAGATATCTTCACACCCATCTTCATTGCATCATTTATAATAGCCAAGGCATGGAAACAATCTGTCAACAAATGAACAGATAAAATATGGCCTATGTATACAATGGAATAGTCTTCAGCCATAAAAATAAGAAGGAAATCCTGCCATTTGCAACAAGACTAATGTACCTTAAGGGCATTATGCTAAGTGAAATAAGTCAAAGACAAATACTGTATATTGCTTATATGTGAAATTTAAATAAAAACCAAACTTCTAGAAAAAGAGATCATATTTGTGGTTATCAAGGGAGAGACAGGGAGTGGAGGAATTGGGTGAAGGAGGAAAAGGTACAAACTTCTAGTTATACGATAAATAAGTACAGGAATGAATGTACAGTATGATGACTACAGGTAACACTGCTATATGGTATATTAGAAAGTTCCTAAGACAGTAAATTCCAAAAGTTTTCATCACAAGAAAAGTTTTTGTAACTGTATGAGGTAGTAGATATTAACTAAACCTATTGTAGAAATCGTTTCACAATATATGTACGTCGAGTTATTATGCTACACACCTTATATAGTCTTGAATATCAATTTTATCTCAGTAAAACTGAAAAAGAAAAATACATTGTATTTGATCTCTGCTCTACACCAGGAGATACTGCTGCTGACTATCAATGATCCTTACAAACCAGAAGAAGCAAATGTACTATCTAAGGAAGTCCACAGCATGATGGAGAGCAGAGGAACAGACAGCCTTGGGCCAAGGCAGCTACAAAAAGTCCTAGTAACTTATCCTTGTAAGTACTCAATACTCATCTATAGCTGTTTATGCAGCTTGAAGAATCACGGAAGATCTTCCTGAACACACCAGGAAACTGTGCCATAAAATCAGGGGATGGAAATGACACACTCCATGAGGGCTTTTTACATAAATAAAAGGCAGCACAGCACAAGATAGCTGTTGACCAAAGGAGATCTGTTACCTTAAAGGGACACAGATTCCTTTTGCACAGGGGGATACGTTAGGAAAGACAAGTGTAAACATGGATAAATGGTGAGTAGTAATTTTTATTCACAAGGAAAAATGCCAAGGCTTATAATAAGATTAAAATAAAGTTAATGTATTTTTTAAAGTGCACAATGAGTCCCTAGATGGATGGATGGACAGACAGACAGATGTGTGTGTGTGTGTGTGGGGGGGGGGATATGGCAGAGTTGAGGGACATTTTGCATTTCTGCCAGCACAGAGAAGTCAGGTGAAACAAAAAGTCAGTTGGAATTGAACCTATTAGCACCAGAAAATCAGCCCCTTAACTTATCACTCCTGTTTGCCTTGGGAACAACTCAACCTAATAAAAACCAATGAAAGGTTGCAAATGACGTGACTAGTGTTAGAGGTGAAGCAATCATAGCCCAGGTAGTCCAGATAAGGGAGAGACACAGTCAAGTTTAAAAGGGATTTGCACCATAGGAAAAGGCAGGTCGTGAGACTAGGAATTGGAATTCCATATATACAGGCTAACTGGAGACTGAATTCTTAAGAGAGCCCAGGAATACTGCAGTCCTATTGTGTCTCCAACAGACTTTGACTGAAACCAGTATAGCTAACAATTCATGGACGTACATATGTCTGTTGCCCAGCACATCCAAGTGGCTGCCCTGAAGGAACAATGAACTGGAAATGGCAGTTTCTCCTTCTTCTGGTGACCAGGGCCAATGGTCTGGGTTCAGGAAATTGTGGCTCCAGTTGCTCAGACAGTGCCCCAGGTGAGGGCCACCAGGGTGGGTTGCGAGAATAGAACAAGGAGTCAATAGCACCACAAAATTGACGAACCTGGGCAGAGCAGAGGTTCTGAAATGCTAACATCTTGTTAAATAGTCACCCTCCATTTTCCCTATTATGGGAATCTCTAGATTAAATATGTAGGTGTAGAAACATGTTACTGGACCCATTTAAAGGCTGATACAAAGAATATGAGTTTGAGATATTATATTACATCAGGTGATTATTCCCAAAAGTTGGGTAAACCCTAAAATTGGATCAGGGTTTGCAAACAGTTCTTTACCAAGCAGGCATGAGAAAAGCCCCGTGTAGTCAGGACACAAGGTAAAGCAGCCAGGGTTGTATCAGGGGAGATGGTTGTACAGACTTTGGGGCATAGAAGCTGGTTCTCTCTCCTCCGTCTCTGTGTCCTGATCTACAGGTGTGACACAATGTGTTCGAGAAGGTAGAGAATCGGCATCTTTGCTCTCTCTGCTTGGACTGAAGGTGCCGCAGTAACTATGATTCAGTTACCTGTTTGCCCAGATAAGATAAAATCTGGAGATTTCTGTACCCCAGCAGCGATTCTGAAAATTTCCAATATCAAGTCATAAACTTTAGAAAGTAAACAACTATTTGAAAGACATACACATAGTTTTTTTTTTAAATAATGCATTCAACTTACCTTTTTAATATCTTGCCAGAGACATGGAAACAGGTATTTTCAGGAATGATTATGCCCTGTGTTTCCAACACTAGCCGCAACCCCACCCGGAGAACAGGGCAGGAAGCACCTTCTCAAGCAAATTCCTAGAGACTGTTTTTCAGCAGAAACCTGCATGGTGGTGGCTGCACTTAACGCTGGAACGGCTTTAACTGCTTTAGAGCAGCATGCTGACTCTCCAGCCCACTGTTCTCTTGCCCACCGCCCCCTACTATAAAAGATGAAAAGCAACAGAGAAGCTGGAGTGGGGAAGCCAGCCTCCCATCATTTATGAGGTAGCCACAGGTGGTTTCTATTAATGTGCTGGCTCTGCTTTTCTCTCCAGGACAGAACCAGGAGGCACAACTGGTGCCTATAATCTCAGTGTGCCTCTCCCTTCCATCACCAAGAAAGGTGTGAATAATTACAACCAACTGGAGCATCATGGGTTTCATTAAAACAACAACAACTGTAAAGCAACAACTTTCAAGCCAAACCATGTGTCTACTGTTTGGGTAAATGACCTAGAACATGGAGTCCACTAGCTAAACAAAAGAATACTGTGACAAGTGCACGAACTCATGCAATTTCAACAACAGGAGCGAAACTGCTCATCAACATAGTTGCTAATTTTATATTTTTCCCAAAAAGGGCATTTAAAAAAAGAAAGAAAGCTGTCACCTACACTATCATTATATTTAAAAAACAAAAAATTCCCCAATTTCATGACCATTATACTATACTATGAAAAATAATCACAGAAAATAAAATAGGCGGACCTTCCCATTTATAAAGTTAGCTTAATGAAACAAGTCCTACGTTGTCTTTGTTTTCTTCATTTCTCTGAGGACTTTTGAATGCTTCCTCAAGGACAGACGCTGGTCCTTGTAGTGTCCGCAGATGTTGAGGAGCTTCTAACATAGTTCAGAACCCACATTTTGCATATGGGCAGAACAAGACCCAGAGAGGGGAAGAGCCTGGGCCAGAATGCCCAGCTCCCACGAGTGCAGCACTGTCTTCCCTTCCACTAGAGCAGTGATGGGCAATCTTTTGAGCTTGATGTGTCAAAATTCACCATAAAACAGAGCATAACTCGGGTGGTGTGTCACTTCGAGAAAAATGGCCTAACCAGAAGTCCCAGAACTAGACGCTCTGTGCTGGAGCTCTGTTGTTTTGGCCTACAGACCTCCGGTACAGAGTGTCTACCTACATTACAGCAAATGTTTTATCGTCGGCTACTGCACCTGGCCGTGCAGGAGCTGGGGATAAAACATCCTTCTCGGCATGTGGCCCTATACTTCTCTGGTATGTGGCCGCATGCGGCCACGTGTCATCGAAAATGGCTACGCATGTCAGTGCTGACACATGTGTCATAGGTTCGCCATCATGGCTCTAGAGCAACATCTCAGGACTGGACAACGAGGCTGAGCACCTTGCCCTCTCCTGCCTCAGTCAGGCCTAAGAATCAGGTCAGTACTAGACTTTCCGGGCAGGGGGGGATCATCTTATAAGTTATATAAATGTCTAACCAGTATACTATACACTTGAAACATATTATATGGCAGTAATTTTCAACTGCTCTACTGCAAGATTTTTAAAACATGCAATATCCAACTTATTTAGCCAGAGGCACTGACCTCTCTTTTCTTAGATTGTCAAATAAAGAAAGGACAATAGCCAACACGATAATGGTGATGGACAAAGACTTGACTTCGGGAGGTGGACACATTTAAGACAATGTACAGAAATGTGTTATAGAATTGGACACCTGAAACCTGCATAATTATGTTAAATAGTGTTGTCCCAATAAATTCAATTTAAAAAATAGAAGCTGTCTAGTGTGAATGAATCAAAATATTACCTCTTTTTCTTGTTGTTGCTGAATGGGTAAAAAATATACTTTTTGGTGTTGTGCCATAGAATTTTAGTAATTAGTTTTTGTGTGCTGTGAGATGAGCACGGTTGAAAGTTGCTGTTATATGGGATGCCGACTGAGACTGAAGACAGCTCAACCACAGGGATGCCAGGTAAAAAGAGAAGCAGTGTGCCTCCAACCTCCTCCTCCTGGGCAGGCAGCTGCTCTAGCCCTCTGCAAAGCAGGAGGCCTTCAACCCCAGGGCCCCTAATATTCATGTTTTGACTCTTGCTCTCTTTCCACTGATGCCACTTGGACATTTCAGGTCCTTCCATTCTAAAACCAGATAGTAGTTACTACAGGGTTGGGGGGCTGGCCACAGGGTTTTACTTCAGGGAGAATTAAAATGTCAGCTGAGATCAGGGTTTCTTTGGCACCAGCTTAATTTATTTTGACCAGAAAAGCCAAATAGGTCCTTTCATTAGGCTTCTATGAGATGGATGAAAGTTGTAGTTTGTTCTAGTTCATTCTATATTAATGAATGTACTATATGTACTATAATATGTACTATAAACTCTGGTACCTATTAAAATTAAATTATACAAAGGAAAAGTCTAATAAATGAACTGAAAGGTTTCTATTCTCCCAGAATTTCTTGAATAGCTTCATTTGTAAAAGGTAAGAAGGTCTATGAAAACAAAAGATTTTCCCCACGTTCAACTATCTTACAATATAGGATTAAAGAATATTCCTAGCCTGACCTGTGGTGGTACAGTGGATAAAGCATTGACCTGGAACACTGAGGTTGCCAGTTCAAAACCCAGGGCTTTCCTGGTCAAGGCACATATGGGAGATGATGCTTCCTGCTCCTCCCTTCTCTCTTTCTGTCTCTCCCCTCTCTAAAATGCATAAATAAAATCTTAAAAAATATATATTCCTAAAAAAGCACTTGAGATCTATTTTTCTGTCTCTCTGCCCCTGCCCCCAGATAGATTAATTTTTTTTAAAAATTTCAGCAAATCTTTCATCAACACATCTCTCCCCCAAGAATAGAACTATTTGCCTGCTTCATATGCTGGAGGAAACTTAGACACCCAATCCCTTCTCACTACTCTAATAAACTTTAATGAAAATGTTTAAATGTTTTTTTCAATTAAAATGTAGAAAAAACAAAACATAAAAACAGGAAACCACCTTTAGTCCAGCCATGGGGAAGAAGCTCAAGCTTTCCAAGATGACTAATGTTAGTATGGCAGAACTATCCCAACAGAGCATTCGAATATCCACCACTAGAATGCAGAGAACTCTAGGGCTTGGGTAACATCAGCAAAGCTCTATGTTATCACATTTGCCAAACAACACCAAGATCACACAGGCATGTCGAATTGGAATATGAGGCACTGAATTCAGGATGGAAAAAAAATTTCACCAATGAAACGGCAATCCGACTACAGCTGAAGCACTCTATTCAGAAAGGGGGAGGAGATATTTCATAGAGCCTGGAGCTTGAATAAAAATTTTTTTCTGTGGGTTCTTTCACTTGGAAATGCTTCTACCCAGAATATGAAGAAATGTAAAAAGCTAGTTAAACTTAATGGTAATTCTTAACTGTTGAAATTAACATTTAATTCTTTTGCTGGTTCACTGGGGGGGGGGATGTCACATGAGAAAGGGAGAATATGAACTAGCTTTTTCCATTTTTATTATGAATTCCAGCCTTATGGAAGAGCAGAGCTGGAGTTGCATAATAGCTCTGGGAAAGGTCAGAAGCACTGAGCAGCTTGGATTAAGGCAAGGCTGCACATTTGTCATCTTTCCAAGTCGAAACCTATGGCCACAGGCCATCTAGACTGCATTCAGAGGAAAAAAGAGAGACTCTTAAAAACAATTTTCAATGTCTTGAAGGAAAAAATTGAATCCACAGGCAAGGCATTCTCCTAATTGCAGAGTAGTGGATTAATGTAAGCTTCTCGACAACAAATTTTGAAGCACACAGCCACCTCTAATTCCACAGGATTGAAGTGTTGGTGATTTCTTAAATTGCAGAGGCACAAAGAATGGAAATTGCCCCGAAGAGTCACAAATATAGCTAAAGCCAGTTGTCCATGCAAAGTACATGTATATTAAAGGAGTGAATAACATACCCATTCCGAGAGGTCACTGAGCTAGTAAAATCAAAAACAAAACAGTCAATGTATATTTTAGTGGACGCAGGTCTTGCTGAAAACTTTTTAATAATTGAGGAATCTACTGATACTAGAAAAAACCAATGAAACTTAAGAGGGTGGATTTCCTACATGGCGAGTATTTTATTTTAGCTAGAAGCTAGCAGTAGCATTAGATGCAAAAGTTGGGTTTTACTCCCCTCCCCCACCCCCGTACAGTGCTGATGTCATCAAGAAACTAGCGAGCAAGCAATATGCTGTAGTCTAAATTTGTCTGTAGCACTTTTTCATAATTACATTTATGCAAGAAAATCCACCCAAACAAAATGGTCAATACCTACATCATGCAATTTGGAATTTCTTTTTCTTAGCAATACTGTAAACAATCAATTGTATTTTTCTTATACCAAAGAGGGGATTCTCTACCACACAGTGAGGTCTTTCTGATGGCATATTAGATATTAATTAGCTATCATGTTATCAAAATGTCAGTGCAACAATAAAATGAGTTATTTGCATATATTTTCATAAATATCAGCTTATCAGAGAAACCTTAAAATCCATGACATCAGCATAAAATCCTAAAAGCATAGCATAACATAAGAAATGTATGGAGGGGAAGGGGGGAAGAGGAGGGACATATGTTTAATAAAATAATTTGGTCTATATAAAAGTATGTTAAAAACCTTAGTTTGGAGGCCTCTCATTAGTATAGAATTTCTGAAAAATGGCTCTTTGAAGAAAGAAATTATGTCAACAATACAGAATGCATCCCATATTTTTCCACAAGAACATTTACAGGAGATTCATGTCTCAAAAAATGTTTAAGGTATATAGTCATCACTTAGTCCTTTAGGGTTACTCTCCTAGATGAAATGTGGGACATTCTCTTATAGCAGGTCAGAATAAAAATAAACACATTGATTCATTCTGCCTAAAATTTTGAGAACCCAGGTCTCAAGAATAATGGCTAATATAAGCAGGCCAGTGGTGGGATTTAGCTGGTTTGCACTAATTTGGCAGAACTGATACCTAACTTTTTGTTGAATTTGGCAAACCAGTTATTAAAATCGCCCTTGTAATCAGAGTTCTCTCTAAGGTGGGCACCTGGGCAACTGTCCAATGTGGAAATCACAAATTTACGTTCCTTACTCCTTCTTAATGTTCATCTGTGCAACAGCTTATTCTAAGCGCCTGTAGAATGTTTGTTCCATCCATAGGTGAAAAAATTGCAAGTGAGTATGCCAATCAAAAAGCAATATGGAAATATCTTAAGTAACAATTTTGTAGGTTTTTTTTCAGGTATTATTTAATATTTTTTCATTAATATTTTAAACTCTTATAACATAATCTAGTTTTGTGTACCTCTTTTATTGTTCTTAAGCATTAAATACATGAAATAATAAACTACCTTTTGGTATATCATTTTTTAAAACTTAAAATGGTCATTAGGGCAGAGAACTAGTTGTGAAATTATTTGAATCCCATCACTTAAGCAGGCTAACATTTCCACAACTATGTAATTGGTGATAGGCTATCATCGTGGGACACTCCAGAGGACATGAGGTGGTGACACTTTCCCATTTGAACTTGGTGCTTCACAACCTTCACAGACAGCAGAAAGAACTTTTGCATCTAAGTAATGTCATCATTTAGAGATGGTGAAATCAAAGCACACAGTCAGACTTCCAGTTGTTGGCAGTGTGAGGACTAAACCTAGACCTCCTGACTCCAAGCTTTGTCCCCAGAACAGGCTGCCTCCCATAAGCCAATGTGTAAGGTGACCTCAAACACAGGGAAGATTTTAAAGAGTAGTTTTTGACATATAAACCCCTAAGCCTTTACATATAAGAGCGACTACACCAGGTGGATTTGGTTATCTTATTGTAAATACAAAGTATTATTTTTGTTGCAGGTATGAATTACCAACCATAGATGAAGAAAAAGAAGTAGAAACATCCAAAATCAGAATGCTATTTTTCTCCCTTTCAAAAGAAAAACAGTGAAGTGAACCAAGTTGAGAATTTAATACCATGGTCTACAGCTCTCACAGACCAGGCAGTAGGCAGGGGTAGCACCCAGACTGAACAAACCACCTGCTGGATGCTGGCACTCAGGTGAGAAAGTCCTTACTGGGACACCAAGGGGGTACTTGGAGAGCTTGATGCAGTGGCTTTTTACCAACTACTACAAAGAAAGCTCAGACTCAAGCACCTAATGGAGCTACCATGGTATTAGGGAACATACTGGCAGGGCCAGGGTTTTACATCATAATACAAGCAGAAGCGAGTACTTTTTCTCCAAGGGGAATTCTATATCCTATTCTAAAGGTGTAATTGATGCCTACTATTAGATTTGACTCATTCGATGATTTCTTTGTTTGTAAATGCAGTCTTTAGGACCTGGTCAGTTGGCTCAGTGGATAGAGTATCAGCCCAGTATGCGGATATCCCGGGTTGGTCCCCAGTCAGGGCACACATGAAAGTGACCATATGCTTCTCTCCCTCTCCCTCTTCCCCTTTTTTCTCTCTTCCCCTTCCAAAGGCAGTGGCCTGGTTGAGCATCAGCCTTAGGCACTGAGGAGATCTTGGTTGATTCAAGAGTCGGACCCAGATGGGGGTTGATCCTGGTCAGGGTGCATGTGGGAGTCTTTCTCACTATCTCCTCTCCTCTCACAAAAAAAGGGAAGGAAGGAAGGAAGGAAGGAAGGAAGGAAGGAAAGAAGGAAGGAGGAGGAAGGGAGGGAGGAAGGAAGAAAAAGAAAAGAAAGAAAGAAAGAATGAAAAGAAGAAAGAAATCTGTAAAAAGAAATGTCAATGGGGTTTATTTAGAATTATGAACATGTTTTCTTCATCAGTCTTGTTCTCTCCCCACAAACATATCAAAGTTAATTCTTATTCTAGTTCTTTTCTGCCAATTATGAAGGGAAGGAGGAAACCTCAGATTAAGAGGCTAAGTGTGGAAGATGGGGTATCCCTTCTCTTCCATAGTACAGAAGTGACAATGGGAGCTCAGGGCCCCAGGAATGAAGCGGTAGAATCCTGTTAGTCATCTTCATTCCAGATGAGCTTACCACAGGACCTCTCAAATGTGGGCACAGCCGGGGTTCAAACTTCAGACAACGCTTCAAATTTCCCCTCAGCAGTATCTATTTTGACCTGTTCATTACATAACAATGTCAGGAGAGCTGAATCTTCTGCACATTTTTTTTAATGATGGTGTCATATTTTTATGACCATTATCTGTGACTTGATAAGATGGGTGAATGTCCTGAACTTGGCTGCCGAATAAGGATCTCATGACATGTCCTTTAAGGACCTTTACATGAATATAGCATAATGAAAGGTTATGCCACACTGTGTGCTTACAAGTTCACATGATACCAGGAGACAACCACCTAGCTTCCCAGAGTCATGGGCACATCATCCTTGGTCATGAGCAACGTGCTCTACTACACCTGCACATTTCCTAGCAACTGTGCTGTGTCGTACTCCAACGCTAAAGACAGGGGCAAATCAAAGGAGCCTAGAGGCCCCTTTAGGGTTTATGGAACTTTCACATAGATAATACAGGGAATTAAGGACCCACCTCTCAGTGAGTATATTTGTGAGAAGATACTTGCAGAAATAATATCTTCCCAGGTCACATTTCCTAATCAAAGTGTATTAACATTCTGGATATTTTAGCATCTAAAGTCCAGCACAATCTTTTGTGTTCTTCATGTTGTGTGCTTTTGATGTGTTATAGAAAGTGTAACATAAATGTGGTAGCCATAACATTAAAATTATTTTTATAGGTATATTTCATGTCTTTTTTTTTTTAATGGTAAAAGCCTGCTAGTGATTAAGTCAACTTTTAGGGAAAACTAGAGCCCTTATCAGGAGTGCAGCTGGTAATTTTGTTAATTAAGGCCTTTCTTTTTTAAAAGCATTATGCCCATTAATGTCAAAACCCATTTGTAGTTATATAGCCTGAGATGTAGCATGCACCTGGTCATATACCATGGAACTCTCCTTCCTTTGAATATGAGTATGTCTGAAGGATCTGTGCCAGGTAGAAGGGGACCAGAGAGGAAAAAAACCCACAATACTCATTTCCACACACTTCCAGGCACCTGTAGGCACTTACTTCTTACCCAACCCTGTGAAGTAGGTTGCATTTTAACAACATGTAAAGTAAGTTACAAAAAGGAAAAGTAATTTGCTTCAGAGGTCACCTGGTCCTGTATAGGGTGGACTGAAGACACATCTGCCTGACTCCAGAGAATGATCTTTTCTTGCTACAAATGTTGCTTGCTCTATATTCAAAGTCATTCCTATAGGATGATGGTGAATGACTCAGAGGGAGATGGTGACATCTTCTTTAGCCCCATGTCCTGCTGAAGGTGGCCGAGTATTTCACATCCTGTAGGTCCAATCAATCAAAAATGTGAAAGTAATGTTTGCAAGCAGAAATTGTACTTCAAACTCCAGCCATTTAATTGGCCACAGTGCCAAGTATCTCTCTGTTGGCAATTTCCCCCAGAATCAAATCAGGTAAAATTTAATCAAAGAAAAAATGGCTCAAGGACGAGTTTTACTAGGGTGCATTCTGAGGGCCACAAAATATTCTCTGCCCCAGGTCTGCATCATCATTTATTCTCTTTTTTAGCATAAAGCTGGGGGCCCCTGTGCTAGTGGCTGTAGCTAAGGATGTTTCAATTATAAATTCCTGTTGCTAAACGAAGCTGGACATCTTTGTTTTCTTTGTTAGCAAGAGGAATTCCTGCATAATTGCCAATCCTTGCAAAAGGACTTCTGCATACTCCTCACGTGAATAAGCAAACAACTGAAGTCATTTTTTAAAATGTTCAGTTGCTGCACAGCAGAGAATAGACACACCACATAAGGACCAATTTATGGCTAGAAGGAAAAAATTACTCTTCAAAGCATCCTGTTTGGTGGCAGTCATGATCATTAGTGAACATAATATCTATTTAAATGCAGACTGTACCTATTTCCAAACAGAATGGACTGGCATAACAAGAAGGTTTCATCTCATTCGAACACCCCCAGGTTCCCCAGAGATTCATTATGGCCTGTCATGTTAACTCATTTCCTTCTCTTTTTTTCCTCTTTTTCTTTTTCTTCCCTGCTGAATATTATCATCTAAATTCAAATTAATTTCTAACAGTAAATGTGCACAACAATCACTTCAGGAAACAATCAGACTCAAGAGATGCTATAAAAATATTATTTCTCATAATAAAGATAGAGAACTCGGATGGAATTGTGAGAAAGTTCCAAGAGGGTAAGAGTTCCTGCAGCTGCTGTTTAGGTAACTAGTTAGCACAGCTGCCAATAAATAATAAAAGCTTAATAATTTAAAAAGTGTACTCTGTCCCATCTTATTCCAACTCCCTTTTCAAGTCCCTTCTTTCTAGCTCTAAGATCTTACTACTAATAATAGTGTCAGATAGATCTCTCTCCCCTTTTGTTTGGGAAAACAGCACAAAAAGGAAGTGAGACACAAGGTAAGTTTCAGTCTAACTCAGCATGGTGATTATTGTTATCCAAGAATATTTAATAATAAAAATGTCATGGATCATTTATTTTGGACTTGAGTGTTCAAAGAGAATAAAGCCCCAAGTTGATTTATCATATTGGTTTTTATATATTATAAATAAAAGATGGCCCCTGAAATATATAGCTTTATTGAATAAACTTCTGCTATAATACGGCTGGTAATTAAGGGAGGCCTTATTTATATATTCTAAAACTAAGCATTCAATTTTATTAAGTTGGTCTTTGTCTTCTATTTGGAAATAAATTATTTTGTATTTACTTTTTAAAAGACAAACCAAGTTAAGGCTATTATTTTTTGGCAACAAAATGAGAAAGGATTATAACCAGAACTTTTGAATTTACTTTGTTATCTACAGGACTCTCTGAACCATTCAAACTTAATGATAAAGAAAAAGAATTCCCTTTGAAATGCAGTTTTTGAAAAAGAAAAACAGAATGCTCAAAAGATAATTCTCCAGTTAATAGAGCTTCTGTCTTTTCAATTTCTATCCTCAGGCCATAGGTAGGCAGGGTCTAGCTGATCTTGGTTGGCAGAGAAAGTGGTGATATTCCCTATCAACCAGGTCTCCCTCAACAGACATCTGTACATGATGAGTTGTCTTAGAAAAAGAGTGAACAATTAAAGATAAATTTGTTCCACTAAACTGGAAATGTTTGAGGATGTGTGGCTCCAGAGGAAAGAGTTGTGTACTGAGGTCAATGCAAGGGGAGGTGAACATTAGAAGAACATTCTGCCAGGAGGGAAAGAATGCATGTTTTATATGTAAGATAAATAAGTTGGTTGTTATTTGCTCTCATCTCTAATAAAAATTACTGTGTATTCTTTTAATTAAGTAATATGATCATATTTTCTCAATCACAAGTGTCTTCCTTCCATTCCTAAGAAGGGTTTGGCCTTTGAATTTTATTTCTTCAGATGATTTGTGACCATGGCTTCTGCTGGTTTTTGTGTTAGTCATCTATTGCTGCATAACAAATTACACCCCCCCCCCTCAATTTAGCAGCTTAAGACACAAACATTTATTATCTCATATAGTTTCTGAAAGTCAGGAATATGAGAGTGGTTTAGTTGGGTGGTTCTGGCTAAACATCTCTTCTGAGGTTGCGGCCAACCTCTCAACAGAGGCTGTGCTCATCAGTAATTTGACAGCTGCGCGAAGGCAAGAAGCCTCATTTCCTTGTAGGCTTTAGCAAAAGGTCTCAATCCTTGCCCTGTGGGCCTCTTCATTGGGGTGCTCACAACATGGCAGCTGGCTTCCCCCAGAGTAAATGGAACAAGAGAGAGCAAAACTGCAAGACAACAACCAAAATGGAAGTCACATCATCCTTAATAAGCTATTGTTGAGAAGTGACAAACCACTGTATATAGCATATTCTTCTGGTTACACAGATTAATTCCTATAAAATGTGTATGGGAACCTCACAAGCATGAACATTAAAGGGCAAGAATTGCTGAGGGACATGCAGGATGCTGCCTACCACAGCTGTTAAACAGAGGGTGATTTGTTGGTCTATCCAATGATTTCCTCTTGCCTCAGTGGCAGCAGGCCTTTCACATTCTTCTACATCTTAACCAGCAGCCCAGTGACATCCAAGGAAATACATTTAAAGTACAATTGTCCAAAATGACTCTCTTAAGGTAAGAATTTTTTTAATTCAAATAAACTTTTGATCCTTCATAGCAGCTCTACTGGCCCTAAGACAGTAAATCTATCATGCTGACATCATTAGAATTTTAGGTATATATTTTTGAACTTGCATTTCCAAGAAAAAAATAACATGGATCTAATAGTAAAAGCCATTTGAAAGACTAGAATGGCAATGAAATATAGCAATTAAGACTCAGATCCTGAGTCATACTGGCCTGTGTGCAAATCCTAATTCTGGCCCTCACAGCTGTTTGAGTGTTGACAAACTGAGCACCACAGTGTGTTTCCTCGTCTATAAAATGGACACAAAAATGGCAACTTCTGAGCTCTGCTGCATGAAAATCAAGAAAGTGCTTAGCCAATAGTGATCAGTCATTAATGACGTTTTGTGTTTCTGCATTGTACCCACATAGGGCAAAGTGTCTTTAAAAACAAACAAAAAATTCACATGTGTTAATTCTCAAAGGAAGAAAACAAAGCTATTTCAGGTGGCTAACAAAGCATTTTATCCTAAATCAAAAAAGTAAAGAATGACAAACATTAGTATTAACAACCCTAGAAAACGAATTAAACATTCTAATTTTATAGATAAGAACACACTGGCTTATAAAGGTAAGACTTGTGTGAGATCCTATTAGGAGCCAGAAGATGACCTAAATGTAAACATTGGTTTTCTTGAGCCTCTGGTCATTGTCTCTTCCACCATAAATGAGATAGTTTTTTATTATGGAGGAGTTTGTCAGAGTCCAAAAAGAATAATCTGTGCTATGTACAAATAGTTCTTAACTACATGAGGTTCACTCTCCATTACAGGATGCAGAAAATTAGATTTGCAATTACAGTATAGTATGATAAGAACTATTTACTGACTTTTGCTTAAGCAAGGACACCTATCCCAGACTTTCAAGGTCAGCAAAGGATTCTCAGTACATTGAATATCTAGACTCTCTCCTTTGAAGCAGAAGTAGAGATTACTTACAGGAAGAGATGTGTGAGAGGCTGTTCTAAATGGAGGGACTTGCTGACAGACATGATCACAGGCAAAGGAGAATTTTTATGCTTGAGGAAGGGAAAGGAAGTCAACGTGATTGGAGCACTGAGTGCCTGGTTGTGAGGTCTTTGGGGTGAGAGAGGTGAGCAGGGCTCACCAAATCCTGAAGGGCTTTATGTCTGGTTAAGGAATGTGGAATTTTTCTCAAGGTAATGAATGGCAAAGGATTTTAAAACAGGGAAGTATAACGATTAGATCTGCATTTTAGAAAGAACACTATGAACAGCCAAGTGGAAAGAAAATGGTGGTGGTGGTTGTGGTGGTGGTGAGGGGTAAGTACAGAAAGAACCAAAGCAGGTAGTAAGCTACTGCAGGCACCCAGAAGCCAGAGGATGGTCATTTAATGCAGTATTGAGAGGGACGAAAAGGGATGTTTGTATTTAAGATACTCAGGCCATATAATTAAAATACTTGATGGTAAATGGATATAAATAGACATGGGTCATTAAGAAAAAAAAGGTAAAAAATTATTCTGAAGTCTCTGGCCGGAGACCTTCTTACACGGGAGATAGGACACATCATCCCTCAGTTTAGCACTTAGGGACTAAACACTTTACTGACTCGAGGAAGAGAAACTGAAGACAGCTCTGTATTTGGTCACCATGAGTGAAATTGTGGAGTTCTGAACATGTGTCAGAGACTCTGAGTTCTACAGGACTTCTCCCAACTGCTGTAACTTGACTGTGCTCCAGTGGGGCAGTCATAAACCTCTGAGAAGACTTTGCCAAGAAAATATAACCTGCTTCACAGGCACCCCCATCTCAAGATCCTGTCAGCCTCCCCACATTTCCTGATGGGTTATGGGAAAGGGGAGTATGCCATGCTCAGGCAGCATGACTGGTGGGCTCTTCTATTTCCTAGTGGAAGTTGGTTAATTCAAAGGAAGGAGGATTAGGGTTGCTAAAGAAGAGGAATTAAACTCAGAGAGAAAAATTTGCTATCTTTATGTGGATCATATCAAGGACCCTAAGGCTTTCCAGTTCAAAGCTCAAGGAAGAAAATAAAGTATAGTTTGTACTTTTGGGCTACAGTGTGTCCCAATCCCCTCCTCACTCCAATTTTAGTATCTGTGCTGCCGAAGCGAGCGCACAATCCCCATCTCGGGCATAGTTCAGGTACTCACCCCTTCACCGCCATTTTCTCCTGTGTTGGCAAGCATTTCCTGCAGGGCTCTCACTGAGAGGGACTGCTCCAGCACAAAATTGCAGACGCTGAGATCTGGAGGAACAAGCTGCAGAAATAAAACCAGAATGAGGATACCTACTCATATCGGCTAGGCATCAGTCACGCAGTAACAGCTCAAGGACAAAGAGCCTATAAATCAAAGTGACAATCGGATGAATGGATGAACAGGAATATAAAGGTGAATCTTTCTTATTCAAGTTAAGATCAGCATCAACCTGGACTCTAAAGGAGGAGAAAAAGAAAACCCCCAATTGCCAGGGAAGAGTGACCAAGATGTCAGAAGCAATTTGGCTGAGGACTGGTGGCACACGTGGGGGAAGAACACACATGTGGCCTTCCAGAAGAAAGGATAGGCAGGATAGGCTGATCTACACCCATGTCTGGAGGGGATCAAAGGAAGAAAGCCACTGGGATCTCATCACCAAATTTGTGAGAGGCCAGTAGAAATACTAAAATGTTGCTGTAAACAACGAGTGACCAGACTAGAAAATCAATGTACTTGTTAAAAAATCTTAATAACCACAGCATAAGAATAGGCAATGGAGGAGATTAAGAGCTAGCTATATGAATATATTTCTGAACAAAGAAATGTCCAGATATTATAATAATTGATGATCCCTACAGCAATCATTCTAATTTATTGTGTGCTTGTGTAATATTATGGTATTCACATCTGTTCTGGAACATTTATCAACAACAGTTACAGAGCACCTTCCTTGCATATTGACTGGTAGTAGTGAATGCTTACTGGGTACTTCCTATGCCAGGAACTAGATCCTTTGAATGTTACCCATAATCCTCACAATTGCCTTATAAGGTAGCATGGCCAAAGACCTTCTTTGAGATTTCAGTTTCCAGATAAAGAAACTAAGGCATAGAGAAGTCAGGTCATCTGCCCTAGACGATGGCTCATGTATGGCTGAGTTAGATACAAATACAGGCAGTCTGTCTCCAAAGTCCCTGCACCTAACTTTATGCTGTTCTTGCCACTGATGAAAATATTAAAGATATTTTTCACAACTAGACTATTTTCAATCATCAAATCTTCAAGTATGATAGTTATGTGAAACAGAAGTTGGTACTGAGAAAGATAAAAAGACACATGAAACAATATCATCGCTTTTCAAGAGTTTACAATCCAGTTTCATACATTTTCTTTGGAAATACAGCTTATCATCATCTTGCCCGCCAAGCCTTTGTTTCCTATGTGATGTTGGCAGAACACTGACACTGTGAGAATAACAGGAACGAGGACCAGAAGTCACCAACAGCTATGCCCAACACTCTGAAACAAGTGCAGCTGTTTCTACAGAGCTCCAATTTAAAAGTTAAAGCGAGCCTGCTGCTAAGGTACAGACAATCTCTCTGATGTCAATGTTTTCATTTTTAAAACACAGAAATGGAATTGGCAATCCTTAAGTTCCCTTTAATTTCCAAGAGTCTGTACATTCTTCATCTCCCTCCCCAACCTCAACACCCTCAAAAATAAAATAATGTCTCACTTGCTGGAACTGCCTAGTAGCTCTCTCTATTAATGTTTTAGGTCCCCATAAAACAAGAATGGGAAATCCTATTCCAAAGGCTACCAGCCCAGGGACGACTTACATTTTAAGTACTTTTCTATTTACATAACTTTTCCACTCAGGGTCCTGACAGTCAGCAATTCTATAAACTTAGTCCTCCTAGAATTTTAGTATTAAAGGAAATAGCCCAGATGTCTTTAGGAAAGTGATGTAACCGAGGAGAAACCATAACACAAGCAGATAACAGCCTTTATTTTCCACATTTCTTGCTTTGTTTTCCAAGTCTGCTCTTGCTATAGGTAATGAACTCATTTGCATTGGACTTGCACAAGCAGACTGCTGGGAACCTAGGGCAGAAGTCCATGGTGGGAAGTATTTTCAGAGCACATAGAACATCATTACAAGTAGCATAAAACATGATAAAGCATTTCTGTAAAGACCTTATGCCACAAATATGTATCTTCTCACTCAGCCTCCCAAAATATGCCTTCTCAGATATTACAGAGGAGTTTGCCACTATTTCTTACTCTCTCTGGATCTCATGTCACTACTATAGGCAGCCAGAAAAGCCCAGGTGGAGTGTTTCCGCTTTCATTTCACTAGCACAGGTGACATGGAGATTTTTCTATTTAGGAATGCCTACAGTTATGTTTGGTAACAGGGTGCTTTTTGGCTAATAAAGCTCAATATTCATGCTCACTTTTACTAACACCCTGTTTAATCCATTCTCTTTAAGCAGAAACTTTGACAGTTCCAAGTGTTCAAGATTCAGCCTTTACACAAGACTGTGTGATCCTAAGTCGGCTTTCTCTCCTCCTGTACCTGGTTTTCTTCAACAGAAGATAGGAGCTATCCTCATCCATCCTAATGGAGGACTACTAATGACACAGATACTAGGCATGCTCCAATTAGGGTACATTTAAATAGGAGACAGTGAGCCTGGGGAGGAAGTATCTTATATGAAAGCATTGTATCTGCCACTGGTTTACATAGTCTCCTCCCAGTTTAGTTTCTCTACCTCTAGGGTGTGCTCCCTGCCTGAACTCTACATTCAGGGATAAGGTCACATTGCTCCAATGGCATGCAGAACAATATATGGGCAGTAGCAAGGGAAGAAACAGAGCAACAGTAATATCTGGAGAAAAACAAAATGTAGCTAGCAACTTGTTACATGAAGGGAGTGTAGAGCACCGACCCATCTGACCTGCTTCCATCCTTAATTAAACTCCACACCCACCTGAGCTCCCCACTCCATATTCCCCAAGAATAAGCAAAGGTGACTGGTCCAGCAGAGAGCTGTTATCTGCAGTGTGAGGGTCCACAGGGGGCAGCTCATTGTCTCTGTGCTGTGGGGCCTGTGCCTCAGTCACTCTGCCTGGCAGGCATGGGGCATGTGCTTGATGATTCTTAGCATGGAGAGATAGGATCTGTTGACATCCATTTTTGAAATAGCTCATCATTCTCCTCAGCCCTGTTCTTAGCCTAGAGAAGCAGTTTCCAAATGTCCTACAGATGACCTTGAAAAGTTAGAGCCCTGGGTAAGCCAGGAACTAGGTATTCATTTAGCCTCACTATATAAAAAATAGTGGAAAAGAAGGCCTATGGACACTTCATGGTCCATAAATCTATGTAACATCTTTCTTCCTGCAATATAAGTACTTTTCTGGGACTTACTAGATCCAATATGGTGGGAATCCGATATTCCTATGATTGGATTCATTTAACATTTTTCTATCTAGCGTCCCACAAGTACTTGGCACTATGCTAGTCAGGCCTTCAGGGAAATGAAGAAGTAATTACAGGAAGAGGGATTGACATTTATTACACTATTAACCACAGTCTGTTCTGACTTATACAGTCCTAGATGTAGGTATTCTACTTTTGGTATCTTCAATACATAGAAGAGTAAGTGGTCAACTAGAATCTTCTTGAACGAATTCTCTGTGTCCCAGAAGACAATCTAAGAATATGTGGTTGATAGTAGCTGTGGTTTCAGAAAAATAGCACTGAACACTCACCTGCCTAGCCGAGTGTCTTCCTCAAGTCTCCTGCTTATTGTTCAGGAGACCCATTTCTCTCCTTATCATGGGTCTTTTCCCACTTCTCAGTTAATCAGTCTGGCTCTTACCCAAACATGCCTCATAATACAACCTGTAAGTGCATCAGTGGCTTTGAATAAAAAGCAATACAGGGCATCTTGGTTAAGAGTGAACACTCTGTAGTACTACCTGAGGTCCTGCCTCTGTTCAACTGCTTATTAGCTGAATGATGTTGGGAAGGTAACTTACTCTCTCTTATTTTACTTTCCTTCTGTGTAAAATAAAGATGTAATGGTACCCACTTCTCAAAATGAACTACATTTTTATGTTCAAAGAGCTTAAAACAGAGTCTGGTGCATAATAAGTACTCATAAATGTCAGATTTTATCCCATAGAGAGCAGTAACATCAAAACATCAATAACTCACTTAAATGTTCATTTATATAACTAGTATTTTTGAAGTTCTTAATTTTGTGCATGGACAAGGCAAAGCCTGTGCCCATCAAGGCTGTGTGGTCCAGTGGAGTCTCAGGGAGGCAAACAGACTATTTTCAAAGTATGATTCAAAATGTTCAGAGGTGAGTAAGAGCACATGTGAAGAAGCATGCAGATTTACACATGGCTGGGGTAGAGAAGGGATAGTGGAAGGAAGTAGGGAGGGATGAAAAAAGCAAGCAAAGGAAGGTGAGAGGTGAGGCTGAGGTAAAGCAGGTGTTAGACTGAGAAGGGTCCTGAGTCCCCTTGTCAAGAGGTTTGGACTTGATCTTCAGAGCAGTGGAGCACCACTGAAGGAAGTTATGCAGGAAGTGATGTAACCAAATTTTCATCTTTGAAAGATCATTCCAGGTCCACTGTGAAGTGGGCTAGGCCAAGGCAGAGAAACAAGTAAGGAGGAGGGTGTTGTAATAAACTAGGTACAAAGTGACAATGGCATTAATTAAAGTAATGGTGGTAGAGATGAAGATAAGGGAATGACTTTGAAATATCTTGAGAAGTTAGGCAAGGTAAGACCTGGTAATTAACTGGATGTGGGAGATGATGAGGAAGGAGTAGAAGAAGATCATTGTTTCGACTGGAGAGTAAAGAGTACAAAGAGATAGGATTTAGGAAGAATAAGCCACGCCAAGCATCTGAGAGAACCCAGAGACAGTAATTGCTCTGGCAAACTGTCCACTGGAGTTTCCCATTTGGACCAACAGAATGATGACAGGAAGGCAGAGAAGTCACTGTGACTCTGTGTGGGTACCCCTGCGGATGTCAGCAACGTAGGCTTATCTAGAAGAGGAGGAATTTGAGAAAATGACATATCTTCTCTACAAAAGGAGAATTCCTAGAGACCTAGCAACCCAAGTCAGCCCAATTAACATCACTTTCCTTCCCCATGTCCATCAAGCAGCCAGCCAGGATTTAGAGAGCATAACAACACACGCTCAGTACTACACTAGCTGCCATGGGGAACGGAAGAGAAAAGTTAGATATGTTTCCTATCATTTAAAGAACTTTCAAGTTAAAGAGACAGATCTACTGTACATGAGGCTTTATGAAACAATAAAAAGAAGAATATTGAATTCTAATTTGAGGGGCATGAGTTATATATACATCCTGTAGGACCCAGAACCCTCTCAACAATGTTGTGATTAGAAAAGGCCAGCCCAGACCAGAGCTTGGCCTGAACAGGGTTTATGTAAGCAAGGAGTTCCTGGTACAGAGCAAGAACTCAAAAATTTTTTTCCTTTACATAAAGTCTTTATTTGTGCATAATTTTTTTTTTAATCACTGGACTTGGGGTAGTAAACACACAATCCAGGGTACAGATATGTTTTGGAACCATGTACCTAAAAAATGTATAATTTTGTTAACCAGTGTCATCTCAATAAATTAAATAAAAAGAAAAAAAAGGTGATTATTCTATACCATTATGTAAGTGGGAAAATTACTGAAAATTGGCAAAACACAGGATAAAAATGAAGAACTCAAATTTTTGTTTAGTAAAAGAACAAGATGGAAGAGTTGTTCTCTCCATTTTTGTGTATGTAAATTCTTCCCTTTTGTTTAAAATTCCATGAGATGAAGCAGCATTATTAAGTAATGAGCTTTACAGAACCTCTTTGCCTACTTTGCTTTTTCACCCAACTCCCCAAAGGAAAAGGTAAAGTACTGGAAGTACCTATTCTATGATGAGTCAGTAAAGGGAGCGAGCAAAGGAAGGAGAAGTTGTGCATAACTTCTGCTTACTGAGTTTTCTTCTTATACCTCCCACTCCAGTCCCAGGACTGAGCAGGGGGTTGAATGCCATTGATATTGTATCATAGTTATGCGCTGGTAGGTTTACATGGACTCAGCCCCACTGCCATGGTGGGCTGCACAGTCTTAACCGCAAAGTGAAGTAACTTCTAATATCAATCACATGGGGAGAAGGAGTGACTATGAGAACAGAAACCAGAACTAAGGAAGCAGAGCTGATGTAGCTGGGAAAAATGAACCACACATTCTTGGAACCACATTATGAAGAGTCAACATGGCCCAGGGGGGGTTTCTGGGCAGGTGTTACAGAAGTATCCAACCAGCGACAAGTTTGAGGGCAGAAAGTAAGGGACTTGAGAAAGTCAT
The DNA here is from genome assembly GCA_037038555.1 of Rhynchonycteris naso. Classification (NCBI taxonomy): domain Eukaryota; kingdom Metazoa; phylum Chordata; class Mammalia; order Chiroptera; family Emballonuridae; genus Rhynchonycteris; species Rhynchonycteris naso. The sequence continues at coordinate 85,094,708 of CM072999.1, read as the reverse complement.
TCTTTCCTCTGGGGTTCAATGTGAACAGGGGATAGGACATGGAAACAATCAAAGTGTCCCTCAATAGAGGATTAGATAAAGAAGATGTGGTACATATATACGATGGAATACTACTCAGTCATAAGAAATGATAACATACTGCCATTTACAACATGGATGGACCTTGAGTATTATAGTGAGTAAAATAAGTAAATCAGAAAAAGTTAAGAACTGTGATTTTACACATAGCTGGGTTATAAAACTGAGACTCATGGACATAGATAAAAGTAAAGTGCTTACCAGGGGGAGAAGGATTAGGGGGATAATGTGGGTGAGGATATAAAGAGGGACAAATATAAGGTGATGGAAAATGATTTGACTTTGTGTGATGGGTACACAACATAATCAACAGTTCAAACGCTATAAAAATGTTCACCTGAAACTTACGTACTCTTATGGATCAATGTCACCCTGTTAAGTTTAATTTTTTAAAGTAAATTAAAAAAAATAAGCAAAGAATAGGGGTAGTGAGTATACTGACTGTTTAATAAATCAGAAATTTAAGCCACAATGTTGGACTACATTGGCCCTTCCATTTACTTTTCATGTGTTCTTCCACAATGTTTAACAAAAAAAAATTTTGGAAGCTCTAGGCTGTTTTGGTTGGATTATGTAAAGTAAGAAAAAAAATTTTAGTCTACAAGTGAGCCAGAACATTAGAGAGAGCAAAGGGCTCCCCTGTGGCCAAGAAGATGGTAATAGGGGTTGAATAGGAGAGCCACAGACAGCAGCCAAATTTAGGGGGCAACTTTAAGAGTCCTTGACTAGCCAGCCTCACCAACAGGACACCCCTATTCAGAAATCAGCTTTGAAACTTCGAAATTTTATTAAGGAAGACTATCTCAATTGTCCGCCTTTCATGCTCTATCCATGGTCATTGAGACTGCCTAATCTGGAAATAAATATGGCTGGTGTTCATTGTCATGGTTTTAGATTTCAATTTGGATGTATAAAGGGAGCCTGTTTTCTAAGGGCACTATGTCTGCTGGTAACAGGTAGAGTTGGACTCAGTCTCTAGTGGCCTGGCTTTTACAAGCTTTGTGCTTGTTCCATTTCACTACAATGCCTCCAATAGGCCTGATAACCATCTCCCTTTGATGGGTCAATGTAGTCCCACTCAGACACCATGGATGAGAAGACTTTCCAAGGCCTCAAGGGCAGAAAATCACTCTCTCCTCCAGAAAATGTTCCAGGTCACCCAGGCCCCCTCGGGTACAATGTGGCATTGGCTAAGACACCCACTTTCCATGGAATAGCCTCAGGATAGCCAGATATGGCACATGCAATTCGTATTTCAAGAGCTTTAAGCACTTTAGACATTATCTCATCTGCCTCCAGCAGACATGAGCTCATTTACAGACTTCCTATCTATTATTGATAATACATAATTATTTGTATTGTGTTTATACTTCAAAGCTAGGAAAGTCATTAACCAAACTAATGATACCCACATCCCAGTCCAACCAGTCTCTATTATGCATTTATGCAGTTAAGTGCTTTTTAAACCTACCTTTGCCACCTCTGCTAATTTGTTGATATATTATAATAGAGTTATAAAGTGAATGTTTAAATCTGAAGCTATGGCCAAGTTTCCGAATTCCCACAAAAATGAACAGCTTAACAACCATTTTAGAAGTAGGTCAGCTGAGGCACAAAGGAATTAGTAAAACTTCTATGGGCATGTGGAGAAATAAGAATAGGATCTATACATTTTCAATGTCTCTATTTACCATATAAGTGTGCCAAGTATCATGCTAAATGCTTTATCAATATCATCTCAATTAACCCTAATCTCCACCCTTGCAGAGGAAATTGTTGTCATTTTCAAGATGAGAGAACTGAGACTCAGATAGATTGAAATACTTCTTTATAATCAGATGCTATGAATAGCATTTAAATCCTGAATTTTAAACTCAACTCTGACTCAGGCTATGTCAACATTCCTGAAGAGAAGGTTCTCATTCCTATACCAAAAATAAAGAATTCTAATCCCACTAGGCTACCCCCTCTCTCAACTCTTATCCTTGAATAAAAACTTGAAGAATTTATATCAGGCTCTTTACTATTTCAGTAAGAGTTCTCTATTTCGGAATGACCACTGGGAATGCAAAGGCTATGGAATGAAGTTAGTGGGACTATCAGGTTCCAGAGCTTTAGAAAAACCAAGGGTTTTGGCAGGAGAGATAATTTGCATCTTTTTATGTACTTCTAAAATATGAGACTGACTTACCTTTGTAAGCTTCCTCTTCCAAAAGGCAAGTTTCCTCCCAGGACAAACAAGTGTAAATTTTAAACATGTATATTCATGTTGAGGGAAGAGATTCTGCCTCTCTGTGTTAAGAGCTGATATCAAGGAATAAAGTTACAATATATAAAACCTTGCCTAAGTTTTCTATTTTAAAAAAATATTTTGCTATGGTAAAGAATAGATGGTCTTTCTGAAAATACATACAGACACTATTTAAAACAGTTGAGTTCTAAGTTTTGCTTGGACTTTGTTAACCAAAGCCATTGTATGTAAAGGGTAAGGTACACAAAAAATTGAAACTTAAGAGTTGAAAAACATTCTTTTTGGGGGAGGAGAGAAGGAAGATGTCAGTATCTTTCTTTTAAATGAAATAAAAAGGTACCTTCTGATGCCCAAGGAATCAACCACAGGAACACGATGCACTCAGCATCGAGCAGTCTCTAGGCAGTTCCTCATTCTAGGGAAGAGCAAGCTGCCCCATGAGAACCTAAGCTGTGGAAAATCACTACGGCAATGCAGGTAGACTCATGGAGCGGACACATTCACAGTCATGAACGGAGCGATTATAGCATCTGATGCCACACTGCCTTAGATTTACCCCAAGACAAGAGCCAGTGCTCAGAAGGAAAGGGGTGAAGAAAACTAATAACATACAAGGAAAAGGGAGGTGGTTATCAAGTTAGAAAAAGGGGCTAATATGTAAAAAAATAAAATAAAGGGTTTGAGCATGAATGAGTACTCGATTTTATCAAATGTTTTTTCTGCATCTATTGAAATTATCATGTGATTTTTGTCCTTCCTTTTGTTTATGTGATGAATCACATTGATTGATTTGCGAACATTGAACCAGCCTTGCCTCTCCAGAATAAATCCCACTTGATCATGGGGTATGATTTTTTTTATATATTGCTGGGTCTGGTTGGCTAATATTTTGTTAAGAATTTTAGCATCTAAATTCATCAGGTATATTGGCCTATACTTTTCTTTCTTTGTGTTGTCTTTGCCCGGTTTTGGGATCAGAATTATGCTTGCCTCATAAAAGGAGTTTGGAAGTCTTCCTTCCTCTTGGATTTTTTGAAATAGCTTGAGGAGGGTAGGCATTAGTTCTTCTTTGAATTTTTGATAGAATTCACTTGTGAAGCCATCCGGCCCAAGACTTTTTTTGGGGGGGAGTTTTTTGATAACTGTTTCGATCTCATTAGTTGGAATTGGTCTGTTTAGGTGTTCTGATTCTTCAAGATTGATTTTTGGAAGATTTATGATTCAAGAAATTTGTCCATTTCACCTAGTTTGTCTAATTTTTTGGCATAGAGTTCTTCATAGTATTTTCTTACAATACTCTGTATATCTGTTGTGTCAGTTGTTATTTCTCCACTCTCATTTCTAATTTTATTTATTTGAGTCCTCTCTCTTTTTTTCTTGGTGAGTCTAGATAAAGGTTCATCGATCTTGTTTACCTTTTCAAAGAACCAGCTTCTGGTTTCATTGATCCTCTGTATTGTTTTCTTAGCCTCTATGTCATTTATTTCTGCTCTGATCTTTATTATTTCCTTCCTTCTACTAGTCCTGGGCTTTATCTGCTGTTGTTTTTCTAGTTCTTTTAGATGCAGGGTCAGGTTGCTTATTTGAGCTTTTTCTAGCCTTTGACTGTATACCTGTAGTGCTATGAACTTCCCTCTCAGTACTGCTTTTGCTGTATCCCATAAATTTTGAGTTGATGTATGCTCATAATCATTGGTTTCTAGAAACCTATTTATTTCTTCTTTGATCTAATTGTTAATCCATTCATTATTTAATAACATGCTAGTTAGTTTCCAAGTGTTTGAGTATTTTTCAGTTTTTTTTTGTGGTTAATTTCTAGTTTCATGGCATTGTGATCAGAGAAAATGCTTGATATGATTTCGATCTTCTTAAATTTATTGAGACCATTTTTGTGTCCTAACATGTGGTCTATCCTAGAGAATGTACCATGAGCGCTTGAAACGATTGTATAATCTACTGCTTTAGGGTGAAAAGTTCTGAAGATATCTATTAAATCGAGTTGATTTAGTGTATCCTTTAAGTCTGCTGTTTCTTTATTAATTTTCTTTCTTGAGGATCTATCCAGTGATGTTAGTGGGGTATTGAAATCTCCTGCTATTATAGTATTGCTGTTAATCTCACCCTTTATTTCCATCAAAGTCTACTTTATGTATATCTGGGCTCCTATGCTTGGTGCGTAGATATTTATAATAGTTATATCTTCTTGTTGAATTGTTCCTTTTATCATTATGTAGTGTCTTTCTTTATCTCTTACTACAGCCTTTGTTTTAAAGTCCATTTTGTCAGATATAAGTATTGCTACCTCAGCTTTATTTTCATTCCCATTTGCATGAAATATTTTTTTCTATCCTTTTACCTTCAGTCTATGTACATCTTTTGTTTTAAGGTGTGTCTCTTGTAGACAGCATATGTATGGGTCCTATTTTCTTATGCATGCAGCTACCCTATGTCTTTTTATTAGATCATTTAATCCATTTACATTTAAGGTTATTATTGATAGGTAGTTGTTTATTGCCATTTTATTCTTTAAAGGTGTATTCTTCTTTTGCTATATTCTTTTCCCCCTTTGAAATGTTCACAACTGGCCCCTTAGCATCTCTTGCAGAATTGGTTTGGTTTTAATGAATTCCTTGAGGCTTTTTTTGTCTGGAAAGCTCTTTATTATTCCTTCAATTTTAAACATTAGCCTTGCTGGATAGAGTAGTCTTGGTTGTAGGTTCGTGTTCTGCATTACTTTGAATATATCTTGCCATTCCCTTTTGGCCTCAATTGTTTCTGTTGAGAAGTCGGATGTCATCCTTATGGGGTCTCCTTTGTAGGTGATAGCCTTTCTTTCTCTAGCAGCTTTTAAAATTTTATCTTTATTTCTTAGCTTTGGTATTTTAACTATGATATGTTTTGGTGTAGATTTCTTTGGGTTTCTCTTTAATGGAGTTCTCTGTGCTTCTTGAACATGTGAAACATTTTCCAGTCTTAATTCCCCTGCCCAGTGGCGTATCTCTGCCCTTTCCAGGCTTCCACATTTCCCCCACAGGTGGGATTGCAGGTGGGCCTGCAGCTGCCGGACCACATTTGCATGTTCTCTTTGCCCGGGATGGGCTAGACCAAGCTCACACCAGTCAGCTCGGGTCTGGCCCTGCTGACAGAACCGCGCTTCCATGTCCCGCCGCCACCTGCCCTCCAGCAAGCACTCCGCAGTGTGGGTGTGGGCACTGCAGCTCAGACCCTAACACTCCATACCATAGTCCTGAAAGCTCCTTCCTTCTACGTGACTGTGCTCTAATTTTTGCAGGAGAGCCTGTTTGGCTGGTGTCCTGCTTCCCCTTGCTGGTTCCAGGGGAAATATAGTTTCAGATTTGTGGAGTGACTCAGCCCAGGGTTTAAGGTGGCTGTCCCTCAAAGTTTTTCTCCCTGTGCCTTCCAGACTGCACTCTCTACCCACTGCTCTGGTCCTCTCCTCTCTCCCTGTCTCCCAGAGTCCCGAGTGAGTGGTTGTGAGAGAGGTTTTCTGCACCATACTTTAAGAAGAATCCTGGGTCTGATACAACTGTCCCTTTCTCACAAACAGAATCCTAACCTGTTTCCCAGCTAAATACTGTCCATACACCTCTTCTAGGCTCTGGGGCTGCAGGCTAGGGCTTTGTTCCTGGGACCTAGGTCCCTACCCTTCCTCTAGCCTTTCTTCCCACCACACGTGTCTCTCCATGCTGCCTCGTGCTCCGGGGAGCTGGGCAGCCCTTTCTGTGTTTTCGCTTTTCCTACCAGTCTCAATGTGGCTTCTTCAGTGTACCCTGGTTGAATAGTCCTCTCAGTCCAGTTCAGCGTTGGTTTATCCAGATCATGGTTCTTAAAATCAAGTTATAATCCACTTTGGTCTGGGAGTTGGAAGTTGGTACATCCGTTTACTTCATCGCCACCTTAACCCCCTCTTAAAGGGTTTCCTTTAGAAAATTTACTTAAGATCTCTTGCTAAAAACCTTTCTAAGTAAGGGAGGTACCACTGCCACCTAGCAGCAGGAAATCCAAATTGCAGGACAAATTTTTGCTTGATAAACGTCTTGCTGAGAAATGCCAACCCAAAGTGGTAAAGAACTTGAACCACCCAAAATCACTGCTTCTTTATCCCACTCCTCAAACATCCAGAAACTGACTGTTAAACTGATACTGATTGATGGAACCGTTACATTCTAACCTCTTCTAGGGAGAATGTTTATTAATTCAAGCGAGAGCAACATGTGTAATATCAATTACCCTTTTAATGATGCTCAGAGGTTTCTCACAAGAGCACACATAAACATAAGCTTGTTCTGAAAGCATTCATACAGAAACATGGTATGCCCGAGAATCTCCTGGGCAAGGCTGCTAACGTTTCAGATTCTGAGATCCTTCCTCCTCAGAGCCTTCAAAAGAGTATTCCAGGTATTCTCCAGGAGGCCTCTGACCCCTCTCGGGGAGCCACTGCAGACCAACTGGACCAAACAAGGAAAATCAAGTCCCTGGGGAGTAACTGGTTCTTCCTCTAGCTCTTAAAGAGTTCATCAAAATATTAGGATTTCTTTTAAATGAGTAAAGCCAGTAATTTGTAATGAACGTGATTGTTGTTTTTACAATCTTGCCTAATATGGCTCAAACCAAAAATAACACCAAGGTGCCCTTGACACCTATATTCTGCCATGCATCAGTTATTTCTGGCAAGTTAAAAAAATATGTTGCCAAGAGCCTAGCAAATATTAGTACTGCAAAGCTAATGTTCTTTAAAGTAAGGATGAAGGGGCAGCCAGAAAGTGGAGACAAAGCGCTGGGCAGCTGGCTTGTCAAACTGCCTGTTAGGGAAAAGCATAACTGACAGGCTGGATGGTTGCTTTGGTTTTTGATTGAGCCAAGCTTTTCTCCCTGCCTGGCGTGGTCATCTTATTAAATGACAAAGGTGCCAAAAGGTGGAAACTCGGAACACTTGCACCTGAAAAAACATGCTGTACAGACGGACAGCTGTCAGAGGGGAGTGGGGTGAGGGGCTGGTGGAAAAGGGTGAAGGAATTAAGTAATGCAAAAATTAAAAACAACTCAGACACAGACAAGAGTATGAGAATTGTTAAGAAGGAAATGTGGATCGGAGGGAGGTAGAAGACTGTAAAGTGGGGATAAATGGTCACTGAAGGGGACCTGACTTGGGTGGTGAACATACAATACAACATACAAGTGATGTATTATAGAATTCTATACCTAAAACCTATATAATTTTATTATGTCACCCAAAAAAATTCAATAGAAAATTTTAAGTTTACACTCGCCAACCCTACAGCTGTCAAAAAGTGGTCTGATGGAAACTTCCTTGCCCTGGGAGGTTGTATTTAAAAAACAGGATGTGAACCAAAAAAGGTGAACCTGAAAATGTACCTTTCTGACCCAATATCCAAGGGAAAAAACAATGCTTTTATTTTTATTTATTTATTTTTCTTTTACTAATTTTAAAGGGGTGACATTAATAAATCAGGGTGTATATGTTCAAAGAAAGCATGTCCAGGTTATCTTATCATTCAATTATGTTGCATACCCATAACCCAAAGTCAAATTGTCCTCTGTCACCTTCATCTGGTTTTCTTTGAGCACCTCCCCTCCCCCATCTCACATCCTCTCTTTCCTCCCCGCACCCCGTAACCTCACACTCTTGTCCATGTCTCATAGTCTCACTTTTATGTCCCACCTATGTATGAAATCATGCTGTTCTCAGTTTTTCTCTGTTTTACTTATTTCACTCCATACAATGTTATCAAGGTACATCATTTTGTTGTAAATGATCCGATGTCATCATTTCTTATGGCTGAGTAGTATTCCATAGTATATATGTACCATAGCTTTTTAATCCATTCGTCCTCTGACGGACACTTGGGCTGTTTCCAGATCTTTGCTATTGTAAACAATGTTGCCACGAACATGGGGGCACATTTCTTCTTTTTGAACAGAGCTATGGTGTTCTTAGGGTATATTCCTAAAAGTGGAATAGCTGGGTCAAAAGGTAGTTTGATTTTTAATTTTTTGAGGAATCTCCATACTGTTTTCCACAGTGGCTGCACCAGTCTGCATTCCCACCAGCATGCAGGAGGGTTCTCTTTCTCCACATCCTCGCCAGCACTTATTCTGTGTTGTTTTGCTGATGAGTGCCGTTCTGACTGGTGTGAGGTGATATTTCATTGTGGTTTTAATTTGCATTTCTCTAATGATTAGTGATGTAGAGCATTTTTTCCTATGCCTATTAGCCATCTGTATGTCCTCTCTAGAGAAATTTCTATTCATTTCGTTTGCCCATTTTTGATTGGATTGTCTCCCTGGTGTTGAGTTTTATAAGTTCTTTACAAATTTTGGTTATTAACACCTTATCAGACGTGCTTTCGAATATGTTCTCCCATTGTGTGGTTTGTCCTTTTATTCTTTTCTTATTGTCTTTAGCTGTGCATAAACTTTTTAGGTTGATATAGTCCCATTTGTTTATCTTGCCTTTTATTACATTTGCCCGTGGAGATAAATCGGCAAATATATTGCTGCTGCAGATGTCGGAAAGCTTGCTGCCTATGTTTTCTTCTAAGATGCTTATGGTTTCATGGCTTACATTTAAGTCTTTTATCCATTTTGAGTTTGTTTTTGTGAATGGTGTAAGTTGATGGTTTAGTTTCATTTTTTTGCAGGTAGATGTCCAATTTTCCCAATACCATTTGTTAAAGAGGCTGTCATTACTCCTTTGTATGTTCTTTCCTCCTTTGTCAAATATCAGTTGTCCATAAAGCTGTGGGTTTATTTCTGGGTTCTCTGTTCTGTTCCATCAATCTATGTACCTTTTCTTATGACAGTACCAGACTGTCTTGAGTACAATTGTCTTGTAGTAAACCTTGATATCTGGAAGAGTGATACCTCCTGATTTATTTTTTTTTTAAGATTGCTGAGGGTATTCGTGTTATTTTTTGGTTCCATATAAATTTTGAAATATGTGTTCTATATCTTTGAAGTATGTCATTGGAATTTAAATTGGTATTGCACTGAATTTATAAATTGCTTTGGGTAATATAAACATTTTAATGATATTTATTCTTCCTAACCATGAGCACGGTATATGCTTCCACTTGTTTGTATCTTCCTTGATTTCTTTTATCAATGTTTTATAATTTTTCGAGTATAAGTCCTTAACCTCCTTGGTTAAATTTACTCCTAGGTACTTTATTTTTTTGGTTGCAATAGTGAAGGGTATTGTTTCCTTAATTTTTTTTTGCTGACAGTTCATTGTTGGTATATAAAAATGCCTCTGATTTCTGAGTATTAATTTTATATCCTGCCACCTTGCTGAATTCATTTATCTGGTCCAGTAGTTTTTTGACTGAGACTTTAGGGTTTTCTATATACAATATCACATCATCTGCAAATAATGACAGTTTTACTTCTTCTTTTCCAATTTGGATGAATTTATTTCTTGTTCTCGTCTGATGGCTATAGCTAGGACTTCCATAACTATGTTAAATAAGAGTGGTGAAAGGGGGCACCACTGCCTGGTTCCTGATCTTAAGGGGATTGCTTTTAATTTTTGCCCATTTAGTATGATGGTTGCTTTGGGTTTGTCATAAATGGCCTTTATCATGTTAAGGAATGTTCCCTGTATTCCCACTTTACTGAGAGTTTTGAGCATGAATGGGTGCTGAATTTTATCAAATGCCTTTTCTGCATCTATTGAAATTATCATGTGATTTTTGTCCTTCCTTTTGTTTATGTGATGAATCACATTGATTGATTTGCGAATATTGAACCAGCCTTGCCTCTCCAGAATAAATCCCACTTGATCATGATGTATGATTTTTTTTCATATAATGCTGGATCCCGTTGGCTAATATTTTGTTGAGAATTTTAGCGTCTAAATTCATCAGGGATATTGGAGTATAATTTTCTTTCTTTGGGTTTCTTTGTCTGGTTTTGGGATCAGAATTATGCTCGCCCCATAAAAAGAGTTTGGAAGTCTTCCCTCCTCTTGGATTTTTGAAATAGCTTGAGGAGGATAGGTGTTAGTTCTTCTTTGAATTTTTGGTAGAATTCACTTGTGAAGCCATCCGGCCCAGGACTTTTTTGTGGGGGGGAGCTTTTTGATAACTGTTTCAATCTCATTAGTTGGAATTGGTCTGTTTATGTGTTCTGATTCTTCCAGGTTGATTTTTGGGAGATTATATGATTTAAGAAATTTGTCCATTTCATCTAGGTTGTCTAATTTTTTGGCATAGAGTTCTTCATAGTATTTTTTTACACTACTCTGTATTTCTGTTGTGTCAGTTGTTATTTCTCCACTCTCATTTCTAATTTTATTTATTTGAGTCCTCTCTCTTTTTTTCTTGGTGAGTCTAGATAAAGGTTCATCGATCTTGTTTACCTTTTCAAAGAACCAGCTTCTGGTTTCATTGATCCTCTGTATTGTTTTCTTAGCCTCTATGTCATTTATTTCTGCTCTGATCTTTATTATTTCCTTCCTTCTACTGGTCCTGGGCTTTATTTGCTGTTGTTTTTCTAGTTCCTTTAGATGCATGGTCAGGTTGCTTATTTGAGATTTTTTTGGCTTCACATGGTATGCCTGTAATGCAATGAACTTCCCTCCTAGTACTGCTTTTGCTGTGTCCCATAAATTTTGAATTGATGTATGCTCATTATCATTCGTTTCTAGAAACTCTTTTATCTCTTCTTTGATATCATTGTTAATCCATTCATTAATAATAACATGCTATTTTGTTTCCAAGTGTTTGAGTATTTTTCAGGTTTTTTTTGTGGTTAATTTCTAGTTTTATGGCATTGTGATCAGAGAAAATGCTTGATATGATTTCGATCTTCTTAAATTTGTTGAGACCATTTTTGTGTCCTAACATGTGGTCCATCCTAGAAAATGTACCATGAGCACTTGAGAAAATGTATATTCTACTGCTTTAGGGTGAAAAGTTCTGAAGATATCTATTAAATCGAGTTGATCTAGTGTATCCTTTAAGTCTGCTGTTTCTTTATTAATTTTCTTTCTTGAAGATCTATCCAATGATGTTAGTGGGGTATTGAAATCCCCTACTATTATAGTATTGCTGTTAATCTTGCCCTTTATATCCATCAAAGTCTGCTTTATGTATGTCTGGGCTCCTATGTTTGGTGCATAGATATTTATAATAGTTATATCTTCCTGTTGAATTGTTCCCTTTATCATTATGTAGTGTCCTTCTTTATCTCTTACTACAGCCTTTGTTTTAAAGTACAATTTGTCAGATATAAGTATTGCTACCCCAGGTTTTTTTCATTTCAATTTGCGTGAAATATTTTTTTCCATCCTTTTACCTTCAGTCTATGTGTATCTTTTGTTTTAAGGTGTGTTTCTTGTAGACAGCATATGTATGAGTCCTGTATTCTTATGCACGCAGCTATCCTATGTCTTTTGATTGGATCATTTAATCCATTTACATTTAAGGTTATTATTGATATGTAGTTGTTTATTGCCATTTTATTCTTTAAAGTTGTATCCTTCTCTTGCTATATTCTTTCCTCCTTTGAACTATTCACAACAGGCCCCTTAGTATCTTTTGCAGAATTGGTTTGGTTTTAATGAATTCCTTCTGGCTTTCTTTTTCTGGGAAGTCTTTATTTCTCCTTTAATTTTAAACGTTAGTCTTGCTGGATAGAGTAGTCTTGGTTGTAGGTTCTTGTTCTGCATGACTTTGAATATATCTTGCTATTCCCTTCTGGCCTCAAGTGTTTCTGTTGAGAAGTCTGATGACATCCTTATGGGGACTCCTTTGTAGGTGATAGCCTTTTTTTCTTTAGCAGCTTTTAAAATTTTCTCTTTATTCTTAACTTTGGTATTTTAACTATGATGTGTCTTGGTGTAGATTTCTTTGGGTTTCTCTTTAATGGAGTTCTCTGTGCTTTTGAACATGGGAAATGTTTTCCAGCCTTAATTTAGGGAAGTTTTGTGCTATGATTTGATTGAACATAGTTTCTATTTCTTGTTCTCTCTCCTCTTCTTCATGAACTCCTATGATACAGATGTTATTTCTCTTCATGATGTCACAGAGCTCCCTTAGAGTTTCTTCACATTTTTTGAGTCTCTTTTCTTTTTTCTTCTCTGCTTCTGTGCCTCTGTTTATTTTGTCCTCTAACTCGCTGATTCAATCCTCAGCCTCGTTCATCCTGCTTTTAAATCCTTCCATTGTGGTCTTCACTTCTGATACTTTGTCATTTTTGTCTGATTCTTTTTTATTATTTCAATTTCCTTTTTTATACTTGTTATCTCTTTATTTATGTGATCGTAATGACTATCCATTGTTGCTCTAATTTCTTTGAACATCCTATCATTATTTAAATTCTGCTTCTGGTAATTTGGTTATATCTGGTTCATTCAGGTACTTCTCTTGGGATTTCTCTTCATTCATTTGGATTGCATTTCTCTGCCTGCCCATATTGTCTGTGTCTAAGAAGATTGTGGCCACTGGAGTCCAATGGGTGTTGCCTTTGTGTTCTCTAGGTGTGATCTGTCTGCAGTCCCGCCATCCCCTCTGCCGCTGCCTAGAGCGGTTGGGTATGTTCTTTGCCAGCACTGGCCCACTGCAGCTGTTGCTGTAAATTCCGCCTCTCCTCCGCGGGAGGGGCTGTGTTCTGGTGCCTGGCTCTACAAGCCTCAGGCAGCCTGGGCCTTCGCCTCGCCCCCACAGGTTGGGATGCACACTGCACTCAAGCCACAAGCCTCAGCACCAATGGTAGAGGTGAGCACCTTTGCTCAGCTGTGGACCCAGCTTTTTCCCGAGGTTCCGCCCAGCCCCCATGGTCAGAGCTTGCTTGCCACAGTTTGTCGGGTTTGACGGGGCTGCTGATGTGCATTCATATGTGAGCCTCTGCCCATCCTGAGCTTTTGTCCTGCCCCAGAGGTCAGGGCCCGCCTGTGCAGGATCGCAAACCACGGTTTATCAGGCCGGATGGGCTGCCAACGTGCGCTCAGCTGCGAGCCTCCACTCATCAGGGCTCTATCCTTGCCTTCACATTCAGAGCCAACTCACACACACAGGATGGCAAACTGTGGTTTTTCCGGTGGGGTGGGGCTGCTGTAGTGCACTCAGCTGCGAGCCTCTTCCTGTCCCTGGTCCTAGCCCTGCCCCCACGGTCAGGGCTGGCTTGCGCAGGGTCTAGGGTCGCACAGCAGATCTATGCCCATTCCTGGCCTCCTGCTGTTCCCCCGCAGGTGGGGTTACAGGCTGGCCCGCAGCTGCCGGACCGCTTTCACATGTCCCCTTCACCCCTGCTGGGCTAGACCGAGCTCACACCGGCTGGGCCTCTGCCCCCACCGACAGAACTGCATTTCAGTGTCCCGCCACCACTGTCCCTCAAGCCAGCCCTCAGCAGTGTGGGTGGGTGCACTGCAGCTCAGACCCTAACACTCCATACTGTAGTCCTGAAAGCTCACTCCATCTAAGCAGCTCTGCTCTAAGTGCCGCGGAAGAGCTTGTTTGGCTGGTGTCCTGTCTCCCTTTGCTGATATTGCTAGTTCCAGGGGAAATATTCGTTTTTGATTAGGGAAGTGACTTAGCCCAGGGGTTAGGGTGGCTGTCCCTCAGAGTGTTTCTCCCTGTGCCTTCAGTCCACACTCTCTTTCCGCTGCTCTGGTCCTCTCCTCTGTCCCCATTCCCTGGAGCCCCGGGTGAGTGGTTGTGAGAGAGGTTTTCTGCACTGTCTGTTTAAGAAGAATCTTGGGTCTGAGAAAACTGTCTCTTTCTCACTAACAGTATCCTCACTTGTTTCACAGCTCAATACTGTCCAAACGCCTCTTCTAGGCTCTGGGGCTGCAGGCTGAGGCTTTGGTTCTGGGACCCATGTCCCTCCCTCTCCGCCAAACTCTCCTCCCAGCATCTGGGTCTCTTCAGGCTGCCATTCACTCCGGGGAGCTGGGCAGCCCTCTTCGCGTTTTTGCTTTTTCTACCAGTCTCAATGTGGCTTCTTCAGTGTTCCTTGGTTTAGTTCAAAGTTGGTTTATCCAGATGATGGTTCTTAAAATTAAGTTATAACCCACTTTGGTTCTGGGAGTTGGAAGTTGGTACGTCCGCCTACTCCATCGCCATCTTGCTGTTAATGCTTTTATTTTTCAAAGGAAAAGTTTTATTATGAAAATATATGATGATGATGATGATGATGATGATGATGATGATAAATGTACTCTAACACATTGCATATAAAAAAGAGAAAGAAAAGCAAGCTGTACAGAGGGGAAGCAAATAACATCTGCTGTATATGGGCAAACACTGAAACAATGCTCTTTATATATGCTAAAAACATGGCCAGAAATAAAACTCTAGCTTAATGAGCAGCACAGGTGATACAACAAACTCTATGGATAAGCAATAACACCCTAAAATCCACAGTGTTCAAAGAAATAGCCATGAGAACAACTGTCCTTCTGAAGAGCTTGTGTATCAGAAAAATATCCAAGATCAGGAAAGAACAAAGGCAGTGTGTCAGAATAAAATGAAACCAGCATGCTCGTTCCATGTTCCATGAATTAGGTAGGGGTACAGAGTCAGCAAGGAAGAGCACAGGCCCAGCACAGTGGAGGCAGGATGGGGTGTGATGGGTGGAAATACCAAGTAACAAGGTAAAAGCTGAGTGGGGAGGGCTGCTAGGAAAGCCTCATCTCAGCTTATTATTCATGTTTCTGTCTCGAACTTGGTATACTTTAGTTTTGGTGGAGAGAACACTGACCAGCATTCACCTCCCACGTATTTCTTTCTATTTTGCTTATACTCTCATCCCTTTGGAGTGGTGGTGTGTTTGGTAAGGAATTTAAAAACCACGGTGAAGCTCTTCTCTATTACTAGGCATTGGTAGCCAGAAGCAGTAGGACGGAAGGGAGAATCTCTTGGCCTTTTCATTGCACAACAGGAAGGGGAAGACTGAGGAAAGCATTCTGAGGCACCCACGAGAGTTGAGAAACTGCCAAGCTGGAACTGAAGACTCACACAGAGAACGGAGACACTGGGTGCCCAAAGGCAGTGCTGTCCCCTGCGGTGCAACTGTCATCAGCATCCCTTATGGAGGACCAGTGGACAGGGTCCTCCTTGACTACAGCACCAGCTCCATGATGCTCATGGACCCAGGATTTGAAGTGGGCACAAGCTTCAAACAACCACAGGCAAGGACAACTGCTTGGCCTCCAAATGATAAGAATTTTCCCCCCAACACTTACATACCACTGTCAATCTGAATCCAAATTTTACTGTGGAAATGTAGTTTTTATTTTTTGCTCCCTACATGGAATTTTTGCCTTAGTAGAAATAAGCATATCATTATAAACTAAGTTCTGGATTAAAAATGTTTGGCAGGACTATATAAATAGATGTTCATTAAATTTGAAGTTTTAAGAGTCTTTGTGGAAAAACAGCTATAAATATTTTTCTCCGATATAGAAAAAGTCATCCTACAGCTCTTGGAACACTAGACTCCATCCCCTTCAACTGCCTCATAGTATCTGAGCTTAATTCCTACCACTAGTAGTTTACATTCACAAGAATTAGTATTACATGCCTCATTTACAAGGGGGCATGTAGTTCTCATCACAGATATTTTAACATATGTACATAGAGCAGGGATTTAGCACTGCCAGTCAGGAGCTGCATGAGTTAAAAAAGTTCACTTAACAGTAAGCATAGCTTCAGTGGAGTGGTAATAGAGAGATCTATCACCTCATTAGGCCATATCTTCATCAACAGTGTCACCCTTACCAGGTAGCATTCTAAGAATGGAGGATGGATAATCATCAAAATGCTCACTGATCTATGGAGATCTATTGGATCTCATTCTTTCCAAACCCTCCCCTATCAAAGTCACCAATACCTTTCACTCAGGGCTCAAGCCAGCTCTGATCAACACAAGGAAAACATTAGGAGACTCAGTCTCTTCCTATTTGAACCCAACCCATCACTCAGCATGTGGTGAAACTGGCCAGAAAATACCATGTCAAATATTGCCTCTGTCATCCAAATTCACAAGACTGGGCCTTTACTCCCATTCCTTCCCTCAGCTCTGCTATGTTACTGAGGGTCCTCATCCACAGTGAGGACAGATGATGGCCTTTCCACTCTCTTCCTCTCCTTAATAACCAAGAGTTACCTCCAGTACATAATGGTTAAGGTGGTATCACAAAAGAGAATGAACATATTGATAGAAACTGCGGGAACAATGTCACAACTTAAAAAGGTAAGTCCTTGTTCATGGTGACCTTGGCAAAGTCTGTCAGAGCCTATGAATATTAATACTTCAAATTAGCCTTATCTCCAGTGGCATCTGTCCTTATACATATTTTTAGTGAACAGGATGGGGATGAAAACCATGTCTGGCTTCCTAGTAAATGTCCACATGTTGGGAAAGAAGCAAGTTCATTCATTAGTATAGCAACTGATAACTTTCCACAGTAGGCTGCAAGTATGTGAACATGATGCTAATGACATCAAGGTCCTAGCTCTGCTTCATTTTGTGACGACTTCTGCACACCTAAGTTGGCCAGCAACTTGGTCAATACTTAGTCAGACAAGTAAACAGGTGTGTAAGGCCAGTGCCTACAGAATTAGCCCTGCCACAAATCTGAGAGGATGGTTTAAGGATCACCTGTATAAAAGTTTGTTTCAAAAACACTGATTTTTGGCCCCACCCAAGACAAAGATGGGGATGAAAGGATGTGGTTGCTCAAGTTTGAGAACTATTGCCCTTCCAGATGAATTCTGTCCCAACCCCACCGCTGCTGGCTAGGCTTAGGATCTTTAAGGATAAAGCATTCTTTATATAATTTACCTAAGAAATTGGGCAGTGAACAAAACCACAGTACTACTTTTTCAACTAGACAGGTGATCAGAGTAGAATGTAGACACTTTCTCATGAACATCAAAAAGGATTCATCTTTACCTGACCAAGCGGTGGCGCACTGGATAGAGCGTCGGACTGGGATGTGGAAGACCCAAGTTTGAAACCCCGAGCTCACCAGCTTGAGCGCGGGCCCATCTGGCTTGAGCAAAAGCTCGCCAGCTTGGACCCAAGGTCGCTGACTCCAGCAAGGGGTGGCTTGGTCTGCTGAAGGCCCACGGTAAAGGTACAGGTGAGAAAGCAATCAATGAACAACTATGGTGTCGCAGCGGCAACGAAAAACTAATGATTGATGCTTCTCACCTCTCTCCATTCCTGTCTGTCTGTCCCTATGTATCCCTCTCTCTGACTCGCTCTCTGTCCCTGTGTAAAAAAAAACCAACCAACCAAACAAAAAAACGGTTCATCGTTCTTGGCTTTGTTTTTCACCAGAAAGGAATGTCCTTGAGCTGTTTACTAGAGTTTTGCTGAATGATCATCTCTGGCTGTTTGCATTCACTTGGGTTCAGAGCTTACATTATAGTCTAAAAGGTCTCCTCATAATTTAGGTAAAAGAAGTGAAATTGTTTGAACCTAGATTTCACAGCTAATTAGGGTAATAATTCACATTTCAAATCTCACGTGACTGCACTTGGGATAGAAGAAGTTGGGGTGGAGATCAATTACTCCCTGCTCCTTGCTCTGAGGCAGCAGAGCTGCTGAATCCACCGGAAGACATACTAATCTGCGCTGTTTTGAAGTAGAGATATCTTGGGATTCACAGGGAAGCGCTAAAGGAGGGCTTGAGGCAAAAATCATTGATGAAAGAGCTCCAATAAAAAATGGATCATTAGGTCAAGGGTTTTTTTTTATTATAATTTTGTCAATCACTCCATAGCTGAAGAACAGCTGTTTGAGGGAGGCTTACAAACAACTCTCTTGTACTAGTTGTCCTCTAAAGCTGAATATAAGTGGAATGGAAAAAAATGATTTGAAAACCTCCTAACAGAGAAAGCAGCTAAATCCTGGAATGACTACATAAGGAATACTTTGCAAACATTCTCTGAAATAATTTATGAAGAAAAACAAATTAATTCTCCAATGTGTTTTTTTATTTCTTATCAAATTTTAATCAATTTTCTTGAATACGTGGTTTTATTTAGTTGCTGTATATCCTTCAACCATATTGAGATTTTAACTGGTTGCTTTGAAATTATTTTCATTAGTTTTGCTGGTAAATCAAATTCCTCACGGTGAAGTCAGTCAGTCACATCCCCATTTTCTCTATTTCCTTTTTCCTGAACACGTATTTTCTTTCAACAAGATTTATTTGAGAACTTAAACATTTTAAGTTATCATATTTTCCATCTCTTTATTCTGCATACCTCCTGGTCTTTTTTTATTCTTTTATTAATTTTAATGGGGTGACATTAATAAATCAGGATACATATTTTCAAAGAAAACATCTTCACGTTATCTTATCATTCAATTATGTTGCATACCCATCACCCAAAGTCAAATTATCCTCTGTCACCTTCTATCTGGTTTTCTTTGTGCCCCTCCCCTCTCCCCTTTTCAGCCCTCACCTCCCTCGCCCAACCCCATAACCACCACACTCTTGTCCATGTCTCATAGTCTCGCATTTATGTCCCACCTATGTATGAAATCATGCTGTTCTCAGTTTTTTTCTGTTTTACTTATTTCACTCCGTATAATGTTATCAAGGTCCATCCATTTTGTTGTAAATGATCAGATGTCATAATTTCTCATGGCTGAGTAGTATTCCATAGTATATATGTACCAAAGCTTTTTAATTCACTTGTCCTCTGACGGACACTTGGGCTGTTTCCAGATCTTTGCTATTGGGACCAATGCTGCCACGAACATGGGGGCACATTTCTTCTTTTCAAACAGTGCTATGGTGTTCTTAGGGTATATTCCTAAAAGTGGAATAGCTGGGTCAAAAGGTAGTTTGATTTTTAATTTTCTGAGGTCTCCATACTGTTTCCCACAGTGGCTGCACCAGTCAGCATTCCCACCAGCAGTGCAGGAGGGTTCCCTTTTCTCCACATCCTCGCCAGCACTTATTCTGTGTTGTTTTGCTGATGAGCACCATTCTGACTGGTGTGAGGTGATATCTCATTGTGGTTTTGATCTGCATTTCTCTAATGATTAGTAATGTTGAGCATTCTTTCCTATGCCTATTAGCCATCTGTATGTCCTCTTTGAAGAAATTTCTATTCGTTTCTTTTGCCCATTTTTTGATTGGATTGTTTGTCTTCCTGGTGTTGAGTTTTTTAAGTTCTTTATAAAGTTTGGTTATTAACCCCTTATCAGACGAGTTGTTCAATATGTTCTCCCATTGTGTGGTTTGTCTTTTTATTCTGTTCTTATTGTCTTTAGCTGTGCATAAACTTTTTAGGTTGATATAGTCCCATTTGTTTACCTTGCTTTTTATTTCATTTGCCCGTGGAGATAAATCGGCAAATATATTGCTACAACAGATGTCGGAGAGTTTGCTGTCTATGTTTTCTTCTAAGATGCTTATGGTTTCTTAGCTTACATTTAAGTCTTTTATCCATTTTGAGTTTGTTTTTGTGAATGGTGTAAGTTGATGGTGTAGTTTCATTTTTTTGCAGGTAGATGTCCAATTTTCCCAACACCATTTGTTAAAGAGGCTGTCTTTACTCCATTGTATGTTCTTTCCTCCTTTGTCAAATATCAGTTGTCCATAAAGCTGTGGGTTTATTTCTGGGTTCTCTGTTCTGTTCCATTAATCTATGTGCCTGTTCTTATGCCAAACCAGGCTGTCTTGAGTACAATGCCCTTGTAGTATACCTTGATATCAGGAAGAGTGATACCTCCTGCTTTATTTATTTTTTTTAAGATTGTTGAGGTTATTCGTAGTTTTTTTTTTTATTTTTTTTTTGGTTTCATACAAATTTTTGGAATATGTGTTCTATATCTTTGAAGTATGTCATTCGTATTTTAATTGGTTTTACATTGAATTTATAAATTGCTTTGGGTAATATAGACATTTTAATGATGTTTATTCTTTTTAACCATAAGCACGGTATATGCTTCCACTTTTTTGTATGTTCCTTGATTTCTTTTATCAATGTTTTATAATTTTCCGAGTACAAGGCCTTAACCTCCTTGGTTAAATTTACTCCTAGGTACTTTATTTTTTTGGTTGCAATAGTGAAGAGGGTTGTTTTCTTAATTTTTTTTGCTGACAGTTCATTGTTGGTATATAAAAATGCCTCTGATTTCTAAGTATTAATTTTATATCCTGCCACCTTGCTGAATTCATTTATCAGGTCCAGTAGTTTTTTGACTGAGACTTTAGGGTTTTCTATATACAATATCATATCATCTGCAAATAATGAAGTTTTACGTCTTCTTTTCCAATTTGGATGACTTTTATTTCTTCTTCTTGTCTGATTGCTGTAGCTAGGACTTCCAGAACTATGTTGAATAAGAGTGGTGAAAGGGGGCACCCCTGCCTGGTTCCTGATCTTAAGGGGATTGCTTTTAATTTTTTGTCCATTTAGTATGATGTTTCCTGTGGGTTTGTCGTAGATGGCCTTTATCATGTTAAGGAATGTTCCCTGTATTCTCACTTTACTGAAAGTTTTGAGCATGAATGGGTACTGAATTTTATCAAATGTTTTTTCTGCATCTATTGAAATTATCATCTGATTTTTGTCCTTCCTTTTGTTTATGTGATGAATCACATTGATTGATTTGCAAATATTGAACCAGCCTTGCCTCTTCAGAATAAATCCCACTTGATCACGGTGTATGATTATTTTCATATATTGCTGGATCCTGTTGGCTAATATTTCTTGATAACTGTTTCAATCTCATTTGTTGTAATTGGTCTGTTTAGGTGTTCTGATTCTTCCAGATTGATTTTTGGAAGATTATATGATTCCAGAAATTTGTCCATTTTACCTAGGTTTCCTAATTTTTGGCATAGAGTTCTTCATAGTATTTTCTTACAATACTTTGTATTTCTGTTGTGTCAGTTGTTATTTCTCCACTGTCCTTTCTAATTTTATTTATTTGAGTCCTCTCTCTTTTTTTCTTGGTGAGTCTAGTTAAAGGTTCATCAATCTTGTTTACCTTTTCAAAGAACCAGCTCCTGGTTTCATTGATCCTCTGTATTGTTTCCTTAGCCTCTATGTCATTTATTTCTGCTCTGATCTTTATTATTTCCTTCCTTCTACTGGTCCTGGGTTTTATTTGCTGTTGTTTTTTTAGTTCTTTTACATGCAGGGTCAAGTTGCTTATTTGAGCTTTTTCTAACTTCACATGGTATGGCTGTAGTGCTATGAACTTCCCTCTCAGTACTGTTTTTGCTCTGTTCATAAATTTTGAGTTGATATATGCTCATTTCTTCCGTTTCTAGAAACTTTTTTATTTCTTTTTTGATCTAATTGTTAATCCATTCATTATTTAATAACATGCTTTTTAGTTTCCAAGTGTTTGAATATTTTTCAGTTTTTCTTTTGTGTTTAATTTCTAGTTTCATGGCATAGGGATCAGAGAAAATGCTTGATATGATTTCAATCTTCTTAAATTTGTTGAGACCATTTTTGTGTCCTAACATGTGGTCCATCCTAGAAAATGTACTATGAGCACTTGAGCATAATGTATATTCTACTGCTTTAGGGTGAAAAGTTCTGAAGATATCTATTAAGTCGAGTTGATCTAGTGTATCCTTTAAGTCTGCTGGTTTTTTATTAATTTTATTTCTTGAGGATCTATCCAGTGATGTTAGTGGGGTATTGAAATCCCCTACTATTGATGTTAATCTCGCTCTTTATATCTATCAAAGTCTGCATTATGTATGTCAGGGCTCCTATGTTTGGTGCATAGATATTTATAATAGTTATCTTCCTGTTGAATTGTTCCCTTATCATTATGTAGTGTCCTTCTTTATCTCTTACTACAACCTTTGTTTTAAAGTCCATTTTGTCAGATATAAGTATTGCTACCCCGGCTTTTCTTCATTTCCATTTGCATGAAATATTGTTTTCCATCCTTTTACCTTCAGTTTATGTGCATCTTTTGTTTTAAGGTGTGTCTCTTGTAGACAGCATATGTATGGGTCCTATTTTCTTTTTGTTTTTAATGTCTTTATTTATTTATTTATTTATTTATTTTTACAGGGACAGAGAGAGAGTCAGAGAGAGAGAGAGATAGGGACAGACAGACAGGAACAGAGAGAGGTGAGAAGCATCAATCATTAGTTTTTCATTGCCGTTGTGACACTATTGTTGTTCACTGACTGCTTTTTCACATATGCCTTGACTGTAGGCCTTCAGCAGACCAAGTCACCCCTTGCTGGAGCCAGAAACCTTGGGTCCATGCTGGTGAGCTTTTTGCTCAAGCCAGATGGGCTTGAGCTCAAGCTGATGAGCTTGGGGTCTTGAACCTGGGTCTTCAGCATCCCAGTCCGATGCTCTATCCACTGCGCCACCGCCTGGTCAGGCGAGTCCTGTTTTCTTATGCACACAGCTACCCTATGTCTTTTGATTGGATCATTTAATCCATTTACATTTAAGGTTATTATTTATTTGTAGTTGTTTATTGCCATTTATTCTTTAAAGTTGTATTCTTCTTTTGCTATATTCTTTTCCCCCTTTAAACTGTTCACAACAGGCCCCTTAGCATCTCTGGATGAAGTGGTTTGGTTTTAATGAATTCCTTGAGGCTTTTTTTTTGTCTGAGAAGCTCTTTATTTCTCCTTCAATTTTAAATGTTAGCCTTGCTGGATAGAGTAGCCTTGGTTGTAGGTCCTTGTTCTGCATTACTTTGAATATATCTTGCCATTCCCTTCTGGCCTCAAATGTTTTGTTTGAGAAGTCAGATGTCATCCTTATGGGGGCTCCTTTGTAGGTGGTAGCCTTTTTTTCTCCAGCAGCTTTTAAAATTTTCTCTTTATCCCTTAGCTTTGGTATTTTAACTATGATGTGTCTTGGTGTAGATTTCTTTGGGTTTCTCTTTAATGAAGTTCTCTGTGCTTCTTGAACATGTGAAATGTTTTCCAGCCTTAATTTAGGGAAGTTTTCAGCTATGATTTGATTGAACAAAGTTTCTATTCCTAGCTCTTTCTCTTTATCTTCGGGAACCTCTATGATGTGGATCTTATTTCTCTTTATGTTGTCACTGAGCTCCTTTAGAGTTTTCTCAGAGTTTTTGAGTCTCTTTTCTTTTTTCTGCTCTGCTTCTGTGCCTTTGTTTATTTTGTCCTCTAACTCGCTGATTTGACCCTCAGCTTAATTCATTCACCTTTTAATTCCTTCCATTATGGTTTTCAGTTCTGATACTGTATTTGTCATTTCTGTCTGATTCTTTTTCATTATTTCAATTTCCTTTTCTATACTGGTTATCTCTTTTTTTAGGTGTTCGTAATAACTATCTATTGTTTCTCTAATCTCTTTGAACATCCTAACTATCATTATTTTAAACTCTGGATCTGGTAATTTGGTTATATCTGGTTCATTCGGGTCCTTCTCTGGGGATTTCTCTTGATTCATTTGGGTTGCATTTCTTTGCCTGCCCATTTTATCTGTGTATAAGAAGGGTGTGGCCACTGGAGTCCAATGGGTGTTGCCTCTGTGTTCCCTAGGTGTGGTCTATCTGGATGCCTGTCATCCCCTCTGCCGTTGCCTAGGGCTGTTATATATGGGCGTTGCCGGCGCCAGCCCACTGCTCCTATTGCTGTGATTTCTGCCTCTCCTCCGCCAGAGGGGCTTTGTTCTGGTGCCCGGCTCTACAAGCCTCAGCCTATCTGGGCCTTCACCTTGCCCCCACAGGTGTGGTTGCACACTGTACTCAAGCCATAAGCCTCAGCACCAAGGGTATAAGTGAGCAACTTTGCTCAGCTGCGGACCCAGCTGGTTTCCGGGCTTCTGCCCAGCCCCCGCAGTAGAGCCTGCTCACTGCAGTTTCTCGGGTTGGACAGGGCTGCTGGTGTGCCCTCAGCTGTGAGCCTCCGCATGTCCTAGGCTTTAGCCCCTTCCCTGCAGTCAGGGCAGGCTTGCGCAGGATTGGAAACCATGATTTCTCAGGCCAGGCGGGGCTTCTGGCGTGCATTCAGCTGATAGCCTCTGCCTTTCCCTGACTTTAGCCCACCCCGTGGTCAGGGGCAGCTCACGCATGGTCGCAAACCTGGGAGGCCAGGTGATTCTGTGCCCACAGGGGCCCTGCTTAGCAGCAGATCTCTGCCCGTTCCTGGCCTCCCGCTTTCCCCCTGCAGGTGGGGCTGCAAGCAGGCCCATAGCTGCCGGACCGCATTCATGCGTCCCCTCCACCCCTGCTGGGCTAGACCGAGCTTACACCAACTGGGCCTCCGTCCCCACCGACAGAACCGCGTTTCAGCGTCCCACCGCCACCGTCCTTCAAGCAAGCTCTCAGCAGTGTGTGTAGGGGCACTGCAGCTCAGACCCTGTAGTCCTGTAAGCTCCCTCCATCTAAGCAGTTCTGCTCTAAGTGCCGAGGGAAAGCTTGGTTGTCTGGTGTCCTTTCTCCCTTTGCTGGTATTGCTAGTTCCAGGGGAAATATTCGTTTTTGATTAGGGAAATGACTTAGCCCAGGGGTTAAGGTGGCTGTCCCTCAGAGTGTTTCTCCCTGTGCCTTCCAGGCCACACTCTCTTCCAGCTGCTCTGGTTCTCTCCTCTGTTCCCGTTCCCCGGAGCCCTGGGTGAGTGGTTGTGAAAGGAGTGTTCTGCACTGTCCCTTTAAGAAGAATCCTGGGTCTGAGAAAACTGTCTCTTTCTCACAAACAGTATCCTCACTTGTTTCACAGCTCAATACTGTCCAAACGCGTCTTCTAGGCTCTGGGGCTGCAGGCTGGGGCTTTGTTCCTGGGACCCAGGTCCCTCCCTCTCCGCCAAACTCTCCTCCCGCCACGCGGGTCTCTCCGGGCTGCTGTTTGCTCTGGGGAGCTGGGCAGCCCTCTCCGCGTTTTCGCTTTTCCTACCAGTCTCAATGTGGCTTCTTCAGTGTTCCTTGGTTGAAGAGTCCACTTAGTTTAGTTCAAAGTTGGTTTATCCAGATTATGGTTCTTAAAATTAAGTTATAATCCACTTTGGTTCTGGGAGTTGGAAGTTGATACATCCGCCTACTCCATCACCATCTTGCCTTCCCCTCCACTGTGTTTTGAATTATTTTATATCACCTATTTGCTGTGTGTCAGGAAATTAAGAACAAATAAATGATTGCAAGTGAAGAATGTTTCAGTTCATATAGTTTATTAAAGTCACTATTTAAAAAGAATTCATGAATAAATTACCAAAAAGAATAAATAAAGTTGTCAACTTAAATGTCTGAAAATTTTAGTATTTTTTTATTGATTGATTTTTTTCAGAAACAGATAAAGAGAGAAACATTGATTTGTTGTTCTATTTAGTTATGCATTTATTGGTTGATTCTTATATGTTCCCTAACTAGATATCAAACCTGCAACTTTGGCATATTGGGATGATGCCCTAACCAACTGAGCTTCCCAGCCAGTGAAATTTTAATTTCTAAAATAGTTTTAAACCTTTCCTTTATAAAACTCTCCTTACACTGCAGACAGGCAGTCAGACCTCAGGTGTTATTTAGCATATTTTATAGCAAGTTGGAGGGTGAGCAAAACCAGATTTCTTGAATCACTACTCAGTGATCCTTATAAATAATAGTTTGATCTAAGAATTATGACTATTAACATAATTTCAAAAGATGACATGAAAAGTCATAACTATGAGTTAAGCTTCAAGTTTAAAATACTCATGAAGAAAAATAATGATCCATGTGACATGGCTTGGGTTCTTCAGACTCAAGTTCTATCACAAAGGCAACGCAGAGCTTTTCCTTCATGGGAGAAGCGAGAACTGAAAAAGAGACACTCTCCTAATCCCAGGGGAAAAGAAAAGCAAGTCTTTGTGATCTGATTAATAAGTTCAGGAGTTGGTGGAGGAAGAAAAAAATACTGTTAATCAAGACCAAAATAGCAGCTATTAGGTTTGAAGAGCAAAGTACTAAGCGTGGCAGATGAGCGGGGGGCATGAATAATAATTCCTGCTCATAATTCACCGGGAGTCATTCGCCCACTGTGCAAAAGTAAATGACAAATGGACGGCGGCCCTACGGTACCACTTTACACACTGAATAAATTCTTTGTGAAGATTCCCAGCACACTGAGGTACAGTCTATCTTTAAATAAAAAAGAGGACTGGTATTGCCTCAAGCAGATAAGTTATCATGGCAGTATTAATAACTCAAGTAGGAAAGGGACAGTATAGATGAGGAGATATCTCATGGTTAAAAGTTTGGACTTTGCTTTTTCTTTTTAACAAGGTCCTTAGATCCAGCAAGTCACAAATGCATTAATAAACTTGACATGGGTTGCACTTGACTTTTATGCTGTTTCTTTGGATATGTTTTCCTTCTCATTCCTGGACTGTAAGAAATAATGGAGCCTAGGCTCTGTTATTTTATTCCTAGAAATAGAAATAAAACTTTCCAAAATAAAAAACAAAAAACTGAAAAAACTGTTCAGCTGCTATTTGGGCAGAATTGGAAAATGAAATCATGTGTTTCAGAATCTGAGTGCAGTTAGTATTGTAATCCAACCATTCAGCCTGATGAATTCACATACAGACCACCATGAAATGAGTCTTTTTGTCCTGTTTGCACAAAACAATAAGTAGTCCCTGGCCAAAGTTGAACAGTAACTCAATATAGAGTAGCTGTCCAATGCAGAGAGAGCCTATCCTGGTCCCCAAGGACACCACCAGAGTGCCAACCCACCATGCATGCAGGACAGTACAGAACACTACCAGCCACCCCTGTTTTCCCCCAACGTGTTGGACAACAAGGCTTGAACTTGTGAACAAGAGCTCTGGCAGATAAGAGAAAAAGAATGCCTGATCTAACAGAATGACTGCCCAGCCTCCATTTCCTGGGTGTCTCTGCACAGCCCCCATTCTCCAGAAGACTGCAGGACTAACCCCACGGAGGATACTACCTGTGTTTTCTTTAGACAAATGGCAGTGTATACATTCTCTGCTGTGTTATCTCTCATCTTTCATATTCTCATTTCCTAATGCTTTCACCCTCTAATCTCCTGACCTAACTCCCTCCCCTTCTCTCAAATCTGCTGGAACAACTACTCCATGATGAACACATGCCACCTTCTATCTCCTACCTTCTCCCTGAAAACTGCCTGATCAGACAAAATCTGACTCATCCCAAAGAACCCCACTTCCCTTGGGGATCTCCCATTTATAGAATGCTCATTCTCTCATACCTCAGGGAACTTGGGGTTAGGAGATAGGGTCTGTGTCCTTTTCCCACCCAGGACTATTTCTCGATCGTTACTCTCCCACAAATTAACTCCCTTTTCCTTAAGTTTTCTATACTTGGCAACATTGCCTTCCACTCCCTCTCATTTTTTCCTGTTTATATATAATATAACCATATATAATGTTGAAGTCCTAACCCTGGTAACTTTGAATATGACCTTATTTGGAAATAGAGTCTTTACAAATGTAATCAAGTTAAGATGAGGTCACTAGGGTGGAGCCTAACCTAATATGATTAATGTCCTTATAAGAAAGGAAACTGCCAGGTGACATTCACACACACAGAAAAGGGCCATGTGAAAATAAAGACAGAGGTTGGGGTTATGCTGCCAACAAACCACAGAACTCCTGGGGCAGCCAGCAGCTGGACTGAATGGACAAGAAGAGACCCTCCTGTCGGGACTCCAGAAAAAGCATGGCTCAGCCAGCACCTTTATTTCAGGTTCTATTCTGAAGAACTGGAAGAGGATAATTTCTGTTGTGTTAGGCCACCTAGTGAGTGGAAATTTATTACAGGAGCCCTAGGAAAGTAATGTGCCAATGTGAATAATTTATCTCATATAATGGCCTCTCAGTTATTTTGCTGCTTCTTTATCAATTATATTCTACACTCTGGTTCAGACACCCTCTATCATGGTCACATATGCAGGGCCTGTTTTCAGCCAAAAGTCTCCGCTCTGAAACCTCTGATTGACATACTCCACAGACTACCCATCCATCTATCTTCCAGCTTGCTTGCTTGCTCACTCAATTACTCTCATCACTATTTATGTTCTTTATACCTTTGTACTATCGGTCCCCTCCCATTTTTAGTTCTCTCCTCATTCAGCTTCAATTCCAACATTTCATGCTCCAATCTCCTAAACTCTCTTGCTCCTTTGTTGTTTATTACATTCTCCTGGCAACACATTGACACTGGCTGACTTTATCCACTTCCTTCATGACTGCCGAATGCTGCTGTAGAAACCTGGGAGAACTAAAAATTCATGGTCACCAACCACAGCTGGCCCTCAATGCTGGCCCCTCACACTGCTAAGAAATTCTTTTACTCTTCTCTAGACTGCTTGCCAGAGGCAGATTTAACAGTGGGTACACTGGGCGCACACCCTGGGCCCCAACTTCTGAAGGGCCCCACAAAACCACAACTATACACTTTTTTCTAATGACACCAAGTTTGGTTTCATATGTGCAATTTTAACATTAATAGTACATAATATTTTTTATTTATTTTAAAATATGGCTAACATGTATTTTTATTCCCCTCCCTCTCTTTTTAAGGGGCCCAATATTTTCTTCTATACCCAGGGCCTCAACCGACCTTAATCCGCCTCTGCCACTTGCCATCCAAAGCTTTCTGCATAAAACTTACAGATGTACTCCCATCCTTCCATTATTCCTTCCTATTAAACAGAATATGAATTCTTCCTTTACTTAAGATTATTTTCCTATCTCTGTTCTTGATACCAATTCTTCCCCTTAATGTCAGCCATTTTCACACGAAATCATCCCATCCCCCACCTGTGTCTCCTTCTCCTTCTTCCCTTTTATTTTCTCATCATCATTTAAACATGCATAAGTCTTTCCTATTACAAAAATTATTCCATCCTCAAAACCTCTCCAGCTATCCCTCTTTTTCAGAGATGTCTGAAATGGTTATCTTCTCTTAATTTCCTCTTCCTCTCTTCACCTCTACTAAATTGACTTCTGCCCTCACCACCCCATTGAAAGGGCTATCACCAATGTTGCCATTGGCTTCCATGTCACTACATCTAAAAGACACATTCCATCCTATCACTTGACCCCCAAGTGGCATTTTACCCTATTGACGCTGCTCCTTCTTGATACTCTTCTATGGTTTCTGTGGCTCCTATGACATTACATATGTCTATTTTCCCTCTTGTCTCTCAGGATTCTCCTTCTCATTCTCAGTGATGTTTTTCTCTTTCTCCTTTCATTTTAAAATAGTAATATCTTCCAGACCATCCTCTCTTTTTAGTCCACATTATTTTTCCACTTACTCTTATAGCTTGATTTACCACCCATAAGCCAATAACTCCTCCATCTCAACCTCTCTTCTAAACTTCTTATTCGTATATTCAAATGCCTATCAAAAATTTCTCTTAAATGTCTTCCAGATATTTTGAATTTAGAATATCTAAAATTCAGTTTATAAGCATTATCAGCACCGTCTGTTCAAACTTATTGCTTCTTCAATATACTGTTACTAAATACTACACCATCACATAACTCTAGAGTCAAACTAGACTCCTCTTACCTTAATCCCTTTGCCATCCTATGAATTCCATTAACCATATCTAAATTAAATTTATTCCCAGTCTATTGATCATCTTCTTATATATAAGAAACCTATACATCTTCCTCAAGTTCATGTTTTCCTCTGATAATAAGGCCTTGCTCTTATTCAGTTCCCATACTTGTTGCTTCAAAATCTGTGCCTTTTCCTCCTCTCTTTTCTCTTTCATATGCCGATGATGTACTCAAAAAGGTAGCACACACTTACTGATGACTTTCTGGTTCCGATGGAAAAGCTCACAATAGAAAAATTCCCTTGATGATAACTTATTAACTCCAGAAAAAATTTGAAAAATAATTGTTTGAAGGCACTGGAGAGCTACATAAAGCTGAAGAGTCTTAAAAGATGGGAAGCTAACTAGGTGATAGTCACATTTAATTAAATTTTCTCTTGAGGGCACTCCTCTATTCATGGAGCCCTTGGAGATAGATACAATAAGAAAACACCTTGTTCTGCAGTCAGAGGTTGGAGTTAGAGGCTGTCAACACAGCTGAAAGTTAAAGAGAAGAATGCCTGAAAGAAGGGACTCACCACAGAAAATAAAACATCAAATCCAGCATACAAATTCCCCTTAAGTTTTTGGCCAACTCATCAAATATACAGGCAACATTCTAAGTATCTGATGAAAAAAAATACCTGCAATGGTAAAAATGAGTAAAAGTTTCATCAACTCCCAGTTCTGAAATGTCCGAGTTTGGTGTTCAAGTCTCACTATCTAGAGGGTGTTAGGACACACTTCAGGATTTTCATTAAAACCCAGGAAGGCTACATTCCCAGATCAATGATGATACCTTAAAATTAAAAACAATTAAATAGACCAAACTTCTATAAGATCAAGGAGATCCCACCAAAAATTTAACTGACAGTCAGGACAAAATACAATACTATTCAAGAAAACACAAAAGAAACCAGAATAACCATAAAATATTAGCTACAAGATTCAGTATACTAGATACTAAAATTAATAGTAAAATGTGATTTATAATCAAGAGAAAAAAACAGTCATTAAAAGCAGACTCATAAGCAACCCAAGAACTATTATGAATATGTTAATAAATTTATCAGAAAAAAATGAGAATAATGGAGAAGAGAGTTAAAATTTGAGGAGAATATGTGAAACCTTAGAAATAAAGTACTGGAAATTTTATTAGTTAAAAATATAACATCTGATTCATTGAGGGAGTTATAGCACATATACATTTTAAAAGAATCAGTAAACTCAAAAATATATCAATAAGAATTATTCAAACTGAAGAACACAGAGAAAAATAATTTAGGAAAATCTGAACGGTTTTAGTCACCTATGGAACAATAGAAAATAATTTAATACATAAATAATTGGGGTTACAGGAGAACATGAATGTGACAGACAAAATATTTTAAGAAATAATGGCCCCCAAAGTTCCAAACTTGATTTAAAAAGATACCAAAAACCAAGATATCTAAAAGTTCAGCAAGATCCTGCTGAACAAAGAATAAATACAAAGAGAATTACGTACTCTCAAACACATCATTCCAACTAAAAACCAAAGATGACAAAATACCATCTGTACAGTGTTGAAGGAAAAAAAAAGTCAAATCAGGATTTATATACAGAGAAAAAAATCCTTCAAAAATAGGTATAGTCTGACCTGTGGTGGCGCAGTGGATAAAGTGTTGACCTGGGAACACTGAGGTTGCCAGTTCAAAACCCTGCACTGGTCTGGTCAAGGCACATATGGGAGTTGATGCTTCCAGCTTCTCCCCCCTTTCTCTCTTTCTCTCTCTCTCTCTCTCACTCTGTGTCTCCTCTCTAAAATGAATAAAATAAAAATAAAATAAATTAAAAAAAATAGGTACAAAAATAAAGACATTCTCAATGAAACAAAAGCTGGGCAAGTTTGTCTCCAGCACACACCTGCACTATAAGAAATACTAAAGGATATTGTTCAGACTAAAGAAAAATGCTATAAGATAGAAACCTGGATCTAGAGAAAAAAATGAAGAGCACTTAAAATGGTAACTATGTGGATATCATAAAAAATTTTTTGGGGCCCTGGCCAGTTGGCTCAGTGATAGAGTGTAGGCCTGGCATGTGGAAGTCCTGGGTTTAATTCTCAATCAGGGCACACAGAAGAAGAGACCATCTGTTTCTCCACCTTTCCCTTCTCTCTCTTTCTCTCTTCCCCTCTTGCAGCCAACCTTTTGAGCAAATTGGCCCTGGGCACTGAGGGTGGTTCTATGGCCTTGCTTCAGGTGATAAAAATATATTGGTTGTTGAGCAATGGAGCAGTGGCTCCAGATGGGGAAAGCATTGCCCTATAGGGGGCTTACTGGGTGGATTCCCAGTTGGGACGCATGTGGGAGTCTGTCTGTCTGCCTCCCGGCCTCTCATTTAATAATAATAAAAAAGTTACATGAGGACTTACAGCTGTGCAAAAGTGGGGGTGCCAGTGCCCTTAACCCTCACGTTGTTCAAGGGTCAAATGTATAATTATGAACAGTTGTAACTTGTAACTGAATCTTCATAATGATCCCATGAGATGGATGCAATTTTAAAGATGATGAAACTAAGGTAAAGAAAGGAAGGTCATTTGCCCACATCAAAAAGCTGCTATAAACAGTGGAGTTAGAATTCTAGTCTTTGCAGTCTAGCTCCATGGATACGTTTCTTTTTTGGGAGGAGAGGATATATTGAGACAGACTCCTGCATGTGCCCTAAGCAGGAACCACTTGGCAACCCCCTTCTGGGGCCAATGCTGGAATCAACAGTGCTATCCTCAGTGCCTGGGGCCATGCTCCAACCAATCAAGCCACTGGCTGTGGGAGAAGAAGAGGGAGAGAAGGGGGAGAGGGAGTGGGGAAGAGAAGCAGATGGTCACTTCTCCTGGACATTTATACCCCAGGCTGATGCTCCATCCACTGAGCCAACTGGCCAGGGCCAGATCATGTTTCTTAACTGCTGTCCTGCACAGTGTTCGAACTTTAGTGTATGTGCTGGCAAAGTGCACCTGCACAGTGTTTTACTTCAGTGATCCCAGATTGTGGAAGGTAGGAGAAAAGACAGGTAAACCGTCATAATTCAATGAAGTAGATGTTCTGACTTCCCCATTTACAATATTTCTCTGCTTTCTATCCCAAATACAGGGGATAGCAATCTACCCCTCCCTTTTTATAACCTGATTTTCTAGAAGATACATGGTTATTTCATTTCTACTGTAAAACAAATAGCTATAAAATTTTAACACTGCTTTATATGCTATCTCAGAACACTTGCATTTTAAAGGTTTGTTTGATTTAAGCAAAATACATATTTCTGACATTACAATGTCAGGCATTCAGAGGACAGATGCAGGAAGATTGTAGGAGAGGGTACAAAGATCTGCCCAGGTATTCCTAAAACCTTACCACATGGAGCAATATATCTTCTTTATCCTTAAGCTAGTGCATGACCTTTATTGATGGGTATTATAGAAAATAGATAGAGATTTGAGTTTGGAATGAATAATCTTCAGGAAATCACTTCCCATGCAAATTCTCATACCTTTTCTCTCTGTAAATGAGAACAGTGTTTGCTCGGTAGGGCTATAAAGATTACATGAGAACCTGTAAGCACTCACTGAGATATATAGCACACAGCACAAGATGCCTGACATGTAAAAAAAAAAAAAGGTTCAAAAAATTTCAACTTGTAAGTCTCTTGATATTACACAGCAAGGAAGATTTTTTGGGAAAAAGTCTAGTTTGGCCTTTCATATGATCTCTAGTCCATAGAAAATAATACACACTAAAATGTCAATTATAAATTCAAAGAGTGTATCACCTCAGGCCGAGCCTCTGTCACTGCAAATTTGCACAGGCTTAGTATTTTAGGAGTAAACAATAAATCTATTTCTGGGCGAAAGATAAAAATAATAGAAAATGCTATTTCTAGCCTGGAATTCTATTTTAATTTATGCCATCTACATAATGGTGTTAGCACAATCACAGATGTTGAATCCTGGATCTTGAGAGCCTATACAACTTTGCAGAAACCATGGCAGACTGGTTTTTATTTTCAAAGAGAGTAAAAACAACAGGGATGAAATTTCTACTTGAAATTTTCAGTAGGAAAATCAGATTTGAAATTGAAATTTTATTTTGAATGAACCATAATCTGGAAGACAAAATGTTCCTCAGCAGAGTGGTGGAACTTCATTTGGAGACACTTGGAGCCCAAAGACTTTAGCTTGCCAATGGTTTTGCAAGGATACCAAGGGAAATTGCTTCACTCGTCAATTTCAGTGTCATCATCATTAAAATCAGTGAAATAGACAAATAAATCTTGGCTTTTTGAAACTGATTTTAAATAAAATGTTTCCTCACTCATCCTACTTTTGGATGATGACCTATAATTAAAGAGAATGGGAGTAAGGATTTGGAAAGGTGCTGGTGTTCCCCAAACATCTGACAAGGCCACAGTAGTTGTTAAATAGTTACCACCAATGAAGATTACTATGGGATATGGCTTATGAAAGTATTTTCTTCTTCTGCCTGAGCATTTGACCTGCAGTTAGCTATCCAGTTTTGCTCTTGGGACAACCTGATAAAATTGATATGTTAATTAAGTTGGTAGGGAACATTGCTAACAGTGGAAACGATCCCTGATTGGTATCCTGTATCTGGACTGGGAAGACTACCAACACCTTATAGGAAGCCACATCTTTGTGATTCTTCAAGCATGAAGACTCATAGCTGATGTGGCCATTTGTGGGGAGCCCCAAAGCTATGACTGTGGAGTTGTTCCAAGATACATTGGCTCCTGTGGTACATGAAGTTTTTAAGCCATGGTGACTATTATACCCGCCTGATTTAGACCTCGTGTCTTTGCACTTGAGCTGTCATCTAGGGTGAGGGATTCAGAAGCCAACCTCTGTACATTGTAAGGATTCCTACAAGAGTGCCTGCCACTTCCTGTCCTACTGAGAAGACCAGTGCTGAGTAACCTATGAGAGTCTTTTGAATCTGGATGTTAAGTTGAATCAAACAAGACCCTTTGGTAGACATACTGCAGATACAAAAAAGGTCTCTCTCTCTCTCTCCATCTCTCTCTCTCTCTCTCTCCATCTCTCTTTCTCTCTCTCCATCTCTCTCTCTCTCTCTCTCTCTCTCTCTCTCTCTCTCTCTCTCTCTCTCTCTCTGTTATACATACACATGAGACCAGAAGAAAAATAGTAAATCCTGGATCCTGGGAACAAATGTTCTACTTAAAAATGATGGTAACTAAACATTTGCTGCTATGATAAATAAAAGAAAGAAGCAATGTTTCTTCTCCACGTTTCCTGGTCTCTGGTTATAATTCTGAGGTTTTGCTACAAAATAAAATGCCTTTTAATTCCTGGGGCTGTGCTTAGTTGAAAGGAATGCTGAATGACTGTGCTTACACACCAATTAATATTTGCAGTTCAGGACACCTTTAAAGAGGGGTAGGCATAACATACAGAAATCAACGTCACAAGAGCTCTTCAATGTGCTAAATAGTCTCTACGTCTACAGCAAGTGTTGATATTCTTACACTTTTGCTTTTTATTCTTCTACCCTCTCTCTCATTCCTTGCTTCAACAGGACCTCCTTTTCTCAGGGCTCGTATATTAAAAATATACTCAAGAACCCTATCTCATCTCTTCTTTCTCTGAGGTCCGTCTTCTCCTTAGAGTGTATCTCAATTTTATCTCTCTGTTTCAATATGCCTTAAATACCCTTGACAAGGAAAACCCAAGGTCACTGGTGGCTCTGATAAGAGTGGTGTTTCATGTCTGTGCCTCATGCCCAGTGCCAGGCTTTATTGAGCTTACATTAGCTTCCAAGAACCTGACTAAATGGTATGGAATTAAGTGAAATGTTTAGTGGAAAGGGAGGGACATGCCCGAAGGGACGTGTGCATAGCTGCAGCAGACTACAGGAAAGACTGAAGCCACAGAACATGGTTTCATCTAGAAGGCACTCCCAGGAATGGTGACAGAAATTTCTCCATACCTACTGTAGCCTTTCTATGAACTTGACCCTGTGTCTCCGTGAGAAGCACTTTCTTCATTACTGTGTATAAAAGAGGTATACTTATGAAATGATAGTGGGTATGCCAACTGTAACAGTTGGTATATCCTTTTAGGAAAGCAGCTTAATACTGTTCATGCTCCCGACACCATTACTTCTAGCCCTGGACATTTACCCTAGGAAGCAAAAGTCCACCAACAAACCACATACATGCAATATTTTAATAACCACGGATCACTATTTTTATACCTGGGGGATGCAAAGAATTTTTAGGTTATATAACATATGATTGTTTTTAATATGTTTTATGTTATTTTGTTTAAATAAGATTAGATCATAATATCCAATGGTTACATAGAGTTTATAATGTACTAGGCAACTTAAATACGCTATGTACTTCACATGTATTAACTCATTTAATCCTAATAACAACCTTCTTAGGTAGTTACTCTTAAGTTTCCACTAAGCAGAAGAGGAAACTGAGCTCAGAAAGGTGAGATACCTTGCTCAAGGAGCTGGCTTAACTGCTGCGTGGGGGAGACAGGATTCAAACTCTGACAGTCTGGCTCTAGAACCGGAGGCCAAAACCTCTGTCCCACGTTCCACCCAATGAACAACTAGAAAATGGTGTCTCTGCTTTCTAATGCAGGTCAGCGCTGCTTCCACTGCACGAGATTGACCTCTCTTGCAGATGAGGAAACTGAAAACAAGGCTGAGTGACTTACCCAGGGTCATATGACCAGCTAATGGTTGAGAATTAACTTTTTGACTTCTAATCTAATGATCTTCCTATTTATTCCAGACTGTTGGGAATGAAAAGAAAAATATCTAGCTAAGAAAAAAAAAGCCAATGAGAAAAGGCCTCAGGGAAATCAAGTCTAAGACCTTTACAAAGATAAAAATCTTCCTTGTTGTTTTGCTCTGCCATTTATTTTAATGTGACTCTGTCCTACTGGCACTGGCCCTATGTGCCGCTGACAGATAACTGTATGTGTGGGTCAGGGACCTGCATGAGAGTGACAGTGAGATGGATAGGAGAGAACCTTCTGGGAGATGTGGCCATCACAGGGCACATCTGGTGTGCCAGGACTGGGTCAAACTCTACATGTGTGTTTATGTTCAGTATGTTCATGTGGAAACATGACATGACAATCAGCTGATACTATAAGAAAATGTAATCATTTCTTGATTCATTAAAAAATAAGGTTCTGTGAAAAAACTGAGCTTGGAGGGTATGGCGGTTAGCTATGTGTCAACTTGACTAGGCTATAGTCCTCAGCTGTTTAATCAAACAGCCATCTGGGTTTTGATGTGATGATATTTTGTAGATGTGGCTAACATCTACAATCAGTTGATTATTAAGGTGATTATCCTTGATAATATGGGCGGGCCTCATCAAATCAGAAGCCTTTAATAATAAAAATGAAGGGAAGAAAATTCTGCCTCAAGACAGCATTAACTCTTGTCTAAGCTTCTAGCTGATCTAACAGATTTCAGACTTGCTAGTCCCATAATTTCATGAAACAGTTCTTTAGAATAAATTTTTATCTATCTATCTCCATCTGTCCATCCATCCATCCATCCATCCATCCATCCATCCATCCACCCGTCCATCCATCCATCATCTACCACCCACTCACTTACCCACCAATCTATCTAGAAAGAGGGAGAGCTTCTATTGGTTCTGTTTCTCTAGAGAATACTGACTAATATCAACATCTTTTCAGAACAGCAAAATACTTTGGGAGTGCTAAGCACATAGACCCACTTGATGAACAGATCATAAAAAGCAGAAACAGTCCAAAAATGAAGGAAGGAAAGTTTGGCAGAAGAGACATGACATTACACGCCATCATGCAGGCAGGGACCAGAGAAAAAGTCCTTCTCCACCCCCAGGTTACACCTGGCAGACAATTACAGCCATCTCAGCATAATCAAAACTCAAAGTGGCATGCTTGCTGCAGAACACAGGCCCAAGCACTCACGAGTCCCTGTAGCAATAAATGACAGCTGGCAGTTAAGAACATTCACACAGATTTCTAGGAATTAGCAAGAAAAGACACTCTGGGAGCATTAAAAGAACCTCCTCCATGAAGCCTGACAGTGACCTCCATGCCTCCCCTATGTCCTAGTGAACACTCACAAACAAGGCACCTCTAATTCTTCACAATGCTCTAGGTTCCTATTGGAACATTTCCTGGGCAGGGGAGAGTCATGTTTTAAATCTGATTCGTTTCCCATTTAAAAAATAAATTGTCTTTCTAAGAAAAAATAAAATGAAAACAAACTCCTTCAGATCAGAGGTTGCCAGAGGGAGAGAGGGCTGGGGGTATGAGGAGGAGGTGAAGGGGTCAACTGCACGGTGATGAATAGTAGGTACAGTTTACTTTGTAGCACAGATGGATGGTGAATTGTAATGTTGTATACCTGGAACTTAAAAAAAAAATAAAATAAATAAATGTGTCCTTTTAAAATCCTGCACCATCTGCATCACCATCTCCCAGCAGTACCATCACCTAAATGATGACTTGGGAGGCCGAGGGGGATGGTGCCAGGCAGGTAATCAATCTCACCTTGGCTTCTGACGTGGGTTCCAAGAAGCACAAGCGATTCCCAAGTCCCTCGGCTGCCAGGCAGAACTTCCTTTGCTCCTTGTGGATGTTTGCAATGCACTGGAGGACCACTTCATCTTCCTGCCAGAAAA
Organism: Rhynchonycteris naso; assembly: GCA_037038555.1. Lineage (NCBI taxonomy): Eukaryota > Metazoa > Chordata > Mammalia > Chiroptera > Emballonuridae > Rhynchonycteris > Rhynchonycteris naso. The sequence continues at coordinate 85,056,111 of CM072999.1, read as the reverse complement.
CAGACACACATGTGAGTGGTGGCGAGGGGTGGGGGTGGGGCTCTCCGTGTGGAACCAGGCCCCTAAGCTACCTTGCTACATCTTTACCAGGTCCACTGAGAAGGCTTTTTAAAAAGACTTTATTCAATTCTTTTTCAGAGAGGAGGGGGGGGGAGAGAAAGAGAGAGAGGGAGAGAAGGGGAGGAGCAGAAAGCATCAACTCCCATATGTGCCTTGACCAGGCAAACCCAGGGTTTCGAACCAGTAACCTCAGTGTTCCAGGTCAAAGCTTTATCCACTGCACCACCACAGGTCAGGCAATAAAGGAGACTTTTATTCATACACCTATATTCACACAGCATAACTGAGGTCTCCCCTGATGTAGATTCTGGGATGGACTCACTGGGTGTAAGTACATGGAGTGGACATAGTATATCCATACACAACATGGGCCTCCCTTCTGCAATGTATACACTGCACACACCCTAGGTGAGGGGATCTTTTCAACACGTGAGTGAGCTTAAAAACAAATTGAAGCAATCTTTCCAAATACAAAATAAAATGATACAGTATAATTGAGGAAACACAGAACACAGCAGAGATTGGAGAGAAGTGGGATTCATGGAGGGAAAGTCAGTTTTCTGTCAGGGGCTGTGGGGGAGGCAAGAGTCATGTTTTGTTGGGGGAGGGGTTGGGTAAATGTAGTGGGTGACACATTTGCCAGATATGACAGAGGGAGTCTGAAGGGTAATGGGAGATGCTTAGGCTACATGGGAAAGGAAGATTGAAAGACTCCTTAAAAGTTCAGATCAAAAGAAGGAACTGAAGGTCAAATAGAGGAGTCATTCTGAATTCCCATGGCGGGACCTCCCTCCTATGCATCCTTCTCAGAACTGGCCTCTTAAAATTCTAGAGAACTTGTTTGAATGGCAATCTTCTTGCTAATGACCAGAAACAAGGTTGTCCTCCGTGGACACTAACATGCTTTCCTCTTGCACAACCCTACCTGAGGCTCTGAGGAAAACATTTTCCTTACCAATTTCTTCATTCTTGCTCCTTCAACCTATTTTTCCATGCACTGTGGCCACCACCACTTGACTCTAGACTTCAAACCTCAAAAATATTTCAGGGGTGGTCAACTTAAATGAGTAAACAGAGAAGACCCAGTTGAAGTTTCCTCCTTAGGTATCACTCTTCTGTTCCCATCTTACCCCTATGCTATGCCCCCTGATGTTAATGTTTGTTCAGACAGATTAAATAGAAGTAGAGTTTTCTTAAATGGTGCCTGCACTGTACCTATTCATAAGGAAAAATAAAATCTTTCTACCTTGTGGGAAGATGAAGAGATTCAATAGCACCAAACTCTAACAAAGATGTCTGCTGGTGCCCAGAGATGGGTCAGGCGCTACAGAGATATGAGAGAAGCCACAAATCACACATCTATGAAAAGAACATTGAGAGGAAGAAAAAGTTCCACAGTTTTACTTGCACTGAAATGTTACTGTTCATCATTAAATTGAGTCGGTAATAAACTCAAGATCTTCTGCTTAAGGGAAAGTCAGATTTCATGGTCTTCATTTAAATTGACACAGACAGAAACCCCAGAACATCACTGCTTTTCAAAACATGGGCTCAGTGAAAATTTGAAAAGAATGAAATTTTCCCCCAGGTAGTGTCTCCCCAGATTCTATGGCAACCAGAGCCTAAACCAGTGATGGGCAATCTTTTGAGCTTGGTGTTTCAAAATTTGCCAGAAAACCAAGCCTAATTCAGGTGGTTTGTCACTTTGAGAAAAACGGCCTAACTGGAAGTCCCAGAGCTAGAAACTCTGTGCTGGAGTTCTGTTGTTTTGGCCTACAGACCTCTGGCACAGTGTCTACACTACAGCAAATGTTTTATCCTCGGCTATTGCATGTGGCCATGCAGTAGCCAAGGAGGAAACATCCTTCTCGGCATGCGGCCTCATACTTCTCTGGTATGCAGCTGCGTGTCATTGAAAATGGCTACATGTGTCAGTGCTGACATACATGTCATAGGTTCACCATCATGGACCTAAACCATCCTTCTAAAAGGACGGGCAATGGGGAGTACTCTCAGTTGTCAAAATGATTGAGGGCTGCTTCATGCAGGGACTGGGTGAGTTAAATGGTCTGTATTAAAACTGGCAGTCTTCAAAACATAATTTTTCTGCCCCAAATGTCAAGAAGACCCCCTATGGAGAAATATTAAATATCTGCCACCTACACATAATTCTCCAGTAAAAAACAGGCATTTGGAAATCACGGAAGTGTGATTATGAATCAGGCTTTCCATGACCTGCTGAAAGTTGAAAAAGTTTTCTCTTCAGTATTTGTCTTAGAGAATCTCTTTCCATGATCTCACTTCCCATGCTCTTTTCACCCAAAGGAGCCCCAAATACCTTCGTTTGACTTTGCACTAGCTACCTAGAGTCTCCATTTGTCTTCTGAAAGTGACCTGTCTTATAATTCACATCCTCCTAAACGAGGCTGCTGATCAGCTAATGCCACACACAACCTGTCCTGGCTCAGTAACTATTTGCTGAAGAGCAATCCAGCACAAGTGCTCTCCTAGGTTTTCTGTCACTAATGGTGGTGCACAGATGCGTGTGGGACCTGAAGCCAGATGCACCCTCTCCAAACACTTTCCCTCTTCCCCACCTGCTGTCTGGAACTGTATGCTCAGTGCTGACCTGGCTACAGACGCCACCTGGAGTGGCCGCCTGGACCTGCCTCTGCTCCAGACAGCAGCTATTAGCTCCACACATCTTCAGTAGACAGACATCTGGAGCTTTCAAGTGCATGACACATAAATCTTTGCACCAATTCCATTTGGAATCATGAGATGAATTAAATAAACTCATCTGATTACTGTTTTCAGTTCCTTGTAAAGTACAAAACACAAGTCCCTCCACTTACCCACCCTAGTTTACTCAGCCTTGCACTGATGTATGCTTCCTCTTTTCCTGTTAGCTAGCTTCCTTTCTCCCTTTGCTTTAAATCAAACCCGGGGATTGCAGAGAATACCATTTCCAAGGAAGCCCCTCTAGTTGAACGTTGCAAATTCTTCCATATTTGGTATTGCCCCAGAAGCTTATGTTCATTCTCCCCACCTCTCCCAGTGTCAAACTCAGACTATTACTCCTTTACTCAAGTGGAAAACGTCTTATGAATTGAGGTAGATGATAGCCAATCTCCACATCATTTTTTTTTTTTTTTTTTTGCAATTTACCAACAGCCGAGTTACCACTTATCTGCCACTTAATGACAATCAGAAAACCTGATAAAATTTTTGGTGTGTATTTAAAACACATTTATTGACCACCTTCCAATGACAAAGCATTCTGCCAGGATACTGCAGAAAAACCTGGCTTGTGTAAGACAAGATCGGTAAACAATGTAACAACAGAGCTGATGGCCTTTCACATTCTTCTTTAGCCATCATTTCGAGTAACTTCAGGGTTTATATGGACAATCTATTCGAAACAAACACCAAGGTGTTTTTTCCTTCTCATTACTCCCTAATTACTTCTACTCTGTATTAATATCATACTATCATGAACGTTCCTTTCATTATACTAAATAGCTCTAATTCTAAAATCCAAAGCCAGATTATTTTACTCTATGAACCCAATCTTATCTTTTTCACTTTCTTATTCTCTTATTTTGGCTGTTCTTGCTCCCCTTCATCAAGACTAGCAGTTCCTACAGGGCATTGCTATTTCCATTCTTTCCCATATCTTAGGAAGGAGAACGAAAGATTTAAAAATGATTTATTAAACTCACTGAGGAGACATTGGTTGATAAATTTATATAAGTTTCTTGTGTATAAGTCTATATAATACATGAACTGTATATTGCATTGTGTGTTCACCCAAAGTCAAGTCTTCTTCTGTCTCCATATATTTGATTCCTTTTTCCTTCTTCTACCATCTTCCAACCTCCATTCCCTCTGGTAACCACCAATCTGTTGTCTGTGTCTATGGATTTTTGTTTGTTTTTTTGTTTGGTCATTCGTTGCTTTCTGTTTTATATCCCACATATGAATAAAATCATTGGTCTAGACTTCTTCTGATGATAGATTTTTTGATAGAGAAAATAGTGCAAACCTCTGGGGTTTTGTTGCACTAACTATTTGTGGGGGTTTCTTGTAATATATTTTTTAGCTTGTTTGAACTCTGATTTCACTGGAATAAGACCATAGAAATCTTCCCTTTTTGTAGGACTCACATTAGATTCAACTCAGTCAATATCCATCTATAAGAAAAAGAGAAACAAACTAAAGTGAAGGTAGTGCTAGCTCAGAGGGCACAATAATCAGTAATGGTAAGTAAGACCTTTCAGACCTAGCCTCCATCTTTCAGGGTGAGGAGTACAATTCTCTTAAGTCCCCAGGAAACAGTATGTGTAAGATCACAAAGGTTCTTTCTGCTTTCTATCAAGTAAGTCAAAAGGGCCCTGGCTGAATTTTAAAGTGACTTCCACCCAACTGAATCCTCCCCACCACCTATATAGCCTTATTTCACCTTCATGCCAGGTAAGTCTCCCTCATTCCAGTCTCCCAGGTAAGCCTCCACAAAACACTACCTCTTGAAACCTCTCCATTCCTTTATTCAACTCTGTAGCTTTCTGATTTTCCGACCTATCTGATAGAGCTTTTCCGTGTTCTTCTCCTCCCATCTGTACATACAGGGATCACCCAAGAATAGGTCCTTGTCATTTTTCCTTAACAAGCTCATTCATTTTTCAGGTTTCCAGGTTGATTCTTAGGAGTTGTTATGCCTTCTTCACCTCCAACGTGGTGGCATTGTAAAGTTCCAAACCTTCACACCTATTCCTAACTACATCTGTGTGGGCTTACGAATACCTCAATATGTCCCAATGTACCAAAAGACTCTCTTTCCAGCCTGCTTTTATGCTCCCTGTGTTTGTTAATGACACATCCATACTTCCAGCAGCCCAGGTTCAAACCTCATCTCTTGTCTCTGGGTCTTCCCTGCTTCGTTCAACAGCAGATAGGACAGGGAAAAGAGAGACTGGAGGTCTGGAGACCAAGACAAGGCTATGAAAACACCAGAGCATTCTTCCTCTGATTTGTTACCAGAGGCAAAGCTCTGACCTTATCACTTTCCTGCTGAAAATCCATAATGACACTTCCTCTACTATCCACATAACAAATACAAATTTCTTTAACTAGCATTAGGACTTTCATTTTCCAACCTATTTTTCCAACTTCTTCCCTTTAGAACTCCTTGCTTATCTCTACCTTCCTGTCCTTATTCATATTGTTTCTGATTCTAAAACTGCCCTGATTTGCCCTATTTTGTCATGTTCATACATTACTTATCCTCCAAAGCTTAGTTCAAATTCCACATTCTTTCATGAAGCCCACATAATCTCTCTTCTCTCTGAACTTTTACAGCAATATCACCTGACTCTTGCTCTTTGGTTATTTACATGCATGCCTTATACCCACTGTATTAATATAATTTGAAATGGCGAACACTCACTGATCTCTGACTAGCTGACAGGCAATGTACTTTATGCACAATAACCCATTTAAATTTCAAATCAATATTATTAGGTGGGTACTATTGTCATCTTCATTTGGCAAATGAGGAGCCCTTGTACAGAGCAGATAAGTAACTTGTCTAAGATTATGGTGGCAAAGGGTAGAGCCTCCTATCTAGTCTAGGCAATCAGTCCACTCTCTCTCTCTCTCCTGCTCTTCTCAGTTGCCTTTGTAACCCATAAAGGGAAAGTCCACATCTGATTCAAGTTTGCACCTGTAAGGATACTCACTGGTGTGGTGCCTTATGCACATTACATACTCAATGGTAATTTTTGAATGGGTCTATTTTTACCCTGTAATCCCAGTTAATTACAAACTCTGTTAGAGCAGAAAACTGCTTCCTCATCCAAGCTGGGAACATAATGTGTTTGACAGATACATGTTGACTGACTGGGACATGGAATCATATTAAAAAAAGAGATTTCTTCACTCTCAGCCATAAAACAATAGTTATTGTAGAAAGGGTCACTGGTTCATTGATAAGTCAAAACTGAATTAAAAAAAAGAGAATAGCTGTTGATATAAGAAAAAGTAATGAGAAATAAGCAATAATAAGGCTTTGGGGTCTATTTCAAACATTATTAGTCTGTTGTTTAATTATTATTGATAATAATATCAACTATTCATTTTATATCAGATGCCCTGCTGAGATTTCCCCCTAAATTATTTAATAGTCACAACAACACAACCATTTAAAAATTAGGAAACCAAAACTCAGAGGAATGAGGCAATTTTAACGAATGATTATTTGATGAAGTCATTATATGCTACCATATTATAGCATTTCAGTATAATCCCTATAATCACCTTATAAGGTAGGTACTAATGTATATACTCTCTATATGGGGATAAAGAAGTTGAGGAACAGAGAAGTTCATTAGCTTTCCTAGCACCACACAACATGTGACTAATAGATTCTGACCTTGAACCAAGGATTATCTTAATCAGAAGGCAGTCCAGTTTCCCATGGTGTAACACTGGCTCTCTTAACCCAAGAGACTGACCTTCACAATAAGTCTCAGTTCATGTCTTTCTGACTCTAAGGCACAGTGATGGTGCTGATAAAAATAGATAGCACCCAGCTCTCTCACATGGCCACACAACACCAAAAAGTAACCAAATCACAGAACACAGTGCCAGAGAAAATAGCCAGGGAGCTAAAAATCCCATAAAACAACATTTTTTTTTCTGTGCCCAATGACTATAACACTGGAAGGAGTGAACACCATTCCAAAACTTGTAGCAAAGGGGGGAAAATGATTAAAATCCAAGCTAGTATATCATATGTCAGCATCCCTCCAAGCTACTCAGTACACAAGCTCTAGCTATTCCTGTTATAGATTCAGCTTACAATGGTGTTGAATGATTGTTCTTGAATAAGAATATACAGCCGTCAGCTCTCCTTGCTTAGATTTCATATTATCATCACAGGTCATCTCTAACAAAGTAAAGGTTTTCTATGGTCCTCTAGCTATAGAACTTTTAACTTGAAAAGGAATGCACCTTGCCCATTCCATCCCTGTTGCTTCTTTCTTACATCCTGGCTCACAAGCCAAAGCTCAGAAAGACCATATTTGCCATCTGAGTTGATGGCTGAGGTCACCTTGGTTCTCCCTCTCCTCTCAGGGTCATTTGCAAAGAACTTGTTGGGACAAAACAAAATGGGGTGACAGCCCTATTTAAGGTAGGTCATTAGGCAGCTGATGACAGCCCTGTAGTTAGATCTGCATATCACTGGTACCAAGAAGCTTGTGAGCAGAGAGCATGTGGGACAGAGTGCTGGCCAGCAGATTTCATAGTCCACATTAAAGTGCAGATATTACTGCAGAGGAAAATCCATAGCCGTTCATTGCTTTCAAAAAAGCTGTGTCTTCACCACTCATCTTGAGCAGCAGGCATGATTTTAGGGAACTGATAGTAAAATATACTTAGCAGAGAGCAAAGACACGGGTGAGAAAGTGCCTTCTGAGGCTCTACTCATAAGTATCTCTAAAAAAATAAGTGGGCTTTTGGGATGGTGAAACTACTCACAATTTTCACAAGGATTTTACACTGGTGATCTGCTTGTATGTTCTAAATATCAGTCATTGTGAGTCTTTGCTTCTTTAGATTCTGAGCTTCTGAGGGGCAGAAGCCTCTTGTTTTCTGTGAGTCCTCAGTGCCCAGCACAGTGCCTGGGACTGAGTAGGGAAACACAGATATCTGTGATTTTAATGGCAGAACAGTGTATTTTGAAAACAACTGATAAAATGAACATAAATGCTTATGCATCAAATTGCACAATAAAGATCCTTTTTTATATTTTCTTATAGTGTCTGGAATGGCAACATGTTAATAGTCGGGGTTACATGAAGGGATCAATGATACCTTGTTTGCTTCCACAACAGCCCATGAGACATATGAATATTCTTAATCTAAGTTTTTAAATTACAGAACCAAAGATTATAGGCTGAAGAAAGAGGCTAGCTATTCTAATGTCCAGTTCTCAGAAACTGACATTATATTGCATCCCTGGGACACCTCACGGGGTTGGCTGCTACTATTGTCTGGTTTGTCCTAGTAGTAAGAAAGCTTTAGAAATCTTTATTGTTTTTAAATGTCAAAAATTAGGGATGGGTCCCATTTCTGGTTCTTTACTATTCACCAACTGTTGGAAAATTCAGTAAAATAAAAATTTCAGAATACCAAGAGACAAAGTTGATATAGTTTATCATTCCTTTTTTCTTTAAATATTTTCTTTCTGAGGCTTGTGAGGTACAATGTCTTTTGCTTTTTCCTCCCTCTTTTTTTTTTTTTAAATATTATTAAGTGAGAGCCAGGGAGGCAGAAAGACAGACTTCCACATGTACCTGGACCAGGATCCACCTTAGGGTAGCAATCCCCCTATGGGGTGTTGCTCTGCTCATCTGAGGCTACTGCTCCATTGCTCAGCAACTGAGCCATTTAAGCACCCTAAGTGAAGCAATGGTGCCATCCTCAGCACCTGGGGCCAACTTGCTGGAATGAGACATGGCTGCAGAAGGGGGAGGGAGAAAGAGAGAGAGAGAAAGAAAGAGAGAGAAGGAGAAGGGGGAGTGGTGGGAAAGCAGATGGTCACTTCTCTTGCGTGCCCTGACAGGGAATTGAACCCAGGATTTCCACATATCCAGCTGATGCTCTAGCACTGAGCCAACCAGCCAGAGCTTGCTTCATCCTCCTATATAGTATAGCAGCTGCTTCTCAGAGTCCTCAGCTGGCTTATCCTTCCATTCCCTTCTCTAATGATGGACTAGTGCTCCACAACTATTTCTTATGATTCTCTCCTTTACCTGCCTACCTTCCTGGTGATCTCATTTGATTTCATGGCTTTGAAAACCACATGAATACAGATTTACTCCCCAATTTGTATCTTTTTCATAATTTTCAAATTTAGACAACCTTCTATGAATTCCAGACTCTATCTCCAATTGCTTATTTAACATCTCCATGTGGATATCTAATAGATATCTCAATTTTAATGTCCAATATCTGATTCCCATCATCTTTCCCAAGTATGTTCCCCCTGTAATCTTTGCTGTCTTAAAACACAGCAACTCTGTTCTTCAGGCTTCTCAGGAAAAAATTTTGCTTTTTGATTTAAAACATCTTAAAGTCATATTGATAGCCCCTCCTTTTTTCTCACCTCACATCTGCAACAAATCCTACCCCTTTACCTTCGAAATACATCCAACAGGACCAATTGCATCCTCGTCACCACCACCTGGCTCATTTCATCATCTCTTGTCCCGATTACTGCAATCACCTAGGAACTTGCTTCTCACTCACATTTCCTCTCTACATTAGACCCAAAGGGAGACTTTAAAAATCTAACTGAAGTTATGTCTCTCCACTACTCAATACTCTCGAGTGGCTTTCCATCTTATTTGGGAAAAAGGGAGAATTTTTACTGCGTGTGGTCTATGAGGTCCTAAAACTATGCCCAACTTCCTACAATCTCTGTTCTATCATTCTTTTGCTTGCTTAGTTTTGACTGCACTGGCCTCCTTTTAGGAGCTCAAATCTTTGAAACGTGATCCTTCCTCAAATCTTGTGCCCAGAATCCTCTTCTTCCAGACACCTGCAGGCCCCCCCACTCATCTTCCTTCCTATACAAGTCCTCTCGGTGCCCCTTATTAAAGAGGCCTCCTCTGACTATCCTCATAAAGTGACAACTCCATTGCCACTCTATACTTTTTCTCTTGCCTCTTTTCTCAACTACCACTTGCCACCTAAGCATATATACTTGTCTTTTATATCTCTCCTCCTTCATTAGAATGTAACTCACACAAGTACTGCTTTGCTCACCACTACATCCACATGACTAAAACAATGCCGAGGCCATGCCCACAAATACTTACAAATTAATTATACTCTTTTCTTTCTTTATGGGAAGTGACCAAACAGTCTTAAGTCTTGGCTAGAATTGTTTGCTTATGTTGGGGGCTGACAAACAAAAGAGGCAGCCAGCCTCCAGGACCATTTCTGCCCCAGCAACTAGAACCCTGGAATTCTCTGTTCCCTCTTGATAATTTTTCCCATTGCCAAGAAGGCAGAGTCTGGTGCTTGATTATAAAATCTACTCAGCCTCTCCCATGGCTGGGTCACTTTGGAAATTGCATAAAAGAGAGATAAGGAAAATACCATTCCCTAAATTGATTAGAGGGAAAAGCAGGCACTAGGGTTCATGTATGCAATTAATTCCCTATCACATAGAACATGCCGCTACCCAACATGTAAAATGCTGTGGCCCATGACTGTTCTCCTAGAAGTAATGGCCAATTTGTTAAAATTTTCTTTTTGCATAGGATGGCAAAATAGTGATTTTGTTGGTACCAAGAGAATTTCAGGTCCAATAAAATATTTTCTTTAAAAAATAATCCATTTCTTCCAGCTCCTAAAAAAAAAAGGTTTTCTGAAAAATTGTAACATTAGTATTTTGAATACTTCTCTTCACCCAATGAGAACACACTAGGTGAGTGACTATGCCTATTTGCATGCACATACCCCTTTGGTTTCTTCTCCTTTAGACAAATAAGCAGGGATGATGAATGAATGGGAAAAATCCCAGAATACTAAAGCAAACCACACTGTTCCATGTCTAACCTCAGAAACAGCAAGATAGACAGGAAGGGAGAGAGATAAGAAGCATCAGTTCTTTGTTGTGGCTCCTTAGTTGTTCATTGATTACTTTCTCATATGTGCCTTGATGGGGGGTGGGTGGCTACAGCAGAGCGAATGACCCCGTTGCTCAAGCCAGCAACCTTGGGCTCAAGCTAGTGACCTTGGGCTCAAGCCAGCAACTATGGAGTCATGTCTATGATCCCATGCTCAAGCTGATGAGCCCACGCTCAAGCCAGCAACCACGGGATTTTGAACTTGGGTCTTCTACATCCCAGTCCAATGCTCTACCCACTGTGCAATTGCCTGGTCAGGCTGAACCTAATTTTATAAAAGAGATTTGACCAGGATACTTCAGCTTCCCACTTTGATATTATAAACGCTGATGAGTTTGCATTGTGTCTCCATCCTGATGCAATCTAAGTACAAGGACTCAAGAAAGACACATGAGTATCCAAAACTGACTCCGCCACGGCACTGGTGAGACACCTTGACAAATTATGCAGTGGTACCAGTATTTTCATGTTATTAGAGCTATTCTTTATTTTAAGTCAATTTTCTTTACTTTTATCAATGGTTCTGGAACCTTTGGCTTCTAAGTTGAGGCACAACTCCTTCTCTAGGCAGCAAGCAACTCACCTGAGGCAGCCCACCCACTCTCAGCCTCATCTTCTGACAGTACCCATGCACAGGGGAGTGAGCCACATTACCGTCTGCTTTTCTTTCTGCAGAATAAAGTCAGTTTTGAGATTCTTGTTATTTAATTTAGGCAGTGCCTCAGACAGGGTTTATTTCTAGAATTCTCTTCTTTTAAGATTTTTAGAAAAGGTAAACAAAACTAAAATACTTAATGTGTAGGACACACTCAAATACTCTGTTTATGCATAATCATTCCAATTTACTAACAGATGTAAAATCTGAAAGCAAGAATAAAACATCACACAAAATCTAATAGCCGCCTGACTAGGTGGTGGTGCAGTGGATAGAGCATCAGACTGGGATGCAGAAGACCCAGGTTTGAAACCCTACGGTCGCCGGCTTGAGCGTGGGTGCATCCAGCTTGAGTGTGGGCTCACCCTTGGGGTCGCTGGCTTGATCATGGAATCATCGACATGACTCCATGGTCTCTGGCTTTAATCCCAAGGTCACTGGCTTGAGCCCAAGGTTGCTAGCCTGAGCACAGGGTCACTTGCTTTGTTTTAGCCACCCCCACCCCCAGTCAAGGAACATATGAGAGAGCAATCAATGAACAACTAAGGAGATGCAACGAAAAATTGATGCTTCTCATCTCTCTTCCTTCCTGTCTGTCTGTTCCTATTTGTCTCTCTCTCTGTCTCTTTCTCTGTATCGATCACTAAATAAATAAATAAATAAAATTTAAATCTAATAGCCATGCATGGAATACTGTGCCTCTTTAAAAAAAAAATGCTTGATGAAGTTAATGAATTTTATAGACTGACATTTGATGGGTAAGTCTTTGAAAACAGGTGACTTATAGGCAAAAGAAGTGTTTTTATGATTTAATGGGACATAAAGCCATCTGAACTGCCCAGGACTAGTTTCTTTAAAAAATCATCCATTTATTCCAGCTCCATTTGGAACTTAGTCACACATTCTTTTAAGAAATATTTGCATGGCTACTGATACATCAGCTTCTGTCTCGTGGCCTTGGGCACAGTGGTGAACAAGACAGGCTAGGGACCTGCCCTCCTGGAGGTCCCATTCTAAGTGAATGTCTATCTTGTTGAATCCATGGACTCAAACTGGCTTGTGGTTTGATGATATAATTGAGGGCCAGGAAATCTAAAACAGAGACAAAAATGCAGGAGAAAAGTTTGAGCTTCTCTTTTGTTCCTGACACTGTTTCTGTCCCAGGAAGGGTTCCCCTGTATATGTTTCTATTAGGGAACTTCGCCCTCTATATGTAACTCTTGGATTTCTTGTCTCAATCCCCTCTAATTGAATTCTTTCATTTGGAAGGCAGGATTTATCTTTTACCGAATGTCTTCCACATGGCAAACATGTGACAAATGCTTGTCAAATGAAAAGAATAAGGTTCAGAGAAACAGAGGATCAGAATGGTGGGTCAAATCTAAGTGAAAAGCGATAGACCAAGAAAGAGTACCCAAAAGCCAGGAATCAAAATCAGATGCTGCCAGAGATCATAAAACACGCCTCATGAAGAGACAGAGGACCCCTGAAAGCCAAGCCAGCCAATTTCTGCTAACAGCAATCTCCTCAACACAGCCTCCTACGGCAGGGCTCGGGCTTAGCTCTCCAAGTCACACTGGGGGAAAAGTAGGCTACTGTGTGCAGCAACTTCCTGCACTTAAGGATTTGAATTCAGCAGGGCTCTTCCTATCAGAACACAATGAATAAACAGTAAAGGGAAGTTGTCTGCCAGCAGGCAGCTCAAATATAGAGAGGTTGCATCAGGCACCAGTTTGAGCCCTTTATTTTCATAAGTTAGTTATCAGGATGCCCACTGTTGGTGCCCAGAGCAGGCTGCCCCATGATCTCCCACAAGGACATAATGATTATTTGGAATTAAAATCACTCGAGAAGCAGCAGGCGCAGGAGGGGCTCTCCGACTCCCTCTGTCTCTCTAAATGCAGGAAACCTTTCTCCTATATGATAGGCGTCTGCCCCATTCCTGATGGCTGACAACCTGATCAGCAGAGTTAAAAAAAATCCAGAGTCAAAAAGTCCATAAAAACAAACCTTGTAGCGCCTTGACTAATTTAGATCCCAAGTCCAAAACTCACTTAGATTCATTTTTAATGAGCACTAACGTTTTTTTTTATCATGTCAATTTTTTACAAATTTATTGTTTGTTTAAAAAGTATTAAAGGGTGCTTGGTTCCATCATTTCTTTGAGACTCATTTTATGATGTCAGCATCTTACTATGGTTCTCCCATATGTATGTATTAAGTTGGTTTTTCTCCTGTTTGTCTGGTCTTGTGCTAATTTTATTATTTTATTGTTAGTCCACCTGTAGGACTAATCATACAATTAATTTTCCCCCTCCCTGACAGTTCTGGTGAGCCAGCCAGGAGAACTTCCCGGCTGCAAAACTGTCTTCCCAAAACACCTGCAGCTAAGATTAGCAGGAGAAAATATTGATGAAACCAGTTTCTCAGGCAAATGTAACTCCAGCAAAGAGTTGGTTGGATATTATCAAGAGCCATCCATGTTGTTGCAAATGGCAATAATTTATCTTTGATTCCCTGTGTATTGAAACAGCTATTTAAAAAACAGTCCCCTCATCCTTCTCAGGCTAACTCTGGGAATGAACTTTTTGGATCTTACTGTGAGGGCTACATCCTTTGCCTTCTCTGGGATGCCTCTTTTGTCGTTGGTTAAGCCACAAAGGTTTATTGGTTTGAGTTCTATTAATATTAATAGATCATACTCCTCAATGACCAGGAGACGGATCTTTTCGATTGGAAAAACTTTTAAATAGAGAAGAAAAAATATTTTTAGAGACGTCTTATATTGATATAATGTCTGGTCATTAAGACTCCCTTAATAAAATGGAAAGACAGAAATTAAAACAAAAATCAAGTTCACTCAGATCAGGACATTGGAAGTATAATTGTCTAGTATTTAAAAAGAAACAAGGAAGAAATGATATAACATTATGTTTGACTTAAAAACTCCCTAACAAGAAAAAAGAACAGAAATGAGATTTAAAACAAAAATCCAACATAAATTCCTTCAAACACACATACACACAAAGCAAAAACAAAATACCTGCCCAAATACTATTCCACAGTAAAGATATTTAGGTTAGGCTCAGATATGTTAAGTGACTACAAGGGGTCTATGGCTAGTTTCTCAGTTCATTTATTTCTCATTAATTTATTAGGTATTCATTAAGTGCCTGTTATACACCATGTACTGCTAGGTCCTGGGAATACAAAAACACATCAAAGCTAGTAACTGGAGATTCAAATCCAGTTTTGTGTGATTCCAAAACCTAAGTTCTTCCCACTATACTAATGCTCCTTTTGTGAAAAAGTATTTCAGTAGCTTGTGTAATTGACAGTCACCACTATGACTCAGCAATGCTGCTTTTCAATTTCTCATCTTATTGGTAGGGATGGTGGAGCTCTAGCTGGAAGGCTTTCATTGAAGGGGCAGCTTTCTTTTTCTTAAATAAAAGATAAACATCCCATTTTTTCTCAATGTTATATCAAGTGAGAACACAACTTCAAGCCCCAGGCCATTCTCTCTGCCCCCTCCCCAGTCTTGACCACATTCCTACCCCTGACCCCTGCCATAAAAAATTACTGAGCATCCTCCGCATCCAGTGAACAGACTAAGAAAATGCAAGTGTCCACCTGCAACAAAAATCCTCAGAGCTCTTATTCGAACAAAAAGTGAATAAAAACCCAATAAAATAAAAAGCATATGAGATGGGGTTATTCAATTCATTAAACTCAAGTGTTTGATTCCTTTTGTTACAGATACTAGAATCGACTCCATATCCTTCAGATAAAAACAAACAAACAAAGAACACTTTCATACAGTGACGTCTGGCTTTGAATCCTTACTTGAAATAATCAATTTCATTTCTGTTTGAGGAAGCTTTACCCTCCCTGTGACTACATAATAATTCAAGGAGATTTATATATTCCATGAAAGTTGGATCAAAGCAGCTGGTCTATAGTCCATCAAGATTGCTGCCAAGATGCGTCCAGGTCTGTGTGCTCCATCTGACGGCAAGTACAGTTCTTTCACGTTCTTAGCCACAGAGACTATAGATCCCAAGGTCCTCACGCTCCAGGTCCAGCACCCAGGTCTCCAGCATCTTGGCACTCATAGGTCTACCATCACCCAGGTAGGGCATATGGGCAGAGCTGTCGATCTCTGCTAGCTGTGCAGCCCTCCTCTTCTCTCCCCTCCATCCTTTGAAGCAAGCCTTTCCCAGATTTGGTCGCTTAGCCTCACCCCATCCAAGTCTCATGGCCCATTCCCCACAAGGACTAGCCATATTTTCACCTCTAGGAGACACTGGGTAATAAAAGGCTTTGTTATATATACCCTACGATAAAAAAAGCCCAAGATCTTTAGGACACAAAGTCCTGCTTGTCTTAGTGATAAAACAAAGGAAGAACAAATTCATTTTTATTCTGTATTTTTCCCTGAAATTCTCACTTTGATGAGTTTACAGAAACAAACAAACAAACAAAAAACACACACAAAAAAACCCTGGCTCTGCTATAAAGCAGTGAGGCTCAGCTCATGTGAACATGAGACTCCTCTGGAGCTTTTTAATAATATTCTGATGCCTGAGTCCTACCCCAGTCCAGATGAATGGAATCTCGGGGGGGGGGGGGGGGTTGCAGGCAATTCAGATCTCCCTAGGTGACTGGTGCACACTGCTGATGGAGAGCTCCTCTATGCACTCAGGTCAGCGGACATAGCTGGAGAAATCAGAGAAGGCTGGCAGATACTCTGATACAAGTATGGAATCACAAAAAATAAATGACTTTTAGATGTGATAACAGGAAAATAGTGGAGAAAAGATCAGGTATGGTCAGGTATTTGCCTGACTTAGAATATAGTTCAAACTTTCAAAATCATTTTCTTTTAGTCAAGAATCCAAAAGCTAGGTCACTGTTGACCTAAGACCTGCCAAACACCAAAGGCAATTACCATGTGCAGAAGCCTCGTTAGGTGGATTCCCTTAGAACACAGCCTGATCCCTTTCTACTCTTCTCCTTTAGGGCTTTATAATGTTGCCTCACAACACTTCTTTCTCTGAATACAGAGACTAGGAAGATGATCTGTCATCTACCAGTGACTGAGCAGGAGAAAAAGTAATACTTCAGACTTCTTCAAGAGTAGGAATCATAAAAAATGGACTGAGAAGTTTAAAACAGGAAACTAGTCAACCAATCAGCAAGTACTTCTGGGATGTTCTCAATGTACCTGGCACTGTCTGTGCCATGATGCTTGAGGATCCTTCCTTTCCCTCCTCCAACCCACTCCCCAACCCCCATCCCTGACAACTCTGAATGGCTTTCTGTAGTTTCAAAAGAGGTCAAGTAAAACTATTTTGAATGAATAACACTCTTTATATTACATAAAGAAATGGAAGTGCTTGATAGCTGAGGTTAATTGAACCGCAAAATGTACAAGGGAACTGTTCACAGTGGTAGGTTTTGGAAGAGAATCAAAGTTTCCTGATCTCTCTCTTCAGTAACACATTTTTTCTCTGTAGCCGAAGTCAGAAAAACTAAACAATGTTCCTAAACTAATCTGTCTTATTTTTTCTTAAGCACATATTTTCTACATGGAAATAAAGAAAGAACATTTTAGTTTTCTTTCAAAAAATGTGGGGAATATATATGGTTAGTATCATACTTATTAAAAATTTGCCTGACTTAGAATATAGTTCAAACTTTCAAAATCATAGTTCATCTATAGGTAGCTATCCAAGTGTTGAACACAAGCAGAATTCTGATCACTATGCAATATTTATGGCCACAGGGATTGAAAAATGCTTTTCCTTGAATAATTTGTGGTTGTAAATCCCTGAGTCAATTTAGAATTGAGCATCAATATTCACTCCTTTTCTATAAAGTAGATCAATGGTACACAGAAAGGCTCCTCATATATTCTGGAGGGCACTAATTTTAGCTCTTATGATTTCTGATTCAGCCGTGACTCACTAAACCAGCACAGAGCAGACCACACCACCAATAGCCAAAACCAGTATCTATCTCTGCCAGCAAAATCCTGAGAAGTTGCTCATGACCTCATTCCTCCCGTATCACCATTATTAGGGTTTCCTGGTGCAAATAAACCTTCAAACAAAGATAAGGGAAGGAGAAATGGCTCATATGGAATCATAGAATGTTTAGGGGAGAAGCACCTCAGGAGTCATTGAATCCAAACCTCTTGAGGGTCCATCCCTAAAAATATCAAGGGATTCACATGTGAAGCAGAAGATACCTAAAAACCAACTGAAAGATGTAATATTACTTTACACACTTTTCTGATTAAAAACTTACTGTCATTTGCTTGATGGTTCTGCCCATGGTCAGTGTTTGTTAACTAGTTAATCTTCTTGGCATGCTGCAAGACCAATTCTTTAGGCTTTATTATAGTTATTCAGCCTGGGGAATTCCAAGCAGAATGAAAATTTATTATTCACATGCAAGTCTGGAAAGGATTGATGTATGAAAGATGGTAGCCATCTGTTATCCACTGAGGTCAGAACAAAACAGGATAGCCCTAAAATATATATCTGAAGAGATTAAAATGAGATAGGAAAAAGAATTTACTGAAAGTGAGAGTAAAACACTACTTTAACTTATCAAGATTGGATTATAGTTATTTATAAACAGAACACAGAACCATCTTCTCTGGGATTTTTAAATTACCTTATGATTGGAATTCCATAAGAACGCATTCTATGAAAATAGCCATTAAAAAAGGTTATTTTTGGTCAATTTACTCAACTTTAGTCTTGAGACTCATGATCCATGAATCAATAAACTGTTTAATTCTCTCTCTACTCTGTTTAGCATGGCATTATGTGCAAATAAATAGGTAATCAAGTATATTCTTGCTGCTCTTTGTTATAACAAGGTAGACCGCTTTGCCTAATACATTTTCTAAAACCAATATCCAGAGATCAGGATCCTGGGGTCTGTTCCTTGTGGCAATGTGCCAAATCCTTATCCATTTTTTCAGTGACATTATCCCTGCTCCTGCAGCCAATTGCTTTCACTGCAGGTCACCAGCAATCGCCAATTTGTCCTATCTGGGGACATTTTCTGACCCTCTTTCTTGACCTTTCTGTGTGGCAATAGGCACTATGATCCCTTTATTTTTCTGGCAACAGCCCTCCCTTCTGTCTTCTAAGGTGGGGCATCGGTCTCCCAGCTGTGCTCTCACCTTCCTACTCCAGCCTCACTCAGGCCAGCAGGTTGGGTTGGGGGTCCTCCCACTCTTCCTCAGGTCCCTGCTCTGTTCAATCTATTACCTAGTGACTCCACCCAAGTCACTGGTTTCAACTCACACCTCCTTCACTGATGGGTTCTCCCTCTTGGTCTGCTCCCTTTTGATGTCCCTCACACACGGAGTCAATTCATCCCAAGTCACCTCATTCTCTTCCCTTCCCCAGATTTGTCCCTTCTCCACTCCTGATAGGGGTGGCAGGTACCTCCACTCACCCACATACCCATGGCAGAAGCCAGGAAAGTCACCCATAACCCTTCTCTCCCACAGAACTGATTAGGATTTCCTTCGCTCCCCCTCTCCTCATCCAGTTTACCTTGCCTTAGGCTGGGCCCCTAGGCTTACTGCCAGAGCTTCCCCTACAGAGCTTGGCCATCTGTTTCATTCCTCTCTGTCAACCCTCCATGCTCACAACAGAGTCATATCATGCATATTCCCAGAAGACAAATTTGAGCATCTCATTCCAGTGCTTAAAACTCTCCAGTGGTTTCCCTGTCACTCAGATTCTGTGGGGAGAGTTCCGGTTCTTCTTTCCAATCTGGCTCCCGCCCTCACCTCCATCCCCTCAACTCCTGCCCTCCTCCTACTAGCTCTTACTCTAACGCTAATCTTCAGCCCTCTGGAGCTACTAGCTGAAGTGCCATGCTTTCTGGTCATGTCTGAGCATTTGCACATGCTGTTCTAACCTAGTTTGCCAGTGTCGACCACACTCCTCATTTTCTTAGACCCCGTGCACTTCACTAATCTGGAGAGGTCCATCCTACACTCCTGTAGAACACTCCCCATGGCTTGTCTGCCTCCCTCCACTGGCTGCAAGATCACTGAAGACGGGGACCACGTCTGATTTCCCTGTGTCCCTAGAAGAGTGGTTTTTAACCATTTTTGAGGTACCGAACCCACCAGTTTCATATGTGCATTCACCGAACCCTTCTTTGGTGATAAATAAAATATGATTTTTTTTTCCAAATTCAAGACATAGGTATATGTTTTTTTACTGGTGCACAAAATGAGCCGTGCATGAACATCACCTTGCTCAAAGAACAAAACCAACAAAGTGCATGAACTCACAACAAATTACAGTATTACTTTATTCTGGCATCTGCGGCAGAAGCTTCTCTGAACCCCTGAGACCAACTCATCGAACCCCTAGGGTTCAATAGAACCCAGGTTAAGAACCACTTCCCTAGAACAGGCCTTGTATAGAGGAGGAGCCCAGTAAATGCCCAATAGATGATTGAGCTTGGTTGACACAGGGGTCTCAAAATAGTCACAGTTTAATATCTAGTTTTAGTTTTTAGGCCAGGCCGCGGGGAGGGCAAAATAGGGGAAAAGAAAAGGCCCACATAGCATAACAAAGTCTTAGAAGCAAGTGCCTTAACTGCCTTCTGGGGCCAGCTGCAATCATGCCTCATTCTATGGTGCCATGCTTTACTGTATTTCACAGATGCTGTGGATTTTACAAATTGTAGGCAAGACCCTCCACCAGCAAAAGGATTACAACTTGCATCATTGTGATGGTCACTTTATTGTGGTAATCTGGAACTGAATGCACAATGTCTCTGACGTCTGCCTATACTCGGAGTGGAGAGTGCTGGGCAGCAGTGGAACGTCCTGTTTCTTAGCCTTCAGTCTTCTCTTTGCTGCAAACTCCTTGACATCAGGAGCTATGTTTTTCTATAGTTCAGCATTCTCACTTTGTCAAATGAACCCCAACCTCAGAAAGAACAGAAGGAACAGACCAGGAGATGTTCTCCAGCCTTAAGTCAAATTCCCACTATGCCTGTTCAATCCTCCCAACCTCATCCCGACAAGAACCCAGAAACAATTAATTTGAAATGAGTCACTCTTTTACTTATGGACCCTCAGAAAGAATTCAGTAAGAAGCAGAGGCTCGGTCTGACTCACTGTTCTTCTCCACCTGAGTCAAAGCGTTAATCATTTGCTGTGTTCCTTTGTAAGTTTGCAGCTTGGAAGCTAATACAGGGGATCCTTGCATTACAACAGTCTCAATATATGACATTTCAAGTTTATGACCCTCACTCCTATAAAAACTTAAAAAAATGAGACGTGTTTCAGCTTGCTCATTTTTCGTCATTTTCTTCCATTACTACAGTGCAGTATACAGTACAGTATATTTATGTCCTTTTCCTTTTTCTGTGGCTTAGTTGTGTTTTTATGTTCTAGATTATGATTTTACAACTGTGTTAAGATAGGTAAGTGACTTAGGCTAGGGTGTGTTTCGACTTACAACAAAATTCAGGTTACGTCACTGTCGTAGGAACGGAACTGTGTTGTAACCTGAGGATCCCCTGTACTTTCTTTGGTAACATCACCCTCATTTTTTTTTCTTTCGATAAAAAGTCATGAACTGAAGCCTGCATTGACTATTACAGAAACACAAGAACAATGCACCACCACCTGCTCATTTCCCAAATATAACAGGGTCTGTGATATAAAGGCAATAAACATTTGCATGCAGATACACATTTTTAGGCTAAACTGTCACTATACTATAGCATTTGGTCCTTTTCGCATTACACCTACAGAATTGTCATATGTCTTACTTTAGGTTTCTACTTTTTTATGGACAAGCAGTGAACAGGTAGGACTTTCTCATCCAGGCAATCATGGAAGCAGATGCTGTCTCTCTCTACCACATGCACTCTCAGACATTTCATGGAGAGATCGCTCTAGAGAAGGAAGTTAGAAAAAGTCCCAAACAGCTAAAGGTAACTGTTAGCACAGATGGCAGGAGCTTGTGAAGTCAGCTGCATCTGTGCCAGCATCACAGATACGTGGATGTAGCATGCTGAAAGCCATCTAAATAGCAGTTCAGGTTTTTTCCCCTTATAAATCTTGCTTTAAGATGGCACTTAACCTTCTCAACTTTCTTCAATTTCAGTTGACAAATAGATGTTTTAATAAAGGTCTGAGTATATTTAGGGCTTAGAGATAGAACTTGTTGCTTCACTGTATTCCCCTTTGGAGCTATACCCTACCATTCAAATCGCTGACCCTAAGAAGAAAATTGTAGTTTTGAAAACAGCAAACCTCACTGGAGCCTTTGAAGAGAGGAAAGGAGACAGAGCCAGAGTTCTGTTGGCTTGGTAACTCCGGAGAGTTTCTCTGACAAGTTACACACGGAGAGATAAAATCTCCATTGGCACTAACGTATTGCTGCAGGTTTTTATGTAATCATGGTTAAAGCCTGTCTAGTGCATGGATTGATTTTGCTACTGCAGTTTTCATATGAAATTCATTACAGCAGGGTAGTGGAGAGAACCAGGATCTCAAATCAGACTAGCTGGGTTGGAATCTTATCTCTAAATCTAGCCATGTGGCCTTTGGGAAATTTTATTAATCTTTTGCATCAATCTTTTTTTTTCAGTTGTGAAATGAAAATAGCCATTTCTTTATGCACTGTTTGAGATGAAATGAATTGCTAAATATAAAACCAACCTCTGAAACAGTACTTGCATATAAGTACTAAATTGATAATGGTATTTTGTTCATATTGCTATTATTTTATTGAAGAGGCCCTTTATGAATACACAACATTCAATGGCTGATGTCTCCTTATAACAATAGAATATTGTTATAAAATGTCTGATCTTTACAGACATTTCACTGATGTCTCCAAAGTTACAACCATGATTTAGAAGAAAAAATTGGGCTAGTGTTTTGTGTTTTTGGTTATTTTCTCACAACTGAGATACTACTTGAAACCAAACAATATATATAAACCCTCCAACAGATCACTGACCTAAACCCATCATATCAGTCCTGGAGTTGAAAGTTAAAGGGAAAAAGTCTTGTTTCTGTCCTACAGCAAACTGTCAGCACCCTGGGTGTTGACCCTTACCAAGACTAATCCAAACATCCAGAAACAACTGTTCCACTTGCTTTCAGACCCTGCCTGTATCCCATAACCAAGCTTGCCCATTTACTCCAAATAAAGATTAATTCTTCTTCATTCTTTGAAGCCAATTCTAATTCTGGGGAAGAAGCAAATAAACATTCTCTGGCCTATAAGGTTTCATTCCACTCTCAAGTTCTAGTTGTTGCTGGAGTACAAAGGTCCAGTCTTTCCCTTCAACCATACTTCCATTGCTTTAGACAATTTGATTAAGTCTGCACTCATGATTTAATAGACAAAAAAGAACCAAATTGCAGTTCTCAAGTCCCCGATTTGAGTGCTGATTGGGTTACTTGCTGGCTGCATGGCTTTGGATAAGTCCTTACTGCAATGAGGCTTATTTACAAAGTAAAGTTAATAATGCCCAAGTCAAAGTGAGAGGAATATAATTGTGCGTGGAGATACATTCTAAAAACTGTGAAACACTACAAGCATAATAAATATTAATAAGCCATATTCTTGACCTTTACCTTTATTTTTCAGTCTCTCAATTTGCCTGAGGCCCTATTGTCCTTGCTCTGTAACCCCTAGCTCGTGTTTGGACTTGATCTCTGGCCTCTACATCTTCTGGGCCATCTTCCACCCAGCCAAATCCTGTCAGGCTACTGAGATGCCAAAGATGTATGAATAAGCCTGGAGTTAATGCAACCTGCTTGTCTGCCTTATAATGATGTGAAGTATATTTTCCCCAGTTTTGTTTTGTTTTTAAATTTGTCTCCTCTTTCCTGACAATCCTGACAACTCCTAACAAAGCTCTGTAGCCAGCGGGCACTCTCTTCCATTCAATTTTTGTATCTGAGCCTCTACTAGGCAAATGGGAACTGTTACTGTCCTGAGGGCATTGGGAAGGGACAGAGAAGAGCAGAATAGGGTATAGGTTTGAATAGAGGTCATGACTGCCAGCCACTGCCCTCTGCTGAGGGAAATTTGAAGGAAGCCACCATTTACTGAGTGCCTGTTATATGTCAGTTCTGTGTGAGGCACTATAGAAACAGAACTTTATGAAATACTAGCAATAACCTCAAGGCAGTCTGCAGGTAAGAAAACTAACAAGGCTCAACATATATGCCACTGATCCCAACCCACACAGTGGTGACCTAGGTCTGCTGGAATGGACCAAGAGGACAGCACCTCATCCTTCCTTCTCCTCAGCCACCTGCGAGTTACTTCAGCCACCTCAACAAGCCACCAGAAAGGGACACATGGCATCTTTTTCCTGATTCTTTCAGAGCTCACTGCAAACCTTGCATGGGAACAGGCACGTGAATTTGTGAGCTAGAGAGTCACTACCTATGCTTCCTTCCTCAAGAGTAGTGAGACACAGTACCATTCTGTCTCCTGTGATTCAGATTATGCATTCCAGAAGATTTCTCTTTTCTGGCATCTACATGTGTACATGGACTGGGCCTGATCAGGACTGAGTGCTTCTGCAAAGATCAGGATCCTGTAGGCACTGCTGTCTGAATAAAAGCTCCATACTAGTCCATAAACTGGCACTGTGTTCAAACAGATGAACTTAAGGACTAGGCATTGCTAGAGCTCTGTCCAGTAATAAACAATACCACTCTGCTCCAAATAGCTTCCTCTCAGTTCTCTGGGCTCTGGAAACTATTTCAGGGAAACATTTGACTTGGGGTAACCTGAGATGGGGACAGGAGATGGAGAGCCTCTGCTTTACGTATAAATAACTTGGGGCTTGGTGGCATCCAGTCCTCTTTGGCTCTCAGCCTTAGGAATCAATTATGTGTTATAAACTCACCATTATACTCTTAGCCAATAGACTCAACATCTAATTATTTAGCTGGATGTTTTCTTTGTGCAGGAGGGCATCAGTGACTCTCAGATTCTTGGTTAGGCTGAGCCCACAGACTCCTGCTTGGGTGAGGCCTTGCAGGGTGAATGATGCCCTGGAATTGTTCTGTTTGAAGTGTTGCTGCTACAGTGTCAACAGAAGTAGCCCTCTGCTGCCTCATCTTCTCTCTAGGTCTCAATGCTTCAGTTACAGTGAGGGTCGAGACGAGTGGACTGAGATGAGAGAAAGAACTTGTGGATACTTTTTTCGCTAGTAGGGAAGGGTAGGACTGCCTCAAAGTCCACATTCAAAATAGGTTTGAATTTTCTTTTGGTTATTTCTGTACCTAATCCAGAATCTATTCTACTTCCCTAATTGCCCTCTGTCCATTTCCTCCAAAAATCTCAGTGTTTTTATGTTTCCCTCTGGCTCAGGATAGGCACCCAGACTTTGGAGCACAGAGATCCATGCTCCAAAGTTGCTGATCTACTACTCCCACACACCTTGTCAAATCATCCATGCTTTTGATGATAGCCACTCTGACAGGTGTGAGGTGGTATCTCATTGTGGTTCTAATTTGCATTTCTCTGATGATGAGTGACATTGAACATCTTTCCTTTTCTTTTTTTCTTCTTTTACAAGTGAGGGGAAGGGAGACAGACTTCCGCACATACCCTGACCAGGATCCACCCAGCAACCCCAATGCTCTGCCCATCTGAAGCCATGCTCACAACCAAGCTATGTTTATCACCTGAGGTGGAGGCTCCATGGAGCCATCCTCATTGTCTGGGGTCAATGATCTTGAACCAATCGAGCCATGGCTATGGGGCAGGGGTCAGGGGAGAGCAAGAAAGAGAAGGGTAGAGGTGGAAGGTTGAAGAAGCTGAGGGTTGCTTCTCCTGTGTGCCCTGACTGGAAATCGAACCATGGACATCTGCATGCCAGGCCAATGCTCTATCACTGAACCAACCAGCCAGGGCATTGAGTATCTTTTCATTTGTCTATTGGCCATCTCTATGTCATCCCTGGAGAAGTGTCTGTTCAGATCTTCTGCCCACTTTAAATTTTTTTTCTGATTTTAAGTTGTTTTAGTTCTTTACAAATTTTGGATATTAAGCCCTTATCAGATATATCATTGGCAAATACCTTCTCCCATTCCATTGCTTGTCTTTTCATTTTGTTGATGTCTTCCTTTACTGTGCAAAACCTTTCTAGTTTGATCTAGTCCCATTTGCTTTTTCTTTTATTTCACTTGCTTGAGGAGGTATATCAGAAAAAAATATTGTTAAAAGAAATATCCAAGATTTTACTGCCTATGTTTTCTTTCAGGAGTTTTAAGGTTTTCAGTTTTACATTTAAGTCTTTAATTCATATTGAGTAAATGTTGTATTTGAGTATATGTTTAATTCATTTTTTATATATTTTGGAAGAAGGTGGTCTAGTTTCACTTTTTTACATGTTCAATTTTCCCAACAAACAACAAGTGTTGGTGAGGATACAGATAAAAGGGAACCCTAGAATACTGTTAGTGGGAATACTGATTGGTGCAACAACTATGGAAAACAGTGTGGGATTTCCTCAAAAATTAGAAAGGTAATTGCCTTTTGACCTAGGAATTCCACTTCTGAGAAAATAGCCAAAGAAACACAAAACACTAATTTGAAAGTATATATGTACCCCTATGTTCATTCCAGTGTTATTTACAAGAGCCAATATATGGAAGCAGCCCAAGTGCCCATCAATGCACAAGTGAATAAAAAAGCTGTGGTACAAATGCACAATGGAATACTACTCTGCCATAAAAAAATAAAATCTTATATTTTGTGACAGCATGGATGGATCTAGAGGGCAAAATGCTAAGTGAAATAGGTGAAACAGAACGACAAATACCATATGATTTTACTTATGTGTAGAATCTAAGGAACAAAATAAGTAAAATAGAAACCTAGATACAGAGAACATACTGCGACTTGTCAGAGGGGAGGGGGTTTGAGGGCTGGGTAATAAAGGGGAAGGGATTAAGCAGTAAAAAATAGTAGTTTCAGAATATTCACAGAGATGTAGATTATAGCGTAGAAAATATAGTCAATAATATTGTGATAAATATGCATGGGTTAGGTAAGACTTAAAGTATCAGGGGGGACCACTCTATAAAGTATATGATTTTGTGGCCACTTTGCTGTACATGTGAAATTATACATATAATACAGAATAGTATATAAACTGTAATTGAAAAATAAAAAAGAAAATAAATCTTTTAAAAATCCATGCTCTTGATGTTATATCACAAAAAGCAATCTGATTAAACTTCAGGAAACTATCATAATTCTTCCACCTTTATTATAGCATTTGTGTTCTTTTTATATCCAGTATGGGACTTACATATATCACTGTTACATTTTAAAATACATGACCAAGAAAACAACTGTATTTCCTTAACATACTCAACATCCTGCATCAGAAACAGCCTCTCAGATGACCTCCAGTGATTTCTGCCTCCTGGGGTTCACATCCTCATGTAACTCCTGCCCCTTGTGTTTTGCTAGACATAGTGACTTTCTTTGAATGAAAAGAATAAAGGAAAATAATGGTTTGATATCACTTTCAAGACCAAGGTTACAAAGAGACTGTGGCTTCCATGTTTCATGTCCTCTCATGCTGTCTCAGGAGGATGGCTGCCCCATGGAGAGGTCCATGTGATCAGAAACTGCTGATTCTGGCCAATAGCCAACAAGAACCAGAGGCTGTGAATAAATAGCCAGATGAGTCTATCTAGAAGTGTATCCTTCCCCAGTCAAACTGAGATGAACATTGAGAGGACTGTGGCCCCTGGCAACATCTTGATTCAGCCTGTCAGTGACCTTGTATCAGAGGACCCAGAAAACCCACGCTGAGATTTCTGATGCACAGAAACTGGGAGATCATAAATGTTTGTTGTACATGCCCCTAAGTTTGGGGGATTTTGTTGTGCAGCAATAGGTAAACAAATTACCCTGTATAGCAAATATTCTGAGCACTGGAAACTCACCCCAGAACATCCTTTTGAGACCACTGAGTCACAAACACCTGGCATCTATACCAGCCCTTTCTTTTTTGAACCACTGAAAGGTGCAGATAGTCCATCTTTGCATTCTCCATACCCAAACAGCCACTTCCAGTCAATGGGCCACCAGAAAAAGGCATTTGTCCTCAGGGGCTGACTACATAAAAAAATACTATCCCCTTTCATTATCTGTCACCTAATGAGGCCCACAGTCAGATTACTGCAGCCTCAGTTCTCTTGTTCTGTGATTTTCTTCAGGAGCCCGACTACAGAAAGAGTCAGACTACAGAAAGAATTGATACCTGAATAAACCTCACCTTTGCTCCGTCAGCAAAAGTTCCCTCATTACTTTGTCACTATCTTCAGAAACTCCTGCCCATGATTGATATCTTATGTACATTTCCTTATTTCAAATCTCACTTTCAAAGCTTTTATTTGTTCCCTTCTTTAGAAATACTTATTCACTTTTCTAGAAAGTCTGACAGCCTCTGCTGGTCAGGGTATTTTATAGCTAACATAGAAACATGAATAAAACTAGCCTCCTAAAGTCTGTCAGAGTTCTCTTCTTTTATTTTTTATATTTTTCTCAAGTGAGAAGAGGAGAGGCAGAGAGACAGACTCCTGCATGCGCCTGATCAGGATCCACCTGGCCTACACACCAGAAGGCAATGCTCTGCCCATCTGGGGCATTGCTCTGTTACAACCGGAGCCATTCTAGCACCTGAGGTGGAGGCCATGGAGCCATCCTCACTCAGCACCTGGGCCAACTTTGCTCCAATGGAGCCCTGGCTGCGGGAGGGAAAGAGAGAAATAGACAGAAAGGAAAGGGGGAAGGGTGGAGAAGCAGATGGGTGCTTCTCCTGTGTGCCCTGACCGGGAATCAAACCCGGGATATCCACATGCCAGGTTGATGCTCTACCGCTGAGCCAGCTGGCCAGGGCCCAGAGTTCTCTTCTTGTTCAACCAGTGCATCTTTTCCATGGTGAATTGGGTAGCCTCAGAGTAAATAAAGGCTTCTGCAGAGTCTTACCCTATTCTCAGTCCCAGCTAAACATGACTTGGACTTAAATGAGATATCAGAATGGGAAATGCCTCCACATTCTCTTGTGGTTAGCAGCTGAGCAGACTTCTGCTTTCCTGAGATGAGTGGCCCACAGTCTGGGAGCGCCTCAGTGGAGGATTCAGCCTCCACATGGCATTGGGAGCCAAGACAAAGTGGGCAATAGGAGCCTGACACCAGATTAGTAGGACACACAACCTCCTCACAGGTCTAGTTTTGTACTATCCAACTTCACTGTCAAAGATGTGCAAATTGAAACAATAATTCAGGACCATTTTATGTCTATTAAATTAGTAATTTAAAGTAATAATATATTTTGTATTATTAACCTAGATCTGCTACTTTTTGACTTGGGGATTTGAGGCAAATTCTTAAGCTACTGAGCCTTCATTTTTATATGCTCAAATTGAGGTTTAATAACACAAGGTCAGTGCATATTAAATGAGACTTATAATATTATGATTATCATCTACTGAAGTAAGTGACCAACTAAAAGCTATGATGTAAGCTTTAGAGTCATGTGGAATAACAAAACATTCTGTGATAATTAAAATGTCCTATACTCTGTGCTATTTAATATATAGTATTTGACTAATATCATATCCACGAATAAGCCTGGAACTCTCACATCTAACCTACAGGGAACACAAGCAGATTGCCTGCATTGGACAGAGAGCACAGCAAAATACAACCTTGATTTCTTAAGGAGTCTTAGAGCCCATTATTTCTCATGGGAAAGTACTTTGCTAATAGGCATGGGATGGAGAGGCAAGTTCTTTCAGGCCAAGACTGTGCATCTGACCTACTATTAATGGGATATTCAGTTCTAGTTGTTCTAAAGAATATAGGTCATTTTTCACCAATTATCATATTATCATCTGGTCACCCTAATAGCCAATGGCTGGCTGAAGTTGGGGGACTCCCTGATTGAAGCTAAGAGAATATGGAAATTTAAAGTAATTAAAACTAATTTCAAAGCAATGAACAATGGATTACCTTTATTGACACTATCTGAAATGTAAGCAATCTTCAATTCTCTAATATTAATGCATTATTTATTCTTATTTAGTAAGGATTTATTATTGTCAGTCTAAACACCAGAATACAAAGTTGAACACAGTTCTTGACCTCATTTCTCTCATTCTAATCAAAGTTAGAAATACAAGTAAAGAATTGTGGTACAGAGTAAGAAGTACAATATGGTTGCATAAAAGAGTCTGTAATCAACTGCAATTATTAAAGTCAGTACAGGAGGTAGCTGAGCCAAGATGTGAAGGCGTTGTAGAGCTTGCCTTCCCCAGAGTGGGAAAGAATGGGAGAGTGCTCCTGGCAGAGAAGAGGCATGTGCAGAGAGGCCTACACCTCTGAGCACCATCAATAGGCCATGATTGCCTTTGAGGGGGCAGATCTGGGAAGAATAATGAAAGGAAGTGGTGGTTTAGAAGACCATCACAAGGAGTTCAGATTTTCTCTCTTAGAAAATGGGAAACCACTGAAGCATTTCAAATAAGATAGTCACACTGAGATCTGTGTTTTAGACCACTCTGAATGCTGCGTGGGAGATGGACTGCAGGGAGAGCAACACTTGAAACACGGGGATCAGTTAGGAGACACCTTCACTAGTACCAGAGAGAGGTCAGGGTGTGGGTGGAGGAGAAGGACAGATATGGGGAATCAGCAATGGTTAAAAATGCTGAGGTATTAAAAAAAAATAAAGGCTGGAGGTTTCTATATTAGAATGAGTTTTATGGGAGGAGGGGTTTAAATAATATTGAAATATTGTTATAGGCTTAACTCCCAAATTCATATGTTTATTGAAGTCCTTACCCCAGTACTTCTGCATGTGATTGCATTTGGAGATAAGGCTTTTCAGAGGAGATTAGAGTTAAATGTGCCCTTAGGCTGGCCCCCAACCCAATATGACTGGTCTTCCTATAAGAAAAGACTGGGACACAGACAAGCAAAGAGGAAAAGCCCATGTGACAACACAGGGTGAAGACAGCTATCTCTAAGCCAAGGAGAGATGCCTCAGAAGAAACCGAACTTGCTGACACCTTGATCTCAGACTTCTAGCCTCCAGGACTGTGAGAAATATGCTTCTTTCTTTAAGCTACTTGGTCTGTGGTACTTTATATATTAAGTCTATTTATATCCTGATTTTCACCCATATAAAGAGATGTTGGTTTTTATCCTAAGGTGTACATATCTGGGAGAGAAAAGCTCAGTTTTCTTATGTATTCAATTTTAAAAGAAAATCTTTTACCCCAATCACTTTCACCTGGTCCTCATGGGAACACTCATTTGAGCAAGAGAATCAGGAAAACCGAAGTTAGTGAGACAATAGTAATTAAGAGTATTTCCTATAGGTTCTTCATTTCCATCCTACAATTCTCTCATGCAGAAAATACATATTACATATAGAAGATGGGAGTGTTCTTAAGAAACTTCCCCCACTATCCTTAGGACTCTGCTCTGCATAGTGGTGCCAAAGCTACTCCTAAGAGTTCACGTAAAGGCTTATGGGAAGCGAGCCTAACATCTAGTATGATGCCTCAGGGGCCTAGGACCTTCAGGATCTTAAGTCTCATCTTCATTACCTAATTTAAAACACTTTCTATTATTATTTATGACAGTACAAAAAATTACATCAATTTTCCTCTATAAGATATACAAAGTATCCCAATACAAAATAAGGATTGATTGAGTTGAGTTTTAACTTTCATCAAAAACAATACTCATTGGGACCTGGCCAGTTGGCTCAGTGGTGGAGTATAGGCCTGGCATGTGGAAGTCCTGGGTTTGATTTCCAGCCAGGCACACAGGAGAAGCGCCCATCTGCTTCTCCACCCTTCCCCCTCTCCTTTCTTTCTATCTCTCTCTTCCCCTCCTGCAGCCAGGGCTCCATTGGAGCAAAGTTGCCCCGGGAGCTGAGGATGGCTCCATGGGCTCTGCCTCAGGGGCTAGAATGGCTCCAGTTGCAAGGAAGCAAGGACCCCAGATGGGCAGAGCATCACCCCCTAGTGGTCATGCCAGGTGGATCCCAGTTGGGCGCATGTGGGAGTCTGTCTCTCTGCCTCCTTGCTTCTCACTTCAGAAAAATACAAACAAACAAATAAATAAACAACAACAATAAAACAATAATCACTGAATTTTCTCCCTGACTTTATTGTTAGAGTCTCAAAAGGGCTTTCTTCATGCAAAATTGTGAGTTTATTTTTGTGGCAAATGAAATGAGAGACAGGAATTGACATTTACTGCTTGAGACTCAAAAACTAAGAGACAGCTTCTCCATGACATAACGCTGTTACTAAACCTGAGGACTACCCTAGGTCTGTCACATTCCCTCGAGGGCACCTCAATCAGGGAAAATAAGCTATATTTCTTTACTTTAGATGGCTAGTAGGTATTTCAATGTGAATATGCCCAAAGCAGGTCTTTTAACTTCCTCCTGTCTTCCTCAATACTGACAATACCAGCATTCACCCAGTTGTTCAAACCTCAGGATCTATGCACGATTCTACCCTCTCTGTTACCTCCCCTCTCATCCCCAATCCTGCAGCCATTTCCCCTCACTGCCACCTTTAACACATGTCCCATCTTTCTGTCTCAGGGCACCCTGGCTGCTCTGACCCCTGCTCCTGCTTAGCTCATCGCCCTGCTTTCTTCTTCTCTCGAGACTGGTTGGTTATCTTAGTAGTAAAATGGCATCTTTCCACAACATCCCACTCTTCTGCTAAAACCCCTTCAACAGTGTCTTGTTTTTCTTTAGATAAATCCAAACACCTTATGTTGTCCTACCAAGTCTCCATGAGCCATCCACTGTCTTCATCATTACCTCAACTGCCATCATTCTCCCTCTGATTCACTGGGACTGGACCCAAGCACAGTTGTGGGTTTGGAGTTGTTTTTTTTTTTGTATTTTTCCAAAGTGAGAAGTGGGGAGAGGCAGACAGACAGACTCCCGCATGCACCTGACTGGGATCCACTCAATAAGCCCACCAGAGGGCGATGCTTGGCCCATCTGGGGCGTTGCTCTATTGCAATTGGAGCCACTCTAGCACCTGATGCAGAGGCCGTGGAGCCACCCTCAGCTCCCAGACCAACGTTGCTCCAATGGAGCCTTGAGAAAGGAGAGGGGGAAGGGTGGAGAAGCAGATGGTGCCTCTCCTGTGTGCCCTGGCTGGAAATCGAACCCAAGACTTCCACACACCAGACTGATTTTCTACCATTAAGACAACCAGCCAGGGCTCCAAGCACAGTTTTTTGAATGTGGCAAGCCCTTTCCAGCTCTTCGCTTTACCTTTCTCTCATACCACTGTTCATATACATATCAGAGCACCTGCCACAATCTTAGTTTGTATTTATTCACATGCTTTCTTGTTAGTTTCTCCTCCTCTAGAATGTTAGCTCCACGAGGGTGGGAAGGTTCTGTCTTCTCTGTCTCTCTGCCTCTACCACTGTGCTGTGGTCATTAAACAGCCACTGAACAAACGTAAACATGGAATTAGTGGCCATGGCTATTTCACATCGACCCCAGAATAATGAAGCATTTTTTGCCTATTGCTCTAAAATAGAAATTAGCAAAATAAATACTTTTAAGCCTTCTGTTTTTCACAAAGCAAATTAAAATGCAAATCGGCTTAAGTTGAGAAGCTACTGCTAAGAAAACTTCCTGTTATAACAAGTTTCCCTCTCAGGGAACCAAATAATTATGTCACTTAGCTGTCAGTACCAAGTCTGTGATAGCCTCCCAGGGGTGAACACAGACATCATTAACAGCCTATGACGTAGAACAGAATCTCACCCAAATTGTATTATGGTGGAACCCAACTTGGTGTCCCTGACTAAAATTTTAATTAGAAAAAAGAATGCTATCCACAGAGCCCTCAAATTAATTTCAGGCACATGGGGCACCTAATAATGATCACTCCAGTCCAACCTGCAGGGTGCGAGATGCCAGTCTCAGGCCCCGGGTGCCCCCTCCATAAACTGTGCTATGTTGGAACAAAACAGATTTTCAGGCTGTCTGACATGGAACCCCAGAAGAACTGTCAACAGGTAGGCTGAAATCACCAAAGATAGCAGGAGCAATATGAAAGCAGAAAACAAAAGCGAATCCTAAGGCAATAAAGAGCATCCCACTATTGTGCATGTGTGGCTGCAGGGTGTCTGGTAAATTCCTCAATGGTGAGCAAGGTGAGCATGTTCATTTTGTGTCTTCTCCATCACTTCAAGACTCTGAGGTCCCAGTTTTATGTAATACAATACAGGATCTGACAGTATGACAATGACTACTCTGGACAGCATCAAGACCTTTACCATTTTAAGTAAGTAGCACTTTTGATATGATATTGTCATGCTATCAGGGGCTGTTTGCTAGTTTCTCAAAAAATATGGCTTAATCCCTTTTTCAGAGGATTTTAAACTTTGGCTTTATTAAACAGCCCCTATTAAACATAATTAAGCCCACTGTTAATAATTTAGACCTACTTTAATCAAGTCAATTAACTATGTTGCGTCTTTTAAGTGTCTAGTAGCCTATCTGAACCACCCCAGAACATTGCTCTGGGACTTTTTCTGACTTCCAGGGTTGATTAATTTTTCTAGGTGTCAACTAGAAATACTTTGCTTTTGTTTGTGCAGTTTATAATTCCTTTCTTTCTCCCACCTTCTAATGTGCTTTGCTCTGGAAATCCCAAGTCCTAAAACAACTATGCTAACTTAAGAACAAATACACTTTAGTTACAGACCTTTTCAAAGAATAAATAAATGCACTCAGTTTTTTAGCTTTATGACATATATTTCATCTGTTCAGAGGTCTTTGCTTATTATTAGATTACCAATTATATTTTAAATGCTCACAGACACCGAATAAGTGACCTCCAGGTAAATGAAGTACTGCTATGGTTGAATTTTCTGTCTGAAACCTATTTGGCTTGAGGAAAGGAAATAAAGTGTGACATTTCCAAGCCAGGGGCAAGTTGCTGAAACAGTCAGGTAGTTATAATCATTAGTGCTAATTGTCTTTGTTACCAGCATCATTGTTACTGAATGGCACTTCTTTACAAATGTATTTCCCTATTTAGTTCTGCCAGAAGCCTCACAGAAAGCCATTCCACATTGAAATCCTCAAATATAATTCTTTTTTAACACTTTAATCAATTTAGAGCCCTGGCCAGTTTGCTCAGTGGTAGAGTGTCAGCCTGGCATGTGGATGTCCTGGATTTGATTCCTGGTCAGGGCACACAGGAGAAGCACCTATCTGCTTCTCCACCCTTCTCCCTCTTGCTCCTCTCTCTCTCCCACCCCTCCTTCTGTAGCCAAGGCTCAGTTAGAATGGGTTAGCCCCAGGGCACTGAGGATGACTCCATGGCCTCCACCTCAGGTGCTAAAATATGGTTTCAGGTTACAAATGGAGCAAAGGTCCCAGCTGAAAAGAACATCGCCCCCTAGGGCTTGCCAGGTGGATACCTGTCCAGGTGCATGCGAAGTCTGTCTCTGCCTCCCCTCCTCTAACTAAATAAAAAAAAGAAAAAAGAAACAAAGAAGGCATTAAATACATTAAAAATCTTAAACTACATAATATTAAGCAAAATAAGTAAACAAAAAAATGAAAACAAATGTGCAAAGGTCAGTTGTATGAAAACTCCAAAACTATAAATAAGAGATTATATAAAACAATGTAACTAATTCACAATGGAAATCCCAACTGCTTGGCTGAATATTGTTTTCAGGATCATCTCTTAACTATGTTTCTACTTTTAGAAGGAAAAAATAAAGGTAATGTGTTACTATATTGATTACTATATACTTACAGTCAACTTTTAAATACAAATGTAGGTAACAGATGATAGATACCAAGTTGAGACAACAAAATTTTTCTGTTTGGTAGGGATTCACTCAGAAGCCACTGACTTACACTAACCCGTTTCTGGCTTTGACCTCTCTCTGGTTTAATCCTGCGATCAATAGCCTATAATCCAGCTGAGTGGTAGAGAAAATGAAATTTGGAACTTTCTATGGATAATGCAAAACATAGTAACTGAGAATTTCCTGAATGATTATTTCAAGGATATGTTCAAAAACTACATTTTTAACTATACAATTAATTTCTCTTCTCTCTCCTACTCTCATGGAAATAATGATTCAGTGCTCAGCAAGAGGCTCTCTGGGGAATCCAATGTGGTGACCAATCAAGGATCTAGAACAGGTATTTCATAGTTAATAACAGTAAGATCCTTAGGACATTTGCAGAAATAAAGCAGAATTAAAAATCCCAATGTATAAAGCAGAACATTCACTTAAAAGCAGAGGTCTTTTAAACAATGAACTTCTAGGGTATGAGCATTTTGTAAATTTAATTCTATGATCACAGAAAATATTTGGGAAACCTATTTTTGTCAAGTGGCTGAGAGTATGGGGTCAGGAATGAGAATGTCTGGGTTGAGTCCCCACTTGTAGTAACTGTGTGACAAAGGGAACATTGCTTATCCCCCTCTGCTCAGTTTCTTCACTTAATAAATGGAGAGAGTAATACCACCTATTCATCAGCTTGTGAAATTTAAATAATCTAATATATTGAAAATACTTGGAACAATTCTTGGAAAATTGTAAGCACTAAGTATAGCCTAAAAAGCACCCTCTATAGAAAGATGATCTCTACAAATGGGTTTTTGGTCAAAGTAACATAAGTTAATGCTATTGCTGGAATGGATGGTCAGATAGCCAGAACAACTTGGCAAGTAGTGAATTTAAAACTTGATATGAAATTTTCTCTAAGTATTCTTAACCTTAAATGCAACCAGGGTTGCAGTAAATGAATTTCTGTGAACAGTACTACAATTTTAATCCATAGCCTTCAGCCTTGTTTGCAGCCTGCCTAGAATGATGGCAGATCCTCACCACTGAAGTGACCCTAAGGATATGGCTGGCTGAGCACTGAGAGCTTGATAATGATGAAACCATTCAGCTGTGTTGTGCATGTAACCGAGGTAAGAAACCACTACTACACAAGGCCAAGCAACTTGAGAAATCATTGTTACTACAAGAACAAACCAATGAGTCCGGCTGCTCCTCAATATAATGTTCTCAGCACTCTTGTTGCTGACCTTTTATCCTTTCCCCTTTGCCCTCCATGTGCTTGGTAGATGCATTTATTAAAATGCTTTCCCTGTGTCTATTTCAGTATTGCTTAGGGTGAACTTCCAGGGCCACCTACACCAGACTCATCTGCATAATTAAAATTCCAGGTTTTAGGGCTCTACCAAGTTGAAAGATTCTCCAGGGTAGAACCTGGAATTTTAGAATTTTCAAAAGACCTGAAAGATACATAGAGATGCTATGTGGGAGAGTCAGTTCAATAGGTACAAAGTTTAGAAGCAGTACCATAAACATTTGGGGCAGGATAAGTCTTTGTTTTCAGGGCTGCTCTGTGCATTGGATGCTGCTCAGCTGCACCCCTCGCTTCTATCTACCAGATGACTGTGGTACAACAAATACCCCCGTCCTAACAACCCAAAGCATCCCTAGACATTGCCAAAAGTCCCCTGGGGGTGGAAAAACTGCCACAGGAATAAAACTACTGAGTTAGTCTATTTTTAAATACACATGGGCCCAAGACTCAGATGACTGCCCCATGAAGCTGTGAGCCTCATGTGTCCACCTACATACTTCTTCGTTTAAATGGGTTTGAGGCAGCTGGAACCACTAAATGCAAATCAACTGAGTCTCATACTTATTTGTATTTCCTGTAATACCTTGAATGAGGTTTGAGAATTTAAAGAGATTTTGTTTTGAGCTGCCTATGTTAGTTACACTGACATCAAACCAGACCACAAGAGTTTCAAGCCAAAGAGCAAGCTGCCACAGATCTGCTTTCTGATGCTTGGTTTTTCTAACTATGGTATAAGGGAATTAATCCTGGTGTGTTAGTGGTGTCAAGTAACCTCACTTGTGTCATTACAGCACACAAAAGGCAGCTGTTTACAGTAAGAAAGGAGCAAGCACATACGTTCATGAATGAAAAGAGACTAATGATAGTATAGTCCTAGCTGTCATTGTTCGTGAGCTTGCGCTCTGTATGTCAGCCAATAAGCTACATGCTTCATAGAAATTATTTCAATTAATCCTTCCAATAACCCCATGGCCCTGGTACTATTATCATCCCCATTTCATTTATAAGGAAAGTAAAGGCTTAATGAGATGAATTGGCTCATGATCACACAACCCTTTTACAGTTGAAGTTGATGTACTGTTAAGACATTTTGAATAATGATTATAAATAGGAACTATTCCCTAATTCATTTTATGAGGTTAAAACACTGAAGGAGAATAGGAGAAAAATCAAAGACTATTCACATTCATGAGTACAAATTTAAAAAATAACAAAATAATGACAAACTGAATTCAATAAAGAAAAAGATATTTCATGATCTAATTGAGCACATTCCAGGAATTTTTAATAATTATTATTTTTATTAATTTTAATAGGGTGAATTGATAAATCAGGGTACATATGTTCAGAGAAAACATCTTCAAGTTATTTTGATATTTGATTATGTTGCATACCCATCACCCAAAGTCAAATTGTCTTTCGTCACCTTCTATCTGGTTTTCTTTGTGCTCCTCCCCTCCTCCTCCCCTTTTCTCTCCCCTCACCCCCCTTTCTCCCCCCCAACAAGCACACTCTTGCCCCTGTCTCTGAGTCTCATTTTTATGTCCCATCTATGCATGGAATCATATAGTTTAGGGGTCCCCAAACTTTTTAACAGGGGGCCAGTTCACTGTCCCTCAGACAGTTGGAGGGCCGGACTATAAAAAAAACTATAAATAAATCCCTATGCACACTACACATATCTTATTTTAAAGTAAAAACAACAACAACAACAAAAAAAAACAGGAACAAAATGTGCTTCCGGAGCCGTGATTCGTGTGTCCCGTGTCACTGGAAGTAGTACTGTACATGAGCGATGCTGTGCTTTGCGGCGCTGCCACATAGAGTACTCCAGGAGCACAGGGTGCATCCGCTCCTCTCACTGACCACCAATAAAAGAGATGCCCCTTCCAGAAGTGCGTCTGCCAGATAAATGGCCTCAGGGGGCCGCATGCAGCCCCCAGGCTGTAGTTTGGGGACCCCGGATATAGTTCTTAGTATTTTCTGTTTTACTTATTTCACTCTGAGGTCCATCGATTTTGTTGTAAATGATCCTATGTCATCATTTGTTATGGCTGAGTAGTATTCAATAGTATATATGTACCAAAGCTTTTTAATCCACTCGTCCTCTGACAGACACTTGGGCTGTTTCCAAATCTTCGCTATTGTGAACAATGCTGCCACAAACATGGGGGCGCGTTTCTCCATTTTGAACAGTGCTATGGTGTTCTTAGGGTATATTCCTAAAAGTGGGATAGCTGGGTCAAAAAGGAGTTCGATTTTTAATTTTTTGAGGAATTTCCATACTGTTTTCCACAGTGGCTGCACCAGTCTGCATTCCCACCAGCAGTGCAGGAGGGTTCTCTTTTCTCCACATCCTTGCCAGCACTTGTTCTGTGTTGTTTTGCTGATGAGCACCATTCTGATTGGTGTGAGGTGATATCTCATTGTGGTTTTAATTTACATTTCTCTGATGATTAGTGATGTGCAAATTTTCATATGCCTATTGGCTATCTGTATGTTCTTTTTGGAGAAGTGTCTATTCATTTCTTTTGCCCATATTTTGATTGGATTGTTTGTCTTCTTGGTGTTGAGCTTTACAACTTCATTATAAATTTTAGTTATTAACCACTTATCAGACGTATTGTCAAATATATTCCCCCATTGTGTAGTTTGTCTTTTTATTCTGTACTTATTGTCTTTAGCTGTGCAAAAGCTTTTTAGTTTTATATAGTCCCATTTGTTTATCCTGTCTTTTATTTCACTTGACGGTGGAGATAAATCGGCAAATACAGTGTGTCCATAAAGTCATGGTGCACTTTTGACCATGTGACCGGTCAAAAGTGCACCATGACTTTATGGACACATTGTATATACTGCTGCGAGAGATGTCAGAGAACTTGCTGCCTATGTTTTCTTCTAAGATGCTTATGGTTTCACGACTTACATTTAAGTCTTTTATCAATTTTGAGTTTATTTTTGTAAATGGTGTAAGTTGGTGGTCTAGTTTCATTTTTTTGCAGGTAGATGATCAATTTTCCCAACACCATTTGTTAAAGAGGCTGTCTTTACTCCATTGCATGCTCCTACCTCCTTTGTCAAATATCAGTTGTTTATAAAGGTGTGGGTTTATTTCTGGATTTCTGTTCTGTTCCATTGATCTATGTGCCAGTTCTTACGCCAGTACCAGGCTGTCTTGAGTACAATGACCTTGTAGTATAACTTAGTATCAGGAAGTGTGATGCCCCCCACTTTATTCTTTCTTTTCAAGATTGCTGAGGCTATTTGTGTTCTTTTTTGGTTCCATATAAATTTTTGAAATATGTGTTCTATATCTTTAAATTAGGTCATTGGTATTTTAATTGGTATCACATTAAATTTATAAATTGCTTTGGGTAATATAGACATTTTAATGATGTTTATTCTTCTTAACCATGAGCACGGTATATGCTTCCACTTGTTTGTATCTTCTTTGATTTCTTTTATTAATGTTTTATAATTTTCTGAGTACAAGTCTTTAATCTTCTTGGTTAAATTTACTCCTAGGTACTTTATTTTTTTTATTGCAATAGTGAAGGGGATTGTTTCCTTAATTTCTTTTGCTGACAGTTCATTGTTGGTGTATAAAAATGCCTCTGATTTCTGAGTATTAATTTTATATCCTGCCAACTTGATGAATTCATTTATCAGGTCTAGTAGTTTTTTGACTGAGACTTTAGGGTTTTCTATATAAAATATGATATCATCTGCAAGTAATGATAGTTTTACTTCTTCTTTTCCAATTTGGATGCCTTTTATTTCTTCTTCTTGTCTGATTGCTGTGGCTAGGACTTCCAGAACTATGTTGAATAAGAGTGGTGAATGGGGGCACCCCTGCCTTGTTCCTGATCTTAAGGGGATTGCTTTCAATTTTTGCCCATTTAGTATGATGTTGGCTGTGGGTTTGTCATAGATGGTCTTTATCATGTTAAAATATGTTCCCTGTATTCCCACTTTGCTGAGAGTTTTGATCATGAATGGTTGCTGAATTTTATCAAATGCTTTTTCTGCATCTATTGATATTATCATGTGGTTTTTGTCCTTCCTTTCATTTATGTGATGAATCACATTGATTGATTTGCAAATATTGTACGAGCCTTGCCTCTCCAGAATAAATCCCACTTGATCATGGTATATGATTTTTTTCATATATTGCTAGATTCAGTTGGCTAATATTTTGTTAAGGATTTTAGCATCTAAATTTTTCAGGAATATTGGCCTATAATTTTCTTTCTTTGTGTTGTCTTTGCCTGGTTTTGCAATCAAAATGATGCTCGCCTCATAAAAGGAGCTTGGGAGTCTTCCTTCCTCTTTAATTTTTTGAAATAGCTTGAGAAGGATAGGAGTTAGTTCTTCTTTGAATATTTGGTAGAATTCACTTGTGAAGCCATCCGGCCCAGGACTTTTCTTTTTTGGGAGTTTTTTGATAACTGTTTCAATCTCATTTGTTGTAATCGACCTTCAGCAGTGTGGGCGGGGGCACTGCAGTTCAGACCCTAACACTTTATACTGTATTCCTCAAAGCGCCCTCCTTCTTACTGGCTGTGCTGTGAGTGCCACAGGGGAGCTTGTTTGGCTGGTGACCTGCTTCCCTTTGCTGGTATTGCTGTTTCCAGGGGAAATATTCGCTTCAGATTTGGGGAGTGACTCAGCCCTGAGGTTAGGGTGATTGTCCCTCAAAGTGTTCTCTCTGTGCCTCCTAGATTACACTCTCTTCCCGCTCCTCCGGTCCTCTCCTCTCTCCCGATCCCCCGGAGCCCTGCGTGAGTGGTTGTGAGAGAGGTTTTCTGTGCTGTCCCTTTAAGAAGAATCCTGGGTCTGAGAAAACTGTCTCTTTCTCACAAACAGTATCCTCAC
The DNA here is from genome assembly GCA_037038555.1 of Rhynchonycteris naso. Taxonomy (NCBI): domain Eukaryota; kingdom Metazoa; phylum Chordata; class Mammalia; order Chiroptera; family Emballonuridae; genus Rhynchonycteris; species Rhynchonycteris naso. Next base: position 85,014,573 of record CM072999.1, on the reverse strand, counting down.
TTGTTTCACAGTAAATACTGTCCATACGCCTCTTCCAAGCTCTGAGGTTGCAGGCTGGGGCTTTGTTTCTGGGGCCCAGGTCCCTTCCCTCTCTGTTAAACTCTCTTCCTGCCACACAAGTGTCTCCGGGCTGCTGTTCACTCTGGGGAGCTGGGCAGCCCTTTCCACGTTTCTGCTTTTCCTACCAGTCTCAATATGGCTTCTTCAGTCTTCCTTGGTTAAAGAGTCTTCTTAGTTTAGTTCAAAGTTGGTTTTTCCAGATGATCGTTCTTAAAATTAAGTTGTAATCCACTTTGGTTCTGGGAGTTGGAAGTTGGTATGTCCACCTACTCCATCGCTACCTTGCCTCTCTCCTCCATTCCAGAAATTTTTAAGATTGAGTACATAAATATACTTTCTGCTACTGCCCCAACCACATGAAGAAAATAAAGTAGAAAAAAATATGATGATCTGTATGGGTACAGAAAAAGCACTAGCATATCCACTCTCTCACACTCACACTCACACACATACAAACAGAAAAAAAAAACAGGAAGTAAAGGGAACTTGGTTAAGTCATGTCCAACAACAAAACATTGGAAGCAATACTTTCAAACAGTAAAATTGTCAAGTATATCCTCTATCTTTAGTACTATTCAAAATTGTTCTGTACAATATGCCAAAAGAAAAAAACCTGTAATCACTTGCAATCTATATAATTTTTTTGCATAGAAACCCCAAATGAATCCAAAGACAAATAAAAATATTAAGAATTTTAAAAGACGTCTGTTTCTAAGATCAGCATCCAAAAAAGAAAAAGCATTTCTATATCCTCACAGTAAGGGATTACAAATCAAAGTTTAAAAAGAGAATGACCAGATTTAAATAACTGCAGCTACAAAAAATAAATCAAGAGATCACAGGGCTTATTTAATTTTTTAACAGTTTGAACTTTAAGCTAATAGTTTTCCTTACCTCTTGGGCCATAAACCGATACTAGTCAATCCCCTTTCCTTCCTACTTCAATTCCACAAAACCCACAGAAGAACATTCTAATGTTTGATGTGTATCCTTTTGTTTGTATGAGTTCTCATAATGTGTAGCTTATATTTTTATGTGCATATATATATACCAGACGTAAATGGTACTGTGCTATTGATTCTGTTCTTTTAGTTATCATGCTTAAAATCTATCAATCTCAGAAGAAAATCCTAACCTTTATTGAAATTAAAGAAGATCTGAATGAATGAATCACACACAAAAAAAGAAAAGATATTTAGGATAATAATTATCTAAAATTAATTTTAATAGTTCAGCATAATGCAAAAATACCCAGTGTGTGTATTAAACTTGACAAGTTAATTCTAAAAATTATATGGAAGATAAAAGAATAGTAAAGACACCTGAAAAAGTCTAATCAGGTGGTGGTACAGTGACTAGAGCGTCAGCCTGGGATGCTGAAGACCCAGGTTCAAAAGCACAAGATCACTGGCTTGAGCCCCCCAGTCAAGGCACATAATGAGAAAGCAATCAACGAACAACCAAGGTGCCAACAATGAAAAATTTACGTCTCTCTTTTCTCTCCCTTCCTGTCTGTTTGTCCCTGTCTCTCTCTCTCTCTCTCCCTTTCTTTCTTTCACTTAAAATAAACAACACACTTGAAAGAATAATAATAGGGAACAAGGAAAAGAGATTTGCCCTATATTCAGTGGTGAAATTCAAATAGTTTAACAACTGGTTCTCTGACCTAATGACCGTTCGAGGTATAGAAAAAATGATATACTGAAAGGTAGTTTACTATTTCATGCATTTAATACGTAAATAAGAACAATAAAAGAGTAATACAAAACTAGATTGTTATAAGAGTTTTAAAACATTAATGAAAAAGTATTAAATAATACTACCTGACAAAAAACAATAAAACTGTTATTTAAGCTATTTCTATATTGCTTCTTGATTGATGTCCTCAGTTGCAATTTCTTTTTCACCTATGACAGAATAAACATTACTACAGGCACTTAGGATACACTGTTGCACAGATGAAAGTTAAAAATGAATAAGGAATGTAAATTTGCAATTTCCACAATGGAACAGCTGCCCCGGTGCCCACCTTAGAGAGAACCCAGATTACAAGTGCCATTTTAACAACTGGTTCGCCAAACTCAACAAAATATTAGTTATCAGTTTTGCTGAACTGGTGCAAACTGGCTGAATCCCACCACTGCCTATACCCTTTTAAAGTTATAGTAAGTAAGATAATGCAGCATTGGGGTTGACATAAGTATACAGACCAATGAAAAATACAGCTCAGAAACAAGCCACTGAAGCTGATACTTTAAGTTGACTCCTCAATACCTGGTATTGTTGATTAGTGTTTAGAGAAATATCTCACGTAGCAACCCTAAATAGAAACAAGAGAATAACAAATGCAAAGTTTTGGTAAGAGGTTACCTCTGAGGAAGAAAGAGAGATGCAATTAGGTAATTAGGGAGACATACAGTTACTGATAGTGTCTTGTTGCTTTAGCTGAATAGTAAGTACATGAGTGTTCATTATCTTTATTCTTTGTACCTTACATGTCAGTATGATATGTTTTTACATGCATGAAACAGTTCATAAATTGCCAAGGTTCCAGACAAACTCTATTTCCAAAAATATTGCCATTAAATTGGGCGATGCTGTTCTGTATTAGAGAAGAGGCAGATTTAGAACATGGAAATATAGGGGGGAATAAATGCATTCAACTAAGTTCTAAAACCTTCTGGAGGGAGTAAGTATACATTCAAATCTTTAAATGTGCAGTTGGCACAAAGCTCTCACAGCTGACAACTAACTATAAGTGCCACACCACCAAGACTTTGGAGGTGAGTTGCAAAGCAAACATCTAAAGATGTGAATGGCAAACAATCAACAAACATACAAACAACTGGTATATTTCACCATGGGTAAGCAAGCACAAGACAATATTTTTACTGAAAATATAATCCAGATTCTACCATTTACCTGATGATCTTTCTGTCTGGCACAAGTTAGAAAAGATGTCTTGATGGCCTCAAAAACTATTTTTAAAGACAGTGATCTCCTGGGCTAGTAGTGCCTTAGGAAAGTGGCCAACAAAATTCAACCACCATCAGAAAAGATACAAAATATTATCCTATGATTTTGTACTTGGTACCTCATGTACAGCTGTTGAACTTATAGGAAATGTGACAGGCCTGGTACAGTGATCAAGGGGCTGAGGTTGTGTCCAACAGGGCACAAGAAAATTCAGAAGTTCGCTAATCTGTAAGATGAAATTTAAAAAGAAATGTAACTGAAATGTATCAACTTACCCAAAGGTATGGACAAGCACCACAGATTTTGAGCAATTATATGTACTTATTAAATGAAATAATGAATGACCAAAATAGCTTCAGATAAATTCAAAAGTTATGCAAATAGTCTAATAATGGAATAAAGAGTTTTGGAGTCATGCTTAACCTCTGATACTAATGTAAAAAAAGAAAAAGCATATAAGGATGTTCTTCTGTAACAATGAAGAGACAGCAAGTTGAGCAGTGTGGGGCACCCAGGCCCAACCCAAGTAGGAGTTTTATGCTCACACATACTAACAGAAAGCACATAGTTGACCATATACAACAAAGTACAGCTCTATACCACCGACAGCAATAATGAAAAAGGCCCATTTTATCTTCCTCCAGAATATTTGCATGACTCAAAGAGTAATGAAGGAAATAAGTTCATGTAAATTTCGGGCAATGGACAAACCAGGTTAAAGGGTTGGTCAATAAACTAATTTTGATGTAGTAAACACGATGGGCATTATTTCCAGAATGTAAGACTAGATGAATCGAGGCCAATAAGTGGGGTCTATTGATTTTTCTATCCTCACTTTATTTTAGCCAGACATTGGAAAACTAGTTAATTCAATGTGGAATTATTGTCAATGAAAACAATTTAACATCTAGTAGAATACAAGTGGTTTTCACGGTTAAAATTTGATGAAAAAGATGGTGTACTCTATCTCAAGACTAGTTCCTTAATCACCTAAAAATCTGACTTAAATGCAGCACTGTTTCAAAGCTCTGGAGTGGGAATTGGAGGTGACAAGAACTTCCACAGCCCAGAGGGAAGAAAAAGCGTCAGAACAGCAATTTTTCTTAAACAAATGATCCAGTTACAGGATTAAGGCTGGCAGGTTAAATGTCAATGTACTCTTTTCAAAACTACGTTTATGTAGTTTAATAATATCCTTTGTGTTCCCTAGAGATCAAGCTATTCTTCCATTCAACTGAAAGCAGACACCCGGCTTTCTTCCTGCTGTACTAGCCATCTTTTTATATCGGTACCTCTGATTTTTATGATCCTCCCAAGCTCCTACTCATGACTCTTGGCTTTCTCTAAAAACTCATTAAGCCATGAGAGAACATGAACTTATTCTCATCTGACAGCTCACAATTAATATTTGGGAGGCACCTATAACTTAAACAAAAGTCAGCTATTACACATTAGCATTTTATAAGTAGCTAAATCTGAAGTTAAGGCCAGGGAAAGCACCACGAGAGAGGGCAACCTGCAGATTTAACAGTCAAAATAATTCCCACTTCCAGTAAATCAGGTTGTTATCTGAAACATGTTGACAAATCGCTTGATGATGCAAAAACCTGCCCACACCCTACAAACTACCCAGTCCATTCACAAAATGCTCTTCTTTTTGTTTTAAGCTCAAATTAAGTAAATAATAATGAACATGCACTTATTTCAGTCTTTTTGGCATTTCAGAAAAAGCTAAATCGCCTATAATCATCCTCCAGTCCCTTTTCCTCCTATTCTTTCCAGAGGTAAAAATTAGGTTTGACTCCTTCCAAACACACCTGTGCACACACATACATCTACTCATATCTGTGTATGATTGTACATAAATGCAGCAACAAAAACTATATGGTATCTCATAAAACACATTGTAATGCTGGTGGCTGAGGCCAGGCAGGTTCACATTGGATTCAGGCAGATGGTAGAGGAACTGCAGAGCTGGAAAGCACTGGGCCATTTCCATTTATTAGATTCTCGAATCGGCTGGCCAGCAAACAAGCAGGGGAAACCTCTTCTTACAGTGGTAGGATGAGCAATCAAGAAAATAGCCCCTTGAAGTGGTGGGCAAGCAATTCACACCAAAGGAAAATACCTGTAGCCTTATATAGGCTACACACACACACACACACACACACACACAAACACACACACGGCTCTCTGCCATGTGCTCATGCACTAACCATGCCAAGTGCAAGCAAGCCTAATACAGCTATTTTCCCTGCCCCCCCACACACACATCAACTTTCCTTCCCTCACTCAATGATCTCTGTTGAGCTGAGACAGATCTAGCTCATTTCCTTTAACAGCTTCATAATTAGTTTCCCTTAATATGGAAATACCTCTGTTATTTGTCAATGGACACTCTTATGTTACTTCCTGCTAGATATACTAAAATTAAAATGCTGGGTTGAATAGAAACTTCCAACTCCCCTTCTAACGTGGTGTACCAATTTACAGTCCAGCCAGCAAGGTGTGAGCACCAGTTACCACACATCCTCACCTACCCTTTATATTGTCAACCTTTTCATTTAGGGCACTGCATTATGACCCGATCTTTTTTGAACCATGGGTCATTTTTCTGAACAGGGTTAGGGAAGGTGACTCTACAAAAACGGAGAGGTAGGAAAGCAATTAGACTCTCTTCTGAGGCTGCCAGCAACTGATGAGCTTACTAGCAGTCACATCTTGCAAAACAAACAATATACACTCCTCTTCCCTAGTTTTTCCTGATGTTAGCTGGAAATCTCACTAATTCACTTTTATACATGTTCCTCTCATTTTAGACCAAGGAATACCCAGCCAGAAGGCCCATGTGTTTCAGAGAACCTCTGGCTGAAGGTATCGTAAAAAATCAAACACCTTTATCCCATTAATGCTATTTCTTTTTCCTAAAGAAACACTAATAATGACCCATCTTCTGAAACGAAATCTTGTTTTTGTCATACAGTATTTAACAGAGCTCTGCTTTTCCCAAAGCCTACTGTCAAGGCTACCCTGTCACTTCAAGTAGCTTCCTAAATTATTTATTTGATATTTTGTGATTTTTATTCTTTATACATGTTCAAGAAGGTCTCGATCAATTTAAGTAAAATGTACAAAGAAGTCCCCAAAATAGTATTTTGAGAAGGGAGGCAGGGGCTTTTGGGGAAGCATTCAGAGAGTTCTAAGGAGTTTTTCTTCTTTTCAAAGAGCTTCATTAAAAGCACAATGTGAACTGAGGAAAGAAATTGAGACAGAGGAGGAATCAAAGGGACCAGAGGAAAAGAGGACAGAGGGAAAGGGGATGATAGGATGGGATAAACCTGAAGGGAAGGGGGTAGGGTGCTGTGGGGAGGGCGGCAAAGGAGATGTTGAGGGGAATATGGGGGAGAGGGGATGCAGTCGGGGTGGCACCAGAATCTATGTAAACACAAAAAATTAAAATCAATAAAAAAAATTGAAGGAAAAGAAAAGAGGTGAACAAAACTAGATTATGTTATGAGTTCTAAAATATTAATGAAAAAATATTAAATATTATAATACCTGACAAAAAACAATAAAACTGTTATTTAAGATAAAAAAAAAAAACACAATGAAAACATGAACAACCACAATAGCACAGTTTAACCAGATAATCAGAGTACCATGAAGCACTCAGTTCGGATAATGGGGTTAGCCTCCCAGAAGCCAAGAGGAAGAAAGAGGTACCCTGCAGCACTCTGTATTTGCCACTTATTACCTGACTTTTAAAATGTTTGTCAGAAGAGGATAACTTTACTGTTGCAAGGAAGGAAGTTTATATGAACAAAATTAAATCTGAGTGACACAATAACCCTTAGTGACAGCTACACTTACTACACTACTATTTACTAATGTAGGATAAGCACTGTGCTGAAACAAACGTTTCCTAGCATCTTCACAAATTTCCACATAAACCCATAATAACAGAGCAGAAATAAAATTCTATCTTCTCTGGGGTCCATGGTGGCATAACTCTTAAAAACACTTAAAACACATTGAAAGATTAGCCTCCTAGGTCCCCTTTGTCATCTGTTTCAACACCTGTCCTCAGGGAGTTTTAGAGAAGGCAAAGAATTCGGAGAAACAAACCCCTGCAGTGTCCTATCCCTAAACACAAAATACTGTTTCTTTCCCCAGATGTCAGACTGGCCATCTTGATGGCTAGGAAACAATGTTCTTGTGGAGGTGCTGCTTTTCAAATCCTCTGGTTTCAATAGTTAAGAATGTCAACAGCTAAAAGGAACAGAAGCCACCAGATATTCAAATCACAGTCAAGTATAGGGCTGCATTTTCTCACTTATTTGTAAAACTTTAGTCCAGGACCAGATGGCTTCACTGATGAATTCTACCAAATATTATAAGGAAGAATTAATACCAATATTTCCTAAACTCTTCCAAATTTTTGAAGAGGAGGAAATACTTCCGAATTCATTTTTACAGTAAGGCTAGTATCACCCTGCTATCAACACCAGACAAGGACATTGCAAGAAAAGAAAATAACAGGCCAATATCTGTGATGAATATTGATGCAAAAATTTTCCGTATCTCAGTCCGACACTCTATCCACTGCGCCACCGCCTGGTCAGGCTGATGCAAAAATTTTCAATAAAATATTAGCTAGTCAAATCCAATAATACATTAAAGGATCATACATCATGATCAAGAGGGATGCAAGGATGGTTCAACATCCACAATTCAATCCATATGATATACCACATTAAGAAAATGAAAGATAAAAATCATGATTATCTCAATTGAGTGGGAAAAGCACTTGACAAAATTCAACATACATTTATGTTAAAAACACTCAACAATGTGGATAGAGTTAATGTACCTCAGTATAATAAAAATCCCACAACTAACATCACACAATGGTGAAAAGTTGAAAGCTTTTTCTCCATGATCAGCAACAAGACAAGAATGCCCACTTTCACTAGTTTTATTAAACATAGTATTAGAAGTCCTAGCTAGGCCCTGGCTGGTTTGCTCAGTTGATAGAGTGCTGGTTCAGCATAAGTACATCCTGGGTTTGATTCCCAGTCAGGGCACACAAGAGAAGTGACCATCTGCTTAACTCCCCCCTCCCTTCTCTTTCCCTTCCTCTCCTACAGCCAGTGGCTTGATTGGCTTGAGCATTGGGCCCTGGGGGTTGAGGAGAGCTTGGTTGGTCCCAGCATATCAGCCCCAGGGCTAAAAATAGCTTGGTTGATTTGAGCATTGACCCAAGACAGGAGTTGCTGGTGAATCCCAGACGGGATGCATTCAAGAGTCAGTCTCACTATCTCCCCTCTTCTCACTTAAAAAAAAAGAAGAGTCATAGCCAGAACAATTAGGCTAAATCAATCAATCAAACAAACAAACAAACACATATAAAGCAGAAAGGAAGAACTAAAATTATCTTTGTTTGCAAATGACATTATCTTATATTGAGAATCCTGAAGACTCCAAGATACTATTATAACAAACAAATTCAGTCAAGTTGCAGCACACAAAGTCAATGTATAATATCTGTTGTGTTTCTATACATCAATAACAAACTACCAAAAAGAGAAATTAAGAAAATAATCTTATTTACAACTGCATCAAAAAGAATAAAATACCTAGAAATTTTTTCAGATGCTCTTATTTAATTTTAAAATTAAAAACAGTTGTTTTTCAATCAGTTGACATACAGTATTATATTAGTTTCAGGTGTACAACATAGTGATTAGATACTTATATAACTTATGAACTGATCACCCCAATAAGTGTAGTACCCACCTGACACCATACATTTTATTAAAATGTTATTGACTATATTCCTTATGCTGTACTTTACATCACTATGTCTTACTTTCTTTTTTTAACCTGAAAATAAATTTAACCAAAGAGGTAAAAGACCTTTACACTAAAAAAAATGTAAGATATTGATCAAAGAAACTGAAGACAGCACAAGTAAATGTAAAGATATTCCATGCTCAGAGAAAGGAAAAATAAATATAGTTAAAATGTCCATACTACCCAAAGCAATCTATTGATTCAATGCAAGGCTATTGTAATTAAAACAGAGCATGTGGTCATTAAAAATAAAGCAAACACAAAGATCAATACATAATAGAAACCCCAGAAATATATGGTCAGTTAATTTACAACAAAGACACCAAGAATAACTTGTTATTTAAAAAAAACTGAATAGCCACATGCAAAAGAATGAAACTGGACCACTATCTTACACATTACATAAACATTAACTCAAAATAGATTAAAGACTTAAACACACAACCCGAAACCATAAAACTCCTAGGAGAAAACATAGGCAAATAAGCTCTTTGACATGGGCCTTGGAAATAATTGTTTTGGATTTGACATCAAAAGTAAAGGCAACAATAAACAAAAATAAACAAGTAAAACTACGTTATACTGTACCAAAACGTTTCTGCACAGCAAAGGTAACATTCAACAAAATAAAAAGGCAATCTACTCAATGAGAGAAAATATTTGCAAATTATATATCTGACAAGGGGTTAATATCCAAAATATTTAAAGAAATCATATGCAAAATAGATATTACCTTATCCTGTTAAAATGGTTATTATGAAAAGAAATAAGTGTTGGTGAGGATGTGGAGAAAAGGGAATCTTGTACACTGTTGTTAGTAACGTAAATGTGTGCAGCAACTGCAGTAAACAGTATGGTGGTTCCAAAAATATTAAAAATAAAACTATAATATTATCCAGCAATTTCATTTCTGGAGGTTTATTCAAATAAAATAAAAATACTAACTCACAAAGATATCTGCACCTTGAATTTACTGCTGTATTATTTAAAATAGACAAGACATGAAAACAATCTAAGTGGCTATTGATAAATAAATGGATTTAAAAAATGTGATAACGTGTGCTCACACACACAGGAATACTCAGCCATTAAAAGAAATGAAATATTGCCATTTGTATCAAGATGAGGGCATTATACAAAGTGAAATAAGTCAGACAGAGGTAGACAACTATCAAAAACACAAAATCAGATTTAGAGAACATGTTAGCTGTTGCCAGTGTTGAAGGTAGGTGGTAGGCAAAACAGGAGAAGCTGGTTAAAGGATACAACCTTCAAGTTATAAAATAAGTGTCATGGGGATGTAAGGATAGCACGGTGACTATAATTAATAATGCTGTGTTGGATATCTGAAAATTGTTAAGGGAGTAAATCTTCAAATTTCTGATCACAAGAGAAAGAATTTATAAATTTATAATTGTGTGGTAATGAATGTTAATTAGACTTATTGTGGTGATCATTTTGCAATATGTGTATATCAAATCATTATGGTATATACATGAACAAATATAATGTTATATAAGTAAATCATATCTCAATTTAAAAATACTTTAGTGAAAATCTTAACATAGTACCCTATAGAATCATGTTAACAATGTTGACATTTTTTCATTAAATTATTTCCTCTAAACTATAATTCATTATTTATTATTCATAGTTAAAAATCAAGTCACAGAAAAATTGTCTAAATTAAATGGGTCTGACTATGTGATTACAAAAAAAAAAAAAAATAAGGAACTGAATTATCTTAGAATTAGAATGGCTCTAAGAATTTCAGCCATTCATCCTCCTTTTTAAAAAGAGGAAGAGAAAAACCCCTGAAGAACTTAGGTTAAGGTCTGGCTTCCACATGGGCATCTGATTTTGTGTTAAATGGATGTAGAGAAGACACAGAACCATGAGTCTGAGGTATTTTGTTTTTGTTGTTTGTTCAACAACTTAGAGGATTTTGTTTATCCAAAATAATTTGAGTAAGAATTATTAAAATCTTTAAATTACATATCTTAATATCTGCACACACAAAGAAAAATTTCATAAAGGAAATGGAGGGAGAGAAAGTGAAAACCTTCCTGGAACAGAGCTTGTTAAACCAGAGATAGTGCCTATCCTTATTAATTACCAAGTGCTCACACTGTCACTGTGTCATTTGATATGTAATAAACTTATTCACTCTAACACAACACAAGAAATGGAGACAGATGTAGAGAAAGAAGAAAATGACCCATAGTTCTACCTAAAATTTTACCTAAAAATTTCAGATTGCTCAGGAGTATCAGGGTGGCCTTCTGCTGCTACAAGCTAAAGACAGAAAACTGAACCTTTTCCTGCCCTCAAGGAACTTACTCTTCAAAAATAATGGACAATTTGTGGCAGCTTCTTATACCCAATGGTTGGGACAGACAAGGGGGAGAAGATGGGATAGACAATGATGAGAAGGTGGAAGGAGAATAGATTTCAAACGGCTTCCTTAAGACAGCATCTCCAGTCTGCCTGAGACCTACCCTTTGCTATTTTCTTTTAATCAGAGTTCCTATCCAGAATAAGACTCCTTAGCAGGAATAGGTAAGGGCTACACTTCTGTATCGTAAGACTCTAGTTTCATGTTTTATATTAATGAGTCTGGACCTACTCCCTTTCCAACTCTGGCTTTCATTGTGATGGCCTTGATTGTGACTGGTCCTGCTGAGAGAAGAAAGAAGGGCTTTGCACAGATGGATAAATATTTCTTTTAGAAAGAACCATAAATAAATTTTTACCAATGCACTATTATACAATAACAAGTTTGATAAAATATAACCCAGGGTTTTATTTTCATCATCCCCAAATATACATTTTAAGAATACTAGTCATAAACATGAACTGAAGAGAACATTCATAAACACGAAATTGTAGCTACGAGCTGAGTTCTTTCTTACTAACTACCAGACATCACAGTTTGAATCATTTTTGATTCTTAATCAAAAATATGATACCAGCTCTGTAAAATCAGGCAGATGCTAAGTTCAAGAAAGAAACAAACATTAAAATCAGCTGTTGATCTACTTAACCTCTATGAGTCTCAGTTTTATCCTTGTTAAATGTGGGTAATAATAAAACATTACAGGGTTTTCGAGAGGGTTGAATAAAATTAGAGGTATGTAAAAGTGTTTAATAGACCATGTAATTTGTGTAGTTTTTGTGCCTACTAAACTGCCTTTAGTACAAAAATATTATACTCTTACCATTAAACAGATGGCAAAGTGCCACTATCGGGGGCAACATTTTTAGTGACTAGATAAAAAATATGGACTCGTGAGTGCCTGTAGCCTGTTGTCTTTCAAACGCAGGAACAAAGACCCAGCCTCACTTCCAAGACTGGATACAACCTCATCTCAAATCTGGAAGCAAAGACCATTAGGACCCCAGTGGATGCCTACAGTCGCCACATTTCTTTAAAAACAGAGAAAACTTTCAACTAAGTGATTTTAAGGTTTTGAAAACTAGACTTATGTCTAGTTTTGAAAAGAATGCTTATTTAGCCTCTGCTTTTTGCTCAAACTTCTCTCCTGACTCACACCTCCTCCTTTTATTAATGTCTTTTCAAAAGAATGCTACTGAATTTATAGCTTTTATTATAATGCCAGAGAGTCATGAAGAGAGGTTATAAAAATCAAGAAACATGTCCACACATTTTTTTGTTAAATATAAGAAGTGACAAAATTATGAGTCTCAACCTAGCAGAACTCCAGACTAAAGAGCCTGCATTAGAGAACTCATTGGAGATTGTAGATATATTTCTGAATTGCTACCTACTGTGCACTCCCTCTTGACTTATTACAAACAGCAGACTTTTCCAAGTCTTTCTAGTTTCAGATTTCACCAGAGATTTAAGAGCTAAGTCAGGACAACATGTGGCCCCATCTACCCACCAAGAAGAATGAACTATTTTGGAAGTATGGTGATGTCGTGAGGAGTATGAATTTTCCAAGACCTCTCAAGAAAATGGTAGAGACTAGAATTTCTCCTAGGTTTTACATTATTCAAAGTCACAGGGCGCACAAGAACATTTATCTTGAGAAAGCTCATTAACAGAAACATCTTATACAATTCTATCCCTCCCTTCGGAGGACTATTACATGTCTTACACAAACTGCGTGTTCAATAAAGTTGTTGAATAAATAAAACACAGTCAAGAGCAACTGCAGCAAGTAGAATTTTTTCATGGTTCACCTTTAAAAAACAAGTAAATTTAAAGATACAGAAACTCTACCTACAAGTCGGACCAACCATGTCAAGCTAGAGAACACAAAAAGGAAATAGGGTTGGTTTCTGTACATTACTAGGTAATTTCCATATTCTCATCTTGATCAAACCCCTACAGTGGGCATGATATAAATAGGATATGATAAATGAGAGAAATCGGACAGAGGAGTCCAATGCAAAAGCACCCACAGACAATAATCACTCTAACAGAGATAAGTGAGCCATGATCCAACCAGCATGCCAAGTAGGGCTGCACAGAGAAGAGGTCTTTCTACAGGCTTGAGAGTCAAGGATACACTATTTACATGCGTTTCAACCAGGTGAGGGAAGAGCGTGTACTAAGCCCTGGTCACATGAATGTGCTGGTCTATACTTGAAAGTGGCTCAGAGGGCTGAGGTAAAGAAGTGAGGCAGCAACCTAGGCTGGAAAGGGCCTATTATGGGCTGCCATACAGTATGAACTTCAGCTGGAGAAAGTAGAAGTCCAAAGTAGTCCAAGCAGAAGAGTTCAATAATCAGTTTCTCAGAAAGGTAAGAGTGCAGCTGCGTAAGAGGCCCCAGATCAACAATTACTCACGGACTCTATGTGCCAAGCAAAGTAACAAGAGCTCATCATGCATTATTCTTACAACAGGCCTGGTTCTCCCACTCTATAGGCAAGGACAAAGTTTAATGAGATTAAATGACTTGTCTAAGGTATCAGCTAGGAGTGGCAGAGCTAGGACTCAGACCAAGCTCTGATTCTGATGCTTGTGCTCAAAGGAGAAGAAGAAGGGGGATCACAGACAGGAAAAGCAGCAGACAGGCCACTGGCCTGGCCCAGCAAAGACAAGGGAGTCTGAACCAGGGCAAGGAAAGTGGCACTTGTATAGCCAGGCATATTTCAATAGCCAGGAGCTTCAGTTTTAGCAAATCGATCCTGAATGCATTAAAGGATATTTCAGAGGAAGGATTGATTCTCTAAAAACTTGAAAGAATGCTCCAACTATGTGTTAACTTAGAAACACAAGTCTACAGCCTGACCAGGAGGTAGTGCAGTGGATAGAGCATCGGACTGGGATGCAGAGGAACCAGGTTCAAAACCCCAAGGTCGCTAGCTTGAGCACGGGGTTGGTGGCTTGAGCATGGGATCAGGGAGATGACCCCATGGTCACTGGCTTGAGCCCAAAGGTCACGGGCTTGAGCAAGGGGTCACTTGCTCTGCTGTAGCACTCTGATCAAGGCACATATGAGAAAGCAAAACATGAACAAATAAGGAACTGCAACAAAAAATTGATGCTTCTCATCTCTCTTCCTTCCTGTCTGTCTCTATCTGTTCCTCTCTCTGACTCTGTCTCTGCCCCCCGCCAAAAAACAAACAAACAAAAAATGAAACAAAAATCACAGAAGTCTATAAACAAACATTTTTTATGGCAAAAAGTATAACACATATCTTAAGCCTCATGAGCAAAAATGTCTTCAAATCTTGGTATAACTCAGTAGAAAACATCCTTGCATATCCTAAACCAGTGGGCACACAACCATGCTAGGATGACTTAATAGTAAAACAAAACTACAGCAGAAAGGGAAAAGAAGTGCTGGCAAGAACGTGAAGAAATCAGAACTCTCATACGTTGCCAGTGGGAATGTTAGTGGGGCAGCCACTGTGAAAAATACCTTGGCGGTTACTTGAAAAGTTAAACATAGGATTATCATATGACCCAGAAGTTCCACTTCTAGGTACATATGCAAAATAACTGAAAGCAGAGATTCAAACAGATTGTGTGGGCCCATGTTCACTGCAGCATTACTCACAATAGCAAAAGGTAGAAATAACCCAAGCACCTATCAACAGATTACTGGGTAAACATATAATATATTTCATACATACAATGGAAAGTTATGCTGTTATAAAAATAAAGTAAGGAATACTACTCAGCCATAAGAAATGATGACATCGGATCATTTATAACAAAATGGATGGACCTTGATAACATTATACGGAGTGAAATAAGTAAATCAGAAAAAAAGAAAAACTGAGAACAGCACGATTACATACATAGGTGGGACATAAAAGTGAGACTATGAGACATGGACAAGAGAGTGGTGGTTATGGGATGGGGAGAGGGAGGGAAGGATGGGATAGGGAGGAGGGGAGGGACACAGGGAAAACCAGATAGAAGGTGACAGAGGACAATTTGACTTTGGGTGACGGGTATGCAACACAATTGAATGATAAGATAACCTGGAGATGTTTTCATTGTACATATGTACCCTGATTTATTGCTGTCACCCCATTAGAATTAATAATAATAAAATATAAAAAATAAAAAAAATAAAGTAAAATTCTGATACATGATGAACCTTGGAAAAATTCTGCTAAATGAAATAATCGAGATACAAAAGGAAAAATATCATGTGATTCCACTTGTATGAGCTATCTAGAATAGGCAAATTCATAGACACAGAAAGTAGATTAGAAGTTACCAGGGCATGGGGTGAAGGTACAGCCAGTTATTGCTTAAAATGGTTAGAGTCTCTATTTGGGAGGATAGAAGGTTTTGGGAATTGACAGAGCCAATGGTTACACAACGTTGTGAAAGTACTTATGTCACTGAATTGTACATCTAAAAATAGTTAAAATGGCAAATTCTGTGTTATACCTATGTTACTATGATTAAAATCATTATCTCCCATCCTAAGAGAAACAAGAACAAAAACAAAACAAAACAAAAAACGAATGTGGAGAATTGCTTCAACCACTGCCAGAAAGAATAAATGCAACCTTTCCTGTCTGCTGACCTAAGTCAAACTAGGCCTTGTGCTAAGTAAGAATGACAATATATGCGAATGAATCTAGGACTAGATACCTTCAAAATAGGCCATTTAACATACTTCCATGACTTCTTACGACCTACAAGCTAATATTTAAACTATCTTAGAGGAGAAACAGGCCTTTCATAATCTGTTTTCTCCTTACCTGTCCAAGTCCAACCTCATCTCCTACATCGCCTCTGCTTTCTATAACGTCATGCTCCAGGGATAGTGAAGAGTACAAGGACATGCCAGGTGCGCTCATATCTGTGTCTTTGCCCATGCTCTGCTACGTGCTTGTAAAGCACTCATGCCCATCCTCAGCCCATCTCCAACTTTTATCATCTAGCAAATTAATCTAACCTCAGGTTTCAATTCCATGCAGCCTTCCCCAGATTTTGGAAGCTCTTTACGCACAGCCCACTGCCTGTATTGATAGTTTTGTAACAGCAATTACAATATTCTGTTTATTTGCATGTATATATTCTACTAGACTGTTATTTTGTTGAAAACAATAATATGCCACTTCATTTCTCTCTGAAGGGACTATATTCCACAAGTGGTTCTTTAATAAGCAGGCAAGACACTGACTCCAGCACTCAGAAGGGGAGTGAAGACTCACCCTCCAAACTCTAATGACACAGCCACTCATTGGTGCCTCCTCAGAGTCCTTCAGTGGACACCAAATTTCAGTATGAATACCAGGTATTAAGTAAAGTGTAAAGAAGTCAAAGTCAGATGGGGTGGTAGTAAAAAAAAATAGTGAAGGAATCAAGACGTACAAATTGACAGTTCAGAATAGTCAGGGGGATATAAAGTACAGCAGAGGGAAGATAATGAATTATATTGTAACAACTATGTATGGGCCCAGGTGGGTTCTTGAATATCGAGTAGGACCACTCTAAAGCACATGCTTATCTAACCACTATGTTGTACATCTGAAATAATACAGAATATTGAATGTA
The DNA here is from genome assembly GCA_037038555.1 of Rhynchonycteris naso. Lineage (NCBI taxonomy): Eukaryota > Metazoa > Chordata > Mammalia > Chiroptera > Emballonuridae > Rhynchonycteris > Rhynchonycteris naso. The sequence goes on along the minus strand of CM072999.1, from coordinate 84,997,687 downwards.
AACTGTAACTGAACCATAAAAAAATAAAAAAGGAAGTCTGGGCAGACAAGCTAAGTGCAGAGACTTGGGAGAGGGTACCCAAGAAGGCCAAGGCACTGACAACCCCAGGGCAGCCTGGCTGCCTCCTCTGGGGTGGAGGCCTGACCCAGATCCAGAGAAAAAGAAAGAAACATTATGTTTATCAATAAAAAAATCAAACAGTCAAAGTCAGAAGAGCTGTAAAGAATTACCCACAGCCGTGGGGCTATCAACACTCCACACAATTTGAAACCCAAAGAGGTTTTCTGAGAAGGCAAATGAGAAGCAGTTTATTGAAAACGTGCTGCCTGTGGGATAGGACTGTCCGATTACAAAGTCGGGCTGCGGCTGCCCTGCAACAAAGGGAAACAAAATCCAAAGGTGAAGAACAAAAGCGCTAGGAATCATCCACTACTACCCACTTCCAGTAGGTAACGTCATCACTTTTGTCACAAAATAGGCCTGCTTCCAAACAGAAGAGCTTCCACCTCATACGTGACTAAATCAAACCTCCTTGAATATCCACCCATTTTCTTTGTTCTGCTTCTAAATTGGGTTACTATTATAAAATTCTACCTAAGGAGTGGAATGGATACAAATAGGGGGTTCCCCAGTCATCAGAAAGATAAATCTCTGCATAAATAAATGAACACACTGATACTCTGACAAACTCCCATGTATTTCGGTCAACAGGTTTAGAGCCTAATCAGCCCTACATGAATATAATTAAGAATGAGCATTTAGTTCTTCAGGTTTAAGAATTGCAACATAAGGAATGACCTAGTCCCAGGTTATAACACTCTTTATGGCTGGAGGGGCGGTTAGATTAAGCAAGACTTCTTTCCAGTCACCTCCTTTCCTCCTCCCCTTCCAGGGACTGCCCTTTCCATCATTTATCTAACTCTAGTTCTGCTCAATTTTTGTTTACCTACAACTCTCATTTATGCCATTATTTCACTTGGGAAACTCAATCCACATCCCTAATAGCTAGTTTGAAAGTAAACATTTGACCACTTACAAGTTAAAGTCTACTAAGTACCCCTGGTCTGCTCAGACAGGGACAACTACTCAAGATGTGTTAACTGAATTTCTACCTCCCCTGTGCTACTGCTCTGGGCCTGACGGTGAAATCTCATTGCCAGAACCTCTGCAGAACTGAGAACGAAACACGCATATAAGAATCTCATTCTTGTGCTTCTTCGGAGCTTCTTGTTATCATTAATCTGAGGGGAAGGGTGACCACTGCTCCAGCATGGCTGACTGGGTCCCTACCCAGCACTTGGAAATGACAGGTGTCCTGATCTTATCTTATGAAAGCGCCACCTGACACCACAGCAGGTGCCTTGCTGGTCTTCAGAGGCATCCCAAAAAGAAACACTGTCCTCTGTCATGACTGAGTCCTCAGTGGACTCTCTGAGAAGTTGACCTAAAGGTCATGCCACATTTCATCAGAACTTCAGAGGCTTTCAAAGTGCTCATTTTAGTGAGGACGTGGCTTGGCTGAGACCGAAGGCTCACACATCCAGGGCCAGAGAAGGCTCACATCTGTCCTTCAACAAGTCTACTTCATAAGTCCTCACTCAGATGCTCCCAGTCTCTCCCACTGCAAGGCTGGACCCATGTTGTCTCTGATGCCACAGCAAGGAAAGATAGCCAGGTCCCCAGGAGGGCTAAAGTCCTAGGTTTCAACTCTGGTTCCCTGACTTAACCCCAGGTGTGACTCTGAGACTGTTATTCACTCCTCTGAGCCTCTGCAGGTCCAGTTTGAACACATGCATATAAATACTTGAAAAGTTGGCCTAAAAAAGAGCACTAGTAAGAACTGATTATTACAACTGTAAAGGCCAGAAACTTGAACTTGACTAATTACTTAAGATGGATTCATGAGCCTGACTCTCCCCCCTTTGCTGCCCCTGTGCCTACTCTCACTACTGACTGGGCTGGATTACATGTTAATTTATCCATTCTGACTGCTGGGGGAGCTCTGGAGACTTGAAGCAACAAGGAGACTCAGCTCAGCAGGGTCCCCTGGAGACAGAGGTCGAGGCCAAGCTCACAGAAGCAATCTCAGTAAAAACACTATTGACTTAAGTCAAAAGACTTTAAATTGCCATTTTTGCAAGAATGGGTTCTGTTTATTCTGTAGTTAAATAAAAAATAAAAAGGGTTACACTGTTCACTCAGGAGTGATGTGAAAATATGACGGCAATTCAAAGCCTCAGATACCTCTGAGTCCTTTTACACTGTGGCTGTTTTGTGCTTATTGTAACAAGGAAAACACTTTTCACAGTCTTGTGGTTTTGAAATGAGATGTGCTTCTCATGTTGCTCTGTTGTTTTTAATTTATTGAATTGTAAGCATAAACTTCTAGACACCAGCAATTCTGTGAAATGTAATGGGTTCAGCCTGATTAGAGGAACTTAGAAAAGCAGGTGAAAGTTGACACAATTTACAATATCCCTGTGCCCCCCAGCCCCGATTAACCCTTCCCGCCCATAGTTCAAGTGCTTGATTTACTGAAGCTCCTTTTTTATGGGACGGCTTTATCGACATGTAATTCACATGCCAGAAAGCCATCCTTTTAAAGTGTACAATTTAGTGGTTTTGGTAAGTTCACATGAAGTGTGCAATTGTCACTACCATCTAGTCTTAAAATATTTACATCACCTCCAAGAGAAATGCCAGGTCTGTGGGCAGGCAGTCCCCATTCCACCCTCTCCCCCACCTCTGGCAACCACTAATCTACTTTCTGTCTCTATGAATCTGCCTATTGTAGACATTTCTTTCTACAAGTGAAACATAAAAAATTTGTCCTTTGTAACTGCTACTGAAGCTCCTGTCCAATCTCTGCTGCGTGCCCTTCTCCCACTGCTCTTCCCTCACACGGTGCAGGTGGGTGCCTTAGGGTTCCTTCAGGCGCTCACACACCCCCTCTCCCGCTGCTGTCTGGGTAACACAGCCCCTCCAAAGGCTTTGATTCTTTTGCCAAAGCCTCAGATCTTTACTTCCAGCCTCATCGCTCAAACAGGCTTCTGGTCTATATACAGTGTGTCCGTAAAGTCATGGTGCACTGCTTCCCTGTGACCGGTCAAAAGTGCACCATGACTTTACGGACACACTGTATTCACTTCCTCCTGAGCAGCTCTTCTTAAATTTCTCAGAACTCATGTAAAGTTAAAGGTGTCTAAGAGTGAGCCATTATCTCCTGTCACCCCTCGCAGCCACCACCTCCTCCTCCAGGGTTCCTCACCTCCCCATTTAGCGGGCTTTTGGAATCAGAAGCCCTACATCCTCCTTGAAGCCTTTTGCTCCACATTCAGTTATCACCAAGCCCCATTATATCTTTCCCAAATCATCCAGTTTATGTTCATTCTCAGTGCAATCTTCCTGGTCCAGACCCAGACTTTCGATCAGGAGTGTGAACAAACTCCAGATTGATCTCTGCCTTTAGTCTTGTCTCCTTCCGACCTATCAATACCCCCAGAGTGACTAATTAGAAACAGCCCTGATGGATAAATTCCTGTACCTAAGCCCTTCCCATACCTGAGGCAGCCTGCAAAACCTTACAGCTGCTCTCTGCCTCTTTCTCCAGTCTCATCAACACCACTCCCAACTTTAAAATTCAGCTTTAAGTTTCTCCTCCCACTCACTAATTGTCTTACTTCCAGACCTGTGCTCTGGACAGAAGAAGAACAGGTGAATCCCTCCTGTCAATCTCCCCCAATGCTTTCCCTTTTTGACCTGGCTAACCTTGTCTGGTCTCACTTAGTCATCTTCTCAAGGCCATTCTCCCTAACTGAGCACCACTCCCAAGAGAAGGTTAGCCCTGAATGGGTTTGTTAGAGCATCATCCTCATGCGCCAAGATTGTGGGTTCAATTCCCAGTCAGGGCATGTAGAAGAATCAACCAATAAATGCATAAATAAGTGGAACAACTAATTGATGTTTCTCTCTCTCTCTCCTCTAATCAACATATAATAAAAAAAAAAAGGTTAGAGCCTCTTCTTTTTTGTTCCTATGACATCTTGTATTGCTGCCATCATAGTATTTTTCATATAATTTGAATCACCTGTTTACTTGCTTCTGTCTCCCACTGCCGTGAGCTCTGTAGTGGCAGGGTCGTGTTTGCCATTCCCAGCATGCCCAGTCTCAGCACACTGCCTGGCACACCACAGGTGCTTGGAACACGCCCAGAATGGCAGCAATGAATGGGCCTGGTGGGATTTCATTTTGCCAATGGTGGGTGTTAATTCGGGATATTTTTGCTTTTTTCCTTTTCCTACCCAGGCATACTTCATTCTGGACCTTATCAGAAGCAGACAGATTCCTTTCTCAGAAGGTAGGCAAGGCAGTAGCCAAACAATGCAAACATTGGTTCAATTTTTAAGATTTAATTTATTTTTTCTTCCCAAAGAAAAGGATAAGAACATGCTGCATATTTAGAGACCTGATTCTCCTGCTCCACCTGTCCCTGACCTGCTTTGCTGAAACTATTTTGTGCTTTAACTTCCTCTTGTACAAAATGAGGACAATAACTTCTATCTTATCAGTCTATTACAAGAACAAATAAGAAGAGATGGGATGGTACCTCAACTCTGAAAAGAATGGCCTACAAGAAATCCAACCAGTTTGCTTTACTCTTATATGCCATTAAAACACATTAGCTAAACTTAAACACCCACACAAGTAACATTACACACAAGAATGGATTAAGCTTTGTGGGGGCATATACACAGGGCCCTGAGATTGAGACCCCTGGGTCACCTGAATACCCAGCCTCCTCACACTGTGATTCTTCTATCTCTGGGTTGCTTGGCTGTAAGTAGGAAGGAACCACCAATTTTTTTCTCTCTTGTTGGATAAGTAACACATCCATTTCCCCTACCCACCCTGTATGCAACTCAAATTCTTGAGGACCAGGCTGGATTCTTCAAGGGAGAAAGTGTCATTAGGGTAACATATTAAGGACGGCTGTGGAAAGTCACCTATTGTCTGATAAATTCATAATTATAGGCTGCATCTCCAATCCTTTAAAGGCACCACAACAATCTCTTAGCTTTTAATTCTGCTGGTGGAGAGGAAGACTAAATCATTTAGGAGGCCAGCTGTGTTGTACTTCAGCTGCAAAACATGAAAGTTCTCAAGTGTGCTTGGCATATATTCTGAGCTGAAGCACACGCTGCTTCTGTAGGCAAAACGTTTCTTTACTGCAGATGCCTGGTAAAGCGACTGGGGACTGGAGGCACATGCATCCAGAGACACCGGCTCCCTCTCTGATGAGGGATCCTGTGTGTCACTCTTTCCTTCTGCCTCACGGCTTGTAAATAGGTACCCATTCAACTTAGAACTGTTCCACCACAACATTATGAATTAAAAGGAGTCTTAGCAACAACCAGATCTAATGCCGAAGTTTTGTAGATTAAAAAAAAAAGTAAAAAAAGCCCAGAAAGTGTGAGCATTCTACATGGTCATATTGTCTGTCAGGTTGAGATAGTATTTCCATTAAGTTTGATAGAGCCCTTCACCAGAAAGACACTTTATTTCCATATGTCTTTTCAATCTCAAGTCCAAAGAAAAGAGGTGGGGAGGACAGGAGCTCAGAGTTTCTGATTAGACAGTAGAATCTAATGTCCAGTGCTAACTATTCTACTTGCCAAGGTTGTTCCCAGCCCCGGCCCCAGGGGAAGTCCACAGCAAGCAGAAACAGGACGAACGTCTCTACGATGCTTGTTGCAAGTTAGAGAATTGAAAGTCTGTGCGCTCTGTTACAAAAAGTGATAAAACAGAGTGTTTCTAAAACAGATCATCACAGTGGTTTTTTCAAATTTGATTTCTTCCTTTTACCTAATTCTTGATTCCTACTCCGTGCCTATGTCTCCTCAGGACTTTCTCCACTCTTTCTCCTTGCTCTTATATCTGTACTCTTTTTCTCCGTAGGGTCCTATCCATCTGCATTTCTCATCATGGAGCAGACATAGCAGGATGACTGTGCACCACTCCCATGCCCTCCCACCACAGGCTGCTCACCTTTCTGCCTCTTTCTGAACCTTCAAGCTTTTAGAAATAAAGAGTCATCTATCCTCAGAGCTTCTTTTTCCTTACCTCCATTCACTTACCAACTCACTGCATTCTGGCTTCTGCCCTCACCATGCTAACAGACTGCCCTATTTCCTCAAAGCACCTCAACTTCCAAATTCTGTTTTCTTCATTACCTAAATATTCTGGGAATGTATAAATTCGTCTTCATGCCTAGTCAGTATCTGAAATTAAGGCTCTCATGTCTCTTGACAATCATCTCATACCTGAGGGCTTCTTTCTGTCTTTGCCTTTCCCAGTGAAACAATTATACTGCTTTCTGAACTGTCTTAAAATACAAATCTGATGCCACCTCCAGCTTGAAAACCTGCAGTGCCATATCACTTTAGCCTAGCTTATTTTATAGGATATGTTCTATGGGATAAAGTCCAGTTTCCCCAATCCGTCCTTCTTGCTAGAATCAACTTTATCCAGCTCTTTCATGTCTTGCTATCTTTCTGTATGCCTTTCTTGCTACCTAAAACATGCCCTTTCTATTTTCTCCACCCATTCTATTTCTACTTTTCCTTTAAAGTCCAGTTCAAGTGTCAATACCTCCCTGAAGGCCTCCTCACTCCCTGGCTTACAGTGGCCATTCCCTGTCTCATAGTCGTTGCAGCTCCCACGCAACAGAACTCTGCTCTATGACAACACTTAACATACTGCACTGTAATCACTATTGTGAAAAGAACACTATTCCACCTACCAAACAGCAGGGCTCTTCACTGATGAGTTAACAGTTCTCTACTTGGTTTTCAAAGTTTTTTCATGTTGGTCTGGAAACCACACTTGCCATAGCATAGATAGTATCTCTTTCTAATGTTCATCCTTGGAGAAGGTTGCTAAAATATGATAATCACTTGCCTGAGACATAAATCTTTGGGGAATAATCATCTAAATTAGTGAGAAGAGTTTTGGGAGAATACAGATGTGGTTTTACCAAGTTTCCTGTTACCTTTCTTGTCTTGCAGTACATAACAACCTCTCCCTTGACACCACCAGAAAAACAAATGGTGACATAAACACCTCATTTTTTTTCCTCAAAAGAATAGAGTCATTTGATCTATGAAAAATGTTCTCTGTACTAAAGATCGTAATTATAAAAATGGTATGCATGTCTTACTTTCTTTCTTATTATCTTTCTTTCTCCTTCCTTCTTTCCTTCCTTCTTTCCTTCCTTCCTTCCTTCCTTCCTTCCTTCCTTCCTTCCTTCCTCCCTCCCTCCCTCCCTTCCTTCCTTCCAGGAGGGGAGATAGTGAGACAGATTTCTGCATGTGCCCCGACCAGAAACAATCCAGCAACCTCTGTCTGAGGCTGAAGCTCAAATCAACTGAGCTATTTTTAGAGCTTGAGACTGATGTGCTTATGCTTAGACCAACAAAGCTATCCTCAGCACCTGGGGCCAACACTCAAACCAGTCGAGCCACTGACTGTGAGAGGGGAAAAGAGAGAGAAGAGGAGAGGAGCAGATGATCACTTCTCTTATTCTCTTGTGTACTCTGACCAGGAATCAAACCCAGGATGTCCATAAGCTCTATCCACTGAGCCAACCGGGCAGGGCCACATTTGCCATTCAGGTCAAGAGACAAGCAGACCATTCCTAGTCCCCCAAAGAATACAACAATAAAAAGATGGAGACACCAGCCCAGGAAATCTTGTTTTCTTGAACAGAATCTTTTTCTCTTGATCAAGACTCAACCCCAGCTGCCTCCCTCCAGGGAGCCTGGCTTTCCTCCCCCTTTCCCTGAGACAAATGCCTGCAAACTTGGTTTTCTCCATTTAACAAGCAAATTTGTTTGCAAACAGGAAGCTGCTGAAGTGGGAGGGTGTGAAACAGGCAAACCGGAGGACAGTTCTGAAAATGTGACAGTGGAGTAGGAGCTTGATTTAGCCACACTGCTCAGCTTCAGGGTTACAACCAAACCCGTGCAGCCCCAGTGGTGCAGGAACAGGCTCCTGTCCGATCCCCCTGAGCCCTGGTGACACACTCTAGGGCCTGAAGGAAAACCATGGGGCTTTTCTCTCCTTTCGCCAGAGGGCAGGGAGCCTTCTGCCAACAAACATAGACGGTGGTTAGGGTGGCTGCAATGTGATCCTCCTGGTGACAGCCATGCTATCTGATGGAAGTTCACACACCACCACCTGCTGCCTCTCTCAGGGCCTTAAAAAGAGCCAGAGTTTCCGCAGTCAGCTTGCTCTCTGGGGAGGAGTGGCATCAGAGCCCAGATCCAGCTCAGGAACATACCTCTGGCACTTGGAAGAGGTCACCAGCAAGTCAGTTCCCAGAACAACCCGTGGCCTTCCAAGTCTCAGGCCAAAAGGGTTTATTAAATGAAAAAGCTGCATGCCTTCACCAGAAACTACTGAGTTCAGGAGCCCATAACTGTGCCTAAAAGGGAATGGGCCTATTTCATTTCAATGGCCATTTTATAATCTATATGCATAAGTAACTATTCTCAGCAATTTAGAAACTATTCACTAAGGAGCTTGCAGAATGGCAACAACAGGTGTAACTGACACACCAGACACATAAATTTGCTATTACATTCACAGTAATATGAGATCTCTTGACAGACAACTGTGACAAATTCTTTCTTGGGGGTTAATTTGGTCCTAAAATGTCTTCATGGAGCTAATTACTACTGAAAACATCCAAAAGGTAGGAGAGACAGACCAGATGTTTGCAGTGTCAGTTTTCCCGTTTCTAAATGTGTATTGCCAAGGCAGAGCCACGGCACAGTACGTGCAGAAGATCTGTTCAGAAACACAGTTTTCTAACAGAGACACTGCTGCTCAGAAAGCATGATCTTTTGTGAATGGGCAGTAAAGGAAATTAACTCTTAAGGTTAAAGTTGATGCTGTGGTAAGTTTTATGATTCAGATTTTGACAGCTATTCCAAACCAGTAAATAACTGGAAAAACCAAAAAAGAAATTATTTTGAAGACAGAACATGCCCAGGGAGGAGGTGGTTCTGTTTAATCCCCTGCATGAATCCTTTCTAACCCAGCCTTGTATCTTATTCTTTCACATGTCCACATGTGACCACATAAACCCGTCACTATGTACATTTGAGTAGAATGTATAGATCCATTCGCTTCGATCCTTGCAATAACAAATATCTGTCTTCATAATTCTTAAAGGCAGGAAGCACATTTGCCTGCATCACTTAATACCCCCAAAATGCCAAGGTGAAGGCCACGTGTTGTATGGAGACAACAGTACATTCTTTAAATTAAATCAGGACATCTCATAGCTTTTCTCTAGGACTCAGCAAGACACCTGCAGCAATACGGAAGCAGACTTTTAAACAACCAGAGCAAGAAAAGCCTAGGCATGGAGGGTAAGGGGTAGGATGCCAGGAGACCAGCTTCTGGACCAGGGCTGGGTGGTGGCAATGGGACCCTGCTGGGCCCTCCACCCCCTGCTGTGCTGTGTATGGGGCAGGGAGGACACCACTCCTCTCACTCCAAAGCTGAAAGAAGCAGCTTCTCTGAGAGATCCTTACATCTTAATTCCAACTCTCTCTGGCAATTAGATGAACATAAGGCAACAGGAACACACAGACTGTTCACTGCTTTCTGAGTAGTTGGCTTTCTCTGCCTGATAAGCGTTTCTTCTTTAATCTATTATGGATGGTTGGTCCTGTGTTTGAATAATGAGGATGAACGTCAGTGATAAAATGTTTGTCTACACTTCTAACAACTCATTTTCAATATCCTGACACGGAGTGAATAATTAATTTCCATGACGGAGGCTACCTGCCTGTTCATTTCAATGAATCTCAACGATTCCAAATTAGAGAGTTCAGGCCCTGTCAAGTCAAGTGTTCCAAAGAAGCAAAGCATCGTGTTCGGTTATTTAAAAATACATGAGGAGCAATAACGCCACCAAGTCTGATGAGCTAGCAGATCAGGCCAAATATCTGCTTAATCAGTGCTGTGACGTGCATTCCCTGGGCGCTGCGTTCTGTGAGCTTTTGCTGCTAACAGTTCCTCTGGACATCATTTACCTCCGTACCCAGATTGTGTTTCTGCAGGGAGGTGGACAACTGTTCTATGCACAACATCAAACAGTGAAAGAAAGGAAACAGGCTCTTTTAACTTGACCTCCACATTTTGGGGGTTTATACCTGCTTTGGACTGTTCTAAGCTAGGAACATAATCCCAGGATCACTGGAGCCTGGCTCTTTCCGGAGTCGCTCAGGTAACAATCCTCTTCCTGTCCAGACCCTCATAGTCTACATGATAAATTCTTGATTCCCTCCAAGGGGTGGGTCTTAATTTAGCTTTTTTTCTTTCTTTACACCTCTGGCCACCATGAAAAAAAAGGACAAGATTTTCTCCCAATTGAAACAATAACAGCAAAAAAAAAAAAGTATATGAAATGAAGGTTTTCAAGACACTAGACATCAGGCATTAAAGGCTGGTGAGCCCTATATCTCTCCTAGCTTTCTGCCTGGGTGGCTAGGATCTGGTTGGGAAGTGGGAAGGGGATGCCCAGGGGAAGCCTGAGTGAAGGAGACAGAACTAGGAATCCGGACTGACCCAAAGCAGCTCGACTTAATAAGATAGAGTGCCTGAGAGGTGAAAGCAGCACAGAGAGGTGACTCTGAATACTGTCCCGGAACAAGAAAACCCATCCTGTATTACTAAGCAGAATGTAGTCACCTAGGCCATAGGCCCAGCAAACCAGATAACTGGATGTTTTCTGCTTGTCACAGCTTGCAGACAGAAAGGTCAGCAGTCAAAAAGTAAGCCCCTGCTGCATTATGAAAAAGTAATGTTCAGGTTGTTTTCTTACTCCCAACTGGGAACGCATGCACAGAATGTGGATTTCCATCGAGTTTGTGAGGAGCCCATTTCTAAGGCATAGAGAACACTGAGTAAGTAGAGGACTATAAATTTGAAAGATCCATTTTCCATTCTACAGAAGCAGCAACGGAAGTTCAGACCAGAAATATGATAACTTTCAGTTCTGCCCAGTAGGGCTGCCAGATAAAATACAAAATGGTATGTAGCATTTGGGACATGCTTACACTCAAAAGTTAGTATTAATCTAAAATGCTGGGAGTACCTCTTTTTTTCTGAATCTGGAAACCCTAGTCCAGGCAAGGCTGTACAGAACAACACTGCTAGACTGGACTCTTCTGAGGGAACAGAGGAAGAGAGTACGCATGCTGCAGGAAACGCTTTCATGGTCACCAGACATACAACACATGATTTATCTGGAATCCAGGGGCCACACTGGGAGGAAATGCCTTTGTCTGGATTTTATGCTGCTGTTTTCTATAGAGCCCACAATTTTTTTTAAGTGAGAGGAGGGGAGATAGACAGACTCCTGCATGTACCGCAACCAGGATCCACCCAGCAAGCCCTGTCTGGGGCCGACAGACCAACCGAGCTATCCTTAGGATCAGGGGCTGACACAAATCAGATGGTCACTTCTAATGTATGCCCTGACCTGAGATGGAACCTAGGATGTCCAGACTCCGAGCCAAGGCTCTATCCACTAAGCCAAGTGGCCAGCTTGGCCCCACCATTTTCTCTTTGCTCATAAACTCCACTACCATAGATCGAGGGTTCTACTAAGCTAGCATGAAGCTATGAGATTCCCATCCAACTTCAATGAATGGCACAACATCAAAGTTACCCTCCTCAGGTCCTGGTATCAGGGTAAAATGACATGTCACCTCTCCTGTGCTTTCCTACATCCCTCAGAGTACAAGCCAGCAGCCTCACAGTGGCCTCCAGCCTGGTTCCCACGATCCCCCTGCTGTTCCTCTGTGACGCTGAGCACGACCTACCTCAGGGCCATGCTCGGCTTGTTGTTTTTGCCTGAAACTCTCCCTGCAGAGATCTCTAAGGCTCACTCTCTCTTCTCCACCAGGCTATAATCCAGTGAGGCTTCTCTCCCCTGCCACACCCCCCTCCCCGCAACCTATCCCTGTTGCCCTGTTTAATTCTCTTCCAACACATACATTTATTTGCTTAGTTACTGTCACTCTCTTGCCAGTCCTCAAACAGTCTATTAGGGCAGGAACTTTGCTTTGTTCATTGATGTATCCTCAAAACCTAGAATCAAACCCGGCAAACATTTGAAATTCAAGGAACACTTATTGAAGGGATCAATGAATTGGCTGAGATGCTTCTCTACTCTTTCAGTTGTGTCCAGACTGATTCTTCAGAACTCAGGGCTGGAGGCTATAGCCTGAAACAGACTAGGTGGCTGCCTATACTGTATTATTTGAGAATTTACAGGGCAGGGTTACCTGATCCCCAAATAGAGATCTTCTGCCCATTGTTTCATGGTAATCCCTGTTTTTAAAATTGAATCTATTGGGTAACATTGGTTAATAAAATTATATAGGTTTCAGGTCTACCATTCAATAACAAACTATCTGTACATTGTACTCTGTTCACCACCCCAAGTGAAGTCTCCTTCCATCAGCCTTTATTCCCCCTTTACCCTCTCTCACCTCCCCCTCCCCTTTCCCTCTGAGGATCACCACAGTGCTGTCTGTGACTGTTTTATTCTTTGCTTGATCCCTTCACCTTTTTTACAGCAGCCCCCCCCCCATCACCACCACCACCACCACACACACACAGCTCATGGTAGCTCTTTATTTCTTGGCCCTTAAAAGCTTATCTTTGAAAAAATCTCCAGTGGCAATGTTCTTAGGAGGCAAATACATCTCATTTGGTCAACATGTTCACTGTCAGGATAATGTGAACAGATCCCAGAAAGAGGTTTGATGGACGCGGGGTAAGGGTACAGGTGGAGGAAAAAGGGTTGGAGGATTCCTGAAAGCAGACCTGGGACACCCAAAGGCCCGGCTGTCTGGCCAAAGGGAGCCAGCCTATCTGTTACCAGTCGATGCACTCCGTGAGAATCCTTCCTCCTCAGTCACATATCTCATCAGAGAAAGTGGTAAGGAGAAGAAAGCATTTCTTGGGCATCCAGCGAGACTCCTTTTCCCATGTATCCATGCCAAGGCACAGAGAGTGCTCTAATGAACCACTCTGATACTCCTGCCAGCCCAACTTCCTTTCCAGACACACAGGTGAGCTGGCAACTCAGATTGAATTGCCAGAGTAACACATCCTTCTGGGTCCTCTGCTTAGTTCAGGGGTAAGCACATGACCTAAATAGGGCCAAGAAGGGTCCTTTTCAGAACAAATATGGATGACGAAGAGAGGAATACATTCTTTTCTCCAGATAAGTATAGTATTATCATTGCTATCGTCTCAGTGGGACAACCAGGGCTTCTTAAGGTTGCCATTTCCCCAAGTCACACAGCTAATTAGTTACAGAACCAGGATACATTCTCAACAGTGGTGAGGATGCTATGGGCCAGGGGCTACTGTGGGTCTCTTTGCCCTGATAGAGAGAACCTGCCTGAAAATGGAGCAGAAGGCAGCAGAGCCAACCAGAGGAAGCACAGCTAAGTCCTGGTGACATCATTTAAATCTTCATATCAACTCGGTCTGAAGCCAACACCACTGCTGTGATTATCCATTTACATTAGCAAATACGTCTCTCTCTACAAGCTCATTTGAGTTGGGTTTCTGGCACGTACAACTCAAAGCACCATTAATGCACATCATAACTACCTACAGGCTTGAACTGCTTATATCAGAGAGGCATCAGTCTATCAAATGAGCTTACCAATATGCTTTCCACTGTAGGAACTATTTATTGAACACACAATATATACAAGCTGAAAGAATACATCAGCACACCAGAGAGATTTCGTGGTTCTCCAGATTTTTTCAACCATATTTCTTTCTACTATGAAAACAAGAGAAACCTCCCATGGTCCCAGAATCTTATCTGAGGCCTGGCATCTTAGCCAAATAACTCAGTTGAAAGGCCTCAGGAACATCCCTAGAGAGTGAACACAAGACCGTTTATAAGGTCATATCTTACCTGGGTAAGCTCCAAGCCACATACTCAATGAAGAGAGTCAGGAGAGTGGTTTAGAGCCTATCTCAGATGTCAGGACCATAGTCTTAAAGAATGAAAACGAGCATGGTTGCTTGCTCCCACCACTAAGATACCTCCTGTTCTGAAAATGCCCACCCAAGAAGACCAAAGTTCTCTTTTGTGTGTTTGATCCTACACACACACACACACAAAATCAAAACCTTTAATTCAGATAATTCATTATATATTTACAGTATTTCCATGAACATTATCTTACTGGGACAACCTGGAGGTGTTAGCTCTTCTATCTGCCAAAGAAGACTACCAAGACTAACAAGGTTGCCATTTGCCCGGGGTCACACAGCTAGTTAGTTACAGAACCAGGACTTAACTTAGGTCACCTGACTTAAGAATTCATGCTCTTTTTGTTCCATTTCCAAGTTTCCCCAGGACACTGGAAGTCTGATACTGAAAACAAACAAACAAATAGATGTTTCAACATAAAGATTATATGCATAGATTAAAGATTTATGTTTTATCTGCAAGAACAAAAATTAGTCTACAGCTTTCAACAATCAATTAGTGTCAGTCTTGTTTATACTTTTACTGTGAACTTTTAAGTATTTTTCATTTGTCTTAAGACTTTGCAATAATGGGTAATACTGTTCAGGGGTTTTGTTTTTTTGATAATTTGCTTGGTTTTTACACAATTAACAGTGATTCAAGTCTAGTGTTTTCTGATTTTGACAGTTAAAAATAATGACTAGCAGTAAATAGTCATTCTTCATTTAAAATCATAAACAGGAACCTATTTTGTTGACACATTAATTGTGTTAAATGAATTAAATACTTCAATCATAGCTGTGCCATGAACAACCAAGCAGCTGGCTAAAGAGTAATGGTCACCCAACGAACCAGAGTTTTGAAATCAGATCAACTTAATTTCTGGTCACAGTCCCACCCCCATTTGTGTGACTTTGGCCAAATTACTTAGCAGGTTTAAGGCCCATTGTTTTAATTGGTTAGGAAGGGATGACTATTTACCATGTCAAATTATTGTGAAAAGTAAATGAGCACATGAAGGTGTAAGTGTTCCATTAATGTGAGTCCTTTCCCTTTTAAGATCATCAATGTGTCATCATTTATAATCAACAGCATAAGCTGAGAAACAACAATGCAAGCAATATTTTTATTTTACATCCTGTCATCATTTCTACTATTGAAAGGCACCACTCCGCATGCAAGGGAACTGCCATTTTACCTCCCCATCGCCTCTAAAAGGGAGAGGCAACATGTGACCTGCTATAATATGCAGGAGAGAGCCATACAAAACAACTGTTTATCTCGGAGTTGATAAGATATTCCACATGCTTCCTGGCAATTGCATTTAGTTTTTACAACTTCTCTAAAATTATGGATGGCAAAGTATCTCTCTTCTGCCTGTAATTTGGAAACCACCCAATATTTACTTTAAGGACAACACAGCCAAATCCAACTAAGAGTCAAGATCTTTTGAGGAAATTGGGAAAAACAATGAACTGGGTTATGCACTTATTACCATTTAAGTTTAGTGTTGTATGTCACAGACATAGCAATATCAGAATATCATTATTAGTTATGAAGCTGATAGTAGACAGAACTATGACTATTAACTTCACTGAAAAAAAATGATTCATTTTATGTTTTCTAAAATTAAATTAATTTTCTAAATTAAAATTTTTTAAATTAAATTTAGGTTAGCACATCATACATATTTACTGAGAAGTCTTCAAGATTTCTCATGTCTAAATCAGTCGTTCCAGCCACTCATTCCCTTCTATACTGCTTCATAATAAAGATGCAATCAAAAATAAAATACCAAAGCAAAATGCCATTAAATAATTCTGTTTCAAGTCATTTGATGGTGCAGTTGGTCCCTCATGGCAGGTTCATGACTGGGTCAGAACTGCCCACCCATATCCCTCTGTGTTAAGCTCCACTGCCCACAGCTCTGCAACTGACACCCTGGTCAACATCATCGGTCTCAGCCCTATCAGAGATATGATTTCATAGCAACAAATAGTGCCAAGTCCAACTAAGACCTGAATAAAACACAAACCTGATATCCCAGCAGTAAATCTTCTGAGTCCCTGAAGCCCCTGCCTAAGGGCAGTTCTGGCTGACATGCTCTTAGTCTGTGCAGGATTTACACTGAATGGATCATCGTGGAGCTGGTGAACTAAGTCTAGCAGAGCTGTTTAATATTCAGCCTAGTATTAATAAAAACAACAACAGCCTGTCTGTATTTCCAGAATAATTCAAGCTTTAAAGTAGAGGTCTGGGTTAAGCTGAAGTATAAAGGATATTTATCTAGGCAAACTGTGACTCTATAATTCTGACCAAGCGCTAACCAGAATCACCAAGCACCTGGTTAATGCTTCTCACATATTTGATGCAACTGGTTTACGAAAGCCTCCTTTGTACCTTCAGCATTTGGGGAGTAAAAAATCAAATTAGGAAATCTAAATTTTATTGTTATTTACTAGTCAGACCACTTCCTGGTCTATAAAATGGAAACTGTTACAATATCCCTGTTCTATAAGGAAGGCACTTGTGAACAAGTCAACCACAGATGCAAATATAAATTCATTGGTCTTATTATTTCTTTTCTTAGTCTTATTATTTCTTTTCTATTTGATATTATTACAGAAATACCTTATTAGATATTGAACAAAAATATTTATGGCCCAGAAAACATTCTTTAAATTGATTTCCATTTCCTTTCCCTGAAACCAGCCTATCCCTAAATACCTTTGACCATCTCTGCAGAAGATCTGTGTCAATGCCTCTCTTCTCCATCCACAGCTTTTTAATAATCATGAGGAAGAACCTCACCTTTAACTAGTAGAGTGTACTGCCCTAAATAAGTGGTCCTTGGGCCTAGTATACAATCTTTTTAAAAAGTCTTTGTTGAAATTAATATGCATTCAGTTAGAAAATTTGAAAAGTGAAAAGGATACAAATATAAAGAGAGAAAATCAAATCACCAAAGTCCCCTACCCAGACATAATCATTATTAAAGTTTTGGTGGATATCATTCTAATTCACTGGGAAACAATGTTTTTCTCATTTTCTGGTGGATGAGGTTTTAGAAAGTTTTATATATATTTCTGCATTGCTGATTCCAAATCTGAAATCTGTTTTTTGGTGCATGCTCTAGTTTTTATGCAATTTTAATTTCTTTTTGTTACAGTTAATGGCATGCATTGGTTTTTTTTTTTTAAGTTTATTTTATTTTTATTTTATTCATTTTAGAGAGGAGACACAGAGTGAGAGAGAGAGAGAGAGAAAGAGAGAAAGGGGGGAGGAGCTGGAAGCATCAACTCCCATATGTGCCTTGACCGAATCAGTGCAGGGTTTTGAACTGGCGACCTCAGTGTTTCCAGGTCGACGCTTTATCCTCTGCGCCACCACAGGTCAGGCACATGCATTGGTTTTTAAATTGGAGTTAAAGGGCAATGACTCTTGGATTGAACATAATCACAAGGTAATTAATGTTTTACAAACATCACTTTTACATAATTATAGTTGTTTTTAAATATAAACAATTATTATCTCATAATAACACCCTCCTGTTTTGTTTTAAGATTGAATCATGGCTTCTTCGAGTAGGTGTAAATGTAAGAATAGTCCTGACACCTTCTGTTATATATGTGGCTGTTACACACTTCAACATCAAAGGTGCAATATTTCATCATTTGTGATAGTAAGAGATTTGGACCTATCAGAAAAAGTAGCTGAGTTATTAGCCTCCAGGCTTTAAGAAAATAATGTACTTCGCTGGTCAACTAAAGTATCCCATTTCAGGAAGTGTGAACAAGTTTTTGTGTACTTTTTTCCGAAGACAAACACTTTGTTTACTGTCATATCATTAGTCTTCTCAACCAGCTAGGTGTTACCACTTACAGTCCAACAGAATGGCGGATATTTCTTGACAGCTATAAACAGAGTCTAAAATGTGTTCTCCTACACAACGGTATTGTTTAGCAGCGGTCCAATTGGTTATTCAACTATTCTGTGATAACATTAAAATGACATAAAAATTGTCCTCGACTTTCTGAAGTATGAGGAGCATAACTGGATTATTTGTGTGGATCTGAAAATGGTAAATTTTCTGCTAGGACAACAGAGAGGTTTCTCAAAGTATCCTTGCTTTCTGTGTTTGTGGGACAGCCAAGCTCGGGAGAAACACTGGACACAGAAGGAGTGGCTGAAACGTAAAATTCTGGAAGTAGAGATGCAAAATATTGTGAATGAACCTGTAGTTAATAGAGACAGGATCATTTCTCCCTCACTTCACATCAAACTTGGCTTAATGAAGCAGTTTGTTCAGGCTTTGAATAGAGAAAGTGAATGCTTTCAACATATTATTTCTGCTTTTCCTGCCTTGTCTTTCGAGAAGATAAAAGCTGGTGTATTCGATGGACCTCAAATTAGAACTCTCATACGTGATGAAGAATTTGCCAGGAAGATGAATAAGGAGGAGAAAGCAGCATGGCAATCTTTTGTGGTAGTTACAAAGAACTTCCTTGGCAACAAAAAAGCAGAAAACTATGAATTTCTGGTTCAAAGGATGCTGTTGGCTTTCCGTGACATTGGATGTAACATGAGCATTAAGATTCACTTCCTGAACAGTCACCTTGATAAGTTTCCCGAAAATCTTGGCGCTGTTAGTGATGAGCAGGAAGAACGCTTTCATCAAGATCTGAAGACGATGGAAGAGCATTATCAGGGGAGATGGGACAGCAATATGATGGCAGACTACTGGTGGAGCATCAAACAAGATTGTCCTCAAGAAGTACACAAACGCAAGAGCTACGAACACAAATTTTTGCCTGAATATAATTTAAATAAGTTTTGTGCAAATTTTATGATAAAAATAAGTGTTTTAATATGTTCTATTTTGAAATTGTAGACCAATTCTGATGCAATTATATCTTTTAGTGTATTAGTGTATTTATTTCATTATATAAATTATTATATTTTTACGAAGATGATGCCCAAGAAGACATTCTACTTCATTATGTTAAACTAAATGTTGAAAATTTTACAATAAGATGAAAACCTAAAATCTTGAACTGAAAGAAAACTGTAGCTTACAGAGAAAAACTAATGTCAGATTTGAGATCAGCACACTCAAATTAGGTAACAACAAGTGTTTTTGTGGATGGAACAAAAATTTTGTTCCTCCGAGTTATTTAGATACAATTTTTAAAAAGAGGGAGAGAGCTATCAGAATAATTAATTCCAAGATGCTAAACAAATATAAGATTTACCACTCATATAAGAACCTTGTCAGGTGGGGCACATATTGCGAGATGTATCTTTCTTCAAAAATGTTAAACTATTGGAAAAGATTTGTAGTAGTCTTAAGGAAAAATATTTCTTAGTCTTCAAGAAATATGATAATCTTTTTCCACGTGGCATCACACTAAGTATTCTGTTTGATAACCCATTTCCTCAAGTAAAATATTGTGAACATTTAACCATATAAAATATTATTCTGCAGATCAGAAATTCTACCATATCCACATAATCATTTTAATGCTTATATAGTATTCAGCTGGGGAGACAGACAGAGCTGAATATAATCTCCAGAAGATG
Source organism: Rhynchonycteris naso (assembly GCA_037038555.1). NCBI lineage: Eukaryota > Metazoa > Chordata > Mammalia > Chiroptera > Emballonuridae > Rhynchonycteris > Rhynchonycteris naso. The sequence continues at coordinate 84,978,027 of CM072999.1, read as the reverse complement.
TGTTGCAGTTTACCAGGTGGCTTAAATCCATGTACTATATATAGTGTATTTGTAAAATCAGATACTTGAGACAACAAGAAAGTTACATCTACCCTAACCAAGGCTACTATTGCAAGGATAAAAGTAATAAGTTTTTGAATAATCTTTGAAAAGTTAAGAGTGCTCCACTGATGAATGGATAAAGTATATATTTTAAATTTATTTTTTACTTTCCTATTATTGTTGATGTTTAATATTATTTTATATTAGTTTCAGGTGTACAGCATAGTGGTAAGATAATTATGTAACTTACAGAGTAATCTCCCCAATAATTCAAGTACCCACTGCACACAATACATAATTACATATCTATACACAAACAATGGAATATTATTCAACCATAAAAAATAAAATCTTGCCATTTGTGACAACATAGATTAACCCTGAGGGCATTATGCTAAGAGAAGTAACTTATACAGAGAAAGACAAACACCATATGATCATTCTTATAGGTGGGATTCAAAAAATAATAGAGGAAGAATTGGTGGTTGCCAGAGATGTGGGGTAGATGAAATAGGTGAACTGCTTTGTTTGTTTGTTTTTTAGTTTAAATAAGTTAAATAATTTTTTAAAAAGTGTTGTATAAATGTTAATGCTGCCATCATCTGAAGAGAGGCATCCAGTGGTTTCTTAACTCTATTACCCTTCAGGATGGGTGTCCCAACAAAGCAGTACTGTTTCTAAGACCTCATGATAACTGAGCAGAGAACATTACTAAATACGACTCTCCAGGGCACAACTCTCCCACAGCAGAGGAAAAGCCCAGGGTAGCTAATGCCTTTATGTCCCGGGAAACAGAAAATTTCTCACAGAACCAACGGTTGTGTCAAAGTAACCTGATCACAAGGGTGGTGAAGGCACACAGCTGGCTATGCAAATTGTTTATGTACCTGCCCTGGGTGCCTTGCTTTCAGGTAGGTATGACTGACTCAAATAGGAGTTCAGAGAACAGGATTTAAAAAGGGGGGGAGGGATTACTGCCTGACCAGGCAGTGGCAACAGTGAATACAGGGTTGACCTAAGACACTGAGGACACAGGTTCAAAACTACATAGTCGCAGGCTTGAGCATGGGCTCATCTGGCTTGAGTGCAGGCTCACCAGCTTGAATGTGGGGTTGATGGCTTGAGCATGGGATCATAGACATGACCCCATGGTCGTTGGTTTGAGCCAAATGTCGCTGCCTTGAACAAGGGTTCAATGACTCAGCTGAAAGCCCCCGGTCAAGGCAGATATGAGGAAGCAATTAATGAGCAGCTAAGGTGCTGCAGCTATGAGCTGATGCTTCTCATCTCTCTCCCTTCCTGTCTGTCTGTCCCTGTCTATCTCTCCATCTCTCTATATATATAAAAGAAGGGGTACTAAAAACTTACAAGAGAAGGGGTACTAAAATTTACAAGAGTAGCTTTCCCATTCAGGTCATAGCTTTAAGGTGTTGAATTATGAGCTGGAGGGAAGAAAGGGAAGGACAATAATAACATTAGCAATACTGCTCCCCAATGGAAGCCAATTTTGTTTTAAGACTGAAAAACCAAGCACCTTTACTCTAACTACCTTACAGAATTGCCCCTTTCCCTTACCTGGTTCTGCACAGTTCCCCATGAGAGAGAACGGTCTCTATGGAGGAAGTACAAATTAGTGACAGAACTCAGCCTTCTGCAGCTTTCACAGACCTCTAAGCAGGAAATCACCCAGGGCTCCACCTGCTCTTCCCCAGCATGTGAATACTCAAGTGACAGGTCCAATCACTTATCATCATCATTGGGGGGTTGGGCTCTAAAGAAAAGGAAGTTATAAAGGGCAGCCTATAGGGCGAGTGGGAAGAAGGTGGTAGGTAGGTAGCGTTGGTCATTCAGTTTATTATCCAAATCAGGACACCTTCAAGAGTGAAAAGGTATGCTACCAGTAGTTATAAGACAATAACATAAACTGGGATGCTCCCAAGTTATGACTGGTTTCCTCAGTGTTAGAACATGCATTGATGTGCTTGTGTCTCACAAATATCTCTTGAGTGAAAGAATTCAGACACAATACAAACATAATTCCACTTAAATAAAGTTCAAAACATTGAAAACTTACCCATAGGGTTACAAGTCAGGTCAGAGGTTTCCTTGGGCGGCAGAGGTGAGAAGCGGAGGAGAGGAGAAAGGTATGGGAGGTGCATTGTTGATTCTTAATAATATTCAATTTCTTGTGCTGTGTGGGGGATAGACTTCATCGTGATTCATTGTACTGTTATTATACATGCACTTTTCTGTTTGTCCTTCAATATTAGAAGTTTATTAAAAAGGAAGAGTTAGGATTTGGTTATACATATATATGTATGTGTGTATATGTATCTCTATAGCTACAGTTATAACTGTAATGATATAGATAATATCTTTCTTTCAGGTTTACTTTACTTTCAGCTGCTCTGTCGCTTTCTCCCTACTGTGAGGTTGGGCAGATACAATAACTGTGGCTCACCAACAGCTCAGGAGGCCTTTTTGAATGCAGGGAAAGAGGGCTTGGCTCTGGATCCATTAATTTATTTGATCGTAACAATGTAGTCCTTAATAGTACTATAAATGTTGACCTAAAATTGATTAACAAGCAAATACAAATTATGTCATGTAAGTCTCACCGCATGTAGCTCTATTTCTCAGGTGAAGAAATAAAGACAGAAAAGGGAGGTCATGTATCAAAGGCAATGCCAGGACTTGGCCGAGGTGTGATAAGTCCTAAGGCCTGTGCTCTTTCTCATGCCATCTCCTGATTCTGCATTTACATCTGATGCTACAGTTGGGAGAAACGAAATGTTCTGCCTGGAAAACTATGAGCACACTCTGCGAGGCCAGTTCTGAGCATGCGATGGGCAGGTGGTTATTCCCATTGGCACCTAGGCACCCTGGCCACAAGACACTCTCCCATGTATGCGAGCCCCTCCATGGCAGGGTCTCAGTCTTATTGGAGACAGGTGACCAGGTCAAGTCTGCCCCTGTGGGTCTGCACCAGGCATCACCCCTCCGCATGCAATCCCTGCTCAGTGCCCTGAGGTTCTGTGGCTTTACGGTGCTCCTAATTCCACCACATCACTCTCACAGGAGGCAACCAAAGCCTCACTTGCCTGGGTAAGAACAGCATGGGACAAATACCTCTCCCCAAAGCCATATGCACAAAAAAATCTCTTGTTTTACATACAGTGAGACCAGTATGGATACACTCAGTTAACACCACCCACATTTCCAGTGACCTAATTACTGTGAACCCCTTTGACTCTGATCCCCATTTTTCTGACCATGATGCTGCCAAACATCATTTACAGAGTTTATGACTTATGTTCTTGAGAATGAAGATATAACAATATCCCCAATTCCTCTCACTGCTGCTATGTTGAGGTATATACGGTATGCTGACACCCCAGACGCCACAGGTGAATGGCCACCTCAACAGTTTCTAATAACAAAACCTATTAACTTTACTTTGGCCACTGACATTACATGATCGATACAGCTCTGAAGAAACAACAACAACAATCTTTTCAACAAAGGGAGTTAGTTCTTAATAGTTTTTGTAAACATTATGTTTGTCATATATTTTATTTAAAGCTACTTTAAATTTATAAATGATCATTCTTTAAGGAGCCCTGGATTGACTATTTATCTTGATGGCATACTAGAGAAAGAGTTGAAATTGATTATACCATTACATAGATATTGTATTTGACATACCAGGCTTTTGCTATATCATAAAAATCACATGTACTAGGTTCCCTTCTTCGGGAAATATAAGCTCTAATTTTGCTGCAGATATTACTCCTTGCCTTATTATAATAGTATTAATAAAAATAGCTGGCTTAGTTTCTTGACCAAGGAAATAAAGAGGTTGGTTTGTGTTATCTGGCCCTGTAAGCAGTCCTCTGCTGGGTTTCAGAGTCTATAAAAGGGACCGAAAGGGGAAGGTGACTCTCCAACTGGTCTTTCCTCTGGAATGAGAGATCTATGGGCAAAAGGCAGACATCTCCTTAGGGCTCTAAACATAGGTCATCTCTTATCTCACTGATTCCAGTGAGCGCTCACATCTGGGCCAAGCCCCTCATACTTGCTAATGTCAGCCCTGAGAGGCAGAAGGTGCAGGGGTGGGGTTGGGAGCTGCAGAGACCCACAGGCATAGAAAGAGGTTGTTTCTGAGGAAGACCAGAAATGGAGGTCCAGAGTCTCTCTAGCTAATAGAGGTTTTGGTCTGTGTCAAACTGAGTTTTACAAATATGAGTTTGTTGTCAACATAGAAAATCAGGATATTTTAATGTAATATTTTGTATTTACAGTTTCTCTTGAAACTTTGGTCTTGAGTTCATTCTCAGTAACAGCTGGCTGGAGAGAAGTAGCAGGTGTTCCCAGTAGATGAGACACCTGTTCTCCAGTTTGCCTTCCACTGGCCTGTCTCACTCCTGTGTCATCTGTCTGGCCATGTGATCATACAGGCTTGAGAGACCTGATCTAGAAAGGAGTTGAGAAAAAGATGAGGAGTTGGAGCATTTGTGGCCAAGTCCCACTCCTTTACCAAGAAGCAGGTCAAGTAGCCTTCAGGGGGTGGAGGGTGGGGGGTAGAAGAAGACCCTTGAGGTGAAAATGATGACTGTCCCCATGGGGCATGGGTCAATATGCAATGTAAGGTGTCAGTCAGCCACAGAACATGGAAGGGGTTGGAAGGTGCTCCCTTCCACCCACCTAGACTGGATATGTTTTCCAACTTTTCATCTAAATGAGTGCAGTCCCCAAAAGACATGGGCAGGGCTCTTTTAGTGAGGCGGGCTATTCTGGACCAGAGTGAGTCCAGCTTTCAGAGTTACTCAAGTGAGCTAACGACTGAATCTGAGATTACTTCCGACAACATCTATCCCCCTTCAGGTGCTGAAGAAAAGTCATAAAGGTCTGTGTCCCTGAATGACAACATAGGTGGACGCAGTCCCCTCATCCACTCACTCAAACCAGACATCCACAGGGGTCAGGCATGGCAGCACAGATAAGAACTCAGTTTCAAGGTGAAAGTTCCTCCAGATAAATCACTTAGCTAACCAGACAAGACTTATCAAGCAAGATCCTCAGACTGGGCCAAGTCCATGTTCATCCCTGCACGCAGCAGCCAGATATGTTTCTAGGCTGTCTGACAAACATGGGGCTCCAGCTACAGAGGAAGGACTTAGCAGAACTCCTGCTTATGTCACTGGCAGCCTGTAAGTCACAGGTCTGGCCCGGATTCTATCAGCAACTCAAATTTTATGTTCTGCCTGTCTCTCTGGTTCGCTGTCAGTCTACTGAGGGCCTCTCCTGATATGCGGAAATGCCTGGTGCTGTACACTGTATTAGTCAGTAGTCATTGAGATAAAAGGGCCCCGGGTGGATTCCATTTTTAAGTGCAATTTTTAAAGAAATTATCAAAAACATAACAGTGCTCCGGGAGCTACTGGTAAGAAAGAATAATGCATAAAAATGTATCTCTGCTTTAGAAGCACTCTTCGTAATCTGTCTACTGCTGGAAGTACCAGCTCCAGTGAGAGCCCCATGCTTGTGATTCATATGAAAAGCCACACCTTGATGTGTTCACAGCAATGATGATGGACAGTAGTTTCTCACAACAGGACCTGAAAGCTGCCTTGTTGTGTGTTTGAGCAAAATTTCTTGTATTTCCTCTAAATATTACTTTGATGTGACAATCCTCAGAGGACACATTTTATTTTATAGTTTAATGTTTCTCAAACTTTGGGAGCTTGCAATGCCTCAATGCCAAGGCTGTATGTACCCCCAATTGGTACCCGACCTCTGAGACCCAGGCATCAGTATTTTTAAAAATTCCTCATGACTAGTGGTGTACTCTAGACAAGCTGGCCTCTCCCTCCCTCTCAAATTCCAAATTTATTGCTATTTCTCTCAGAATTGGCTTTCAAATTTAATTTCCCTCCTTGTTATTGCCCTAACTGGATGCTACATTATTTGGAAATTAGCTTGACTTACAAAAACCAGAATCAGCACACCTTCAGTGGGTGGATACCCCAGGGAGTCGGAGATGTGTTTCTACTGCTTCAATTCAGAATCAGTTGTGTTTGTGGCTTCAGCCAAGAACCTCATGCAGGGAAGAAAAGGGTGCTTCCCCTGAAATTACAGTGCTCATCACAGAATTAACACCCCAAAGAGATACTGAGGAGAAAATCAGCTCAGCAGCCAAAGTGACAACTTATGACTCAACAAGATGGAAAAAAAACTCAACAAGATGTAAAAAAAAAATGGGTGTCTCATATCCCGCTTCCTACCCTCAGGCCTAAAAACAAAAGCTCTGTAATCTGGGCCAATTTAAACCACATGGAAAATCAGAAGGTAAAATGTGAATCATTTTTCTCTCTCTGACCATTGGACCCAGATTACTACATGTCCTGATATTCTGATTCCCTGCAGAAAACATTTTAAGCAATGTTTAATTCAAGAGAAAAGTGTGTGTATCATGTAATGCCTTGCTTCTTTGCCCACTGTCTCAACCCATTGTAGGGTTCTCACCATGCTAACACAAAGGGCTGTTCTGCTCCAGAGAGGAGCTGCTGCCATTCAGGTGTAAGTGTGTAGCACTTCCCATTTGCCAGTGTGGAAAGTGAGGATAATAATACACTTCACCTAATTTCCTAAAGGTTGTGGGAGAATGGAGAGGTTACCTGTGCAGCATGGCGTTGGCTACTAACAGGCTGGCTAACTTTGGAAAAATGCTTAATTTCATTGTGTCTCCGTTTCCTCACTTATAAGGGGGACTGCAGCATCCATCTCATGGGGCCGCTAGATGCATTATGAGATCCCACCACTGTAGAATACCCAACATTGCATCTGGTGCACAATCCTTGCTCAGGAGCTGGGGTAGGTTGGGAAAGCCAATAGGAAAAGCCATGTTGCGACCCAAAGATTCAAGATTGAGAGTTTGCCTGGTTTGGAATTCAAGTTTATCATCCTACATCAGTGTCCAACAGAGACTCTGAGAACTTTCCAAACTGGCCATGTACCAAGCCTAAATCCATAGTGGACAGATCCTAATCCTGAATCCTACCAAACAATAGACCCATGTTTTAAAATTTTTCTCATCTTGCTCCTCAACCATAATGGGTTCAAGTGGGCTCATTATTAAGGTTCACAGAATATGTAACTGTTTTCCTCACTATAAACAATAACCTCTTTATTTTCCCCCACCCCCATTTTTTAATATGTGGTTCCTTCTTCCCTTTTCCCCAGAAACAGCTTAAAGAATGTTGCATTTTCACAAGTGTTATGTAGGTTCCCATATCATGGTTCCAGTGGTCTTTAGAACAACCATGCTGTATAAATAAAACCACCCACTAGTTCTGGATGTAGAAGAAAGTTTGCTGGAGTTCTGAAAATGAAGAATAATTATGGGACAGTACTTCACAGTTTCTTTCAGTCCTGAGATATTTCAGTTCCTTGTTTAAGTCAGGTAAGCTATTAGATTCTACCTGTTCCTATCCACTTAACAGAATTGTTTCCTTAAGTTGTTTAAGCAATTACAAAAAAACACACACTCAAACATAAATGCGGTCAACAACATCCCTCTTGCAGAGATGGCCCCGATGTGACAGAGGTGAGGTGGTACCTGTCACTCACTCAGGGCCCTTAGAAGAGCCTGTTTTCAAAGTTTCCAACTCTATACCTAACATGAGCTTTGCTGTTGCCACAACTATTTATCTGCAGTTGGGCCAGCAGCTCATATAACTCACTGCCCCTGCACATTCCTAAAATGTACCTGAGCAATCATAACTTCAAATATACATACAATTTTTCCCCCTTTCATTTTTAACATATAACACAATTACAAATCCTCCTTGCTTCAATTTCATCCATTTGTGTTTCTGGACTATTGCAGATGCTGATGGTGATCCACTCGTACCCCTCAACGCCATTCCAGTAGAAGCTGAGGTCTTGCTGTTGCAAACATTTTCTACTCTTTACCTGTGGGGCTTCACTGGCTACAAGAGTCCACTAGCCCTCAAGTGGAACAGGCTGGAAGTATGAGGGAGTTAATGACCCAGGGAGTAGCTTTCAAACAAGATAGAAAGGAACTAGTGAAAATTATACCCAATTCCTCACACCTCAGTTAAGACAGCTCTGAGGCATGTTCTACATCAAGGGTCCCCAAACTTTTTACACAGGGGGCCAGTTCACTGTCCCTCAGACCGTTGGAGGGCCGCCACATATAGTACTCCATACACTGACCACCAATGAAAGAGGTGCCCCTTCTGGAAGTGCTGCGGGGGCGGGATAAATGGCCTCAGGTGGTCGCAATTTGGCCCGTAGGCAGTAGTTTGGGGACCTCTGTTCTACATAGTCTCCAAGGTCTAAGCAGGGCTGAGTCCCAGTTCCACAGAGGTGACAGGCTACTAACCCTGGTTTGCCTTCCTTCCCTTCTTTGCCCCACTCTCCCTCGCCCCTCCCAATGCTTTCTGGAATCACTCTCCAAAGAAACTATTTGTATCCCAATCTTATCTCAAGATATGCCATGGGTCAGTTCAACCTAAGACACTGAATCATGAAATGAGACCAAAAAGGTTGACTATGGAGACAAGACAGCCTCTTCATCCCTTTATTCAACAGGAATCTTGTTTTTGTTGTTTTGTTTTGTTTGTTTATCTATAGAGACAGAGAGAGAGTCAAAGAGAGGGATAGACAGGGACAGACAGACAGGAACGGAGAGAGATGAGAAGCATCAATCATCAGTTTTTTGTTGCGACACCTTACTTGTTCATTGATTGCTTTCTCATATGTGCCTTGACCATGGACCTTCAGCAGAACGAGTAACCCCTTGCTCAAGCCAGCGACCTTGGGTCCAAGCTGGTGAGCTTTGCTCAAACCAGACGGGCCCACGCTCAAGCTGGTGACTTCGGGGTCTCAAACCTGGGTCCTCCACATCCCAGTCCGACACTCTATTCACTGCGCCACAGCTTGGCCAGGCAGAAATCTTGTTTTTGAGGGTTCACCATTTGCTTGTTCCTGTGCTAGTTCTAAGGGTGTAAGAATTAACAAAACACCATCTTTTTCTTATTAAGTGTATACCTAAATGGGAGAGACAGGCATCAAGTAAGGACTGAATTGATGGATGCTATGAAGACAAAGAGCTGAACACAACCAGGGTAAAATGAGACCTATCTATGTCTTGGGAGGAGAGTTATTTAAGAAACAGCCTTTAGCCAAAGGTTGGGTAGGAATGCGCAAGGTGGAGAGTGGGTGGAGTAGGACCCCACACAGAGGAAACTGCATGTATAAAAGCCCTGAGGCTTAAGGAGACGGATTGCAGTGTGAAGACAAGGAGTGCAGGAGCCTTGTGGAAGAGCCAACACTCTCTTCTAATCACTTGTGAATTATCCGCTTGGGCAAACACCCTAAAAAAATGGACAGGACTATTTAATTTTATTTCAGAGTTAAAATGAAAACTAAACACACTGTTATTTTACTCATATAATGATTAGTCGATTCTGTTTGGTCCAGCCCCCCAAAATCTCATTGCTTTTAAACTGCACCTAAAAACATGAAATCTTAAATTATTCAAAAGTATAATGAGTTGGCATCATGAAGAGTGAAACCTCAGTGGAGCACACCAGTTCAGAATGGTTGCAATTCCAGAAAATTATTTCTACATTTAAGAACTACTCTAATGCTTGATCTGGTTGACTGGGGGCAGGGTCACAGCTGGTGGTTTGAAAGAATGAGGAAAAAGGCACGTGATTAATCTGTTTCATGAGTTCCAAATATCACCACCCCATCTCCCATATTTGGAGATTCACTAGAGGGATTCACAAGACTCAGCTTATAGGAGTCCTGGCTATGATTTATCACAGCCGTATAGTAAGGAAACATAGCTGGATCATAATGAAAAAAGCACATGCAGAGAAATCAATACCATTTTCTCATACCCTCTCCCTCCTCTGAGGGGACACAGTTGAGCGTGGTCCTTTCTCTAGAAACTTAAAATGCAATAATGCTACTGTCCAGAGATCCCATTAGAGAATCAGCACCCAGGGCCTTACTGGGGTATGGTCACATAGGCACCCTCTGCCTAGCATGTACCACTGTTATAGATTCCCAGAAGTAAGCCAGGATTTACTATAGTCACCTTGTTTGTGCAAACAGCCTAGCCAGAGTGGACCACCCTTACATCTCAGAGAACAAGTGAAGTACCAAATTCCCAAATGCCAGCCGAGGGCCAGCCTTCCAAGCAGACGCTTCTAAAGATGGCGGCTGGCCTGCTGTGTTAACTCTCCTCTGCACAGCTACCACCCCTGTAAATGAGAAACTGCGAAATAAGGGGGCCAAATTTCCCCCTACTTTCAGTACAATAAGATCAACAGATAAAAATAAATACTTAATAGAACATTTTATAGGAGTTCTCTTCTGCAGCAGCTTGATCCTGGGTGGTTTGGAAAAGTCAGTGTTAAGCAACTCAGGTGAAATGTAAGCCCCCAGGTATACAGGTATTGAAGCCAAGACAGAATAACAGACCAACCAAAACCCCTTAATTTGCAAGTCTTAGGTCATACTTAATGATTGCTTTCATTCGAAAAGCACATTAAATAAAAACTGAGACCATCTCTTCTCCTGTCTCCTAACAGCAAGACTGTGCTTGGAATAAAAGTGCAGATTTCCAGTAATGAAGCAAAGTCATCTAGTGACATATAATCCATTTACCACAAACATAAACAACATTTTCAGCAATAATTTACATATCTGACATGAGAGACATTGGAAACTGATCAGCATAATGCCCTAAATAAACAACCCTCTTTATTGTAACTCTTTTATAGCCAAAGTGACCTTTCTTAGTGTTAAGGCAGCATATTTATAGGATGCTATTTTCTCACGAAATTCACTGTCACATTACATTTTCATAAATATTCCTGAAAGGTAAAACAGCTGCATAAAATAGTAACCCATAAATTATAAGCTGTATCCTTGAAAAAGCAATATAAAAACATTAAATAAAATTTTACAAAGAATCATTCAAAATTTCACACAAAATATCTATTTTATCTGCTTATTACTTTTGGTCTTTGTCCATATGCATGAATTCTTTATGAACTTATGATCATATTGTACATCTATACTCACAGATTTTTCAACATAGAAAATCATTTTCCACATTTCCCTAATAATGTCATAGTTACTATTTCATTCCATTATTTGCTATACTAGAATAATTTTACTTTTAATATATGTTTATTTAAAAAATTCCTTGTCTGCACATATTGTTTAAAATAAAATATTCAAGAAATGAGGTATGGCCTGGCTGGATAGCTTGGTTGCTTAGGGCATCATACGAAGTGCAGAGGTTGCCAGTTCGATCCCTGATCAGGACACATACAGCAACAGATAGATGTTCCTGTCTCTTTCTTCCTCTCTTTTTCTCAAATCAATAAAATAAACATTAAAAAGAATGAATTATAATAAAATGTACAGTCCCCTTGCCACATCTCAGATGTTGTCATTCCTCAAAAGCAACCACTTTTAAATGTTCCTGATTTAACTTTTTCTACTGATTATCTCCATTTCACATTTATGTGATTTCCCAATTTATTAACTTTAGATATTATCTATTAATTATTACTTTTAGTTTCTTTATTCTATATTCTTTATTCTTTTTGTGTGTGTGTGACAGAGACAGAGAGAGGGACAGGTAGGGACAGACAGACAGGAAGGGAGAGAGATGAGAAGCATCAACTCATAATTGTGGCACTTTAGTTGTTCATTGATTGCTTTCTCATATGTGCCTTGACTGGGGGACTACAGCAGACTGAGTGACCCCTTGCTCAAGCCAGCGACCTTGGGTTCAAGCTGGTAAACTGTGCTCAAACCAGATGAGCCCACGCTCCAGCCGGCGACCTCAGGGTTTCGAACCTGTGTCCTCCACATCCCAGTCCAGTGCTCTATCCACTGGGCCACCACCTGGTCAGGCTTTTTCCTGGAGTTTCTAATTGCCTTTGTTTTCCCTCTGGCTATGTTTCTCTGCATCACTTACTTATGTTATCTAAAGAATCAAAGTCACTAATGTATCTGTAGAATCCTTTTCCTACTATCCCTCATCTCTGATGCCTCCTTCATAATGTTTTATTTTTCTCCTGCTCTAATTGAGACTAATTGCTACCCATCAATCAGTACAAACCAGGTACATCCTGAGATTCTCCTTCATTACAGTCCTGGGTTGAAATCATTGTTTCCAGGATTCTATCTTCCCTTTTTCTTGTCCCCCGCACCCTTAGGATATATCTGAAAATATCTGTATTCTACCCTTACACTTGAGTATTAGTTGTTCTAGACAGAGAAATCTAAACAGAAAGTATTTTTCACTCAAAACTTGGAAGTTTAAATACTATTAAAATAGTCATCCCTTGTTGCTATGATTCTTTTGTGAGTGGCCTGCTTTTATGTTTGTTTTCTTCCTTAAGAAGCTCATAAATTCTTACCTCTATTCTAGTTATTCATAACTTTTGGAAACAGTGTTTTCTCAGTGGATCATGTTATATTTATTTGTGCTGGACATTCAGTGAATCCTTTCACTTTGGTTCTTCAATTTTAAAAAATTATCTTAAATATTTAGTTAATAATTTCCTTTTTTCTCTTTTATTTGTTCACTTTTTCTGGCCCTCCTGGATTTATCCTACTACCATCTTTCTCTCATATTTTCCATCACTACATCTCAATCCTATTTTGTAAGAGATTGTTTCAATATTATCTTCCACACTTTCAATGTTTTTAAAATTTCAATAATCATATTTTAAATGTTTTGTTTTTCATTCCTTTATTTAGAGCATATTGTTTTATGGATGCTGTATCTATTCACATTTTCATTTGACTTATTTCTGTTTTCTCCCCCCCCCCCACTTTTACAGAGAGAGGATGGGAGGGGGAGTGAGAAATATTGACTCACAGTTGTTTCACTTTGGTTATTCATTGCTTGCTTGTTGCTTGTCATATGTGCCTTGACCTGGCAAGCCTGAGTTTTGAACTGGCGACTTCAGCATTCCAAGTTGACACTCAAACCACTGTGCGAACACAGGCCAGGCACTTATTTCTGTTTTCTATAAGGTCATTTTTCCTGACTGTTCATCTATTTTTCTTTCTTCATGTTTAAGACTATCAACTATCAGGTGATCCTTAGTTACTCCTATATAAGAATGAATCAATAAAAAGCTTATAGGTACTTCATCTCATCAGGATGGCTATTATATTAAAAATAAATAAGTGTCAACATGGATATGAAGAAATTGGAACCCTTGCACTGTTGATGGAAATGTCAAATGGTAGAGCTGCCATGGAAAACAATATATGGTTCCTCAAAAAAATTAAAAATAGAATTATCATATGATCCAACTATTCCAATTCTGGATATATAATCAAAAGAATTGAAAGCAGAATCTCAAAGAGTTATCTGTACATTTGTGTTCATAGAAGCTTTATTCACAATAGCCACAAGGTAGGAACAACTCAAGTGTCATCAGTGGATGAACAGATGAACAAAATATGGTATATACATGCAATAGAATATTCAAAAAAATCTGACACATACTACAACATGAATATAATTTAAAATTTTATAAGTCAATAAAGATAATACAGTATAATTCCATTTATACAAGATATATAGAGGAATCAAATTCATAGAAACAGAAAGTAAAATAGTGGTGGCCAGAGGCTGAGGGGAGGGGGAAATGAGGATTGTTGTTTAATGGATATAGATTCAATTTTGCAAGAAGAAAAAGTTCTGAAAATAGTTGCACAACAGTGTGAATATATTTAATAATACCGAATATACATCTAAACATAGTTAAGATGGTTTTAAAAAACTGACAGAGAGCCATAGCATTGGGATCCTGCCCATAATTTCTCAGTGATTACCATTTCAGCCTCTGCTGGCATGATTTCAATTAGATTTGAATGTATTATTTCATGGCAATTTTATCAATTTGGGATGTGATTATGCTCAATATTAACATTATATACTCATATAAACATTCATCTCCAAGAGACTGAGCTGTCTGACACCTTTAAAGTTGTTCTGGCAATGTAAATGGTCATAATTTTGATAAAATTAGGGCATCAAGGAATGAAAGGACAGTTAGTTGAAGAAACTGTTCACAACTCTGTAGTTCTGATTTTTAATTCACATCTTCTAGGAAGATATAGAGCAAGCAAAAAGGTAATGTTGAAAGGGAAAGAATTTTAGACTGTATGAATAAAATTAAATGCTACCAATTTCAGAAAAACTGACATAGAAGGTAAAAAGAGTTTCCTAAAGATTCAACCTTTTAAATTCATAAGTTTTCTTTTCTTGGAGAGTTGGAATCATGCTACACGATATCAAACTATATTACAAGGCCATAGTAATTGAAAGAGCATAGGACTGGCATTAAAAACAAACAGATCAATGAAACAGACAGAGAACCCAGAAATGAACCCACATCTTTATGGTCAATTAATATTTGACAAAGGAGACAAAAACATACAATGAGGTAAAGACAATCTATTTAATAAATGATATTGAGAAATCTGGACAGATATGTACAAAAAGAATGAAACTAGACCATCTTCTTATACCATGCACAAGAATAAACTCAAAGTGGATTAAAGGCTGAAATGTAAGACATGAAACCATAAAAGTCCTAGAAGAAAACAGGCAGTAAAATCTCAGACATCTCTTATAGCAATATTTTTTCTGATATATCTTTTTGGGCAAGAAAAACAAAAGGAAAAATAAATGGGGTTACATCAAACTAAAAAGGTTTTGCACAGCAAAGGAAACCATCAACAAAGTGAAAAGACAGCCCACCGAATGGGAGAACATATTCACCAAGGAAACATCTGATAAGGGGTCAATATCCAAAATTTATAAACACCTCAACACCAAAATAAATAAACAATTCAATTAAAAAATGGGCAAAGGACCTGAATAGACACTTCTCTAAGGAGGACATACAGATGACATATGAAAAGATGCTCAAGGTCACTAATCATCAGAAAAATGCAAATTAAAACCACAATGAGATACCACCTCACACCTTTCAGAATGGTGCTCATTAACAAAGAAATGTTGGTGAGGATGTAGAGAAAAGGGAACCCTCCTGCACTGCTGGTGGGAATGCAGACTGGTGCAGCCACTATGGAAAACAGTATGGAGATTCCTCAAAAAATTAAAAATCGAACTACCTTTTGACCCAGCTATCCCACCTATAGGAATATATCCTAAGAATAACAAATCACTGATTCAAAAGAAGAAATGCACCCCCATGTTTATCACAGCATTGTTTACAATAGCCAAGACCTGGAAACAGCCCAAGTGTTCGTCAGTGGAAGTGCACTGCTGGTGGAAATACAGACTCGTGCAGCCACTGTGGAAACAACATGGAGTTACCTCAAAGAATAAAAATGAACCACCTTATGACCAAACAATTCTGCTCTTGGGAATATATCCAAAGAAACCTAAAATGCTACTTTGAAAAATATATACACCCCTATGTTCATTGCAGTCTTATTTACAATAGCCAAGATTTGGAAGCAGCCCAAGTGCCCATTAGTAAAGGAGTGCATAAAGAAAAGCTGCGGTACATTCCCACAATGGAATACTACTTGTCCGTAAAAAAAAGGAGGAGGTCCTGGCTGGGTGCTCAGTGGAGAGAGCAATGCCAGGCACGCTGAGGTTGTTTGTGGGTTCGATCTCCAGTTAGGGCACCTACAAGAAGCAACCAATTAGTGCACAACTACGTGGAACAATGAGTTGATGCTTTTCTTTCTCTCTCTTATATCAATGGAAATATATATATTTGTTAAGAGGAGGAAATCTAAACTTTAGCAACAGCATGGGTAGACCTGAAGGGTATTATGCTAATTGAAATAAGCCAGTCAGAGAAAGCCAAGTACTAATGATTTCACTGATATATGAAATCTAACAAACAAAATAAACAAAACAGAAATGGACTCATAGATACAGAGAACAGACTGACAGCTGTCAAAGCAAATGGGGGTGGGGGGCTGGGGGACTGGGTGAAAAAACTGAAGGGATTAAGCAAAAACCAAAAACTTATAGACACAGAGAACAGTATGGTGTGTATCAGAGGGCAAGGAAAGAGGGGGAGGTAGTTGAGGATAAGTGGATAAATGGAGATGGAAGGAGACTTGACTTGGGGTGGTGAACACACAGTACAGTATACAGATAAAATATTACAGAATTGCACACCTGAAACTTACATAATTATATTATCAATGTCACCCCAATAAATTCAATAAAAATTAAAAAATATATTGTTTCTATAATATAAAAATAGACATTTTTAGGGCAAATAGGGCACATCTCTTGAATATTTTTGATGTAGAAGCAAGTCAAATCAGTAAAACCCAGAACATAAGTGTTTGGCTTTGCCATTCAGATTTTACATACACTCTGAGGTATTTTGCTTTTTTGAATGGAGAGAGATAACAAGGCATTTGTTAATTTCAAGGCCTCCTCACCACACATATAAACAGCATACTGAAGACAGCAGCCACAGAACAAAAGGACTTGCATCATACTGCTCATCACTCAGCGAAAAATAATCAGTCAAGCTTAAGTATCCTGGCATTTACAGAGATAAAAAAGAAAATTTTGGTTGTCCCTGTGGTTAGCTACAGGAACTACTTCCCTATATTCTTTCCACAAGGAAACAAACAAACAAAAAATTTTACCATTGAACGCAAAGGGATAACACCTGGCTCTAATTCAGTTCTGCCAAGAGGCCCAAAAATAATCAATAAACACTTATTAACTAATCATGTGGCATCTCACTTCTCTAACTGAAATAACAAATGTTGTGCAAATCCAATAAATGAACAACCATTGATATAGATGAAAAGTTGGGGGATAAAAAAACATCAGAGCAACTGGTATTACATAGAATTTCCCAGGGAATGGTTTTGCTTTCTTCTTTCTGTACCTTGTGGGGACCTTCCAAGTGTGGGGCAAGAAAAAATCAAGGCTGATGTATTAAGTTATATTTTACTATTTCTTCAATAGTTACTCTTCACCTTCAAATGCATATGATATAAACCCTTAGAATTCCACATTACCCCAAATCAACCTTTAAAAAATATAATTAGTCAAAACAAATGCAAAGTAGTGAATTTGTGTCCACAAAACTGAATTACAATCAGAGGAGCAAATAAATTATCCAGATAATTTAGGTAAAACCCATCCTGATGCCCGTGGTCTGCACTATTTAGTGAGCTAATTATGCCTCCCTTTACATTACCTTTTCAAGTGCCTAGAAAGAGGCAGGTGAACTAGGTTGCTGGGTTCACTGAATGTTTTAAAAGAACATAAGCAGTCAAGCCATATTTCTTTGGTCTGAGTTCAAAAACTGTATCTTGTACATCCACAGTGGTAAGATTTCCAAAAGAAGACCTAGATTTAAGACCTAGGAGACAGAACTAACTCCCTATCAAACAGGGGCAGAGTCACAGGGCTAATACTGCTTTGGTTTTTTTGCCGCTGTGGTCCCACTAACTGGAGATGAACTGGACCCCTGTACTATAGTTGGAAAGGTAAGACTTAGGTGCTATGAAGTCCACAACAGTGCTGGAATTTACCCATGCAACTGGGTGTAAAATCCAGAAGGGAATTTTTGGAAGACACTAACAAGAGAGGACCACTAATCATCTCAGTCAAATAATACTAATTGCCTAAGAGAGGCATCTCAAATGTGATGTAGCCCCAAAATGTGACATATCTCAGAAGTGCAGCCATTTTGTATGTGGGGGGAGGGGTCTTCTTTCTATGTTCCCTCTAATGACAATACTACCAGATCGTCAGTTGCTACAACAATACAAATCTGGCAGTCATACTACACTCTTCCCTGCTCCTCCAATGTATGTCCTGGAGCTCTGACATTCTCATATTTCAGTTTTTGATCCCCCTTGACCTTGACCCCAATGGATGCACCCCTATCACTTCTCCCTGAAATCCCTGCAATAGTCTCTAACAACCACCTGGTTCCCCTAACCCATTGGCAATTCTTGCATGTCCTTTCCTTCTGTCCCATAATCTTTTTATTATCATTATTTTATTTTTTAAATGATTTTATTTATTCATTTTTGAGAGGGAAGATAGATAGATGATAGATAGATAGATAGATAGATAGATAGATAGATAGATAAGCAGGTAAGCAGGGAAGGAGCAGGAAGCATCAACTCCCATATGTGCCTTGACCAGGCAAGCCCAGGGCTTTGAACCAGCCACCTCAGTGTTCCAGTTCAATGTGTTATCCACTGTGCCACCACAGGTCAGGCTCTGTCCCATAATCTTTTAAAAAACATTTTTTTTCAATTACAGTTTACATTCAATATTATTTTGTATTAGTCTCAGGTGTACAGCATAGTGGTTAGATAATCAGATACTTTACAAAAGTGTTCTCCAATATTTCCAACACCTACCTGATACCATATATAGTTATTACAATATTACTGACTATGTTTTCTAGGCTGTCCTTTACATCACCATGATTATTTTGTGACTACCAAACTGTACTTCACCTTTTCACCCAGCTCTCTCTCCCCCACTCCTCTGGCAGCTATCAGTCTGTTTTCCATATTTATGAGTCAGTTTCAATTTTGTTTGTACATTTATTTTGTTATTTAGACACCACATATAAGTGAAATCATACAGTATTTGTCCTATGATCATTTCAAATTGTGATTGGATAACTTCCTTATTTAAAACATTATCTAAACACCTCAGGGCCAAGTGGGTCAAGTGGTCCTAGGTATAAAGATCTGCTTATCTTTTAACTAAGATTTTTTAGTCAAATTTAACTTTTTAAATATTACCAAAGTATATAAAATATGTTAAATTTTCATTCAATCCAGACCCTGAGTGCTCCTACTATTAAGTTTTACGTATCACAAAATTTTTCAATGTGTTTGTATATGTATATACATATACATATGCATAATCTTTCATTTTTTACCTAAATATTTTTAGACTTTATTCATTTTAGAGAGGGGAGAGAGATAGAGGAAGATAGAGAGAAGGGGGGGAGCAGGAAGCATCAACTCCCACTTGTGCCTTGACCAGGCAAGCCCAGGGTTTCAAACCAGTGACCTTAGCATTCCTGATTGATGCTTTATCCGCTGCGCCACCACAGGTCAGGCATTTTTACCTAACTTATGTTGACAATCACTTAAACACATATAGACCTACTTCATTCTTTTTTTAAAAAATTTTATTTAGAAAATTAAATTTAACAGGGTGACATTGATCAATAAGAGTACATTTGAATAGTATTCAACTGAAATATAAACTATAATATACATAATTATCACCTTTCTGTGGAAATTTGTTGTTTTCTTGTTTCCAAGAGTAAAGGACTACATTGCGATGAATGCACAATCAAGTTCAAATACTTCAGCAGACAAGTCCTCTAAGATCTGGCTGCTGCCTACATATTTGCTTCCTCCGCTCCACTTCCCCACATGCAGTCTTCCCTCTGGCCACACCAAGCTCTTGCAGCTCCCTAAAACACTGTCCTTCTAGGATACATCTATCCGGATTCTTCTCTTCACTTTTCTTTGCCTGGCTAACTTTCAGTCATCTTTTAAAAGTATTCAAATTATATTCTAATGTTGATGTCCCTCCTCCCTGTTCTGAACTGGATTCCTGTACGACAGTATGCTCCATGCATTCTGGGAATAATTGTCATACTCACCACTGCCCAGTTCTCAAAACATGAAATCAATTAAGGCAGGCATGTAGGTGAGGTAATAGAAACTTACAGGACTGAAAAGAAGATGGGATAAGGCCTGTAGCAACCCAAATGAAAGTTGACATCATGCTCCGTGACACAGACATGCTCACCACCAACAGACAAAGCCCCTGCAGGTCAGAGGGGGCCGCAGGGGCCAGCAGGAGAACACTCACAGGAGGGAAGCATCACATGGCTGCCGGGGGTGAGTGAGCCCTGAATACTGCAGCTACCACAGGAAGCCAACTGAGTGATAGGCCCTCAATCTGGGGTGGTCAGGAATGATTTCAAGGTGTGGTAAAACTGGATCTAGCTCTGAAGAAAGAATTCAACTGAGAGAAACCCTCAGGGTAGGAAGGATGCTATGAGCAAACAGCTGGAGAACAATTAGCCTGGGGTACCTAGGTTTGCCAGGGGCAGCATGGAGGTAGACAGAGGGCTGAACTGAGATTGTATGACTGGTGGTCCAGGCCCAGTTCCTTCATGAATTAACTCAATAAATATTTATTGAATTTCAAAATGTTCTGGGCACTGGTAACACAACTATAAAAAAAAAAGAAAAAAAAATCCCAGACCTCATCAAGCTGATATTATTCCAGGAGTTTTGCTGCTAATTGCCAGGGTAACCTTGATCAGATCACTTCACTAGTGTATGTTTGCCTCCTTATCTGTAACACATGAGCCTCAGCATTTCTGAGATCCCTTTTCTATCTAATGTTCCAAGATTGACAGGAAGAGGTTGGAAATGTTTGTGGAACCACATGATGGTGGGCTGAGGAAGGTAGACTCCTTCATCAGGGCAGAAGGGAGCCTTTGTTGATTTGTGAATGGAGAACACTTTCAAGGGTTAGGAGGTTTAGGAAGATTGATCTGATGAAACAAAGACAGAAGAGAAAATTGGAGGTTGGAAACAATTTAGAAGATAATTGATCCTTACAAGGTGATGAAGCCTGAGACATACATTCTAAGATTCAAAATCATGAGTGGTTTGATACACTATGGGTAAGCCACTTCTTCCTAAAAGTACTGGCTCTAAGAAGTAGTGAATTGTAAAGTCTACATTGCCGTAATACTAAGCAAGATGGGCAGAACTGGGAGAGCTTTGTGGCCCAAAGACAATTTTGGATCTCTGTATAGGACTCGGACAGGTGTTGCTCATACATTCCATAGGACTGTCATGCATGCCAAAGGCAGACCATACAGACCCTACCATTTTGCAGGGTATAACTTAACATCATGTGTAACTATGACTGGCTACATTGTGCAAGGTGAATGAAGCCCAAGTAACATGAGTTATCTCCCCTGGTATTCTAATAAGTATAGCATGTGGAATAACTATGTTTAGCCTTCTCCCTAGAAAATTCTAGAGTAATTATCACCCTGGTAGTTAATGGCTAAGCCATCTCTAGTTCAACCTTCCCATGGCTAAAAGACCTTTAGATGTCACTCAAAGATAAATGTTCCCTGCCAGAAAATGCCTTGTAATAGAATGTTGTAAGGATATCTCTGGTGTGAGTAATAGGCACTGACTTAGGACCCCCATCCTGAGTTCTACCTCCTGCCTCCAAGAGCAGGCTTTCTGATCAGTTCTTTTGCCAAGATTGGGGGACTTGGAGCTTCTTATAGAAGGTCGTCAGGGAGAGAAGTCACCAATATAGAAAGCTGAACAGAATTCAATGATATGATAATCTCAGTCCCACTGTCCCTGACTTATGAAGTCCATTGATCACTTTCAATTGGGTAAAAAATAATCAAACAAATTGAAGGGTGACAGGACAATTCAAGTCAAAGTCAAATGGTCTTTGCTGACAGAATGACAAAATGCATATTTTCCCAGATATCAAACTAGGCCAAATTCCCTTTTTTTCAGTGTCTCTTCCATCCCAATCCCTTCAACATGACCCTTTCTCTTCACTCCTTCTGAACTGTAACAAGCAATAGCCACATGGCTAGTCATCAACCAAGTATCCCTTTCATCCTTATTTTAGAATATTATGTCAGTAACCTTTCAAATTCTTACACATTAGTGTTGTATAATGTTATGGCCAAACATTTTTTCACTTCTAGGTGATTACCAAGCAGTAGCAGAACTGGTTCTCATTTTTTCCTGACCAGAAGACTACTAGAATTTGCTGTTTCCATCTCCATTTTATATAGGTATGAAGATCGGCACCCGAAAGGGTAAAGTAATTTATTCATTGTCACCCATAAGGAAGAAAAGAGAACATTTTTAGTAACCCAGATAAGGTTTTTGATTAGATTAAATGTAACATTAAAGCATATTTTCTATCAATTTCCTGCGCTAATATTACCTTTTGAAAAGCCAAACAAATACTCAGAGTAAAGACACTTTTCTAGTTTATCCCACAAAGAAACACTAGGTCCTCTCTCATTTGCTTCTCCTTTAAACAACTTGGATTTTATTGGCTGTCACTGCAAACCAACTTATTATCAACCACTGTAGTGGCCTCTGTCAAAGATGAAGAGAAAGTCTCAAAATACCTACAACCTAAGATGCTTAGGACCAGAAAGTCTTTAAAAATTCTGCTATGTATGGCCACTGACCACTTAATATTTCTTCTAGAAAACAACTCATACATTTAAAGTGGTGTAAGGCTCACAGCTATTTCAGTTCTGATGTTGTGAGCACTCCAAGAGTTCTTAGGACCTGTGGAAGAAAGTACTAACTAGAGGGGAAGAAGCAGGGCTGGGCAGGGCTGGCTCCTCAGCTCTTTCAAGCAATGCCTATTGGCCCCGTGATTGTATATAATAACAACTACTACTAACTAAATGTTTATTCTGTGCCAAGCACCATGCCAAGGGCTATATGAATGATAATTCTTGAAATTCTCACCACAACCCCTTAAAATAAGTATTATTATCCATTGCATTTTACAGATAAAGAATCTGAGATATCAGGAAATTGACATGACATGGTCAGGCCCACCCATATAGCAAGGGGCAAAAGGAAATTTAAACCTGGGAAATCGAGCTCTAGAGCTCATGTATTTAACAGCTCTGCTATAAAATCTGCTACATGAAAGTCATCAAAGTCTACCTTGCCCCTTGCCCCCAGCCCCCAGCCCCACTTGCTCTCAGGCTCACCTGCAGCAGGAACAATGCTCATGTTTAACAAAGACTGGATTTCCCAGGCTCCCTTGCAGTCAGGTTGGGTCATGTGACTGAGTACAGGCCAGCTTGATATGGGTGGAAGTGATGTAAGCACTTCTAAGACAAACACTTGAAAATGCCCTGTGCAGTCCTTCAGCTCCCTCTCCCCATGGAGAGGAAGCACAGAGTCTTGGCAAGCACAAGTTCCAGATGGAACAGTTATAGGATGGAAGCAGCTGGGTGACCCAGTCATTGTTTGGAGAAGAGAGAAGAGTTGTTCAGGAGAACCACTCAACACGCACCAGGTAGTGCTCTGAGAAAGAAAGAAACTTCTATGGAGTTCAGTCACTAAGATTTCAAAATTATTTCATAACTATGGCCTAGGCTAGCCAATTCTGAACCCATGCCATGCAATCCACTTCAGGTCTTAATTATTGGGGCCCAGTACTGTCTGCACCTGCATGATCATGCTACCTTCCCTGCTTCCCTAAACCACCAAATTACCTCCCTGTTCGAAAAGGTTATGCCGTTTCTGCTGGATTTCTTTAAAAACATTGCTTCATGTAAGGATAGAGAAATAGATCAATGAAATGGAATAGAAGATCCAAAAATAGACCCATACATACATGACCAATTGATTTTCAACAAAAGCACCAAGAAATTCAGTAAGGAAAAGAAAGTCTTTTCAACAAATGGTGTCAGAACAACTGGATGACTGTATGTTAAAAAAAACAAAAACAAACCTCAACCTCTAACCCACTCCATACACAGAACACAAATTTGAGATGGATTGTACACATAAATCTAAAAGAACCACAAAACTTCATGATGAAAACATAGGAGAAAATGATATGAGTCAAAAAACATTTCTTAGGTGTAGCAGATGCTGTGAGGCACCAGCCAAGTTCCTCACTCAGCTCAAGGCCCCTCATTCTGCCCATGGTAGGTGCTGGCTATTGCGACTCACAGCTGAGTCTCTCTCTCTAGACATTGCCCCAGCAAAATGTCTGCCTCACACAGGGTTACACTCCTTCCCTAGGAGCAGACCTCATCCAGTGACTGCTCAAACTGGGGATACAAAGGCATGCCCCCTTGCATTGATTTGAGAAAACTTTGAAGGGTTATCTCATGAGAAATAAAACATATGCACAAAGAAATACTTACTCATGAATTAGCCATATTTGTGACAGTTCTACATTGGAGACCCAAATACTCACCAGAGAATGAACCAACTGTGGGATATTCACACAGGGAATACTACTCAGCAGTAAAAAGGAACAAACTTCTAATACATGCATGTCATAGATAATCTTTAAAACATTAGGTTGTGCTAAAGGAGCCAGTCACAAAAAGTATACATGGTAGGTGTAATGCTGGTGGTCAAGGCCAGGCAGGTTCACACTGAATTTGGGTGTATGGTAGAAGAACTATGGAGCCAGAAAGCATCAGGCCACTACTACTTTAATTGTCTCACAATGGTAGATGAGCAAACAGGCAAGGGGAAATCACTTCTCCAGGCAGCAGGTGAACAAATAGCAAAACAGCCCCTTGTAGCGGGGTCAAGCAATCCTCAATTCGCCCTGAGATAAGCACTTGTAGCCTTACATAGACTATACTCACGCGGCTCTGCCACATGCTCACGCACTAATCATGCAAAGGGCAGCGAGCAAGCCTAACACAGCTGTTTTTCCTAACAATCCACCCACCCCTTTAGGGTTGCTCTCCTCACAATCTATGCAACAGGTATTTTCTGCAATGGTCCCTGTAAAAGGAGTGAGGTACATTATATAAACAGAAATAATACAGAGTACAGCAACAACTACAAGGCACAAGCTACACCAAAATGACAGTAATTACAAAGGTGCCCTTTCCAATCTCTCCCTGAGCACTCTGCCCAGGGAGTTAACTTCCCAGGGGTTAACTTCCCAGGGAGTTAACCCACCTCTAACCTCTTACCCCACAGTGCCAACCAGGTCAAACATAATAGATTGGGAACCTATACAGTTCAGGGCCGTGTCCATTGAAGAAAGTGTCCTTTGTGTGTCTCTGTAACTCGATGCGAACAGCTTCCTGCTACACAAGGGCCTTTACAGGTGCTGTATACCACCCCCTCCCCAAACAGGGTTTCTCATTATTGTCCACAAGCAGCATGTCCATCCAGCTAGGGAGCCAATACCCCCTCTTGTCGCAGTCCCTGCTTCAAGAGTCCATTATACCACAGTCCACAACAGCATTCTTTCAGCTGTCTGTGCAAATCACCCAAGGTGAAAGTCTATTACAGGCAACTAGTCATATAGCTCTTTGATAACAGACCTCAGTGCCTTTCCATAAATGTGCTGCCCATTGCCACAAGCCCCATCAAAACCCTTCAGCAAGCTTACAGGGCCTTGGCAGGGTCAAACACATTCAAGTCCTGTGCTGCCTTGACAGTTCTTTTAGCTGTTGGTGCTGTTGCTGCTGCTGCAAAAAAGCACCTGTTCTCTTCTAATGCCAACATTTGCTGCGCATTAAAAGGGGACCAGTGGATTCCCTATTTCACATGCGGCCTCTGGTCCCTGCCCATACCTGTTAGACAGGTCCCTAGGCCTTCCCCCTATTCAAATTGAAACAATGGATCTTGGGGGTTCTGTTCTCCTCTCCCTCAGCTGTCTCCTTCATATAATCTTGCGGCCATGCCACTTATGCACCAACTGTTTTGTTGGTAGCTGCTGGGCCATTCATTACAATGGCTGGAACCTCTGTTCTGGTTTAAGCTGCCGCCAAAGCTCCAAAAGAACTTTATTAGATTTGCCACCTAATTTCTCCCTATCTGCCCTGGCCAATTACATCTGTGTTTGGGAAACCTTTACAGGCCTGTTTCTCTTGTTAGTTGGGAGGTGGGAGTAGCACGGGCAGCAGCCCACACAGCCTTATGGTTCTGTGCTGCCTCAACCTCACCCAAATCTGCCACTGTCCGTGTAACCATGTTGATGGGCTGCCCCACATAGGTGCTCAAGGTAGCCACTAGTGACTCAAAAAGGGCTGACGGGGCACTACAGAAAATAAGGTCCCTCATCCCTGCCATACTTTCTCATCTGGCCCATGGAACCTCAGGTTGAAATCAGCATTCCTTCTACCTAATTCCCAGAGGACCTGCTGCAGCTCAGTATACAACTGCCACCAACTAACTGCCCCCGACAAGTCTCCAGCATTCTGCCAGACTGTACAAATGGCAGACATTACCCATTCTAATAGGGTATGGTTTCCTGGATGGTCATGGCAGTTCTGAAGATGCTACCTCAAGGAGAAGTGCATGGTAATAGTGGCTAATTCTTCCATCTCTGTTCTGGAGACCATGATGCCATCCACCCCTATATCCCACAACTGCAGCAACCAGGCTGCCACAGACTCAATGGGTTTCTGCCTGACTTTTGCCCCTAACTCTATCAACTCTGTCTGGGTATAGGGCTGGACTACAGAGTGCTCAACTACCTGAGTGCTCTACAGGGTGCTCTACCCCTGGTAGAGGGGGTTGTGCCTATCCCTGAGGCACTCTTGGCTTCTGGGTTTTTACCTTCTGGGTCACCACCAGACAAGCTCTGGAGTCTGCAAATAGCAGTTTTAGCCCAAACCTCCTCTTCCTCAAAAGAGGAGAAATGGGAAACACCTGCTACTGCTGACTCAGAGTCACTCCACCAGCACAAATGTAGCTTTTTCTTCAGTGACTACTTCAGTTCTTGTGGCTGCCAGTTCTTGGCCTGAAGCTAAAGTTCTAGCTCTTGAACCTGCAGTTGTGTCTGTAACAGCTGTCACTGCCAGCATTTGGCTTCTAGGGAAGACTGCAATTCTCAGACTCATATTTCCTTCCCAAGCCACTGTTTCAATTCTGGGCTCCATTCGTGCTCAGCCTAAATTTCACATTGGAGCTCTTGAAAGTGGTCGGCTTCCTCCAGCACTCATTCCAGTTCAAGTCGTCATTGGTTCTCAATCTGTAGCCTGAATTTTAGTTCTCAAATCTGCAACTCTTTCTCCAGTGACCATCCCAGCTCATGCTGTCATTGGCACTCAGTCTGCAACTTATCCTAGAACTTTTTACCTTGGGCAGCTTCTCACACAGAGCTTTCAGTTTCTTCTCACGGGGCTGTAAAAAATGCCCAGTCCACACCCTCAAAAGGACAACCACAGGGAACCATATGCTGCAGAACAACAGCCACTTCTCTATCCCACCTTTCAAGGGTGTTGTCGGCTCCATACTGATCTAATCTGAATCCTGCAGATTTACTTCAAATGTAATGCCAGTTGTTGAGGCCGGATGGGTTCACACTGAATTTGGGTAGATGGTAGAGGAACTGAAGAGCCAGAAAGTGTCAGGCCATTAACCTTTTAATAGAGTCTCACAATAGCTGACAGGCAAAAAAGCAGGGAAGCTACTTCTCACTGCAGCACGTGAACAAACAGAAAGACAGCCCCTCACAGTGGCAAGCAGGCAATCTGCCATCCATGCTGAGGGCAACCACCCATAGCCTTACATACACTATACAAACGTGGCTCTGTCATGTGTTCACATACTAATCATGCAAAGTGCAAGCAAGCCAGCCTAACATAGCTGTTTTCCCAACAATATTTACGATTCCATTTATATTAAATACCAGATCAGTAAAACTATGATACTAGAAATTAAGATGTGGTTGTGTCTAGGGTGGTGAGGGAAATGTTGCTTGAAAAATGGGAAAAAACAAACTCTCAGCATTCATAGAAATGTTCTATATTCTAATCAGAATAATGATTACAAAGGTGTCAAAACTCATCAAAATCTACACTCAAAATCTGTGCATTTTCCTTTATGAAGACTAAAACAATAAAAACTGTTTGCCTGGCATCTGGGCTTGCTCTCTCATCCTCACACATGAGCAGGGTTCTCTATCATTGTTAATCCCACTGCAGTGGATTTCAAAAGTGTTTCATAACATGCCTCCCACGCTGAAGTCCAAAGCCTTAAAACTTCCCTATCCGGCTTCACCCAGGACTCTGCCCTTCTCCTTTTGGTCTTTCCTGCCTTTTATCTGACTGAATTTCCCTTTTTAAAAGAATTTTAACATTATTTGAGGACTGTAACAACTTCCTTCCCTATATACTCTCTGTCTCTGTTCAGATGGCCAGACTCAGTATTTTTCCAGCTAAAGAATCAACCTTTACTCCATCCCAGACCAGTGAGAACTTAACAAATGACAGTAGCGGTAATAATAATTGCCATTTCTTAAATACTTATCATGGGTCAAGCAATGTTCTAAATGCTTTTTTCCCCTCTACTATAATGATACCATGGACTGAGTGGCTTATAAACAAAAGAAATTTATTTCTCACCATTCTGGAGGCTGGTATTCCAAAATCAATGTGGCAGATTTGGCATCTGATGAGAGCCTGACTCATAGAAGATGTTTTTCTTGCTATAACCTCACAGGGAAGAAGTAGACAAGGGAGAGCACTGGGATCTCTTCTATAAGGGCACTAATCCCATTTATGATGGCTCCCTCCTGAACAAATCACCTCTCAAAGGCCACACCCACTAATACCATCACATTAGGAGTTAGGTTTCAACATATGAATTTTCGAAGAACTCAAAAAGCATTATCTCACTTAAAAACAAGACAACTTCTTCCCTGGCCAGTTGGCTCAGCAGTAGAGCTTCAGCCTGGCGTGTGAGAGTCCTGGGTTCAATTCTCAGTCAGGGCACACAGAAGAATCACCCATCTGCTTCTCCACCCTTCCCCTTCTCCTTCCTCTCTGTCTCTCTCTTCCCCTCCTGTAGCCAATGCCCCATTGGAGCAAAATTGGCCCCAGGCACTGAGGACAGCTCCATGGCCTCTGCCTCAGGTGCTAGAATAACTCGGGCCACAACAGACCAATGCCCCAGATAGGCAGACCATCGCCCCCTGGTGGGCATGCCAGGTGGATCCTCATTGGGCGCAAGCAGGAGTCTGTCTGACTGCCTCCCTGCTTCTAACTTTGGAAAAATACAAAGAAAAAATCCAACAAAACAAGACAACCTCTATGGTTCCATTTTACAGATGAAAAAACTGAACTTTAAAAAAATTCTGCAACTTGTCCATATTTATTGAGCCAATAGTAAAAATCCCAGGACTCAAACCCAACTCTGATTCAAAGGCTGGATCTTCTCCACTACACATTACTTGCTTTTAACATTTGTTTAATAACATACGTCTTCATTTTTTTTTATTTTTGTAACAAAGGGGTTCAAGTTACAGTTCTTCTTTAGACTGAGTAAAGCTCACCTGGGTTTATGGCCATGGAGCAGGTGAATACAGTTGGGAGACTTCCAAAATGCCCCAACACATGTGATCACAATTAAATTACATTCCTGTTCACTGAATGTTTAGTGCAGTATACCTTACCTGCTCTCAGTAGAATATTACCATTAGAAGAAAGGTAATAAACCTCTCAGAGCACAAATTTGCTATGGATTTAATAAAACAAACAACCCCCCCCCAAAAAATGAAATCCAATTCAGACAACCAGACACAATTTTAAACTGTTCCAAAGGTGAAGGTTTGATCTGAAGAGTTAAGAAATCTTTCCTGATGCCATTGAGTGTGGATATTTCCACTTCCCTTTGTTAGGCCATTAGCTACATGAAAGATGAGTTTATAACTAGTTACATGTCAGTCAGCTGGGAAGACAGCCACAGTTAATACATTATTCAGATGCTGAAGACCCGGCATCTGAAATTAACATTTTTTCTTTGAATTTCTTTTTCTGTGTTACTCATCTTCTTCTCTCTCTAGTCACCTATCTTACCAGCATTTCACTAATGACTAGCTGCTCCACTGGACATCTGTCAGGGTAAATAAAGATACCAAATGAAAGTAGCCAAGTTGTTTTCTGAAAGAAAACAATTCAATTCCTTAAGTCAAGGCATTGTGAAGAAGGTGGTTTAAACCATAGGGTAAAAGAAGATTTCTTCTCTTTAATTATCTGTGAATTTCAATTCCTTCTTATAGTTTCTGGTCTCTTATTCCCTATTCTTACTGCAACATATAAAAACTAGTTTTAACTTCCATTTTGTGTCTCCTACTGTTACAAATATAAATATCAGCACATCTTAGACAGAAAGGCATGAGTCACATCTTAGACACTTTGTATTTGGAGTTAGAAACAGATACCAGGTAGGACTAAGTCCCTTTCTATGATTTAAATAGCTGTTTACTTAATCCCCCTGAGATGTATATTGTATTTTAAAGGTTACAGTGTCAGAAGTCTTGGCTATTTTTAAAGGAAACATTATGTTTTCAGTCCCAGATACAGTGCAAGGTGCTTGCAGATGAAGCCATTAGGACAGTTGGCGATGTCCTCCTCTCTGAAAGTGACAGCCATCACTGTTGTAGTGCCCCATAGCTTACAGGGGTGGGTTACACTGTCCTGAAAAACATGGTTCCCTTTTTCACTCCGTGCCAACCCAGGGGATCAACTGTATCTTCATGTAACCACGGTAACTATGAGAAAATTAGCCAGTGTACTGCTTTTTTCTCATCCGTGCTTGCTACTTCTGACAGCCCTCAGTTTAATCATTTTGGAGTTATTCAAGGGCATTCAATTTAATTGTTGTGGGTCCACAGCAGAACTAAGCACTATGGTACCATTTTCTAAGACTGTATGCAATTCAAAACACATCAGAATATAAAAAAAGCAAGTCACCTCCTGAAAACTTATGCTGGTCAAAAAGCAAAACCAAACAAAACATCAAGGGGCTATTGCAGCAATATCTGACACATGCCTACAAACACATACATTGAAATTCTACTCAGCAGTGTACCACCAACATGGTTACACTTCAAAAACCAGGTAGATCATCTACTGTACCAGACTCTTTGCATAAATTATTTCAGTTAGACCTTGCAGCACCCTTATGAAATAGGTATTACTCAACACAATTTACAGGCACAGAAATAACGATCAAAGAACTTAAATAACTTGTTGAAAGTCTGTCATCTGGTAGGTGAACTAGGAATAAATGCCTCACAGAGTTCCTCTGGTGTTTCTGTACAGATGGTAGAAAAAGAAGGCAAAAACGAGTAAGGACTCTAGAATACCATATGGAGAAGTATTCCTAAGACAAGTTGGTGAACAAGGACTCTCCAGGTCAGCCACTTGCACATGCTTATTGGTGAATTTAAGAGAGACCAGGAAGGAAAAGGCTTTGTTCAGAATAAACCCACCATCCCTGGAAAACTAACTCAAAGTGAAATAGGTCACTTAGTAAATTTATTGATAGGAAGGAGCAATGGCAGAAAGATATGTGGGAAGTATGAGATGTTCTCTGCTATTCCCACTATGTCTTCCCAGAAATAATGTTGAAGCCCTAACCCCCCAGTATTAGTACTAACCCTCTAGTACTAATACTAGGGGGTGGGGTTTTGGGGAGGTAAATAGGTTTAGATGAGTTCATGATGGTACAGCTATCATGATGGGAGTAGTGCCCTTAGTGGGAGGGGCATCAAAGTGCCCCTCTGTCCTCATATTTTCCCTCTCTTTCTCTGTCTTGTCCCTCCTCCCCATCATGTGAGGACACACTGAGAAGATGGCTTTCTGCAAGTCATGAAGAGAGCTTTCACCAGAAACTAACTGTGCTGACACCCTGATCTTGAACTTCCAGCCTCCAGAAATGTGAGGAAAAAATTATCTTTTCTTAAACCACCCAATTTCTGGTATTTTGTTATGGCAGCCGAGCAGACTGAGACAGCATTCCTGCCTGCAAAGGATGGGTAATCCAGACCAGGTACCAAAGTAAACACAGAGACAGTGAGCGACGCAAGGGTGTCTGCTTTCATGTGCTAAATTAGCAGTCTTACAATTATAAAGAAGGCAAACTGTAACAGATTGGAGGTCTCTGGAAGGCTGCTAAGGAGTTAAAACTTGAACAGAGCTTCAAATTGTGGGAGGAGAGGGCCTTGCAGGTGAGAAGCCAGCAAAGGCCTAGTGACAGGAGCAGGAGAGAGAGAAAGGGCCCCCTCGGGGTATCGCCTAAGTCACCACTGGATGGGGTGAAGGAGCAGACACACAGCTGGCTCTTCATAATAAGGACAGGACCTTCCATCTCTCTGAACTTTGCATCCAGGGAAGAGCTGACAAAGATCTGTGCGGTGGGCGGTGACACACTCTGAGCCCGAGTCTGTATTTACTTGGGAAAGCGGTGATACCTGCTTCCCAGCACTGCTGTGAGCACTGACCGGAATCGCCCAGTGGAGCAGTTAGGACAGCCCCTGGAACCTGCTGAGCATCAGTGAGTGTGGGCTATCACTGGCAGAGCAGTTTCAGAAAGGCAAATGCCTCACTGGCTGGGATGAGTAAGCTTCTGTTGAAGGCCTCCAGGCCTTAGCTTCCTGGCAGAAATGCCCAATAAACTGGCTGATGCTCCCGAGGGCTGCAGCAGAGACAACCATCACTGCTGGCCCAGCTACCTGGCCTTTGTCAACTCCTGCCTCCCAGTACACTCATGGGCAGCAGTCTAAAACCCAGGGTGTTCTAGTCAGAGCTTTCAAGGTGCCAAGAGTTACTGCACTTCCAGGCCTTATGCCATCCCATCTGGAGAGTCAGTGGTTCCCAGGAGAAGAGTCCTCCTGCTAGATGTCAGCCTGGTCCTAGCTCCCAGATCTCTGGGTTTCTGGTATCTTGACTGTCAAGAGGCAACTGACTCCGTGTGGCAGAAGGAGCTCCGGACTGAGGTCAAGGCCCTGCTATACTGTATCCCACCTAAGCGACCTCCATCCTGTAGCCCCTTTAAGCCCCTGCCTGGTCCCTCACTCATAAAACAGGAGAATATGCCCCTCAAAAAGCTGCTGCAGGATCATACAAGATAACTGTGTGTGAATGCTTTTGTTAACTATAAGTTCCAATATAGATGTTAAATAAAATAGAGCTGGCCTCGGCTCACTTATTCATTGGTCAAATACTTACTGAGTACCGTATATGTGCCAGGAACTGTTCTTGGAGCTGCAGGTCAAGTAGGAGACAAAACAGACCTATATCCCTGCTTCGTGGTGCTTATGGTCTAGGACCTAATCTCCCCAGAATGCAGTCAGTGGACGGTGTGGCTGCACCCATCCTTACCAGGCATTGTCTGATTATGACTTATCTTCATTTCCAGTCTGATATCTGCCTTCCTCATCAGTCTTAATCTTCCTTAAATCTGACTCTGCCTTGGTCCCAGCTTTCCCTGTGGCTCCTCTGGATGCTTTACTCGACTCCCTCCATCCTGGCTCATGGCCTTGCTTGTCTTGCCCCAACACTGCCAACATCCTGGCATGACAATTCCCATAAAATGCCCAGCTGGAAAAAAAATGGTACATACCACAAAGCCAGTAAGTTTATTTGGCATCTGTCCCACAGTAGCGATTACCTATGTAAAAGATGAGAACCACAGCCAAGAGCTGAGAGTTAGCGCTTCTGATGGCCAGCTGCATCCAGTCCATAAGCAGCACAGCTTGTCAGTTGATTTTCTAGCACATCTGGCCTGAGAGTTCTGAACTTTGGAGTACTGAGGGAATGATCACTGTTGACTTTTTGACATCATGATTATAGGCTTCAAAATAACTCAATAGTAAGAGGGTGAAAAGGGGAGGCAGTGCCGACCAGGTAGAAACCATGTCAGAGGGTGCAGAGTACAGGACTCTACCTACTCAAATCTTCTCAGATGGAAACAATATCCTCTTTAAAAAGGATCTCAGTGTATGGTTTTTATAGCAGAAGGTAGGAAAAGCCTTCAGCTACTTGAACATATTTCCAAGTCAAACTAATTTAGTTGCCATGGTACCAAGGATCCTACAGGGGAAAAATTATGTATTTTCAAACAATTGTTAAAATAATTTTTAAAAAATAGCAGTATGGTGACTGAAAGTGTCATGAGGTTCCTTCCATTCAAGTAAACAGACACAAATCAATGAGCACTGCCTATATCCTAGGCACACTATAGTAGGTGTGGGAGGATGTCAAGAGGAGTAAGATTCTGTCCAGGCTCTAAGCCCTAAAGCCCAAGGGCTTTATCATTAAGTTTGGAGAAATAAAATGTAAGGCAGAATGTGATAAGTAGTAAAGGAAAGGTACAAAATCTATCATTTATTTATGTATTCATTCAAAGATCATTTGCGTCCAAGCTTTCTTCTAGGTACTGGGTATTATCCAGTGATAAGGAAAACAAACAGGATTTCTTTCTTTACAGTCTAGGACATGGAGAGATCTATGCAGTAGATGACAGAGTAGATAGATATATGTTGCTGAAGGTGATAAATGACTGACTGATAGACAAATGGATAGATGAGTGGATGGATGGATGGATGGATGGATGGATAGATGATAGATAGATAGATAGATAGATAGATAGATAGATAGATGATAGGCAGACAGATAAACAGACTGAAACCTGCCATGAAGGTAGCAGACAGGATCTTATGACAAAAGTGTTCCTTAGATACAGAGGTGGAGAAGTTACAGCTGGAAGGAGCTGGATAGGCTTCATGGAGGAGGCAGGTAGTAGGTGAGCTCAGTCATGGGTGATGATGAGGTTTTGACAAAGAGGAAGGAAACCAACAGTAACCAAAAACTAGACACTGGACAAAAGCATGGAGCTGGAAAAGTGCCAGTGGTCTTTGTGAACAAGAGAAGGTCGGGTTTGGCTACAACATGAGGAGAGTACTTGAAGAAGGAAGGAGGTAGGCGACAAGGTCTATGCCAGGACAGCAGAAGGGCACATGAGATAAGACTTGATTCTGAAGCTGGCTTGCCTGGTCTGGCCACTTTCCAGGTGTCTGACCTTCAGCAAATGACTTAACATTTTGGTGATTCAGTTTCCTTCTCCATGCACTGGAGGTCATAAAGTTGTTTTAAGGATTAAGTGATTGTATACAACTCAACTGTGTAAAGTAATAGTATCTGGCACCCAGCAACACATGTGACAACTGAGCAGAGAATGCTGGCTCCAGGTAGAGCCTGCTGCCATGGCTGGTGTGCGACAACAGCTCACTCAGTCCTCCCCTGCCCGAGCGTTGGAAAGCGAATGATCCTGATGACTAAAAGGCCATCGTTTTGAGGTGGATTGAGGAAGGCAAAGTTTCAGGATACAGCATTTTTTCAGATTTTTATATTCTGTTCTGGACCTTGCCATAAGTTTGGACCTTAGGGCTCAGTCCTCAAACCTCAAGGCAGTTGGCGTACCCCTGAGAGAGGCTTTCTCCATCGCTCTCCCTGTGGAAGGAGCTGGTCCACCGTGGGGGTGAAATGCTGTGGAGAGTGCTGGTGACGAGGCTGCACTCCAATGAGGTAGAGCAGCAGCCGGCTCACTGCACCCTCTGGGAAGCAATGTGTCTCATTGGGATGGTGAAACCATTTTACATGGAACTCAGTCATCTAATGGAACACCACTAACAAGGACCAGGCAGTGCAGTTATCCATCTTAGCACTCTCTATAGTCATAGTTTAAACAGCCTCAGCAAGGTCCCAAAGGCTGAGCCAGGAGGCGATGTTATGCAGACCACGTGGGGCTGCTGAAAGCTGGACCTGCTGCCCCTCTAAGACACAGCGCTGCTGACTCAGAACGGAGAGCTGGAAACTGGTTCACCGGCCTCAGGACAGGGAACCAGCATGAGAAAAGAGAGCAGGAGAATGACCATAGCAACGGGATGAAACTCCCGTTCTCAGGCTGCAAAACCAGGCTCTGACCCAGAATCTGGTCCAACTTACATATTTGGAGGAGCTGAGGTAATTCAAACTCGGCAGGGGGTTATTTGTGCCTTACACCGGGCCCTGACATCTTTCTTTAATTTACTTTTGTGAATTGGTAGCTAGGCTGGTTTTTCCAAAGGGGATGATTAGACAGACTGTGAAAAGTTAAAAGGTTTTTGCAATTTATTGGCAGAATAATGAGATATAAATAAAACTAGACTTCAGTTTAAACCTCTATTGCCTCTTTGTACTGACACAGCTAATAATACCTGTATTCTTTCTTTATGGAAAATATGTGTCACATAAGTGAGGTGAAGGACAACTTCTGATATAAAAGATCTTTTATAGCAGAGAAGCCACACAACTTTATACGAATTGGTTTTGTTGGTGGGCCTTGATTTTCACATCAGCAAAATGGTGAGGCTGAATCAGGGGGTCCCCTGGGTCTCTTGCAACATACAGTGTCTTGGAAATTAAAGGGATTTGTTTTCACCAGAACAACCAACTCTGCTACTGGGATAGTTTTAAGAATACAGGAAGCAGTTCAGAAATTTATAATACTGTATTTATGTATGAAGAAAGAGCTTAGTTGTTTTGTTTTTAAACCATAGTATACACAAGCATTGTTTAACTTCTTGAGAACAAACCCCTTTCCCGGCGACCTTAGTACCAACCAACAATTGTGCTCATTAGAAATGGTCCTTGCCTGACCAGGCAGTGGTTCAGTGGATAGAGTGTCAGACTGGGACACGGAGGACCTAGGTTTGAGACCCCAAAGTTGCCAACTTGAGCATGGGCTCATCTGGTTTGAGCAAGGCTCACCAGCCCAAGGTCGCTGCCTTGAGCAAGGGATCACTCGCTCTGCTGTAGCCTCTTGGTCAAGGCACATATGAGAAAGCAATCAATGAACAACTAAGGTGCCACATTGAAGAACTGATGCTTCTCATTTCTCTCCCTTTCTGTCTGTCTGTCCCTATCTGTCCCTCTCTCTGACTCTCTCTGTCTCTGTCAAAATAAATTTAAAAAAAAAGAAAAGAAAAGAAAAGAAAGGAAATGGTCCTTATCCCGACAAGGTCTGGGGGAATTCTAGGACCTGGTTTCTCTTTTTTCTTGGCATAGGATTACCTTGTGTACATGTTCTTATGACTGGAAAAGTTCTGATTATGATGACTGAATGTCCTATCATTCATATTTTCTTTCATTAATTCTATCAGACTTCCCTACCATTTAAGTTAAATCAATGAAGATAATGTCATAAAAATGGCAGAATAGAAACTTCTAGCACCTGTCCATTCCCAGAAACATCAATTTAAAATACTTAAAAAAGTAAATTGAACCGAGAAAGTAGAAGATCTGTACACAGAAAACTATATTATATTGATAAAAGAAAGTGAAGGAGACACAAATAAATGGAAAGACATCTATGTTCATGGATCAAAAGAATTAATATTGTTAAAAATGGTCATAGTACCCAAAGCCATCTATTATGATTCCCTATCAAAATTACAAGGGAATTTGTCACAGAAATAGAAAAAAACCAGCCCTATAATTTGTATGGAACCACAAAAGACCCCAAATAGCCAAAGCAATCCTGAGAAAAAAGAACAAAGTTGGAAGCATCTTAATTCCTGATTTCAAACTATCCTGCAAAGCTACATTAATCCAAACAGTGTGGTTCTGGCATAAAAATCAATGGAACAGAATAGAGACCCAGAGGAAAAAAAACATGCATATAAGATCAACTAGTTTTTGACAAGTGAGCCAGTAACATTCAATAGGGAAAGGGTAGTCTTGCTGATAAATGATGGTGTTAGAAAAACTGGATATTGGCCCTGGCCTGTTGGCTCACTGGATAGAGTGTCAGCCTGGCAGACGAACATCCTGAGTTCAATTCCAAGTCAGGGTACATATGAGAAGCAACCATATGCTTCTCTGCTCCTCCCTTTCCCCTTTCTCTCTCTCTTTCCCTCTCACAGCCAGTGGCTTAATTGCTTCGAGCATTGGCCCAGGGTACTGAGGATAACTTGGCTGGTCTCAGTGTTGGCCTCAGGCACTGAGGATAGCTCTGTTGATGCAAGTATTGGCCCCAGACTGGGGTTGCCAGGTGAATCCCGGTTGGGGTCCATGTGGGAGTCTATCTGCCCTATTCTCACTTAAAAAAAAGATAAAAACTGGATATTTACATGCAAAAGGATGACATTAGATCCCTACCTAATACCACTTACAAAAATTAACTAGCAACACATTAAAGACTTAGATACAGTTCTGAAACCATAAAACTCCTAGAAGAAAACATAGGGAAAAGCTCCTTGACAAGCCTTGGCAATGATTTTTTGGATATGACATCAAAGTACAATCAAGCAAAGCAAAAATCAATAAATAGGATTACACCAAACTAAAAGCTTCTACACAGCAAAAGAAACAATCAATGAAATAAAAAGAATGGGAGAAAATATTTCAAACCATCTACCTGATAAGAGGCTAATATTTAAAATATATAAAGAATTCATACAACTCAATAGCAAAAACATAATAATCCAATTAAAATATGGAAAAAGGACTTGAATGGACAGTTTTCTTAAGAAGACATGCAGATGGCCAACAGCTACACGAAAAGAGGATCAACATCACTAATCATCTGGGAAATGCAAATCAAAACCATATGAGGTATAACCTCGCACATATTAGAATGACTATTATAAAAAAGGCAAGGAATAACAAATTCTTGTAAGGTTATAGAGAAAAGAAAACCCTTGTTCACTGCTGGTGGGAATATAAATTGGTGCAGCCACTATGGCAAACAGTATGGGGGTTCCTCCAAAAATTAAGAATAGAACTACCATGTGATCTAGCAATCCTACTTCTGGGTATGTATGTGAAAGAAATGAAGTCTCTCTTGAAAAGCTATATCTTCATGCCCATTTCAGCATTATTGACAATAGCAAAGACCTAGAAACAATCAAAATGTCTGCTGGTGGAACAATGGATAAAAATATGAGACTTTTATAATATTTATGACATAACATATGTGCTTTGACATCATGTAATGTAATGTAATATTATTTAGCCATAAAAAAAAGAAGAAAATCCTGTGTCTTGAGACAACAGGATGGACCTTGAGGGCCTAATGCTAAATTAAATAAATAAGACAAAGAAAGAAAAACTGTATTTTATCTTTTATCTTTGGAATAAAAAGATCCAAGCTCACAGAAACAGAGAGTAGACTGGTGGTTACCAAGGGGAAGGGGGTGGGAATAAAGGGAAGATGTTGGTGAGATGAGATGTTGGTCAAAGGACACAAACATCCAGCTATAACTTAAATAAGTTCTGGGGATCTAATACTGTATATGGCATGGTGACTACAGTGAACAACACTGTATTTTATATTTGATGTTTGATACGAGAGTAGCTCTTAAACATTAACACCACACACGTGCACACGCGCATGCGCGCACACACACACATACACATACATTAATTATATAAGAAAATGGAGGTGTTGACCATATTTTGGTAATTATTTCGCAATACATACATGTATCAAATCATCATGTTGTACCCCTTAAACTTAAAAAGTTGTTTTAATCTTTGAGCCTTAAGTAAATAAATTAACTAATAAAAATGAATTAAGTAGACTGTATCTAAACACTCTGGAGGTGACAACAGAGACAGGAAATGTAGGGAGGTAAATAGGGGAGAAAGGAAGAGTGTGAGAAAAAGCAGAATTCAGAGAAGAAGGCAAGGTCTCTATAGTGATTTCTTGGTTATTTTCTTTATGCTTTCTCAACATTTTTCAGAAATGCAATGTAGTAGAATTTAACATCTGGTGATAAACTGCATATTTTTTAATTTGATGCCATAACCAGTAGGAGGTATCAGAGCCTCTGGCTATTGAAAATAATTTACTGGCAAAAATAAAAGTATTGTTTTGTTATTTATTTTTCACAGTTCTTAAATCAACTGCAATGTTTTGGTAGCATTGTTTTGTTTTATTTTATTTTATTTATTTATTTATTTTAATGAGAGGAGGGGAGATAGAGAGACAGACTCTCACATGTGCCTCAACTGGAATCTACCCAGCATCCCCACCCCAATCTGGGGCCAACGCTTGAATCAACCAAGCTATCCTCAGCGACGCTCAAATCAATCAAGCCACTGGCTGCGAGAGGAGAAGAGAGCAAGAAGGGAAGAGAGCAAGAAGTGAAGAGAGCAAGAAGGGGGAGAGGGAGGAAAAGAGAAGCAGATGGTCGCTCCTCATGTGTGCCCTCTATCCACTGAACCAGCTGGCCAGGGCTTGGTAGCATTTAAATGAATGAATGAGTACAATCTTATACTGTACTCCCAGTACTAGAATGACCTCTCTGATATCAGATACAGGTATTGATCGACTTACGACCTATGCAACTTACAACCATTCGACTTCACGACCACAATCGCTAGCCATGACTGCTCCACGTCTGGAGCAGTTTTTGTATGCACCTGTATTTTGTAATTTTGTATGTTTTGCAAATATTAAGCCAATTGTACTGGTAATGCAGTGTTTTACTTAAACCTGACAAATGTAAAATAAGAAACAAAATGGTGTAGAGATGATACAAATGGCATAAAATAAACAAAGAAAATTATGATATATAACAATAATGAAAGAAAATTATGATAAAATATGACTTAAAGATTTTTATAACATCATTTCACAGTACTGTACATATAACCTACTCAATTTATGACCAAATTGTGCTACGACCGGTCTGTTGGTGGTCATAAATCGAGCACTAGCTGTACACCTATTACCATCCAGAGACATTTTTGCGTTCCTTTAGAGACACAGTGGCTTGTTTCTATAAGTGATACTCCATTCCATCTGAGCTGCTAGAAAGTACTTCTTTCTGAAGAGCTAAAATTCCTCTCCCTTATTTTCTACAGATTGGTCCAATTATTCTCCATTTGAGCCATGGATAGCAAGTATAGTCTTCCAGCCCACTGGGAATTACCAGTGTCACATGGAGAAATTGCTCTAGACACAAATTGTTGTCAAGAGAAGAGGTAGTGGCAGTCAAGAGAGACTAATCTCCTCAATCTCCTTTTCCCAGAGCTTTTATTGATCAAAAGGTAACAGGATTGCAGGGGAGGGAGATTAGGTGATAAGGGGATTAACAAACACAAAGGGAGGGGCAATCTATAAACCTCTAAACTAATTTCCTAAAGCCTGTTCACATGCATTTCTTTGTGTTTGCTCAAAGGTCAGTCACACAGTTTCCTGGTGTTTGCATCCAAGAAACCTATATCCCTGTGTTTGCAGCAGGAGAGCATATTTTACATCATCATTCACACTTGGGGCTTCTTAACTAAAGTTCCCCAATCCAAGTTATAGAGGGTCCAAGACTAGATGGGTGATTCCCTACAAGCCAATCTCTCACATATAGCAAAATTCTCTCATATTTTGAGTAGTTAAAGCCACTTAGTGTGTTTCCAGTCTCCAAACTCCCATGGATCCAATGCTTCCTTCTAGCTCTTAGTGCTCAAGCACCTCAACATTCCACCCACTTTCCTGAAAACTCTCCCCTAAAATCAATCTTTGTCTATCTCAGTGTAGCTCAAGTTCAGTTTAGTTCATCAGGCACACCACACTGCTGGACTCACCTTACACCTACTGTCACTTTAAGACCTGTAAGTCCTGTTCACGTGTACAATTGCTGCTCATTCTCTTAACTTTTTGAAACTAAATGTAAGGCCCCACATTAATTCCTTCCTATTAAAATCCATATCCTTACACGAGCCCCATCATTCCT
Organism: Rhynchonycteris naso; assembly: GCA_037038555.1. NCBI lineage: Eukaryota > Metazoa > Chordata > Mammalia > Chiroptera > Emballonuridae > Rhynchonycteris > Rhynchonycteris naso. The sequence continues at coordinate 84,936,596 of CM072999.1, read as the reverse complement.
GTCAAGACCAGTTTTTCATTCTGCCATCCAATATATATTCCTGAAATTTTCATGGCATCTGCAAATTGGGAAGCACATCCTTTTTAAATTTACCTAATTTATGTATAAAACAGTTTGCATTTTAGCAAGTAATAAGTGGCCAGTGTCTTTAATTGTGAGCATTAGATTACTAAGCACAATTCTGGTATCTTTCGGTTTACATTTCTCAATTTAGTTCACAATATTTTCACAAAAGACCTACCTAAGCATCTTATAAACTGCAGATACATATTTAAAACACTATCTCACTTTTAAAAAATTAAGTTCCATTACTCTGAAATGACTTATTTTTAGTGACCCTAAACTGGCTCCTACCGACCACTGATAGCTTTTCTAATTTTCACAAACTATCCTCATCCTAATCTATACTAGAGCAATGCCTGGATTGACACAGCTCACTCTACTAGAGTCTTTACTATTTCCTCTCTTAAATATGGTCTCTCACACCTTTTTCCCAGTTCTTTATTGGTTTTTTAGTCTCCAAAGATTCTGTCAGAAATTCAATAATATTACTGACTGCTTCTAGGTCCCATGTGGTATAATTCACCCAGTCCAGAAGCCATGAGCTCTCCATTTCCTATTACTAATTAATGTTCATTCTCCCATTCTTAAGACAAAAATAAGCGCCATGGCCCTAAGGACGAGGTCTACCCAGACTGTCCCTTCTAATTTCCCTTTCTGAACCAACCTAACAAAAAATGGCCCTCAGTTGTACCTTTAGTTTTTACCAGCATCGGCCAATCTGAACCCTCGACCTTCTGGGTGCTGTTCTTACATGTTGCTGCTGCCTTGTCATACTCCTCTTCCTTACATGTCCTTCTGTCCATCTTTGCTACATATTCTCTTTGCCTCTGAGCTTGTGAGGAAGCTTCCTGGGCTTCATAATGTAACTGCAAATGATTTCAGCAATGAAAGAAAACACATTCATATATGAATTCTTAAATATCATATTTTTCCTTGCTGAGATCATTTGCAAGTTGCTGAGTTACTTTTTGAGAACTCCTCAACATTACTGACCCCTCTTTCCTGTGAGAATTAGATGCCATTAAATCACACCTACTATTTTTATGACATTTCTGAAGTCTGCCTTGCTCAAGTCTAGGGTTCTTTGTATAGTTGTCTTTAATTTTATTCTGATGAACTCCATAGACAGAATTACTTTCTTCTAGAACCCCCTACTTCTCCAGCTCATCAATCTGAGTCTTCCTTGATGGACAGAACTCTGTCCATCTTGTCACTTCTTCTGCATCCTAGGAGATGGCTTTTATAGCAATGCATGTTGACGCTCTGACACTGCTTTCCCGCTAAATGGGTCTATCGTTACAGGCCCAAATGTGTGAAGTCTCCCGCCATTATTCTGTCTTGCTTTTCTTCCATTCTTGTTCTGTACTTTTACAAGCTGCTAACAAAAATCATGACGTGGCAAAACTATGAATTTCTGAGAAAAGGTACAGATAGGGAACAGAGGGATCCTGCGAAGGGGTGGTCATAAATTTGCATAGCAGGCAGTGATTGTGCTTAATCACTTGTTTTAAGATAATCATAGGACCTCTTTGTTCCATATGAAACAGAGACTAAGGAGAGGAAACAGATCTGTGCTGGAAAGAATCAGTCAATCACCAAGAGACATAGTTTAGTGCTGCTTGTCTGAAAGAAATATAATGTGAACCCACATGCAATATAAACTTTCCAGTGGCCACATATTTAAAAAAGTGGAAAGAGACAGGTGAAATAGATTTTAATAACATTTTATTTAACATAGTATATCCACAATATTGTCATTTCAGCATGTAATCAATATAAACATTGGCTTGGGATGCTGAGGTCCCAGGTTCAAAACCCTGAGGTTACTGGCTTGAGTGGGAGCTCATTCGGCTTGAGCATGGGCTCACCAGCTTGAGCATGGGATCACTAGTTTAAGCATAGGATTACAGACATGACCCCATGTTCGCTGGCTTGAGCCCCAGGTCACTGGCTTGAGCAAGGGATCACTGGCTTGGCTCGAGTCCCCTGGTCAAGGCACATATGGGAAGCAATCAATAAACAACTAAGAAGTGCCACAACTATGAGTTGATGCTTCTCATCTCTCTCCCTTCCTGTCTGTCTGTCCCTATCTGTCTCCCTTTCTCTCACTCTCTCCCTAAAAAAAAGAAATACTTCATCTCTATTTAGATTTTATAACATTTACATTTGAAAAGGAGATTCTTACATCCAAGTTGTTCCAAACATACTTTAAAAGTTTTCCATAGCCAGATCCAGTATTAATTAATTAATTAAAATTAAATAAAATTTTAAATTCCATTCCTCAGTTGCACGAGCCAGTAGCCATGTGTATGTATGGGCTTACTAAATGGACAACACGTCCAGACACACAGCAAGCTTTAAGTGTGTGATAACCACTTGTAACAAAAATTTGTTGAGCTCAACTCCTAATAGTCATTTTTAAGCTAACACTCTGTGGTTGAGAAAATGCAAATTGACAAAAAGAACTATTGCATTTGCTAATCCCTTTAAATAATTTCATTTTACTCATCACAGTAATACCAACATACATTTGAAAAAATTCCAATATAAATATCTTGAAAATGTATTATTTTAGCTAGCACATACTTCTTAATACACATGTAAATTTGAAAACCCGCTGTAGTAACTCCTGCCATATCCCAGGAGAACTCATGCCACAAGGTAGCATCCACTGGCTAAAGGACTCCCTGCACCTTCACTGAGCATTAGAAATGTGTCTCAGTTAAAATGCAAAAGAAAGCTCTTTATTTTAATTTTTTTTTTATTTTTTAATTGATTGGGTTGACATGGTTCACCAAACTATACAGGTTTCAAGTATACAACTCAATAATAACACCATCTACATACCGCATCATGCCCCACCCCCCCAAACGAAGTCTCTTTCTGCCTCCATTTCCTCCCCCATTTGACTTCCTCCCCTACCCACACTCCTCTTTCCTTGGCTGCTGCTACCCTGTTTTCTGTATCTATGTGTTATATATATATATGTATGTGTATATGTGTGTGTGTGTGTGTGTGTGTGTGTGTGTGTGTTTTGGCTAATCCTTTCACCGTCTTTGATCCAGTCCCTTCCTCCCTCTTCCCGACAGCTGTCCATCTCTTCCCTGTGACCCTGCCTCTGTTTCTATTTTGTTCCTTGGTTTAAGCCATTACCAACCTTTATTATATGTACTTATTAAAATCAGTTATCAAAGGCAAGCAAGCCAACAATAATACAGAACAAAGACGTTTTCATTGGAATGAAGGAGCGAGGATGAGAGAATTTGGAGCTGAGACCACACTGTCTGAGTAAACCTCTCTACAAAAGAGAAAGAGAGGTGAAAGAGGGGGACAGGAGCTGCATAAGTTGCTTGCTACTTCTCTGCTGCCTGAGGCTGACTAGTATACCCAGCACCTTGCCATGTTCATTATATTTTTATTTATGTATTCGACCAATAGGTATGGAGATGCCAGCATATGCAGGTCACTGTGTTGGAGAAGGAGTTAGGACAGGTGAGTATGCAAAAAAGTATATAATTTACTAAATAGATCCTAGAGCTACTACTCTTACTCTGTAATAGGGAAGAAGAGACCCACGCTCAACTGATTGTATCACAAGGTAGAAAGTGCAGGTGGCATAACGGAAATCTGATAAATTATACAGGTAACCCCTGAGGTTCTACAGGAGGAAATGATTAATACTGTCGGGGAAGGCTGGGGAAACTTGGGGGAGAGGTGACTTTGATGCTTTATCTTGGGCACTGATGATAGTCATGGTGTCTGATGTTTCAGGAAAACATCTTTCTAAACATAAAGTTGAGTATGAGAATACACATGGCAAAGCCTGGGAGGAGCACAGCAATTCAGGTCACCATGGGGTGCAAGATAAAGCCAAGATCAATAAGGAAGGCAGGTCGGCCTTGGCTACCAGACCAGGAGTTGGGCCCTGTTAAGTAGAACACTGGGATTCATAAAGGCCTTTGAACAGAAGGTTGAAGTAAATGTATGTATTTATACAGATGTGCAAGCTTATATTCACAAAGTGATGATGATGATGATGGTGGCAACTAATATTTATTGAGTGATTATGTGCTCCAGGCCCTGTTCTCAATGGTTTACATGCATTACCTAATTTAATTCTCCCAGTAACCCTATGATGTGGAGGAGAGGGAGCAACATCAAGCTGTTCATTTTGGAACACATCAAGGCAAGAGAGAAAAGAAGACAAAAATACCAAACAGTAAATGCAATAACAAAAGCTAACAGGGAGTTCTTATTCACCAGAGCTGCAGAGCATTTCATACAAAATATAATCAGAGGTGACACACTGTAGGAGGCAGGAGTGACATGTTATAAATAACACAGTGTTAACCTGTCATATTCACCGCTCATGGAATACCATCAAGATGTTCCGAAGAGTGTCAGGCCTGGCTATGGAGGGATGGTCAGTGGCCAAGCAGCTCATCCCTGTCACTGTTCTGTATCCAAGAGAAGAGTTGGCCTCCAGTCCGTTCCTTTCAAGGGGCTCCAACTGAACTCTGCTTACAGAGGAAGATACAGGGCCTAGATCACTCTTGTCTAGGTATGCTTTTTTGACAGTCAGCATCCAAATCATCTGGGAATTGCTAAAATGCAGATTCCTGGGATTCAAAGAACCAGAGCTGCCATTGCAGCTTCCCCTCCATATGACTGCTTTGTGCTCAGAGGATAAGCTAAGGAAGAAGAGCAGGAATGGAAATAGAGAAAGAAGAAAATCACAGAGGAAAGCAAACTCCAGTCTACTGTTCTGTCCAAGTGCAGAGAGCCACTCTGAGGCACGTGTGAGACTCCTTAGCTGCCTTGGGCTATAGAAGCTTTCACGGGAAGCTTCAAATCTCTGGTACTTTGGAATCTAGCCAGCTAGGTACAAACCCCAAAACCACCACTTGCTGGCTGTGTGTACTTGGGAAGATCATTTATCCTCTCTAAGGTTCCAATTCCCCATTTGTAAAATCTGTTCAAATCTATGTTAAGCCATTCCTTGGTATTTCCTAGAGAGAAATGAAAATAAATGTCCTCAAGAAAATTGGTACATAAATGTTCATAAAAGATCTATTTATCATAGCCAAAGACTGTAAACAACCCAGAGATATCTATTAGCTGGTTAACTGATAAATCGGGCCGTATCCATGTAATGCGATTCTACTCAGTAATAAAAAGGAACAAACTACTGCAATAACACAGGTGACTCTATCTAGTAAATCTATGTATCAAATATACATCTATAATGCTTAGAAAAGAGGCCAGATACAAAAGACTAAATACTGTAAGATTCTGTTTATAGAAAACTCTAGAAAAGACAAATCTCGTCCGTAATAATAGAAAGTAGATCAGTGACATACAGAGACTAATGAGTAGGTAGGGGGCAGGGAGTCACTGTAAAGGAAGAAACCCCTTAGGGAACTGTTCTATCTCATGATTGTAGTAGTGGTTACACGGGTTTATACATTTGTCAAAACTCATCAAACTGTTCATTTAAATGGGTTTATTGTATTGTATTTAAAACCATCTTGAAGTTTATTTAACTCTAGTACTACTATGTGCTAGGTACTGCTTTAAGTATTGGGATACAATAAGGAACAAAACAATGTCCCTGACCTGTGAAGTTTACTTTCTAAAGAGGGAAGACAGATAATCAATGCATAAAAATAGATCAATTCATAGTGATAAATGCCATAAATTTAAAAAGTAGGGTAAGGAGGGACAGAGATGCAGTTTTCAACAGAAGCTGATAGAAGGCCTCTCTGAAGAGACTATATTTGAGTAGAGCCTTCAATGAAGAAAAAAAGAGAGAGAGAGAGAAGAAGAAGGAGGAGGAGGAAGAAGAAGAAGAGGAAGAGGAGGAAGAGGGAGAATAGGAAGCAATGGAGGAGAGCATCACATCCCCAGCCCTAGGAACAGAAAGTAGAAAGCCCCCCGCCACCCATGTCTGGGGGGTTGAAAAACCACTATGATTGAAGCCAAATGAGCAAAGTTGTGACTGGGACAGTAAACACCTGATCCTGCAGATGCTTTGAAGATGGTTCAAGGAATTTGAAATAAAGTATGTTGAAAAATGAATGGAGGCTTTTGTTACTTTGTTGTTTGTGCCTTTTTTTTAAAAAAAAGACAAGGAAGATGATGTGATACAATCTGACTTACTTTCTAAAAGCATCATACCGGTTGCTAAGTATAGAAAAGTCGGGAGTGGGTAAAGATGGAAGCAGTAGTTACGAGACTACTGTAGCACCCAAGCAAGAGGTGACAGTGACCAGGACTAGAGTGTAGCTGTGGAGATGGTAAAAGGCAGTCAGGGTAAATTTGGGAAGTAAGGAGTACCTATCCTCTAGAGTGGCTCTGAGGAAAAATGGAAAAGTACTTCATACACTCTAAGCACCTGAAATAGTGCTTAAAATATCCTAAAGCATGCTTAGACTATTCTAAAGCCCTGAAAAGTGCTTAGAATAGCACCTGGCACATAGCTCAGCACTCAGCCATGTGAGCTAGGATTATCAATCCTCTTTGGTAGAAGAACAGTCATCATTCCTCAGGAGAAGGCAGCGCTTAATTATTTGGCTAAAGGGTTGTGAGTGGTCTTCATCTGTACATGTTTAATTATTGCTAAGGGTATGAACTTTGAGAGAAGCAAAATTTAGCAAAGTGTTAAAACAATTCCTATTTTGTCTCAATTTCTTTTTTTTCTTTTCTTTTTTGTTTTTATTGTTACCCTTGTATCAATAGTTATTACAAGGAGACTAGGTCAAAACTCTTGTGACAATTAGTCTTAGGCAGGAATTAAGGACCTCAGCTCCTTCGTGGTCCTGGGCTGAACCACGTCAAGCCGCCATGTTTCTGCAGACCTTTTCCATATTATCACAATAGAGACCTTTGTGGAGACAGGACTGAATTTGATGCATTTTGGCCTAATCTAAATCCTTGTCTTTATGGGTCAGCTAGACACACTGTTAAACAAATTCCAAGTAAGCAAAACAGAGGCCAAGAGACTTTGCCAAGGGACAAACCCTGGGCACATTTCCTTTATCAGTGCTAGAGACTGAGGTCACAGGTGGGCAGTAATGCTCCAGCCTGTAGGTGTCTGGCACAAGGGCCACACCTGCACACCACCTAGTACTTTCTGGGGGCCTAGCAGCTTGATCCACCAAGGTTAATCTGGAAAAGTCCATCAAGTCAGCATTATTATTCTGGTTTGACGAACGAGTAAAGGATGGCTTAGCATAGGCTATGGTCATTCAGCAAGGACTTAGATCCAACCTGACTCCATACTTTCTATAACTCAAATCTGCCAGCCTGGAAGAAAATAATCAGAGGGAAAGACAGGCCTCTTGATGTTGTTGCCAATAAAAAGCAATGATGAGTCTTTTGCTCCTGGCAATTTCAAACATCACTTCATAGCAGTGGTTCTTAACTTGGGTTCTATCGAACCCTAGGGGTTTGATGAGTCGGTCTCAGGGGTTCGGAGAAGCCTCTGCCACGGAGGCCAGAATAAAGTAATACCGTAATTTGTTGTGAGTTCATGCACTTTGTTGGTTTTGTTCTTTGAGCAAGGTGATGTTCATGCACGGCTCATTTTGTGCACCAGTAAAAAAACATATACCTATGTCTTGAATTTGGAAAAAAAATCATATTTTATTTATCACTAAAGAAGGGTTCGGTGAATGCACATATGAAACTGGTGGGTTCGGTACCTCAAAAAAGGTTTTAAGAACCACTGCTTTATAGCTATACTAGTGTAAAAAGAGGTTGAACATAGTCTTCCTTCTAGTGAAGTTTTCCCATCTGGTGCTCTGCCATTTTGCCATTCATGTAAAATTCTTCTTATCTAAAAGACTCAAAGCATGATCAGGTTCAGTGGTGATGACAAGATGGTGGGGGGGAACCTTGTATATTATTTTATATAGTAATTAAAAATTAGTAAAAAGAGGGAGTATTTAATAAAATATTCATAAATTAAGTCTAAAATATCCAGCATATATTTTTTTTAATTTTTTTTTTTTACAGGGACAGCGAGAGAGTCAGAGAGAGGGATAGACAGGGACAGACAGGAAAAGAGAGAGGTGAGAAGCATCAATCGTCAGTTTTTCGTTGTGACACCTTAGTTGTTCATTGATTGCTTTCTCACATGTGCCTTGACCACGGGCCTTCAGCAGACCGAGCCACCCCTTGCTGGAGCCAGCGACCTTGGGTCCAAGCTGGCGAGCTTTTGCTCAAGCCAGATGGGCCCGCGCTCAAGCTGGCGACCTCGGGGTCTTCCGCATCCCAGTTCAATGCTCTATATACTGCACCACTGCCTGGTCAGGCAATATCTAGCATATTTATAAAGATTATTGCTCATATTTATAAAGATTATTGCTCATTTTAAATAGCGTTATAAAATAGCATTTAAAAAAAAAAGTGCTGCCTGACCTGTGGTAGCGCAGGAGATAAAGCGTCAACCTGGAATGCTGAGGTCGCTAGTTCAAAACCCTGCACTTATCCAGTCAAGGCACATATGGGAATTGATGCTTCCTGCTCCTCCCCCCTTCTCTCTCTCTCTCTCTCTCTCTCTCTCTCTCTCTCTCTCTCTTCTCTTTAAAAAATGAATAAATAAATTAAGAATTTTTTTAAAAATGCTGCAAATTGGGATGGCTGGATGGTTTAGCCTGGAGAATCAGATTCTGATTTTAAAACCTGAAGGTTTATGAACATCAGAGAAGTTCTGAAATACAGGAGAGTCTTGGGGTCTTGACAAATGTGGGTGATATGGCGTGAATGACCTGTGCGTCATGAGGCGATGAGAGAGATACATGGGCCCTGTTCTAATCTACAAAGCCATGCCTTTCTTCCAGTCCAACATGGCGATTAAGTTTTCTAAAACAATTAAGTCCCTAAAGGGGTAGGATTTTTGTTTGTATGTTTTTAAGAATTCTTTCTCAAATCATTCAAGAATAGAACTGAAGTCATTTTAGAGGAATCCAGTGGTCTGGTAAGTGGCAGAAAAGTAAGCCCAGGCCCTCTTTTGCATGTTTAGACTTCCGTTGGCTACAAACACCAGCCATGTCCAGTACCAGGGCATCAGGTAAGAAAGCAAAGAGAGAGGCAGGTAACAGACAGGAACCAACAGGCAGGACAGAGAAGGGGAGGATGGCACACCACATTTCCACTTACTACACACATTTCTAGGAGTCGAAAAATGAGTCATTTCTTTCCAAAGAAGCAGCCAGACTAGATGAGGGAAGTTAAACGCTGCATTGGTCCCTGGAGAGCAAGCCTCCATCAAGCCTGCTGAACAACTTCTCTAAAACTTAGAAGAAACTTTTGCTTTCCAGATGTCAGAGCTTGAGAGGAGGCCTGTGAGTATCACCTAATGTATCTGATACTTCACCCCAGCTACTCTGGGAACCTCTTCCCGCTCCGTTTCCTCTCCAGGTTTATATACTCTCTTGATCTGAGCCTATGTCCCTGGCCTCCATCCTGTCTCTTGTTCTTCTCCTGGGAGCCTCCTCAGAAGGCTGTCTGGCTTCTCATTTCCACCTCACTCCCAAGATCCTTTGAAGTTACCTTGATCCATGTCTTGGGTCTGCTTGACCTCTGCCCTCAGCGCAGGACCTCAGGAGCTTAGTCTGGGTCTAGAACTCCTGGTCCTGGTTATGTAGAATGGGAGCTTTGCCAGGGTTGAGGACAGAATCAGTGCCATCACAGCCATGAGCATATGGTATTACAAAGGAAACATATGTTGATATTATTAAATTCATTTCTAAAGTGAATTTGACTCCCTCAGTCAAAGCTGCGCTAAAGCTGATAATCTAACCCAAGATGACACCTCTTAAATGCAGACTGGTTTCACAGAGTGTTTGTATTTTTATCATTTATTCCATCAATTCCAGTGGCCTTCAGTATAGAATTAAATTTCAGAAATACCAAATCCCCAGATGTTAACAAAAACATTCTCTGATTTGCTAATAGTAAGCCAGCAGAAAGTTCCTAGAACTTCTTATATAATAAATACAACTAAGAACTCCTTACATAAACTTGTAAGAATAGCTCTTGTCAATTATTTTTGATGAACTGGGACTTACCATAACAATCCATTATTCTAATGATTGTTTTGGAGTTAACAGCTTTTGTTGTTTGACAGCCCATGATGCTTACTGAAGATAATGAATTCATTAGCCCATAAAGCTAATATTTTATTTGGTTATATTCTTTTAAGTGAGTAAAAGGAGCTGATCTCTTCTTTTTTACACATAATTTTGGGCAATAAATCCAGCAGACTTTTGCTCCTACCTGTGCTTCTCACCTTTACCTATAAACAGTTCACCTACAGCAATTCCATGTCCCCCTGTCTCCTCTAGGTCCTTTGTCTCCATCTCTGTTGAATATCAGAATAGTGAGAAGCAGGCCCTAACATCCTATCAGTCTTAACAACTTGTCCTAACTAATGGAAAAACTATATGGGAAATTTCCCTTTGGTCTCATCTGTCTAAATATTTAGGTTTCATGGGTTTCAACTCTATTGCTAACTCATTAAATAAACTTATGGTTAAAAATACATACCATTTATTGAATGCTTATCATGCGCCAGTCACTGTCACAATAAACCATCTACAGACAGATGAGGAGACAGAGGGAAGAGAACTTGAATAACTGGTCATAGCAAATGGCAGGTATCAACAACAACAACACTACACTGCTTCTCCGTAGTCATTGAGCCAACTTCTTGCCTCGTTTGATGTGATAAGGATTATGCTAAGGATTTTTGTCTGTACATTTTAATCTATTTTAATCCTCAAAATAAACATATTATGTGTATATAATAATTTCTATTTTATTGAGGAAGAAACTAAAATTCAGAGAGATTAAGCCCCTTAACTTTTTCCCACATAGAATTTTATTTATGCTGATATGTTCTTAATTATCAGGGTTTTTTCTTTTTCCATCTGTGTCATTGCATCTGTCCAAAGAGAAAGGTCCACAAATTCAAAATCGAACTTCTAAACCTACCTCCAAAGTGGCAGCCAGTCACCAGGGGTCTGTTCTATGTGGGTCTAGCCTCACCGACTTTGTTTTTCTCATCTGTTTATAACCATAACAATAACAATAAAAATAAGAACTAAAAATTTTTATAGCAAATTGCAAAGCACATCAAAACGCTTTATTGCTATCTTTATGACAGTGTGGAGAAGTAGGATTGGTAATTATTTTGCTTTAGAGATAAAGGATTTGGGTTTAGTTGATGTTGCATAGCTTGCCAAAGGTCAAGCATCTAGTAAGAGGTAGAAAAGAGGCTGTAACACAGCCCTTCACATTTTAAATTCTGGGCTCTTTCCAATGAACTGTGCTGCTTTACTTAGATGCATTGACTCTCACTGTATACATGACTCACAAAGCTACACTCATAGCCTTTATCGCCTAAATACAATGAGGGTTCTGCTGTTCATCTGCTGGGCGTCTCTATCTGAATGTCCTATCTGAAGGTCTTATTCTTTTGCTTCTCTCGCAGTATTTAAAATAGGGTCCTGTATGAAGTGAGCATTTAACAACTCTTGAATAAATAAACGAAGAATTTCAAGAATAAAAGGAATAAAGTCCTATAACTGACTTAAGCGTTGTGGTGGGGACCTGGACAGTCTGGGGACTGGATGGTAACAAGCTCTCTCCCTCTGCACCCCCAGTAAGCACCACTGGCTTTAGTGCTGCCCTGCCAAGATGACCAGGGGTGAGAGGCAGCCATTTCCTCTGGAAGTTCAAGAGCCTCCATGGAAACAGCAGCTGTGGAAGCAACACCAGCCTGGGAGAACGAGACACTTTGGATGTCTTATGACAGGATTAAAGGTTGATTCTTTAGCAGTCCCTGAGAAAGATCAGCCTAAAGATAAACATCTTGTCTTTGATTGTCTTATGGTATCCACAGTAGTAGCATACCTGTCTCTAATGCTTACCAGCAATGTGAACCTGCACGAACATCTTAACATTTCCAAACCTCAGTTTCCTCAATGAGGATAACAATATACATCTCACAGGGCTGGTAGTAGGCTGTTAAATGAGGTATTGTACGATGCTCAATAAAGATTAGCTATTATAAGAAGTCTTCATCTCTTTGCCATTAAATGACTACAAGTAAGAAACCTTCACAATTAAATATTGAAAACACTATCTTCGCTAATCTTATGCTTCATTTGGAAGATATAAGGAAGACAAGTCTACCCAAAGCAACTAATAACATGATCTCCGCTGTCTGGCTACACAGTGAATGCTCCCACAGGTGGTTCTATCACAGACTAGGCAATGAAATCTGACTACTTGTGAATTGTGAAGGAAACTGAGGATCACAGAAAAGGGTAGGCTTGCAGACCAGCCTTGGTAAACTATTCTCTGAATGAAAGACCTACTTATTTTATAGAGTCCATGTGTGAGTTAGTGAAAAACTACTTCTCACCCCCACTCCTATACCATAACTTCCTGCCATGCTCAGAAAGCAGATTAAATCAAGTTTAGAGCAGGTTTCTAAAGCACCTGAAAGGCCTAGCATGCTTGAAAAATAAAAAGCCAAGAGCTGCATTAGGAAGTGATACTTGACACACTTAGCAGTTTTTCTTTTTTGTAAAGATGATCTCATTTACAAGTTTGAAAAGACTTGATATTTTCCCAGGGGTACATTCAAGGCTTCACATGTGGCATCAGTCAAAATGTTTACACTTAACGTATGCAGTTTGCAGAAAGAAAAGCAAATAGACAAAATTATTGCATAAATGGGGGAAGGGCAGACCAGATTCTAAGAAGAAACAGAACTATGTATGTGGATGGGAACACTAACAAATGGGCTTCTTACTACATGGTTCCTTTACAAGAGGTTTCTTGGCAGGTGCTTCTGACCAGCTGAGTCTAACAGCTGCAAGGCTGGATGTATCTCTAAGGATTCTCACAGAGGATACCTGCATCTCAGAAAACAGGAGGTTAAACATTTATCTTGGGCCATGACAGTAAAGACCCATTAAATTTTGTATTCACTGACTTCTTTCACTACAGAACTCAAACGATTTGCCATAGTCACAAAAATGACCTCTTGAGGTCATGTCAACCTTTTCTTTGATTCTGGGCAGCCTTCAAATGAATGGTTATTCAACCTGCTCCTCAAAGACCTTGCAAAGGGGACACTCACAGATTCCCATTTCCCAGAGCCATACAGTTAGCAAATCCTTTCTTTTCTAAAAGCTAAATCTCCCCTACTGGGAAAGAACTCTCTTTTACATACATGTTATAAGGATGGGATGTGTTATTCTTACAGAGGATGTGTTCTTTTGAAGTTTCTTCCCTGGCTGTGGCAGAAAATAACATGAGATTGCCATTAGACCCTCCATGGGAGAAAATAGTTCTGCAGGAGTATTTCATAGGATCACAGAAATATGTGATTCTAGATATGATTTAGAGCTAAGATGAACTATCACGATTTGTGACTAACACCTGATTTTAAAGAGTAGGTAATTCCTCACGAGTGTGACCAGTGCTAAAACTGGGACCAGTCTTGAGTAAAAAAATTGTAGAGTAGTTCCCTTATTTCCCAATCAAGTTCAATCTATCAGCAAGTCTAGTTAGTTAGCCCCACTTCCCAAACACACTTCAATTCTGATGCCTTTTCTCCCACTCCACTGCTGTCACCCAGTCCAAACTGTTTTCTAGCACTGCCTGTCACAACCACTCCTTCAGGTATTCCCCTATTTCCACTTTTGTCCCCCTAACGTGTCTTCCATACACATCAAGAGTAATCTCTTCAAAAAAGAGATCAAATCATATCAATACCCTCCTTAAAATCTTTCACTTGCTTTCCTTGGAAATAGAATTATTTAGAAATATCTTATCAAGGCAAAAATCAGATGGAGCTGTAAGTAACTATTTTCTTCACAGTCACTTTAGGCTGTTCTTATTGAAATTCAAACTAAATAAAAAATACATTCATATACCTCAGAGAAAGGAGATGAAACAATAGTGAGTTTCTGCTCTAAACCTTTCTACTTGGCATAACAAATGTCAGAATAATAACTCACAGAGTAGGTTCTCTGACTTGGGAAGCACTTTCCAAGAAAGACCTCATGTTAGGTCTAGAAAAGATATCAAAGCCTATCGTAAATGTCATATACTAAGAGAAGAGCAAACAGGTCCACATAGTTCTAATATGTTAAGTGAGTCATTTGAAATTGCTTATACATATTTTCTAGAAATGGTTTAGTTACAGCTAAATGGTTTAACATTGACTCTCTGGATGATCACCATGAATAAACAGAAGTAGGTTTAGGCTCCTGTTTTAAAAGCTAATTGTAGGTCCTGGCTGGTTGGCTCAGTGGTAGAGCATCAGCCTGGCATGTAGACAAATTGGGTTCCATTCCCACTCAGGGCACTCGTGAGAAGCGACCAACTGCTTCTCTTCCCCTCTCGTTCCCCTTTCTCCTCTCTCTTTTCCCCTCTCATAGCCAGTGGCTTGACTGGTTCAAACATTAGCCTCAGGCACTGAGGAAAGCTCGGTTGATTCGAGTATTAGACCCAGAATCGGGTTTCTGGGTGGATCCTGGTCAGGGAGCATGCGGGAGTCTGTCTGTCTCTCTCTCTCTCCTCTCACTTAAAAAAATAAGTAAGTAAAATAAAAATAAAAGCTAATTGTAGTAGCCAGCTTTGAACCTCAGTGAAAGTAATCAAATACTTTAACACTAAAGATTTTGCTTGTGAATAACATCTCATAAAATTAACTTAAAGAATATTAGACCCACAGTAACTGAGGTACAGAGATCAACCACTATCTTTTTAAAGCTGGCTAATAATGAGCAGAGCCAAAGCTAAGCACTAGATCTTACAGGTTTCCATGCACTTACCTACCTACTGTTTCAATCTAATAAAGTTAGCAAGGGGAGGCTCCAAGTGTGGTGGGCTTGGCAGAGCAGTGAAAACCCAGACGAGTGATTATCAAGACAGGAAGGGAGGAAGAAAGCACTGGCTACACCAGAACAACTGATCTTGCCTACCAGTAGAAGGCTTCAATCCTAAAGATACTTTTTCTTTTCAATTACAGTTTACATTCAATATTATTTTATATTAGTTTCAGGTGCACAGCATAGTGGTTAGACAATCATATAGTTTACAAAGTGTTTTCCCTGATATTCCCAGTACCCACCTGGCATCATACGTCGTAATTATAATATTATTGACTATATTTCCTATGCTGTACTTTACATCCCCATGACTTCTTTTTTTGTAACTACCCATCTGTACTTCTCAAGTTCTTCAACTTTTTCAGCCAATCTCCCAATCCACCATGCCTCTGTCATCCTTCAGTCTGTTCTCTGTATCTATGAGTCTGTTTCTGTTTTGTTTGTTCATTTATATTAATCTTTAGATTCCACATATAAGTGAAATCACATGGTGCTTATTTTTCTCTATCTGACTTATTTCATTTAGTTTAATTCTCTGTAGGTCCATTCATGTTGTTACAAATGGTAAGATTTTTCCTTTTTAAGGCTGAGTAATATTCTGTTGTATATATGTACCACTGCTTTTTTTTATCCACTTGTCTATTGTGGACACTTGGGTTTCTTCTATAGCTTGGCTGCAATGGACATAGGGGTACATATATTCATTGAAATGGGTGTTTTGAATTTCTGGGGATATATACCCAGAAGTGAAATCACTGGGTCATGAGGCAGTTCTATTTTGAAATTTTTGAGGAACCTCCTGACCGTTTTCCACAGTGGCTGTACCAGTCTTCATTCTCACCTTGTGCAGTGCACGAGGGTTCCCTTTTCTCTACATCCTCGCCAGCACTTGTTGTTTGTTGATTTATTGATGATAGCTATTTTGACAAGTGTGAGGTGATATCTCATTGTGGTTTTAATTTACATCTCTCTGGTGATTGGCGACATGGAGCATCTTTCTACATGTCCATTGGCCATCTGTATGTCCTCTTCAGAGAATTGTCTATTCAGGTCCTTTGCCCATTTTTTAATTAGATTGTTTTTGTTTTTAGGATTTTTTTGATGTTGAGTTTTATAAGTTCTTTATAAATTTTGGATATTAACCTCTTATCAAATGCATCATTGGCAAATATACTTTCCCATTCAGTGAGTTGTCTTTTCATTTGGCTTTCTGGTTTTCTTTGCTGGGCAAAACATTTTAATTTGTTGTAGTCCTCTTTGTTTATTTTTTATTTTGTTTCCCTTGCCCAAGGAGATATATCAGAAAAAATATTACTAAGAGAAATGTCTGAGATTTTATTGCCTATGTTTTCTTCTAGCATTTTTTTGGTTTTGAGTCTTACATATAAGTCTTTCATCCATTTTTAGTTTATTCTTGTGTATAGTGTAAGAAGGTAGTCTAGTTTCATTTTCTTGCATATTATCTGTCCAATTTTCCCAAAACCATTTATTAAATAAACCCTCTTTACCCCATTGTATGTTCTCACCTATTTGTCAAATATGAATTGACTGTATAGGCATAAGTTTATTTCTGGGCTCTCTATTTTGTTCCAGTGATCTACATGTCTGTATTTATGTCGATGCCATGCTGATTTGATTACTATGGACTTGTAGCATAGTTTGATATCAGGTGGCATTATTCCTCCAATTTTTTTCTTATTTATCAAGATTATTTTGGCTATTCGGGGTATTTTGTGATTTCATACAAATTTTTAAATTATTTGTTCTAGTTCTGTGAAATACACCATTGGCACTTTGATAGGAATTATGTTAAATCTATAGATTACTAAAGCTACTCCTTGAAAGAAAAGAAAATGATAATATCATCAAAAATACATGAAAGATGCTATTAAGAGGATAAAAAAACAAAGCATAAAATAGGAAACAATATTCACAAAATATATATCTAGTAAAGAACCTGTATCTAAAATATCAAAACTCAACAATAAGTAAAGAAACAACTTTAACAAGCAATTGACAATTAAAAAACAATTAAAAGTAGATAAAGGATCTGAATAGTCACCTAACGAAGATATACAAATGGCAAAAGGCATCTAAACAGATACGCCACACCACTTGTCATTAGAATGGTTGAATATATAAAACTGACATACCGAATGCTGGCAGGGATGCTATGCAACGTGATCTCATTCACTGCTGCCATAAATTTAAAATTTGGAGGACAGTTTGATTGTTTCTCACCAATTAACATAGTCTTACCATATATTTCAGCGTTCATGCTCTTAGGTATTTACCCAACTGAATTGAAGCCGTATGTGTACACAAAAACCTACACATGAGTATTATTTATAGCAGCTGTAGTCATAATTGCCAAAATTTGAAACAACCAAGATGTTCTTCAGTAGGTGAATGGATAAACTGATATGTTCATCAAATGGAATATTACTCAGTAAGAAAGAAATGAGATATCAAGCCACACACACACAAAAAAAAAATAGAAGAATCTTAAGTGCTTATTGCTAAGCAAGAGAAGCCAGTGTGAAAAGGCTACCTACTGTATGATTCTATATGGCCTCTGGAAAAGGCAAAACAATAGAGAAAGAGAAACGATCAGTAGATGCCAGGGTTTCAGGGAAAGGAAGAGAGGGATAAAGCATTGAGGAGTTTTTGAGTTATGAAACTATTCTGTTTGGCACTATAAAGCTTGATACAGGGGTATTTGTCAAAACTCATCAAGCTTTATAGCAGAAAAACCTTAATTCAGACAAACTTTTAAAAATCATTTAGGCGATCAGAAAAACTCAGGAAAGAATGTCAGGAAAGAATGAAGATAATGAAACAATAATCCAATTGTATTACAAACATATGAGAGAATTTCACAGGGATGGAGGGTGAATGCTAACCTAAGAAACTGGAAATAAAGGCAATCTATGAGACTAAAGGCAAAAAGAACTGCACAGAGCACTGCACTCCAGCGGGTTTAGTTGTTTCCCACGGGGTATGGATGAACAATTCTGATACTGCTCCATATGTGAACAAGAATTGAACAGTTAAGTTAATGAATGGCAGATGGTGGGAATGGAAATCATAGATAATCAAGGGAAAAGCTTAAAATTATCCACATGGTAACGTATTAGATTGGGAGACATCAATATGCACTCAAGTTTAACTTAATGGAGATATAGATTATTACAAACAGAATATTTACATATATGTGCATATAAAGGTTAGTATACATGCATATATTTCTTTGTCAGTTGAAAGAACCTAATGAGCAAAACACCAGTACCAAGAAGCAAATTTAGCACCTGAAACTTGGTTTCTAAAACCATTCTTCAACAAAAGGAGAAATGGCTAACTCAAGGGGCAGGAAATATGCAAGTTGAATCTAGAGCATGTTCAAGTGCCAGAAATGAGGAAAGTGCTCAAAAAAAAAAAAGATGGATGCATTACAGTGATATAGGAGTCAACAACTGAAGGAACTCCCAGTGGCCAGAGCCGGAGCAACCTGAGCAACAAATACAGTGACACTGGATTGTAGTTCAAAGTGTACTGTTATAAATAGGTGACTGAATAAATTGATAAAGGAGAAGAGACAAATCTCCCTTACAAAATATTTCCAAATAATTTATGTAGCTGTTCCGCTTTCAAGGAAGTGGAGAATAACTCCCCACTCCTCGGCATAGTGACTTTCTTCCAAAAATAACAGTGTGAAAAGGGGGTTAAAAAGCAACTTTACTGTGGGGGAAACCTGACCAACAAACCAGCCAGGTGATCAAGGTCAGCACCAAGAGTTATAAATCATGTTGATAGTTTGTACCTTAGGTATAATGAGATGAAAATGGCAGTTGACCTCCATGATTTTTTCTCCCCAAACCCCAGAACTCCAGCCTAATCATGACAAAAATATGAGACAAATTCCAGTAGAGAGACATTCTACAGTATATCTGATGAGAATGCCTCAAAATGGTCAAGGTCATCAAAACCAAGAAAAGTCTGAAAAACTGTCACAGCCCAGAGGAGCTTAAGAGGACCTGACAACTAAATGTGATGTGCTGTCCTGGATGGGTCCCAGACCAGAAGGACGTGAGTTAAAAACTGAGGAAACTTGAATAAACTTTGGCTATTAATTAATATCAGTGTATCAATATCAGTTCGTTGATTACAGAAAGTGGACCACACTAATGTAAGATGATAGGGGAACTGGGGCAATGAGGGAAAGTAGTAATATGGGAATTCTGTATAAATGGAAAATTATTCTAAAAAATAAAGCCTATTAATTAACAAAATCAATAACACTAATTTGTGCTCTAATGTGCTATTTTTTAGGACCTGTACAAAGAAAGCAACACAATTATGCTGGTTGACTGTGGCTCTTTCTGGTGTCTCATGAAAGGGTCGCAGGGGATTCTTCCCTACCCGTTAGTTTGATTTCAACAGGAATTCTGCCTCCAAAATAGGGCATTTTGAACTTTTAAAGCAACTAAACACATGTCAATTATTACATCTGCATAACAATATTCAAAATATTTCCATGTATTCAAGTTAGTAGGTAAAGCCCTGTACTGCCTCTCAAATACCGTATTTTTCACTCCATAAGACGCACCTGACCATAAGACACACCTAGGGTTTTAAGGAGGAAAATAAGAAAGAAAAATATTCTGAACCAAATTGTGTGTTAAAATATTTAATAA
Source organism: Rhynchonycteris naso (assembly GCA_037038555.1). Lineage (NCBI taxonomy): Eukaryota > Metazoa > Chordata > Mammalia > Chiroptera > Emballonuridae > Rhynchonycteris > Rhynchonycteris naso. The sequence continues at coordinate 84,916,924 of CM072999.1, read as the reverse complement.
AACACCATATTTTTTGCTCCTTAAGATACATGGGCATCTTCCACTCTACTTTTGGGGTAAAAAAGTACATCTTATGGAGTAAAAAATATGGTAGTTCTTGGGTTCCTGGTCTTGTGGGTTCATGGGTTGTTGTCACACTTTGGTACAAGCTTTATTTAAGATTGAGGCACACAATCAAGAGAAGTAGATGTCCCACATTCATTCAGTAGCACTGTTTTGAAACCACTGAAGACAGTATTATGAACAATAGGATGCCATAGTGTTGTCTGTAGAGAAATTACAATTCCCTTTTCTTCAATAAATTTTATGACCAATTCCCTATCAGCTATGTGTGTCTCACCCCAACACATACAAAACCAGTTTTGTATCTCTCATATAGTGTAAGACTCACCTATCACCTTTATCTTAAAAACAGAAAGGTTAATATCCTTTAAAAGTTGGTGTGGTATTGTTTTAGAAATAGAAAAAACATAAATGATAGCTTGAAACTATGATTTACTCATTCAGTGAACTGCTACATAATCTTTTAAAAATAAATATACTGATCTTAGCAAGTCGGCTCAGTGGATACAGTGTTTGTCTGGCATATAGATATCCCAAGTTTGACTCCCAATCAGAACACACAAGAAATGTGACCATCTGCTTCTTTCCCCTTCCTTCTCCCCCTTCTCTCCCTCTTCCTATCCCACAGTCAGTGTCTTGACTGCTTCAAGCATTGGCACCAGGCACTGAGGATAGCTCGGTTGATTTGAACATCAGTCCCAGACAGGTATTGCCAGGTGGATCCTGGTTGGTGCACATGTGAAAGTCTGTCTCTCTATCTCCCTTCCTCTCACTTAAAAATAAGTAAATATACTAACATGAAAAAATATCTAAAATAATTAAGTAAAAAAAGTTGTAAACTAAACATAATTTGATTTTTATAAAACATGGCATGTTAACATCTCCAGAGCACTCCAAACTGCTTTTTAAAGGGGTGGGTAGTATAATAAAGAATTTTCACATTTGTGTATGGATTTCTATAATGTTGAAACTTTTATAACCAGAACATATTAATTTTATAACTTGAAATTTTTTCAATATTATAAAAAGGCTATGTATTTCTCCTTGACTATCATGTGGCCTGATACAATGAGGAGCTGGTAATGCTGGAAAGAGCTGTGCTCTCTCTCTTCCATTTCAAGTTCTTCTAGGACCCAGATTACACCTGCGAATGACAGAGAATGAAGTCTGAGACCTTCTCTTCAGTCCTAGGCTACATATTACCTTCTCCTGTACTTGATTCTTATCTAACACTCTGTTATTAAAGCATTTATATAGATGATGTCAAAGTGGCAGCATAAGATATACTCCTGATCTCTCCCTCTTGAAATTTCAACAAATTGAACAACTAAAATGCAGCAAAGGAACCATAGCTGGACTTGAAGACATGCCAGAAAGATCCTTGCACCAAATGGACTAAAGGTGGGATGGAGTGAAAAGGGGGGGGGAAATAAAACGCAATTGCGGTGGGCTTTGGAGTGGAGAGGAGATGAACATGGAGTGACTGGATTTTTTTTTTCTCTGCTGGACTATGGGGAGGAGGGAAGCTTGGGCTCTTTGGATTTTGTCTGAGGGGTACAGAGAAAGAAACTCGAAGTGACTGAGTCTCCTTCTGCCGGGAGGAGCAGTGAGACAGAGGGGCAGTGAGGGAGATAAACTGAAGTGGCCAGAGCATGGGGTCATGGCCAGTGTTCCTGTGGTCTGCCTGAGCCCATACTTGGCAGACACAGAGAAAACTAAAGTGGGGTCTTCAGCCTCCCAGATCCTGCCTCCCTCACCTTGTGGTATGGAGAATGGCAGAGACAAACCCCACAGCTAGCTCTCCAGAGCTGTTTTCTCCCCTGAAGAACAGAGGTGCTTCATATCCAGTGTGCAAGTTTGAGACATGGGAAGGAGTGTCTGATAGCTTGAAATCGCCATTGCTAGAACCGTAAAGCCAGAAAGCTGAAGCTGTGAAACTGTAAAGCCAAAGCCATAAGGCCCTCACAATACACACCACCCACCAAAGTAACTGTGACCCCACCTACATCATTGTGACAGCAACGCCTCAGTGGACAGTATAGTAACTTCACTGAGTTAAAATGTGATACAGTGACACCTATTAAAAGAAAACTCTCAAAACTGAAATTTACTTTTCCTTTTCTTCCCCCTTTCTTCTTTTCTTTTTTTATTCCTCTTATTTTTTCTCTTTTTCATTTTTGAATTTCATTTTTTAACTTTTATATTTTTATTCTTATTTTTTGTGGTTGTTTTGTTTTTCTTGGTTTTGATCTTTTTTTTCCGTGGTTTTTCTCCTTTACTTGTCATAATTTTTAAAAAATTTTAGATTTTCTATTATATATACTTTTAATTTTTCAATATTTAGTTTTTTTGTTGTTGTTGTTAGGGACTTAACAGTACAATTCTCAAATGCCATTAAGGACGAAGAAATCAAATAACATGACTACACAAGACAGAGACATATTTCAGAAAGAAAATAAAAATCCCCAGAAAAAAAACATTAATTACATGGAAGCCTTGGAGTTAAATGATAGAGAATTCAAAATTGAAGTTCTGAAAATACTCAACGAAATGCAAGAAGACACCAGTAGGCCACTTAATTAGTTCAGAAAACAAATTAATGAACACAACAAATACCTCACCAAGGAGATTGAAACTTTAAAAATAGAGATGAAGAACTCAAAACATGAATTGAAGACTGAGGTAGCAAGGTTACCTAACAGAACAAGCCTGATAGAGAAAGACATTGAAGACAGACAACTAGAGATGCTACAAAGAATAGGAGAGAGACTCATGAATTAAAAAAAACTAAGAGAGCTCTACAATAATTGTCAGAATCCATCAGAAAAATATAAGAGTAATGAGTATATCAGAAGAAGAAGAGAGGGAGAGGGAATTGAGAGCCTACTCAAACAAATAATTAATGAAAATTTCCCAAACCTATGGGAAGAGTCTCAAATCCAAGAAGCAAACAGAACATCAAGTTACTGTGACCCAAACAGACCTACTCCAAAGCACATCATAATAAAATTGTTGAAAATCAATGACAAAAAAAGAATCTTCAAGGCAGCAAGAGAAAAGACCATAAGATATAAAGGAAAGCCCATTAGGTTATTATCAGACTTCTCAGCAGAAACTCTACAAGCCAGAATAGAGGGGATCCAAACATTTAAATTACTGAAAGAGAGGAATTACCAGCCAAGAATACTATAGCCATCAAATATGAAGTTATCCTTCAAATATGAAGGAGAAATAAAAATTTCTACAGACATACAAGCTGAGGAAATTTATCACCACAGAACCCCTACTGTGGGAAATATTCAAGGGGGCTATTCCACCAGACATAAAGAACAAAACAAATAAAAACTTCAAGTAAAAGCTCCAATAAGATCACAGTAAAAACAAGGATAATCTGTAACAACAATAACATAAACAGGGACAGGATAAAGATCTAAAGTAGCAAATGAGGAGAGAGTGCTGAAGCACTCATATGACAAAGAACTCTTGTACATACGAACATTTTTTTCTTAACCTAATGGTAGCCATCCACAAAAAAGCCACTGCTGAAACACAGAAGAAGCAAAAGAAAGAAGTATGGAATACCACCAAACAAAAACAACTGACTGAAACAAAAAAGAGAAGGACCAAACTAGACACAGAGCTACCAGAAAACAAAACATAAAATGACTATAGAAAATCCTCAAGCATTACCCTAAATGTAAATGGACTGAACTCGCCAATAAAGAGACACAGAGTAACAGATAGGTTCAAAAAGCAAAACCCAACCATATGCTGCCTTCAAGAGACACACATCTAAACTGCAAGGACAAAAGTAGATTCAAAGTGAAAGGTTGGAAAACAATTCTCCAGGCAAATAATATCCAAAGAAAAGCAGGGGTAGCCACACTCCTATCTGACAATGCTGACTTCAAGACAACAAAGGTAACCAGAGAAAAAGATGCATATTTCATAATGATAAAGAGGACATTATATCAAGAAGATATAACACTTCTTAATACATATGCACTGAACCAGGAAGCACCAAAATATATAAGGTATCTACTAACTGATCTAAAAACAGAAGCAGATGAAAACACAATCATACTTGGAGATTTCAATACACCATTGACAGCTTTAGATAGATCATCCAAACAGAAAATCAATAAAGAAATATCGGCCTTAAATAGCACTCTGGACCAAATGGACATAATAGATATTTAGAGAACATTTCATCCCAAAACATCAGAGTATACATTCTTCTCCAGTGTGCATGGAACATTCTCAAGGATAGACCACAAAACTAACATCAACAAATTCAGAAAGATTGAAACTATACCAAGCATATTTTCTGACTATAAGGCTTTGAAATTAGAACTCAACTGTAAAAACGGAAGTAAAGAAACACAAAAAATGTGGAAATTAAGCAATATACTTCTAAAAAGTGATTGGGTCAAAGAAGAAATAAAAGCAGAAATAAGAAGATATATACGGACAAATGAAAATGACAACACAACATATCAAAATTTCTGGGATGCAGTGAGAAGAGTAATGAGAGGCAAGTTTATATCATCACAAACATATATCAAGAAACAAGAAAGATCCCAAGTAAACTACCAATTATCAGATCTTAAGAAACTAGAAAAAGAAGAACAAAGGCGACCCAAAGTCAGCAGAAGAATAACAAAGAGCTGGTTCTTTGAAAAGATCAATAAAATTGACAAACCACTAGCTAGACTCACTAAAGAACGAAGAGAAAGGACTCATATAAACAAAATCCAAAATGAAAGAGGAGAAATGACCACAGACATCATAGTTATACAAAAGATCATAGTAGAATATTATGAAAGATTATATATCACCAAATTCAACAACCTAGAGGACATGAATAAATTTTTAGAACTATACAATCTTCCTAGACTGAGCCACGAAGAAGTGGAAAACCTAAATAGACCCATAAGCAGGGAGGAAATAGAAACAACCATCAAAAACCTCCCCCAAAACAAAAGTCCAGGATCAGATAGCTAGACTAGTGAATTCTACCAAACATTCAAGGGAGATTTGGTACCTATCCTTCTCAAAGTCTTCCAAAAAATAGAAGAAGAAGCAATACTCCCTAACACATTTGATGAGGCTAACATAACCCTCATAACAAAATCTGGCAAGGACAACACAATAAAGGAACACAACAGACTGATAACCCTCATGAATAAAGTTACAAAAATCCTAAACAAAATACTAGCAAATCGTATACAACAACACATTAAAACAAATTATACATCACATCAAGTGGGATTCATTCCAGGAGCACAAGAATGGTTCAACATACAAAAATCAATCAATGTAATACACCACATCAACAAAACAAAGAACAAAAATCATATGATCCTATCCATAGATGCAGAAAAGGCATTTGATAAGATACAAAATTGCTTTATGTTTAAAACACTCAATAAAACCAGAAGAGAAGGAAAATACCTCAACATAATAAAGACCATATATGACAAATTATCAGATAATATTTTTTCCACTTTCCTTTTAAGTTTTATTACACCAGAAGTTGCTTTATGATGTAGACTAAATCTGTTTTACATAGATAACTTTTGACTTTCTATAATCATATACAGTGTGTCCGTAAAGTCATGGCGCACTCCTGTCAGATAATATATTAAATGGTGAAAAAAATAAAGGTTTTTTCCTCTAAAATTAGGAAGTAGACAAGGCTGCCCACTCTTTCCACTTTTACTCAACATAGTTCTGAAAGTTTTAGCCAAAATGATCAGGCAAGAGAAAGAAATAAACGGCATTTATATTGGGAAAGAAGAAGTAAAGCTATCACTTTTTGCAGATGACATGACCCTGTATATAGAAAACCTCAAAGACTCCACTGAAAAACTATTAGAAATAATAAACCCATACAGTAAAGTTGCAGGATACAAAATCAATACAGGTATTGATCGACTTACGACCTATGCAACTTACGAACATTTGATTTTACGACCCCAATTGCTAGTCACGACTGCTCCACGTCTGGAGCAGTTTTTGTATGCACCTGTATTTTATAATTTTGTATGTTTTGCAAATATTAAGCCAGTTGTACTGGTAATGCAGTGTTTTACTTAAACCTGACGAATGTAAAAATAAGAAACAAAATGGTGTAGAGATTATACAAATGGCATAAAATGAACAAAGAAAATTATGGTATAAACAATAAGGAAAGAAAATTATGATAAAATATGACTTAAAGATTTTTATAACATCATTTCACAGTACTGTACATATAGCTTACTCAACTTAACGACCAAATGATGTTATGACGGGTCTGTCAGAATCAATCGTGGTCGTAAGTCGAGCACTAGTTGTATACAAAAGTCTACTGCTTTTCTATATGCCAATAATGAATCTTTGGAAAATTAACTAAAAAAAATAAAAAAGTAATTCCTTTTGCAATTGCAACAACAACAAAATAATAAAGTACCTAGGAATAAACTTAACACAGGATGTAAAGGACCTATAGACTGAAAACTACAAAACATTATTGAAATAAATTGAAAAAGACACAATGAAATGGAAAAATACTCCATATTCATGGATTAGAAGAATCAACATAGTTAAAATGGCCATATTACCCAAAGCAATATACAAATTTAATGCAATCCTCATCAAAATCCCAATGTCATTTTTTCAAGAAATAGCACAAAAAATTACCAGGTTTGTATGGAACCATAAAAAACCTTGAATAGTCAAAGCAATCGTGAGGAAAAAAAATGAAGGCAGAGGTATCACACTACCTGACTGAAAATTATACTAGAGAGCCATAATAACCAAAACAGCATGGTATTGGCAAAAAACAGACATACAGACTAATGGAACAGTACTGAGAGCCCAGAAATAAAACCACATATATAAAGACAAATCATCTTCAACAAAGGAGTCAAAAACACAGTGGAGAAAAGAAAACCTCTTCAATAAATGTTGCTGGGGAAACTGGAAAACCACATGCCAAATAATGAAACTTGACTACAGTTTGTCCCCCTGCACAAAATTAATTCAAAATGGATCGAAGGCCTGAATATAACATTCAAAATATAAATTCCATAGAAGAAAACATAATACTAAACTCGTGGATGCTGGCCATAGAGAACAATTTATGAATTTGACCCCAAAGGCAAGGGAAATAAAGGCAAAAATAAATAAATGGGACTATATCAAACCAAAAGCTTCATTCAGCACAGCAAAAGAAACTGACAACAAAACAAATAAGCAGCCTAAATGGGAGATGATATTTGCAAACAACGGCTCTGATAAGGGGTTACTATCCAAAATATACAAAGAACTCACACAGCTCAGCAACGAACAGGCAAAACAATCCCATTAAAAAAATGGGAAGAGGACCTAAAGAAACACTTCTCCCAAGAGGGCATACAAATGGCCAACAGGTATGTGAGGAATGCAAATCAAATCTACAATGAGATACCACCTCACACCTGTTAGATTAGCTATTATCAACCAGACAGGTAGTAACAAGTGTTGGAGAGGCTGTAGAGAAAAAAGAACCCTCATTCACTGCTGATGGGAATGCAAATTAGTACAATCATTATGAAAGAAAGTGTGGTGGTTCCTCAAAAAATTAAGAATAGAACTACCATATGACCCAGCAATCCCTGTACAGGGTATCTACCCCACAAACTCGAAAACATTGGTATGTAAAGACACATATACCCCCATGTTCATCACAGCATTATTCACAGTGGCCAAGACATGGAAACCACCAAAGTACCCCTAGATAGAGGATTGGATAAAGAAGATGTGGTACATCTATACAATGTAACACTACTCAGCCATAAGAAATGATGACATAGCAACATTTATGACAACATGGATGGACCTTGAGAACATTATACTGAGTGAAATAAGTAAATCAGAAAAAGCTAAGAACTGTATGATTTCACACATAGGTGGGATATAAAATTGAGACTCATGGACAGAGATAAAAGTGAAGTGGTTACCAGGGGGAAGGGAACATGGAGGAAGGGAATCTGGGGGAGAGGGCGGGGGTGGAGGGGAGGGTATAAAGAAGAACAAACATAAGGTGACAGAAAATGATTTAACTTTGGCTAATGGGTATATAACATAATAGTTCAAATGCTATAGAGATGTTCACCTGAAACCTATGTACTCTTATTGATCAATGCCACCATGTTAAAGTTAATTTTCTTAATAAAATTTAAAACTTAAAAAAAATAGCATTTATAGAAGCTTTTCCAGGGACCATAACACTGAAGAACCTTTGAAGCCATCTCACTCAACCTCCATTCATTGCAGAAATGTGCTGTTAAATCCATGTCTGGTGATAATCCAGAGGCTGGCCAGACACAGGGACTTCAGAACCTCATTACAATCTTTATATTCACAGTTTTATTATATCTCATCCCCAATTCTAAATGTGGCTTGAAATTGTCGATGTTCAATGACATCCCAAATAACCATTTTACTGCCCAGCACAATGCCTGGCATATAGTAGCTACTCAATATTTGTTGAATGCATCATTCAGAGTTGGTAGATTTATACTGTTCTTCTTTCACCTGAGCTCGGTTCATATATTTTGACTTCTACATCACACAGTTACTTCATACCAAACTTGCAAAAAAGCAATGAATTAGAAACCAAGAAACGTGTTCTGTTTCTAGTTGTGCAATTTATCAGCTGTGCAAATGTAAGGAAGTCATTTCATACCTTCAAACACCGTTTTTCTACCAGTAAAATAAGGGGAGGACTGGGAAGGTGGATTTTAGCAAAAAAAAATTCTGAAAATAAGCTATAGTATCAGGACTTCTGCCATCCAATATGAATAACCAGGCCTAAGCTCATTACTTTTTAATTATACTTATGAAATATGACCTTTATGTTTTGGTCTTCTATTTTGTGTAATCTTCTCTCCCCACCACTTTCTCACTATTGAATCCCCAAAGCCTAACAGGGTGTGACATCAAGTAGGCACTTAAAATACCTTATTGAGGCCTGACCTGTGGTGGCACAGTGGATCAAGCATCAACCTGGAAATGCTGAGGTTGCCAGTTCAAAACCCTGGGCTGCCTGGTCAAGGCACATATGGGAGTTGATGCTTCCTGCTATTCCCACCTTCTCTTTTTTTCTCTATCTCTCTCCCTCCTCTCTAAAATTAATAAATAAAAATTTTAAAAAAACACTTTATTGAAATTGTAAATGAACAGTGATCTGCATTGGTACCGTGAGGATTCACAGGCCAACAATGCTATCTTTGACTATCATTAAACATTTTAAATTTGAAGAAAAAAAAGTAGAATGAACTGAATGTAGATTTGGTTGCCTAAAGAAACCATCTTCAAAATGTTTATATTATTATACTCATCAAGAGTCTTTCACCAGGAACCAGTCTTTGAAGTTCTTTGGAAACATTTGGGAAACATCTTGAAGGCAGTGGTTTTAAGAACCACTCAGAAAATAAAACAAAACAAAATTGGTCTGAAAGGTAAACACATTTTTCCTATATGCACTAGCTGATTCCAAAACTTCCTTTGGCAAAAAAAAAAGCATTCGTCTAATCCACTAAGAATTAAGATATAAAACAAGCACATAGAGATACAAAAACTTTATTAGGAAACACTTGCAGATGGACACAGCTGTGGTGGGACCTAATTTTCCTGTTCAGCCTTAAATTGTCAAACAGTCAGTCCTGGGGAATATTTTCTAGAGAGAAGTGACTTATCGTTGCCCAACTCAGTGTTACCAAAACACATTTGTTCAACCATTTGGCAGATTTGGGTACGAGGTACAAGCTGTTTAATGAATTCAACAGGGTAATTTCCTTTTCCAGTGCAGGTTTACAAGGATGGATTAGAACGGCACCTTCAATGAGGGAAAAGAGTTTTCACTCTCCGGCTGATGCAGACAGGTAGCCTCTCATTACCTTGCAGTCAAACTGCTTTGTGAAAAGCGACAACAAAAATCCCAGCAAGTAAATGTACGTTTTTGAATTTCCGCTTGCGACAGCATTTCAGTTCTCTTCCTCCAGCATGGTATTGTCTGAATCTTAAAATAATCTTGCTAGAAGCTGCCGTCTTCAGAAATCTTAACCTTTCTCCATTACATTAATCACTGCTACAAAGCCAGAAGATATCAAGAACTACTACTGTAGAGAGAGAAAAAATGCAAATACCCCAGACATCTTTCTGAATCACTAGCAGTCCAGCTACGTTCAACTGGGCCAGATAATAAGAAACTGAAGTGAAAGTCTGCTTCCATTCCTGGGATGAGACAGCTCCCGCTTGGCTCTTAACTTCCTTCTTTTGAAAAATGGAATCAAAATGAGGACTGAGTGTGATAAAATACGGCAAAGTATTCTGAAAATATCAAGATGTGTAGACAGGAAATAATCTAAAGGAAACCAAGTGTTATTTCACTGATAGGAACAATTTCTTTTCCCAAGACAGTGAAAAATAGGCAAGGATGATCATGAATCACTCTCAAGATGGAAAGGGCCCGAATGTCCAAAGACAGTGAAGTGAGAGCATCTGGGAAGTCAAATGGGGGCTGGGTAGGAGCACAAAATCATGACCAAAACACCCAAAATAAATTCTCCTGTGTGATTCAGCAGGAGTACCAAAAAGGAGAGAGTACAAAGCCAAGTCCCAAGGGAGGCACTTTCTAGATTGCAAAGAGAAAGTGAAAAAAAGATGAAAGTTTTTTGTTTTTAATTTTGCATTTGATATAGAAGGACAGGTTAGGGAAACTGGGAGCTTGGCTGGGGAAAACTGCCCCAATGCTTTTAAGGAATGCAGAACTTTCAGAAGACCAGTGGAAACAGTCTCTTTGTTTACACCATGATGACACTGTCAAATACCCCGATGAAGACAGACCATGCACTAGCTCCTGAGCTGTTTTTTGTTTGTTTGTTTATGGTGAGGAAATGAAAAGATAATAAAATCATGCTCCTTGATTCCAATTTCTCATTTCCATTATCAAAAAGAGCTTTGCTGTGCATGTTTCTTTCTATCTCCATTAATTGGAGCAATGCAGAACATTAAAAACAGCCAACTGGTTTTTTCAAAGTCTTTTATTTCTGCCCATGAGAGGAGGGATTGTACGTGGATACCTCATCACAGATCTCTATTTGTCCTCCAACATTACCTAGGGAACAAGAGCTGGAACAGAACTTCTGAGATGTGAGTTAACATCAATAAGAAATGTCTTTTTCTTTTGGAAATGGTTGTGACGTTAAGTCTCAGAGTATGTCTGGGAAATTAATAGTTTGATTAGAATAGCAATGTGAACCAGAAATCTGAGGCATAGATTCAGGTATCTAGAGCATATTTTTTTTAAAGTAAGAATTCATGCTATTCTGAAGAGAGGCATCTTGTTTATGATTTTGAATTTAGGGGCAGGAAGAAGGATTCTGAAAGTGAACACAGACCAATACAAATTGATTTTAAACCCTGGCCAGATAGCTCATTTGGTTAGAACATCGTCCCGAAGCACAGAGGTTGCCGGTTTGATCCCTAGTCAGGGCACATACAGAAATAGAGTGATGTTTCTCTCTCTCTCTCTCTTTCCTCCTTCCATTCTCACTAAAATCAATAAATAAATTTAAATAAAAAACCAAATTGACTTTAGATGCAGTAGACAAGATCATTGGTACTATGTGTACAAGAAAGTAGAGACCAGCTTTCATTGAAAATAATCTTTCAAACTATTTCAGGTTATGGAAAATCCACCTATTACTATATTTTAGATCCTTAATCAGTGGATATCAATTCATCGAGCAGATGTATACAGGAAAATGCATCCAGGGCTAGTAGCGTAGTATAAAAAATTAATGTTGAACCCAATTCAGCTGAAAAGAATGAACATGTCCGAACTTTTAATGGGCAAAATTAAAAAAAATTTATGAGTTTAACTTTAATCATCTTGTGTTTTATTCCTAATTTGTAAAAAAAAAAAAAATGAGTTTTGAAGCCATGCAACAAATTGTCCATTTTCTAAACCTCAAACTATGGAAATTTGCAGATGGCAGGGGCCAAAAGGCAGAGGAGGCTCCCAGCAGGGGCACTTATGTAACATATGCCACCTTCCTAAGTGCTGAAGTAATCCACCCCACCACAGCTGCAGGGGCAGGACCCGCTGTTCACAGAAAGCAGCCATCCTGCCCATCTATTCCCACGTGGAGTCTCCTGCTACTCCTGTTGAGTCATTTGTTTAGCATACTCATTAGGTATGAGCACCTGGGTTGGCCAGGTGAATCATTAGACCTGAATTCTGGTTCCAGCCCTGCCACTAATTTGCTGTGTGGCTTTAGATAGGTCAACTTTGAACCTTAGTCACCTCCTCTGAACAAGTATAATTTTGGTCTAGACATGACTTAAAATCTCTTTGAATTCTAACATCTTTTGATTTTTTTTTAGAAAATCTTTTTTGGACAGAAGGCAGTGACAGGTTCAATAGGGTTTCTGCTCTACTGTAGGTAATAACACCACCTTAAAGGACGTAATGCTCATTACAGCAGTCCTCTCTGCATTCTTGGGCCTCTCATATCAGACTCTTCCCATAGAGGTTCCACAAGAGAATTAAACTTTAATACTTTAAGTCATCGCTCTTCATAATGAAAGATCTTTCTTCTATGCATCTAGATTGGTACAAACTAGTTATGTACCATCCTTAGGACAACTGAGCTAACAGCCACTCAGATCAATTTCCAGATTATATGATTCAGGTAAGGAACTCCAGTTGAGAAAGACTGCAAGCTATTACCCTCTCATAGCATTATTATAGAATATTAAAACAAAAAGGACTGTATAGATCATTCTGTTCCAATAGTTCTCAAAATGTGGTCCCTAGACTAGCAGCAGCAGTGATTGGAAACTTGTTCAAATACAAATTCTCACTCACTCCAGTACACCAACTCAGAAACTCTGAGAAAGGGGCTCAGCAATCTGGTTCAACAAGCCATTCAGGCATATGCTCATGTTTGAGAATCACTGCTCTAGTCCTGACACCTTATTTTCAGATGAGGAGAACAGGAGCACAGGAAAGGTCACTTGCCCAAGATCATACTTCTAGTGCCTTGATTACAGCTCAAGTATTATAAACTGAATATTTCCTCTCTCCAGATTTACATGTTGAAGCCCTAATCCCAAATGTAATTGTATTTGCAGATAAGGTGGGCCTTAAAGATGTAATGAAGATTAAATGAGGACATAAAGGTAGGGACTCAACCAGTGGGACTAGTGCCCTTATAAGAAGAGGAAGAGACTCCAGGAATGTGTGCACACAAAATAAAGGTCATGTGAGGACAGGACACAGAGACAAGGCAACCATTTGCAAGCCAAGGAAAGAGGCCTCAAAAGAAATCAATCTTATTGACACCTTGATCTCAGCCTTGTAGTCTTCAGAACTGTGAGAAATATCTGTTGCTTAAGCCATTCAGGCTGTGGAGCTTTATTATGGTAGCTCTAGAAAGCAAATACACCAGGTCTTCTGATTCTCTGGACAGGAACATTTTATCTTAATTAAGTGATTTTAGAATTCTGGAACAAGTCTCCAAAACTAAAGAAACAAATGAACCTCTAGGATAGCTGTCTGTCAGTAAGAAGAGGGCCTTTTGGAGCCCCTAACCACTAACATGCACAGGTCAGACCCTGCTAGACACTGTTTGGAAGCTAAGTTCTCCAAACCTGCGACATGTGTTATGGTTTCACCACAGTCATGTGAAAGCTGTGATCCTTCATAAAAGGATGAAAAGAAGCCCTTAAATCAGAAGAAGCTAAGGAAGACTGAGTAACACAGGATAAGACTGTCCTTCCAGAAGAAGCATGCAGTGGCATTGGGACAGGTCTCTAGGGAGGGCAAGAACTAAGTGCCCTTTGATAGGCCAACCCAGAGAAAAGTGTCTTGTGTACACTGGATGCTCAGTCTGCCACATTCCTTTTCTCTTCTCTATTGGGCCACAAAATGTCCCTGCTCTGGTGTCCCACAGCTCAGCTAATGGCAGTTTTACTTCTGACTACACTGCCTGAAAGCCCTGAGTCACCTTTGCCTTTTGGATTTCCTCATCCCCCATGACCACTGAGCAGCACCAATCCTGTCCACTCTGCCTCACAGAGATCCTGCAAACTCGTCACCTCTTCTCTGTCTTGGTTGCCACTACTTTGGATGACACTTTTGTCCTCTGTTGCCTGAACTAAACCTGAAGCTCTGTAACTGCTCTTACTGTTTCATGTCCTCTCCAAAATATGGTCAGAAGTCTTCCCTCCAAAACACAAATCCCATACCAGGCTCTTCAGAACCCAACCTGCACTCCAAGCCTGCCCTTTGGCCACACCCCCAATCTCCTCCCCAAGCTGAGCACAGCTCACTGCCCTTGTCCTGAACCAATCACTCCTCTGGGTCTGCATGGACCAGTCCCAACTCCTGAAAAATGACTATTTTCTCTGTGGTGTGTGTGTGTGTGTGTGTGATGTCATATATAACAACAATCTTTGTGTTTCATTATCAATCTAAGAATAAGAAACAGAATATCACCAAACTTAGGAAGCCTTCTCCATCTACTTCTCTGCCTCTATCTGCCAGAGGTAGCCCATACTCTGCATTGGCAGGTTTTTCAGTCTCCTAGTTTCCTTTATAATTTTACTACATGCATATGTATCCATAAATGATATATTGTTTAGTTTTGTTTATCAGGAAAATAAATGCTTGTAGTTTGTGAGGACTTGCTTTTTTTTTGCTATTATGTTTATAAGATTTACCCATGTTGTTGCAAGCAACTTCAAATATTCATTTTATTGTTCTCTCTGTATATATTATGCACACTTTTTGCCATTTTTTTGTTGATGGGTGAGTTGTTTTTAGTTGTTAAACACTATGAACATGCTTAAACACATAATCATGTACATGTGCATGAATTTAGAGACTGTATCTAAGAAAACTGATGGGCCACAGGGTATTGGTATGTTCAACTTTACTATTTTATCAGGTGACACCATGTTGTTGTTCAAAGTGACTGCACAACTGTCAGTCATGATGTATTAGCCTTTTCACCTATTGATAAACTGATAATATTTTGTTTGAGATTTTGTATCTATCTTCAAAAGTAAACTTAGTAATTTTCCTTTCTTAAATAATTATTGGCTGATTTTGGTTTAAAAAATCTACTGCCCAAAAAAGGTTTTACTGGCCTTTTACAGTAATTTAGAAGTGTTTCTTTTCTTTACACTATTTTAAAGAATTTTGTAAGATAATTACCTACCCTAAACCTTTTGCTGTTGTTGTAGAATTTGCCTATAAAATTACCTAACCCTTGTGTTTTCAGGAAAAAAATTAATATGTTGATTCATTTTATTAGTTTATAGGAACAATCCAATTTTCTGTTTCTTCTTAAATCAGTTTTAATAATTTATACACTTTTGGGAATTTAACACCTAAGTTTTCAAAATTATTCACATAAAGTGGCTCATAATATTGCCTTATATTTCTATTTTTATTAATTTTAATGGGGTGACACCAATATATCAGGGTACATATGTACAATGAAAACATGTCCAGATTATCTTATCATTCAATTGTGTTGCATACCCGTCACCCAAAGTCAAATTGTCTTCTGTCACCTTCTATCTGGTTTTCCCAGTGCCCCTCCCCTTCTCCCTATCCCACCCTCCCCTCACCCCGTAACCACCAACCACTCTCTTGTCCATGTCTCATAATCTCACTTTTATGTCCCACCTATGTATGAAATCATTCTGTTCTCAGTTTTTTTTTTCTGATTTACTTATTTCACTCCGTATAATGTTATCAAGGTCCATCCATTTTCTTGTAAATGATCCGATGTCATCATTTCTTATGGCTGAGTAGTATTCCATAGTATATATGTACCAAAGCTTTTTAATCCACTCTTCTGACAAACACTTGGGCTATTTCCAGATCTTCGCTATTGTGAACAATGCTGCCATGAACATGGAGGCGCATTTCTTCTTTTCGAATAGTGCTACAGTATTCTTAGGGTATATTCCTAAAAGTGGGATAGCCGGGTCAAAAGGCACTTCGACTTTTAATTTTTTGAGGAATCTCCAAACTGTTTTCCACAGTGGCTGCACAAGTCCGCATTCCCACCAGCAGTGCAAAAGGGTTCCCTTTTCTCCACATCCTCGCCAGAACTTATTCTGTGTTGTTTTGCTGATGAGTGCCATTCTGACTGGTGTGAGGTGATATCTCATTGTGGTTTTAATTTGCATTTCTCTAATGATTGGTGATGTTGAGCATTTTTTCATATGCCTATTGGCCATCTGTATATCCTCTTTGGAGAAATTTCTATTTATTTCTTTTGCCCATTTTTTGATTGGATTGCTTGTCTTCCTGGTGTTGAGTTTTATAAGTTCTTTATAAATTTTGGTTATTAACCCCTGATCAGACGTGCTGTCGAATATGTTCTCCCATTGTGTGGTTTGTCTTTTTATTCTGTTCTTATTGTCTTTAGCTGTGCAAAAACTTTTAGTTTGATATAGTCCCATTTGTTTATCTTGCCTTTTATTTCATTTGCCCGTGGAGATAAATCGGCAAATATATTGCTGCTACAGATGTCGGAAAGCTTGCTGCCTATCTTTTCTTCTAAGATGCTTATAGTTTCACGGCTTACATTTAAGTCTTTTATCCATTTTGAGTTTGTTTTTGTGAATGGTGTAAGTTGATGGTCTAGTTTCATTTTTTTGCAGGTAGATGTCCAATTTTCCCAACACCATTTGTTAAAGAGGCTGTCTTTACTCCATTGTATGTTCTATCCACCTGTGTCAAATATCAGTTGTCCATAAAGCTGTGGGTTTATTTCTGGGTTCTCTGTTCTGTTCCATTGATCTATGTGCCTGTTCTTATGCCAGTACCAGGCTGTCTTGAGTATAATGGTCTTGTAGTAAACCTTGATATCTGGAAGAGTGATACCTCCTGCTTTATTTTTTCTTTTAAAGACTGCTGAGGCTATTCGTGTTCTTTTTTGGTTCCATATAAATTTTTGGAATATGTGTTCTATATCTTTGAAGTATGTCATTGGTATTTTAATTGGTATTGCATTGAATTTATAAATTGCTTTGGGTAATATAGACATTTTAATGATGTTTATTCTTCCTAGCCATGAGCACAGTATATGCTTCCACTTGTTTGTATCTTCCTTGATTTCTTTTATCAATGTTTTATAATTTTCCGAGTACAAGTCCTTAACCTCCTTGGTTAAATTTACTCCTAGGTACTTTATTTTTTTTATTGCAATAGTGAAGGGGATTGTTTCCTTAATTTCTTTTGCTGACAGTTCATTGTTTGTATATAGAAATGCCTCTGATTTCTGAGTATTAATTTTATATTCTGCCACCTTGCTAAATTCATTTATAAGGTCCAGTAGTTTTTTAACTGAGACTTTAGGGTTTTCTATATATTATATCATGTCATCTGCAAATAATGACAGTTTTACTTCTTCTTTTCCAATTTGGATGCCTTTTATTTCTTCTTCTTGTCAGATTGCTGTAGCTAGGACTTCCAGAAATATGTGGAATAAGAGTGGTGAAAGGGAACACCCTTGCCTGGTTCCTGATCTTAAGGGGATTGCTTTTAATTTTTGTCCATTTAGTATGATGTTTGCTGTGGGTTTGTCGTAGATGACCTTTATCATGTTAAGGAATGTTCCCTGTATTCCCACTTTACTGAGAGTTTTGAGCATGAATGGGTGCTGAATTTTATCAAATGCCTTTTCTGCATCTATTGAAATTATCGTGTGATTTTTGTCCTTCCTTTTGTTTATGTGGTGAATCACATTGATTGATTTGCGAATATTGAACCAGCCTTGCCTCTCCAGAATAAATCGACTTGATCATGGTGTATGATTCTTTTCATATATTGCTGGATCCGGTTGGCTAATATTTAGTTGAGAATTTTAGCGTCTAAATTCCTCAGGAATATAGGCCTATAATTTTCTTTCTTTGTGTTGTCTTTGCCCGGTTTTGAGATCAGAATTATGCTCGCCTCATGAAAGGACTTTGGAAGTCTTCCTTCCTCTTGAACTTTTTGAAATAGCTTGAGGAGTATAGGAGTTAGTTCTTCTTTGAATTTTTGATAGAATTCACTTGTGAAGTCATCAGGCCCAGGACTTTTCCTTTTGGGGAGGTTTTTGATAACTGTTTCTATCTCATTTGTTGAAATTGGTCTGTTTAGGTGTTCTGATTCTTCCAGATTGATTTTTCGAAGTTTATATGATTCAAGAAATTTGTCCATTTCACCTAGATTGTCTAATTTTTTGGCATAGAGTTCTTCATAGTATTTTCTTATAATGCTTTGTATTTCTGCTGTGTCAGTTGTTATTTCTCCACTGTCCTTTCTAATTTTATTTGAGTTCTCTCTCTTTTTTTCTTGGTGAGTCTAGTTAAAGGTTCATCAATCTTGTTTACCTTTTCAAAGAACAAGCTTCTGGTTTCATTAATCCTCTGTATTGTTTCCTTAGCCTCTATGTCATTTATTTCTGCTCTGATCTTTATTATTTCCTTCCTTCTACTTGTCCTGGGTTTTATTTGCTGTTGTTTTTCTAGTTCTTTTAGATGCAGAGTCAGGTTGCTTATTGGAGGTTTTTCTAGCTTCTTATGATATGCCTGTAGTGCAATGAACTTCCCTCTCAGTACTGCTTTCTCTGTGTCCCATAAATTTTGAGTTGATGTATGCTCATTATCATTTGTTTCTAAAAACTTTTTTATTTCTTCTTTGATCTCATTGTTAATTCATTCATTATTTAATATTATGCTATTTAGTTTCCAAGTGTTTGAGTATTTTTCAGTTTTTCTTTTGTGGCTAATTTCTAGTTTCATGGCATTGTGATCAGAGAAAATGCTTGATATGATTTCAATTTTCTTAAATTTATTGAGACCATTTTGTGTCCTAACATGTGGTCTATCCTAGAGAATCTACCATGAGCGCTTGCGAAGAATGTATATTCTACTGCTTTAGGGTGAAAAGTTCTGAAGATATCTATTAAATCAAGTTGATCTAGTGTATTCTTTAAGTCTGCTGTTTCTTTATTAATTTTCTTTCTTGTGGATTTATCCAGTGTTATTAGTGGGGTATTGAAATCCCCTACTATGATAGTATTGCTGTTAGTCTCGCCGTTTATATCCATCAAAGTCTGCTTTATGTATGTCGGGGCTCCTATATTTGGTGCATAGATATTTATAATAGTTATATCTTCCTGTTGAATTTTTCCCTTTATCATTATGTAGTGTCCTTCTTTATCTCTAACTACAGCCTTTGTTTTAAAGTCCATTTTGTCAGATATAAGTACTGCTTCCCTGGATTTATTTCATTTCTATTTGCATGAAATATTTTTTTCCATCCTTTTACCTTCAGTCTATGTGCATCTTTTGTTTTAAGGTGTGTCTCTTGTAGACAGCATATGTACGGGTCCTGTTTCTTTATCCACGCAGCTACCCTATGTCTTTTGATTGGATCATTTAATCCATTTACATTTAAGGTTATTATTGATATGTAGTTGTTTATTGCCATTTTATTCTTTAAAGCTGTATTCTTCTTTTGCTATATTCTTTCCTCCCTTTGAACTGTTCACAACAGGCTCCTTAGTATCTCTTGCAGAATTGGTTTGGTTTCAATGAATTCCTTGAGGCTTTCTTTGTTTGGGAAGCTCTTTATCCTTCAATTTTAAATGTTAGCCTTGTTGAATAGAGTAGTCTTGGTTGTAGGTTCTTGTTCTGCATTACTTTGATTATATCTTGCCATTCCCTTCTGGCCTCAAGTGTTTCTGTTGAGAAGACTGATGTCATCCTTATGGGGGCTCCTTTGTAGGTGACAGCCTTTTTTTCTCTAGCAGCTTTTAAAATTTTTTCTTTATCCATTAGTTTTGGTATTTTAACTATGATGTGTCTTGGTGTAGATTTTTTTGTGTTTCTCTATAATGGAGTTCTGTGTGCTTCTTGAACGTGTGGAATGTTTCCCAGCCTTAATTTAGGGAAGTTTTCTGCTATGATTTGATTGAACAAAGTTTCCATTTCCTGTCCTCTTTCGTCTTCTTCAGGCACCCCTATGATGCGAATGTTGTTTCCCTTCATGATGTCACATAGCTCCCTTAGAGTTTCCTCACATTTTTTGAGTCTATTTTCCTTTTTCTTTCTGCTTCTGTGCCTTTGTTTATTGTGTCTTCTAACTCGCTGATTCGATCCTAAGCGTGATTCATCCTGCTTTTAATTTCTTCCATTGTGGTCTTTAGTTCTGATACTGCATTTGTCATTTCTGTCTGATTCTTTTTTATTATTTCAAGTTTGTTTTTTATACTTATTATCACTTTATTTAGGTGTTCATAATGACTATCCATTGTTGCTCTAATTTCTTTGAAAATCCTAACTATCATTATTTTAAATTCTGCTTCTGGTAATTTGGTTATATATGGTTCATTTATGTCCTTCTCTGGGGATTTCTCTTGATTTATTTGTTTTGAATTCCTCTGCCTGCCCATTTTGTCTGTGTATAAGCAAGTTGTGGCCACTGGAGTCCAGTAGGTGTTGCCTTTGTGTTCTCTAGGTGTGGTCTGTCTGCAGGCCCGCCACCTTCTCTGCTGCTGCCTAGGGCAGTTGTTTATCGGCGTTGCCAGCGCTGGCCTACTGCGGCTATTGCTGTGATTTCCACCTCTCCTCCACAGGAGGGGCTATCACTCAAGCCACAAGCCTCAGCACCAAGGGCAGAGGTGAGCACCTTTGCTCAGCTGCGGACCCAGCCTGTTTCCAGGCTTCTGCCCAGCACCCACAGTCAGAGGCTGCTCGCCACAGTTTCGCGGGTTGGGCGGGGCTTTTGACGTGCTCTCAGCTGTGAGCCTTTGCCCGTCCGGAGCTTTCACTATGCCCTTGAGGCCAGGGCCCTCCTGCGCAGGGTTGCAAACCGTGGTTTATTGGGCCGGGCATGTTTGCTGGCATGAGCTCAGCTGCGAGCTTCCACTCGTCCCGGACTCTACCCCGCCCCCACGTTCTGAGCCAGCTCACGCGTGCGCAGGATGGCAATCCGCGGTTTCTCCGGCCAGGCAGGGCTGGTAGCGTGAGCCCAGCCGCGAACCTTCGCCCTCCCCTGGTCCTAGCCCCGTCCCTGCAGTCAGGGCTGGCTTGCGCAAGGTCGCAGAGCAGATCTCTGCCCGTTCCTTGCCTCCCGCTTTTACCCCGCAGGTGGTATTACAGGCGGGCCCGCAGCTGCCAGACCGCTTTCACGCATCCCCTCCGCCCTTGCTGGGCTAGACCAAGCTCACATTGGTTGGGCCTCCGTCCACGTCGACAGAACCGCGTTTCAGCATCCTGCTGCCACCATCCCTTCAGCAACCCTCTGCAGAGTAGGAAGTGCCCTAAGTCTCCATAATGTAGGCCTGGGATCTCCCTCCCTCTAAGCAGCTCTGATCTAATTGCCGCACGAGAGCTTGTTTGGCTGGTGTCCTGTGTCCCTTTGCTGGTATTGCTAGTACCAGGGGAAATATTCATTTTCGATTAAGGAAGTGACTTAGCCCAGGGGTTAGGGTGGCTGTCCCTCAGTGTGTTTGTCCCTGTGCCTTCAGTCCACACTCTCTTCCCGCTGCTCTGGTCCTCTCCTCTGTCCCCATTCCCCAGAGCCCTGGGTGAGTGGTTGTGAGAGAGGTTTTCTGAGCTGTCCCTTTAAAAAGAATCTTGGGTCTGAGAAAGCTGTGTCTCTCTCACAAACAGTATCCTCACTTGTTTCACAGCTCAATACTGTCCAAATGCCTCTTCTAGGCTCTGGGACTGCAGGCTGGGGCTTTGTTCCTGGGACCCAGGTCCCTCCCTCTCCGCCAAACTCTCTTCCCACCACACAGGTCTCTCCAGGCTGCCATTTGCTTCGGGGTGCTGGGCAGCCCTCTTCACGTTTTCGCTATTCCTACCAGTCTCAATGTGGCTTTTTCAGTGTTCCTTGGTTGAAGAGTCCACTTAGTTTAGTTCAAAGTTGGTTTATCCAGATGATGGTTCTTAAAATTGAGTTATAATCCACTTTGGTTCTGGGAGTTGGAAGTTGGTATGTCCGCCTACTCCATCGCCATCTTCCCAAGTCTTCCTTATCTTTTAAACCTCTGCTACACCATAGATTTAATAATATTATTCCTAACATTGTTTCCTCTTGCCTTTTCTTATTTATATTAGTCTTTTCAAACTTTGGGAAGCATTGTTAGTCTCTGCATTGCAACAAAACCTTATGTCATCTGACAGTCTTCTTTTCCTCTCCTTCATGGAGCCCATCTATTCTGAATCACCCCTCTGCTGTCAACCCAGATGAGAGTTCACACTGTTGTGAATGTGCTGAGCAATGTGCCGTTCCCGCTGAGAGGTCACTGTGCTTCTTGCTACTCTTCATACCAATTCTCTCAGCCCTAGGCCTGTACCTCCCAATCAAAGCATAGTAGTTCCTCCTTTTCCATGGGGGGATATGATGTTCCAAGACAACAGTGAATGCCTGAAATGTTGGATAGTACCAAATCCTATATATACTATGTTTTTTTCTATACTTATATACCTACTATAAAGTTCATTTTATAAATTAGGCAGAGTAGGAGATTAACAACAATACTCAATCTTAAAATAGAAGAAAGATAACAATATACTATAATAAAATTTATATGAATGTGGTCCTTCTCCCTCCCTCCCTCTGTCTCTTTCTGATAACCAGTCTGATAATCAAGATGGATACTCAGTGACTATCAGATGGGTAGCAGAAACAGCATAGATATGCTAGACAAAGGGATGACTCACATTGCATCCCGGGAGGGATGCACAGGGAGAGCAAGAGATTTCATCTTGCTACTTAGAATGGCATAAAAGTTAAAACTTATGTATTGTTTGTTTCCGAAATTTTCCATTTAATACATTCAGGCTGTGATTGCAAGTACCTAAAACTGTGGAAAGCAAAACCTTGGATTAAGGGGAAAACTGCTGTATTAGAAACCATAGTATTTATCTTAGGTCCTGCTTCCTGGAGCATCCGGGCTAAAGCAGTCTTAAAATAAGCCGATTTTGGCTATATTTTTGGGGTCTTTATTTTTATTTATTTCTGTCTTTATCATTTTCTTCCTCTTACTTTCTCTGGGTTTATTCTATTCTGGATTTTTTTTCCCTTAAGTTTTAAAATTAGATGATGAGTTAGTTTATTCCAACCATTCTCTTTTATTTTAATAGTGCCTTAAAGACACATGTCTGCAACGAAGAGCTGTGGCCAAAACTGTCCCCTGACTGTTTTTATAAATAAAGTTTTATTGGAATACAATCATTCATTTTCATATTGTCCATGGCTGCTTTTGTGCTGCAATGGCAAAGATGAGTAGCTGCGAGAGAACTGTGAAGGTAAAAGTGATATTTATTACCTATTCCATTATAGAAAAAGTTTGCCAATCTCTGCTGTTTTTTATAGACTAATTCAGACAATTTAACTCAAAGTAAAAATTAATGTCTTTACCTTTGTACAACAATATAAGGGCTTAAGAATTCTTTATCATCAATCATTTCTTACCCAATTTATATGATTTTATTTTCCAGTATTTTGAATATATGTTGTTTTTAACCCCAAAATTTACTTATTGTTACTATTTCATATAAAGTTGTTTACTATTTTTGTTTTAGTTTTGCTCTCTTTACTACTGGCTATTTCGTCTCAGACCCTCTTTCTGGGATTATTTTTATTCCTCATAAAATATATCCTTTAGTGAAGTACTGTTGGTAGCAAACTTTCATAGATTTGTTTTGTATGTAAATGTTTTTGTTTAGTCTTAACTCATATAGGATCATTTCCCTGGATATCTTATTTTCAGCACTTAATGTATCACTATATTTTGTATGTATATGTTATTGTCAAAATATAATTATTTAATTATACATTTATTAAAATAATTATATAATTAGATTGAATTATATAATTATATATACATGACATGTGTATAATTTTTGTCACAATAGCTAGAAGCATTCTCATCATTAAGTGAATCAAGAAAACTAAGAGTCTATTTCTAGTTAAACTATTAAGAGCCTATTTTATTTTCTAGCTAAAAGTTTGTTTCTAATTTGCTACCAAAAATTACTTAATTAAACTGGACTATGCTTCAGTACATCTTCCAAAAATGTGAAATTATCTAGTGATTTACTCTATAAAAGCATCAGCAAATTAAACAGCTCTAGGAGAACTGGTGGAATAAATTTAAGGACAAGTTATTTTGCCCTTTAACTATGTGTATGTACCCTAAAGTGTTAGGCTTCAAGAACATTTTTACATTGATATTTGAAAGAGAATGAATTAATTTTAAAAAGACTATTCTTCCAAAGGTCCCAACTATATTTGTCTTGAAAGACTTGTTAACTCTAATGTATATAAAAATACACAGTAGGAGAAAGAGGCAGGAAACCTTAACATCAATCTTTAAAATAGGTTCTTTGAATGCTGCTCATAAAACAGCAGAAAAGGCTCCATTGCTTGGGAGCTTGGCTCCTGAGAAGGCAGCTACCTGAAAATGGGGTAAGGTCCTCTGCATTTATAGAGCACTGATGAATCAGCATGGGTAAACCCATCAAATATATCTTTTTCCTCCACCCAAAATTAAGCACAGAGATGCACAAGCACATAATCACATGAACTAGTTTTTGACATGGCTCAGTGTTCCAGCAAAGCTTGGCCCAAGTCACCACTACTTAACCCGGACCACTGCAGTCACTTTCCAGCTAGTCTCCCAGCTTCCACTCCTTTCCTACTACGTGGAAGTTAGAATTCTTAACTATGTCAACCCCTTCTTAAAACCTCCCAATGGCCTCTCGTCAGAATAACATCCCATCTCCCTACTAGTTAAAGAGAGTAAAACACAGCAGTCAAGAATGAAATCCTGCCTGACCAGGCGGTGGCACAGTAGATAGACTTGGATGGGGAGGACCCAGGTTTGAGACCCTGAGGTTGCCAGTTTGAACGTGGGCCCACCTGGCTTGAGAAAAAGCTCAGCAGCTTGGACCCAAGGTCGCTGGCTCCAGCAAGGGGTTGCTCTGTCTGCTGAAGGTCCGAGGTCAAGGTACATGTGAGAAAGCAATCAATGAACAACTAAGGTGTCGCAACAAAAAACTGATGATTGATGCTTCTCGTCTCTCTCTGTTCCTGTCTGTCTGTCCCTGTCTGTCCCTATCTCTGACTCTCTCTCTCTGTAAAAAAGATAGGAAGATTAAGAATGAAATCCCTGCAATGAACATAGGGGCGCAAATATTTTTCAAATTAGTGTTTTATGATTCTTAGGATAAATTCCCAAAAATGGCATTTCCATTTTTAATTTTTAAAGATAATACCATACTGCTTTCCACAGTGGCAGTAAAAATCTTCATTCCCACCAACAGTATAGAAAGGTTCCCCTTTCTCCACATCTTCACCAACATTGTTGTTTGTTTATTGATGATAGCCATTCTGACTGGTATGAGGTGATATCTCACCGTGGTTTTAATTTTCATTTTTCTAATGATTAGTGACATTGAGCATATTTTCATATGTCTACTGGCCATCTGTATATCCACTTTAGAAAAGTGTTTATTCAGGTCTTTTGCCCATTTTTTAATTGGATTGTTTGTTTATTTTTGGTGTGATTTTTATTATTTTTTTACAATAGCCAAGATTTGGAAGCAACCCAAGTGCCCATCAGTAGATGAGTGGGTAAAAAAAAGCTGTGCTACATTTACACAATGGAATATTACACAGCCATAAAACAAAGGAAGTCTTACCTTTTGCAACAGCATGTATGGACCTGGAGATCCATATGATAAGTGAAATAAGCCAGGCAGTGAAAGACAAATACCATATGATTTCACTAATATGTGGAATCTAATGAACAAAATGAACTAACAAGGAAAAGAGAAACAGACTCATACATAGAGAAGAGGATGACAGCTGTTGGGGAGAGATGTTGGGTGAGGAAGGTGGAGGGATAGAGCGAAACAAGACAAAAAGAGTAAAAGCAAAATCTTATGGACACAAACAACAGTGTGGTGATTGCAGGGGCAGGAGGAGATGGCAGAAGGTATGGGGGGGGTAAATGGTGATGCAAAAAGACTTGACTGGAGGAGTTGAACACACAATATGGTGTAAAAAGTTGTGTTATAAAATTGGGCATCTGAAATCTGCATAATTATGTTAAACAGTGTCACAAAAAAAATTCAATTAAAAAATAGAAAGAATGGAGTCCATGGAGTCACATCCCTTGGCTCTGGCTCTTTCAGACTGTGTAAACTTGGACAAACTGCTTAACCCCTCTGAGGCTTAGTTTTCTTATTAGTGAAATGGAGATAATCGCCCACCTACATTATAAGGTTGATACAAGCATTAAATAAGTGAACACTGAAAGCATTTATAACAACACCCCTACCCGATATATACACCTGGCTTACAAGACCCTGTTAGGTCTGACCCCTGTTTACCTCTGATTTCACCTTCCCCTGCTCATTCCACACCAGCCTCTCCAGCATAGGGCCTCCGACTGCTCTCTCTCTCTTTTCTTTTATTTCTCTGTGACTTCCCTCTCATACCATTCAGAACTTGACCAAAACATTATCTTATCATTTTGCCTTAAATAACCACCAGACCTCCACAAACTGTCATTTGCTATCCCCTAATTCTATATTATTGTTTTTCTTTGCCCTTAGCAGTATGTGAAATTATGTTTACGCATTGTTTTTATGCTCATTACCTGTCTCCCTCACCTTAGTGTGAGCTTCATGAGGGCGGACACTCCACATATCATGGTTACTCTCAAATCCCTAGTGCCCACGGCAGTGCCTGAAACATGTAGTAGTAAGAACTCAAAAATATTTGTTGTATACTAGAATCAATAAAATGCTTACCAGAATATATAGTTCTTCATAAATAAAATGTCAGTTACTATTATTGTATGGTAATATAAGACCTGGAACTGGACTTAAAAATATCTAGCCTCATTCATTTTAGAAACAAATAAGCAATAGCCCAAGTCAGCCAAACTAGCGGCAGAGGTCAGACTACGACCCAAATGCTAAATGGGTAGGTATATTTTTTAAGAGAGAATGCTGAGAAAACTAGTATTTCACTGGCTTTTTTATTCCAACTTTAATTCCATGCAACTATGTCCATCGGACTGATGAAGGGGACTGACGACCTGGGGCTGGGGTGGCCAGGAGCTGCTGTTCCTGCTACTCCGGCAGTCTATGCTCTCCCGCTGCCAGCGTGACTGCAGCTCATTATCGATCCACTTCCATGACTCAAAGCACTGGAGACTGATTTCAAAGTAAAACTATCTAAGTACAGTAATTGTCCATTTTTAATACCCTCACTCAAATTAGTTCACAGAAACAGTCACAAGATAGCAAACAGAAGCACGATGTGAAGAAAGGTAGGCTCCAAAAGGAAGAGCAAGAGAGGTTAGAGCACTGGACAGCCAAACTGTGAGCCGCACCTTCCAGTATGTGTGCAGGAAGGGGCGGTCAGTCCATGGCAGACAGGCTGGGTAGCAACAATGTATTGTGGCAACTGTTCCTGAGAGACTATTTCATAAAGGGAGACACAAGGGCAGAGAAAACAAAAACAGAAAAACTACTCTTTTCACTTTATTCTATAACAGTTTATTTGTGGGAATGAACAGAAGGCATGAGAAAAAAGTATAGGGATGTTGGTTGGTGAATGGAAGACAATAGCCCATAAAGGGTGCACCTCAATAGTTTTGGGACAGAGAATTTTTACCCTGAAATGAAGTCAACAGGAATCACAAGATGTTTCTCACAAGATTAATTGGTTAGGATGGAGTCCCCACAGAGTGTAACACAAATAGAAACTGACCACCTTGGCTTAGGTCCAGAATGCCTCAGGCCTGCATAAGAAGATGGCCCTGAAGGACCCTTGGGGTCTTTGTATTCAGATCCAGGCTCACCCCCTTTAGCCCATTTGCACTGACATCTCAGTTTAGCAACTGTTGCCTTTCTAACTCACAACTTTTGGCTCCATTTCCGGAATTCAGCTAAATAGCTCCTTCTTGGTGTTACAGAACCTCAAACATCTCTCTGTGCAAAAAACTCTGGAGTCTCCTGCTGTTGGGTACCATATTGTGGGCCGCTTATCCTGGGAGAGACCAATCCTGTGAGCAGGCATAGAATAAAAGATAGACTAACATCTGTCAAATCATAAGAAACAGATAATGTAATAGCAAAAACTTTTTGCTAAAAATAAAAAAAAAATGTTGATAATTATGAGACCTGGAGATTAAGCATTTACTAGGGTGGTGCCAGCTTCTCGTACAGAATATGTGCTCTACTTCTGACCAAAATGCAGCAAAGTAGAATCTCTCTCCACACACTGAAATGAGTGACCACGATACAAGAATCCCTTCAGAAACATTAGTTTCCTTTCATCAACATCAATTTTTTACTCACTAAACAGTTTAATGAATTTTAAAATGCTATATAAGTCATTTCTCCTGGTAAATCTAAAGCCTGACTTTCTAGTTTTTATATGACTCTTTTGGAACTTTTAATAGCATCACTCATGTCCCTCAGGAAGCAACTTCCCTGGGGACATAAAATTTTTAGTTTCTTAGGAGACAAAGTTAAATATTTGAATCTGACCCACTGTGGAAACCCAGCTTAGAACTCCACACCAGCTCTTACCTACCTATAAGGTAGAGGGAAAAAAATTCACCCGCCCATGCGCTTAACACATTGTCCACAAACCTGCTCTAAGTCAAGGGAGAGGAAAATAGCTTTGGAAAGAGGATAAGGCAGAAGACAGTCCCCAGGCTTTCAGACCAGACTTGGTGGACAATCCAGAAGGTCAGTAAGCAGGGAACAGCTGCTGTCGCTCTGACCTTACATCTCCTTTAATTGGAGCCTTGCTGGCCTACATTACTGTACAGGGCTAAACCTTACTTGTACTTAAGTTTATTTTCAGAGAAAAACTGGAAAAGACAGAGCTAGAAATGAGGAAAGAGAGAAGCAGCTGATCACAAGGAATAACAAAGAGAGAGAAAATAACAATGTAAAAACAAGTGAGCAACGGATAAAGGAAGAGGGAACACATTCACATGGGAGGAGGGGGCAAAAGAAAGGAGTCTTACAGGTTTAGATGTATCTGAATGAATATTTGTCCGGGTTTATTCTAACTCTGCAGAGTGACTCAAGCATTTGAGTGGCAACGTTAGACCCACCACCCAAAGTCCAAGTAAGACAATAATTACATCAGTTGTAACTTCTAGAAAGGAAGGCGACAGACCAATCTTAACTAAAACACGAGAAATATGCGCACTCATCACTACGTGAATGTAATATCCCCAAAACTAAAATAAAGCTCTGGATGCAAGCAAAGAGAGTATTGTCTGAGGCATCCGCTGTAATGAGCTCCATGCAGGTTTATAATAGAGGAGGGGCTCATCAGAAGATGTAGCACAGGACCTTAGACCTGAAGAATGAGATCTGAGAAGGGATAACTGAAGATTAGGTGAAAGAAACTGTGATGAATAGCCCTCTTAATTAAGCACTTCTGTAAGGGAACAATGACTAGCTTGAAAAAACACTCCAGAAAGAGAATGATGTTTATGGGCAGAGCTATGATAACACCCCACATAAGGGAATCAAGCTTTCTCATTGAGGACCTAGGGGCAGAGTTTAGTTGGAACATGAGCTATCAGAGTTCAAATAAACTGTTATCTTCTCCACTTTGTTTATTAGGTTGTTCTATAAATGTTTATCCAGCACATGCCATATGCTGTGTTGTGCTGGCCATTGAGGATACATCAGGAATAACAAGAACAAAAATTCAAAATCCCTGACTTAATCTCAGATTTTTGCACACGCACACGCGCGCGCACACACACATACACACACACACACACACGCACACGCACCCCTTCATGGAAAAAGAGTCATTTTCATTAGTTCACATTGTCTAACTCCAAATGCAACCTGCAATTTCTGAATATGAAACCTCTTTTTATAAGCAACTAGGAAAGAACACACATTTGGTTGTTCCAAAGCAATACTTGCTAAATACCTAGTCTAAGCAATGAGATCTGGCAAAAACACTGAATAGAAAGAATCATTCAAGAAATCACTGAGTCACTGAGTATGCACCAGTAAGAACTCGAAGGAATCAAACTGACTAAACAAAGAAGACCTTGCCCCTAGGAGGCTATTCGGTCTTGTGAAGAAATGGTTTATCTACCATGAAACAAATTTCTCACAATATAATCAAGCACCAGATTATTTAGCCCAGAAAACTATTATTAACAATTACTTTCAGGTCATATTCCTCACTAATTTTATGCAGGCAATCTGAATGTGTTATGAATTCTGAACTCCTATTATTCCTCACTAGTAGATATGACCCAACGTAGGTCACTAAAGGGCAAAGCCAGACCATACAGTCTACTCAAGAAAGGTTGCACCATGCTGCCCCTAGTGGCCTTAGAGGGCTCACATGCTCCATGGACTAAGGGTGGCCTCTGGCAGGAGTGCAGGAGCCATAGTTTAACAGTCTGAGGAATGAGGTACAATGCTGGTACTTAACTTTTAACAGCCAGAGTCCTCAATAAGGCCTTTAATAGGGCTACAGTCCTTCAGTACGAATTCGTTTCTATTTTCTAGATGTGCATGAAGCACCCACTTCTTTTTCTGTCATCTTAAACCCCTTGGCTTGAGCCAAGGCAAATCATCATCTATAGCTAGGGAGTAGCTCTCACTCCATAAAGAAGTAGTTTCAGTGCAACATGAGACTCTTCTTTCATTTCCGTTCCAGGGGCAAGGCCAGTTCCCTGTCGGTGGAGCTTCTCTCTTGCGAATAGTCCAGTCTTTACAGATGCACTTGCTCAAGTGATCTATATTTGTCCTTAAAGGCCCTACCAGATTCTCAGAAAGCATCAGATATCCAACTGTGAACTGAAGGAAACAATTTTGAAAATTCACCCTTACATAATCTCTATCTATATATTCTACTTTACCAAAACCATGCATATTTAAGTAACATAAGCATATCTTTTGAAATATTTAGGATTAATTGTACTTATATAACCAAGGTATACATTATCTAAAGAATAAAGGCCATTTTATTTCTATTTTAAATTTTATTTATTGATTGGTTTTAGAAAAAGAGGAAAGAAGAGAAGGAAAAAAACACCAAAGTGTTGTTTCACTTAGCCATTCATTCATTTATTGGTTGATTCTTGTATGTAACTTGACCAGGGATCACACCCAGAGCCTTGGCGTATTGGGACAACACTCTAACCAACTGAGCTACCAGGCCAGGGCTCAGAGACAATATACCTCCTGACAGAAATTGTAAGGAAGTCAGCTGAATGTTTGATCTGATGATTGATGTTATATGGTTTATGTTAAATGTATATTCTTTTAATCAATACATAAAGCATTAAAAAGTAAAAATAAATAAAATAAAGGCCAGATCATCTTGAGTTGCTCCCCAAATTGTTTTTTGATCTCATCTCCCAATAGTCTTCCATGTACCCCCTAACTCAAATCTTTATAGTTCTCTGAAAATGTCATATACTTTCACACCTCTCCATCTTACTTTATAATAATCCTTCTGCCTGAAATATATTTTTAAGCCCATTTTTCACTGACCAACATGTTACAGAATTCACCCAGTTCAAATGTTCCCTCCCTTCAAATTTTTCTATCCAGGACAATACAGGAGAAAATCTCAGAGGAAGGCTCAGGAGAACCCGCAGGTCTCAAAGGAGGATTAGGACAAGGAAGGAACAGGGATAATATAAAGCAGAAACAAGCTAAGCAACATGAAGGTGGTAAGGTACATTTAAAAGCCAAACAAAAATCAATCCTGAATTATTCAATAACAAACTATTAATAAAATGGCTTCCTGTCATCTGTGGCTATGAATGATGGCCAAGTCTTCCTCCAAACCTCATGTTCACATGCCCGTGGGTGATGCTGGTACCTTCTGCCCAGGGTACTCAAGAATCCCATGGAAATAAAGGGGCCATACAAAGTGGTTTCTGGTTTGTGTATGGTACAGATTAGAGCAGGGGTCCCCAAACTTTTTACACAGGGGGCCAGTTCACTGTCCCTCAGACTGTTGGAGGGCCGGACTATAGAAAAAAACTATGAACAAATTCCTATGCACACTGCACATATCTTATTTTAAAGTAAAAGAACAAAATAGGAACAAATACAATATTTAAAATAAAGAACAAGTAAATTTAAATCAACAAACTGACCAGTATTTCAATGGGAACTATGGGTGTGGATGCATCCTGTGCTCTTCTCACTGACCACCAATGAGAGGTGCCCCTTCCGGAAGTGCAGCAGGGGCCAGATAAATGGCCTCAGGGGGCAGCATGCGGCCCGCGGGGCATAGTTTGGGGACCCCTGGATTATTGATTTGAAAAGCACACAGAAATATTTATCAATGTAAACTGATATCAGAATAACCATATCTCAAATAAGCATCAGTTTACAAACACCTTGAAACACAAACACTACAAAAATATCAACAATCATTTGATATCAATGTATGCAGCAGATATATATATATATAGTTCATATATAAATAATTGTCCTATGTCCATTTTATATTTCATAAGGACTGAAAATGTTCCATAAATGTGGTTAGTCCTGAGAGTAGGGCACGCATACATGTGATGGCAAAGCCATCCCACTTACAATTTTCACAAGGTGACTTCATTTGAGTCACTGAGGTAAAAAACTGAGACATTAGTCTCCAAAACCCAAGTCTGAATAAGACCATGATATGGCTGGGTTATTACGTTCATGGCAAAACATATTTCACTTATATCAGTCTCACCAACCATAAGAGCACAGAGAAGGGGACTTAGGCAGAAATAACTCAGTGAGTAGGAATGTGAGCTGGAAGGCCAACATGTGAGGATTTATTCACTCATTCATTCAGTTATTTATGGGGACCTCCTACGTGCCAAGCACCAATCTTAGTACTGAGAATAGAGCAAAGAAAAAAGACAAAATTCTGTCCCTTGAGTTGCAGGAGAGACACAAACAGGATAAGTACCTAAAATATATAGGATGTTAGATGTTGATAAGTGCCAAAGGTAAAGAAATGTAGGCAGTGCCAAAAAGAAACATGTAACATTAGAATCATTCTTCTATTAACGAAAAACTTTATTAACTGAGTTTTATCTAAGATAGAAATTGGCATCTACAAAATAATAATGAGGAAAAAATTATGAAATCAGTGATACTTGGCCTCTATGCTTTTTATCCTCTAGGTTTCTTCTTCCCTTTTTTTCTTTCTTTCTTAATGTAGTCTCTCCTGCTCTTATTTCTCTAGGAGATACAGGTTAAGCTACTAGAGAAATGGACCCACCAGTGCCCTAGTGACCATTCCTTACCTTTCAACTCCAAATGGCATATTACAAGGTTTTAGTCCTAAATAATCTAACAATTGAAAAGGAGGTACAACAACATGTAAATTTACCCCCTCACCCCCAGACAATACATTTGCCTTGGATATAATGCCTTAATCCAGGGGTCAGGAACCTTTTTGGCTGAGAGAGCCATGAAAGCCACATACTTTAAAATGTAATTCCGTGAGAGCCATACAATATGTTTAATACTAAATACCAGTAAATGTGTGCATTTTATGTAAGACCAATACTTTTAAAGTACAATAAGTCTCTGAATTCTTTATAATAACGTTGTTATGCTGTTGCTAACCAATGATGAATAAAGTACTTCTTACCATTAATGCGACTTCTGGTGCTGCATGGTTTTGCTGATGGCTTTGTGGTCTGGTTGATACATGGTGAGGTTAAGCTTCATGCAGGTGTTGAGACTTCTATCCATTAAACGTGATCATAGGTTGGTCTTAACATTCTTTAGATGTGAGAAAGACTGCTCACATGCATACGTAGAGCCAAACATTGTCAGTACAGCAATACTCACATGCTGCAGCATGTGGTATGTGACGGGAAGCGTGTGCCAAGTTTTGACAATCAGCTGATCCGCAGGTTGAAGTTTTTTCATTTCTCCCCACCTGTATAGCTCGCCAACTCTGCTTGCTGTCATGCAAATCTTTCCAAATTTTAATTCAGTGACTTGAACTTATTCACCCACATGTCCGAGGCCTTCAGGTCAGCACTTTGTAGCTCAAAATCTCTGATGGAGACACCGGGGATGTAACTCAGGTCAGCACTGTCCACTGCACATTCATGTGGATGGGTGATGAACTTAAAAAGACGAGTGCACTCACAAGATTCTTCAAAGTGCACTTTGAATGACTGCAGGATATTAGATGTGAAGCCCACTAGCTGCTGGAGATCAAGATGTTGGGCAGGGTCACTTGCTGTGCATGCATCTTTAAACTTTCACAGTTTTTCAAAGTGTAGTAAACTACCTGTTTCAATGTCAGCAATGAAGAGTTCCAGATTGTTTTTAAAAGCAAACAATGCTTGTTGAAGGGATAAGACTGTATTTCCAACACCTTGCATTTTCACATTGAACTGGTTCAGATGTTCAGTCATGTCCACAAGATAGTAGAACTTCAAGAGCCACTCAGTGTTAGCTAACTCAGGATGCTCAACGTTTTTCATTTCAAGAAAAGTCTGGATTTCTCTCAGAAAAGCCGAGAAACGGCTGAGCACCTTCCCTCTTAACAACCAATGCACATTGCTGTGCAGAAGCAGACCAGGATAATTATTCCAAACTTCATCCAGCAGTCTTTTAAACTGGTGATCATTTAAAGCTCAGGCAACAATAAAGTTGACCACCCAAATGACCAGCCACATCACCTCACCAAACTGCTCACCACACATCTGAGCACAAAGTGCCTCCTGATGTAGGATGCGGTGAAAACTTAGGATGGGTCCCTTTCATGTTCACGAAGAAGCACTATGAATCTTCTGTTTTTCCCCACCGTGCACGGAGCACCATCAGCACACACCGAAATAAGTTTATCCATCAGCAGGTATTTTTCTTTAGTGCACTCAGTGAAAGACTGGAATAAATCCTCTTCTCTTGTTGTCTCTTTTATAGGCAAAACAGCAAGACTTTCCTCACATAGTGTTTCACTGACAGCATACCTTGCAATTATGCTGAACTGGGATAAATGGCTTAAGTCTGTTGACTCATCCAAAGTGAGAGAAAAGAATGGTGCTACATTTATGTCCTTCACTTGTGTTGCCTCAATTTGATCTGCCATCATGATGGTACGATTGTGAATAGTTCTTGCCAACAGAGGTATGTCTTTTATTCGTTTGATTATCTTGTCTTTATCTGAAAAGTTGTCACGAAGTTCATTGGCAACATCAAGCATGAATGTTCTGGCATACTCCCCATCTGTGAATGGCTTTCCATTTCTCACAATTGCTAAAGCACCAGCAAAGCTAGCCAAGTTCCAGTCACCTTGTTGGGTCCAAACATGGAGTTGCTGCTGACTAGTTTGCACTCTGCACAGTAACTCTTGACATGCTTTCTTCCTGCTGTCCCCCACTGGATATTTTGATGCAAATGTAGTATGGAGTGTGTCGAAGTGCTGCTTTATATTTGACTGTTTCATTGATGCAATTTTATCCTTGCATATTAGACAGACTGCAGAACCTGCCCTCTCCACAAAGGTGAATTGAAAAGTACGATACTCTTCATCTTTTTTTCTTTTAGCCATCTTCTTCGTCAAAAGGGTTTCTGCAATTAGCTAGCTGACTACTTGATTAAAAGGAGGGCAGTTTACTTCCTGACCTCGCAACAATCCATGTATGTTATGCATTATCCAATAAAAATTTGGTGTTGTCCCGGAGAACAGTTTTGATTGGCTCCAGCCACCTGGAACCATGAATATGAGCAGTAGGAAATGAATGGATTGTAATACATGAGAATGTTTTATATTATTTTATTAACTTTAATGGGGTGACCCCAATAAATCAGGGTACATATGTACAATGAAAACATCTCCAAATTATCTTATCATTCAATTGTGTTGCATACCCATCACCCAAAGTCAAATTGTCCTCTGTCACCTTCTATCTGGTTTTCCCTGTGCCCCTCCCCTTCTCCCTATCCCACCCTTTCCTCCCTACCCCCACCCCAAAGACGAGTGGATTAAAAAGCTTTGGTACATATATACTATGGAATACTTCTCAGCCATAAGAAATGATGACATCGGATCATTTACAACAAAATGGATGTAACTTGATAACATTATACGGAGTGAAATAAGTAAATCAGAAGAAAAAAAATGAGAACAGCATGATTTCATACATAGGTGGTACATAAAAGTGAGAATGTTTTATATTTTTAACATTATTATTTTTGTTATTAAAGATTTGTCTGTGAGCCAGATACAGCCATCAAAAGAGCCATATCTGGTTCGCAAGCCATAGGTTCCCGACCCCTGCCTTAATCCAGAGGTATATCTTGAATGTCAGGAATTCAATGCACCTAGTCATACGATGAGAGAAAAGTCTAGGGCAAAAGGGTGATATCCTCCCCAAGGACATATTATACCTAACATGGGACCAAAGAGCAGTTAACCCTAAATCTCTCTTACTTTAAAATCCCAATAAATCTACTTTTTAATTTTCACTTGATTTCAGGGGTTTAGACTAGTTCTGGGAACCTCTTCCAGTTTTATGAGATGTTTGCCTTTGTTGTGTGCTCTGGAAGCCTCACCAGGATATGAACATGAGTGACATGCACTTACCATAGCCAGAGACCAGAGCAAAGCCCTAACTAAGATCAGCAAACATACTTGTTATCACTGACCAAACAGCTAGGTGTTGGGAACAGGTTCCTCTTGTTCATTAAAAGCATGACTTGGGACCGCAACCTTCATGGGTTCAGAAATTCAAGCACAAATACATCCACCGCCACAAGTTTTCATTTGGCTAAGCCTTCTAGGGAGCAGGTGAGAGGGCTACTTAGATTTTTTTTTTCAATTAATGAGTTAGAAATTATAGTAAATAAACACTTTCAGTACATCTACTATCCTCCCATTAAAGTTTCCCTATCTCTGAAGAGCAGTTGCTTCAGCATCCCAGGTGGCTCGTAGAACTCAGGCTGAGCATAAGTGCTCGGGACCTGGCAAAGGGAATCCCTGCCTATTGGGGAATGGGTTCTACCATCAATATGTGGATCATATTTCCTCACATACTGTGGCACAGAAGAGGAAATACACATAGTATGAGACAGATACTGAGTTCATTATAGTTCTACAAACATCACCACATTTAATTATCTCAACAGCCACATGAAACATTATTAATATCCCTGTTTTAGAGATGAAAAAACTGTCTGGGTCCACGCTTGTGAACAATGTAAAAATGATGAATCCAGAATTCACACCCAGGTCTGTCTTACCTGAAGCTCTTAACTACTCTGTAGAGACACTGGTGGCAATAATAATGGTGTCATCAATAATAGGGAAGAACTAGGACATTCAATAGGAAAAAAAATTGGTCTGGCTAGGGACAACTTATACTAATTATAGTAATTTATGTAAATTATATACAATTATGACTGATTATGAGTCAATAAAATAACATTTATGTATAAAAATGTCAGAATAACTTTGATCTAAATTTTATTTGATTAGGATAGTGAACTCTATACATATGTAATCAGACTTCACTGTTGCCCAGGTTCTGATATGAATGTATGATACCTCTATACCATTTTATGTATACTTTATAAAGCATGCTTTTGGGGGACATCCTTAGTGCCAGACATTATCAGATGTCGGGGGGATGGAGGCAGTTAATAGTCATAAAACAGGGCCTTTCTTTAGAGAATCTTGGGGTCTGATTATTTCATCTGGACCCCTCCCTAAGAATTAGTTATGATTTTCACTCTTCTATAGATTAGAAAACAGGCTAGAATAGGTGAAATAGCTCAACCACATAGTTTCGTTCTCTACCCACAACTAAAAAGGCGACATGTTTTGCTAATTAGTGAAATACCAAGATTTAGTACCAAAAGAAATCTCTCTCTCTTTTAAAGGAATCAAAAGCCCACCCATTCTTTACCATTTAGGAAATTCTTGCTTTAAGTTTTTAAATGAAATTTTCCATCTACTTAGCCCAATTAAGCTTTCAGTGTTTGAGATCAGCTTTATGAGTAAAAATGAAGAGCCATTTAGATGTGACTTAATCAAAAGCAAGACATTATTAGATGGCTCATGTGCCTAGATTCCCTATAATACTTATTACTCTTCAAGGAGCAGAGTATTTTGACTAGGTAAACATTTACTCTCATCCAACCAACATTATCCAACTTAATTCAATGGAAATCAGAAAGAAGAAAATGAGAATAATGTTTGATGGAAACAAGGGGTAAAAATCAGAGGCTGAAGCCCCTGCCCACAGCAGGACCCTCAGAGGACAGGGCACTAAAGTATGTACCAAGAATCAGGCTTTACTTTAGGTTCATGCTTCATATCTGCAGGCACAAGAACAGATCAGAGAAGGTACAGAGCCAGATCCCTATAGGGGATAAGCTTGTGTTGCTGAAAACATAGTGAATTCCCAGTAAGGCAAATTTCCGTATTTAAAATAACAGTTGAAAAAAAAAAATCTCCCAAACCAAGGACAATGAGTGGCTTGCATTTAGGATTCTCCAAATCACATTGCCCATTCATTGATGTGGGTCATAGAAAACTGCTGGAGGAAAAGTCAATCAGCATTTGCATTTAGAGGCTTGCAAAGTAGGCCCCCTGAGACCTGACCTGCTGGTCTGTGCTCTTGAGGCCATGTCCATCCTAGACTGATTTCCATCCACAAAGCCTGGTCTCATTGTAGTTAAGCAGAATGTCGGGAATCAAGACCATGAAATAATCAGAGGGTATTGTCCCTTTATGCTTTTCAACTATAAAATGAATGAGCAATGACATTTGGAGTATCTAGTGGGACTAATGTCAATGTTTACATTGTTTATTGAAAGAATATTAATAGCTAATACATATTTATTGAGGATTTATTATATGGTGGGCACTCATCCAAGCCCTGTCAATGGATTAACTCATTTAATCCTCACATCGACACTTTAAGACAGGCAATATCATTACTCTCTTTTAACACATGAAGAAATAGGCACAGAAATTAAGAAATGTCCCCAAGTTCACACATTTTAATAAGAAAATTCTTGTATCACAGAACTCTGAAAATTTTTAATTAATTGTTAGAAATTCATCTGAAGTGATTGATGTCATAGCTACCTCAAATCAAGACTGAGCACCCTCGGTGGACAAAGACTTGACTTGGGAAGGGACTATGTGAACACACAGTACAGTGTATAGAGATGTGTCACAGAATTGGGTATCTGAAACCTGTATCATTTTGTTAATCAGTGTCACTCCAACAAATTGAATTGAAAAATAAATAAATAAAACAGTAAAATACCATGCTGCTAATTAATTAATTAATTAAGGGGGAAATTTTTTAAAAAGACTGAGCATCATCTTGACCCTCAGCCAGTAGAGGCATCAAATATTAAGAAGTATTATTTACCTATATAATACTCCTGGTAACTTGTTCAGGGCCAGGCAGAGAGAGGTTGGTCAATAAATGTTGGATACCCTGCTTACTATGCCCATGTGACAATTACAAAGGGTGTTGAAAAGCTAGCACAATCTGAATTCATTCTGATTGTAAAGTCTATCATTTATTAAACTTTATTCATTTGTCTTTCTGCCCATCTCTCTCTTATACATGGTGATAAATGACACACTGTCATTTATGATGACATTTCATCTATGGACCTTGATGTGTTTTGTGAGTCTGATCCTACTCGTAAAAACATTCACACATTCTAAGAAGTACACTCACTGAAACAGAAGTGGAGGCTTCATCCAAGGCTGCAAACTGGCAGACAGCTCAGCATCCTGCTGCAGATGTGTTTGTCTTGGCTGGCAGCATTTAAGAATTTTGTTATTTGAATGTGTAGACTAGGCACATCTCTTTTAAAAAGGGGGGTGGGGAGTTATTCCAACATTTACTTACCTATCTGGCCCCAAAAGTGTTAAGTTTGTGAGCTCTCTGATTTACAGGTACCCAGTGATTTGGCATCCACCCCGGCATCCCTGGAGTTTATCACCTATGACTCATGTTTCAGATTGACAGGAACCTTTTCAGGCAATCAGGAAACTAAATAACTTTTATTCCAAGCTACTCCCTTTATGATACACACCTGGTTGTCCTGGGAGAGACTTGGAATCCCCTCACCCTATTTTCAAGGCATCTCTGAGACATAATGATCATTACATGATTTATAAATGAACTAAAACCCAGGGAAGACAGACAATCATACACGTATCTGGAAATAGAAATGCCACCAAATAGAGCCAAAGCTTTAGCTCTGAGTTTTACCTGCTTGACTGGTAGTATGTTCCCTGTTGTGTTTTTCATCCTAAAATGCCTCTTGCAAAGAAATGAGATTTGTTCAAGACACCACTATGACTTATTCTTGGGCTCTTTTCTAGCCTAGACTGAAGAGAGAATGAGTTGGAGGTGAACCACTGCTGAAGTTGAGAACCACAGCTATATGTCCTGAATGATAGAGATGAAGGGGTTTATGAGGGGCTCACACTCCTCCAGGAGTAGCTGCCCAAATTTACTTGACCTCTTGGGTTCAGCTTTTGGTTCAATGTGGAGTGGTGGTCAACTAGATCTCTCTGACTATCCAAGTATTATTTATTGTCTGGATCTGTTCCATGGCTTAGAGTGCAGCAGTTCCAATCAATACATCTTACACTGTGGACATTTATGTGCCATTGATGGAGAACCTTCCATTTCTTCCTGTGGTTCCACTGACTAGCTCTCTCTGCTCCGGCCCATTGGAGTGCTCAACTGTGAAATTGTCAGAGAGTATATATCAGGCCCTGACATATACTCAACATATAGGTCTGTTGAGAAGCCTTGTACCTTCCAGTAAGATCTTTTCCTATTTGCTGTGTTGGGAGATATTTCGCTCTTATTATTATTCTCTCTCTCTCTTTTTTTTTTTTTTTTTTTTGCTGTAGGAACAGTGTTATGTTGGTTTAAGAGACTCTGGATCATTTGCTTGGGATATGATGAGTAACACATCAATAAATACGATAAATGGCAGTGGAGTTTTGTTGCTCAGACACTTTTCTACTTCAGGAATGGTGCACCTTAGTTCTCATTTTGACGTAGAATCAACTCATGAAAATCGGAGACTTTCTTTTTATACTTGTCTCTGATTCTGAAGTATCTAAAATAAAGCATGGAAGAGCAGTCCTGATTGCAAATAGTGCTTTGCTCAGTGCCTGCAATGAGGTAGGCCACTTTCTCCTACATAGCTTGAGGATTCCTCTCTTCTGATTAAAGGCCATAAGTAGATAAAGATGGAGTCTCTATGGAACCACCCCTTGGCCCCAGACTTCTCTGCCCTGATGCTTTTCTGCCCACTTAGCATCCTCCAAGAACTAGTGTAAATCTCACTTAGGTGTGTTCCCCTAAATAGTACTCCCAAGAGCACTTATCTTTCACCAACTCAATTCCTGTTGCCCCAGGAACTGGTTCTGCTCAGCTGTTAATGATGCTGATCATTACTAGTACCTGCTGAGTTAACAAGTTTGCATTTCAGTATTTTGATAGAAGCAATGTCTTCAGTCAGTACCTTATTTATCCTAAAGGAAGACCAAGTAGAAAGATAGACTCTCTCTATGGGTCACATTGACATCGATACCAGCCCAGATTTTTATTTTTTCACTTTCCTTAAAGCTGTACTGCATTTCTCATCCCCCTGGTCGGTTCCATAGCATAAATACAGTGATGGGCAACCTTTTTATAAAAACCGCCCACTTTTGCAGTGCTGGTCAACCTGATCCTTACGGCCCACTAGTGGGAGTTCCATCTTTTATGGTGGGCAGTATCGGAGCAACCAAATGGCGCCATAATTGGCCCATAATGAAAGCAGGAACGCCCACTAGTGGGCGGTAGGGACCAGGTTGACCAGCACTGCAAAAGTGGGTGG
Source organism: Rhynchonycteris naso (assembly GCA_037038555.1). NCBI lineage: Eukaryota > Metazoa > Chordata > Mammalia > Chiroptera > Emballonuridae > Rhynchonycteris > Rhynchonycteris naso. Next base: position 84,874,876 of record CM072999.1, on the reverse strand, counting down.
TTTTTATAAAAAGGTTGCCCATCACTGGCATAAAATAACATATAAACCAAACTCGGTAGAGAAACTGTTGATGGCCGGCAAGATTCTGCACAGACGGCAGCAGCTCCGTCTCCAGAGCGCTTTCCTGACTCCTTTGCACTCTTAAAGTAGGCGACAGCAAGAAGCTGTCACCCCAAAGGGGTGGCTCATGGGATGGCCTCTTTGGGGGCACTGAGTCCAATGAAAAGAAGATCTCCTCAAGTAGACAAGACCTGAAATCAATGAGGAGTCCACTGTCTAAGGAGGTGGAAGGTGAATGAAAAAGAATAAAAAAAGACAGAAAAAAACAGATTCTGGTGCCTTGGTGTCTCCTGCCTATAAGGCTGTGTCCCCCCTAACAGGACAAGAGCCCAAAGTATTCCTGCAGAGTCAGCGATGTACTCTGAGCTAGAGACAGGAAGACGTGCCAGTAAGGAGAAGAGGCACAGGCTCTTTTATTTTTGAAGACTGCATCCTCAGTCTCGGAGCTGGTCTGAACTTTGTTTTCTAACAATCAGGAATCAGAAATGACATATGGAGAAAAAAATAATCTTGGCACTTCCCGAGGCCCCTCCCTGTCGCAGGACAAGGGCTAAGGTGCCAGCACTTTTTCTTCCCTTGCTCTGAATGGAAGAGGCACTATGATGGCAAAACTCACTGAAGCAAAGGAAACTGCAATGTCTTTGTCCCTAAAATACTCCCAAACAAGAGGAGGGCCGAAAGGACACCAGTTCAAAGTCCTGAAGACAGGACTTGGCTCCCAAGGGAGAAGTGGTGCCTTGCAGCCTCAGCATTGGCTGGGCTCCCACCAGAGAGGCATCTGCCTCCTCCAGGTGCAGCAGACAGGAACTTTTGAAAAGGCCCTGTATCCCTAAATGGACATGACTAAAGCTGCAAAATCCCTGGGAGGGAAAGCAGGGTTGGTTTACAGAAAGCTGTTCCCAGTTCTCTAGGGGGCTAGGAAGGATGAACTATGAAAGAAACAGGAGGGAGGCATTGAGAGGGCTATCTCTGAAAGGAAGAGCTATGGGACTTAATAAGAAAGGGTGGTCCTATGGGAAATAATTGCTTTGGTTTTCTCTAAGAAGACAAGAAAGTGAATGAATGTTCTGTTTGTTTCCTGGAATCCTGGTGGCCTCCCTGGCCTCTTGAAGGCTTTCCACACATGGATGTGCCTTCTCAATCAAGTATTTTAGTCAACTTACTTGAGAAAAGTTGGGAATTGCATTAGTCGAGTAATTTCCCAGATAGATATACTGAAGCTGATGGAACAACGCTAAGATGAAGGGGAGGCCCTGCAGCAGAGAACAGCTGAAAGGAGAAATGTAGTACTTTTCCAGCAAGACCCAGTCAAAAGTAGGGTTACCTTCCAATGCAAGAGAAACACAAAGATAATATGGAAACATAGCCTTTTCTCTCATTTGGGGGTATTATCGAAATTACCATTGCCTCTTACCACACCTCTATGAAGCTGTCAAAACAGGTTCTATCTTCATACAAGAAAAGGTAAGAAGAAATGAAACTTCAATTTTCTTAAGTGACTTGTTCAAGGTCATAGTGAACTAGGGCTAGAAATAAGAATTCCTTCATCTAAGTTCAATTTTTTAAATTATAACATTTCACTCCTACTGGATAAATCTTGTATTATGGGTACCTTAAAGACAGAGCTAATTTGGAAGAATTTATATGGATGTGGAATTATGGGAAGTGAGCTGAAAAGTATTGGGTTTTGAAGACACGGGACCTCCTGGGCCTATGCAAACTGCTCAGGAGGGTGCCAAGTCAGCTAGAAATGAGGAAACCAAGAGCTTCTAAATCAGTGGTTCTTAACCTGGGTTCTGTCAAACCCTAGGGGTTCGATTAGTCAGTCTCAGGGGTTCAGAGAAACCTCGGCCGCAGAGGCCAGAATAAAGTAATACCATAATTTGTTGTGAGTTCATGCACTTTGTTGGTTTTGTTCTTTGAGCAAGGTGGTGTTCATGCACGGCTCATTTTGTGCACCAGTAAAAAAAGTATACCTATGTCTTGAATTTGGAAAAAAAATCATATTTTATTTATCACTAAAGAAGGGTTCGGTGAATGCGCATATGAAACTGGTGGGTTCGGTACCTCAAAAAAGGTTAAGAACCACTAAATTAAACTCTCTTTAAGTGTTCTAAATTAAAACCTCTTTAAGTGCTAAGGTAAAAAAATAAGTTAAATTATGAAATAAAATGTCATTTCCAAGAATAAGTGAAAGCAAATGATCACAAAATAAGCAAAAGAGTCAAATAAACACTGGCATAATAAGAGCCATTTAAATACAAGTCCTTCAAAAATAATCATCAATGTATTTTGCTTTCCAGATAAAATCTTCTCGCCCCCACTTCTTCAACATTTTTCATCTTCAGATCAATCCTAAGAAACCTGAGCCTTGGCCAGTTGACTCAGTGGGTGGAGTGTTGGCCTGGCATATGGACATCTCGAATTCAATTCTTGGTCAGGGCACACAAGAGAAAGTAGTGCACACCATCTGCTTCTTTACCCTTCCCTCTCTCCTTTCTCTCCCTCTTGGCTCAACTAGTTCAAGCATTGCCCCAGGACTGAGCATAGCTCTGTTGGTCCCAGCGTGTCAGGCTCAGGCACTAAAAATAGCTCAGTTGAATTGAGCATCAGTCTCAGATGGGACTGCCAGGTGGATCCAGGTCCAGGCACATTTGGGAGTCTGTCTTGCTACCTCCTCTCCTCTCATTAAAAAAAAACAAAAAAAAAACCCAAAACACAAAGCCAGAGAAGCATTTTTTTTCTTCTAAATCAACATTGGAAAAGTAGTAAAGAATTGTGAGTTTTTTTTAATGGATTTTCCTGAAGTATCCTCCTCCTGCTTAACAATCATATTAGTATAAAAAAGGATGCATAGGTATCAGAAATACCAACTTCAACTGCAGATTTGTTCATAGTCTCACTCCTCTTACATTGGCTACAACATATTCCAAATATTTCCAAGTTCACAGTCACCATCACCTCCTTCTTGGGAGCTCAGCAGCTTAAAATCCTTTAGGACTGTGCTGGCCATGGGCAACGAGTGCCTTAGAGGTATGAACCGCCATCCCCTATTGCTGATGTGGCCTTTCTGACACAAATTCATTTCTCTGTGAGAAGGTTCTGGCTTTCTTCTCTCACCTGACAGGGCATATCCCTGGAAAGGAGGGGATATTGGGTGCCCAGGTACTCTGAGATAGCCCTTTAATAACATGAACTCTCCGAAGGCAATGGAAAACAGTGGGAAGGGTGGGAAGTGATGTTGGGAGGTTCAGAGTGCGGAAATAGTGAGTTTTATCATTTTAAACATCAAACCTAATTCAGCAGGACAGCTCTCCCAAATCATACACTTGGGTATATGTGGCCTGCCTTCTAACATTCCCCCCATTACTATGCAGTGTCACCCTGAGCCGCTGTGTCTGAAGAAAGAAGTCACCCATGTCCACCTCCTCCCCTGCCTCCTTGAGGAAAAGCTACCAAAAGCATGACACTGGCATCATGCAGCTGTTATGTAAATGGACTCTGCTGAGGGAAGAAGCAAGCCGTAATCTATAACCACGAAGTGAAAGTTCAGTGTCATCCCAACCTGGGACAATATGCTCTGAAAGGACATGAACTCACATTAGTGCTGCAGCTCAAATGCAGGGATTTGACCTCTCACCTGGGAGGGAGGAACCCAAGACTATCGGAGTGGTCTTGATTCTCAGCCTAAGTGCCTTCTCTTGTCCCTTGAGAGCTGCAAATTTAGATGGAGGACAACTTTCTACAAGAAGGGCTAAGTTAGGCATCTGTGACTGACCTTTAATAGGAAATTCATAGAAATGCATGTCTACCTCACTTTGAGTTCTGTTTCAGTTAACTTTGTGGTGGAGGGGGGAGTTGCCAGGAGAAGGCTGTGGTATTGTGAAAACAATAAGCTGAGGTTTGAAGGCTTTTCTTTCTTTCTTTTTAAATGAATACTACAGTCTAAAGGAAAAACTGGGGGGAGGAAACATCTTCTGCCTGGCACGCTGGAAGCGTGGTGCTGTGCCAGGTCCACCAATTGTCTGAGGATAGAGTAATTGTCACTCTTCTCACCATAACTTCTTGCTTTCGGATCAGCAGCTGGCCAGTTCATCTGCTTCTGAGCCGCTTCACAGTCACGTCAGTGACACTGGTAGGCTACGTCAGCAAGAGCAACTGCAGGGAGGTTGATGCCACTGCCAGCAGCAGTGGGAGGGAAAAGTTTAGCCTTAAAGAAAATTCTTGGGTCTATGTGTCTGGCTGACTCTCTCTCATCAATTTAAATGACTGACGGCCAGGATTTCAGAAGACCAGAAGGAGATGTGTAGTTTCACACAGCCACGTGAAGGTTTGGGATACAGGAGCATTTAATTAACACAATCTGCTTCTCCTCCCAAACCCCTTGTGTAGACCCTGCCACCTACCTAGGAGAGGGTGTGCTTCAAATGTATCAATGGGGGGCAACCAAGATGAACATCACCAAATAGCAAGTGTCTAAAACCCCACTATACACACTGTATAGTGATTATTGCAATAATTCTGACCCATCTCAGGCCATCGACAGTTCTAGTTGCTTTCATTTTTGTCGATATCATAATAAACAGAACACCATAACTCATTTGATGAGGATCTTCAACACAATGCTGCTCTATGGTCTATTTATTTTAAAAATCAGTTTAAAAACTTTCCTCTCTGGAATAGCAGTCTCGTAAAGTTCATGGTTGCAAAGATAGGATTCTCTTACACCGTCATATCAACCACCTACTGCTCCAGAACAATGTTAAGGTGAGGAGGCATTCCATGATGAACATGTAACCAAAATGCTTTAAAAGATGTTGTTTGGGGAAAGAAATAAACCCTGAGGTAAAGGTGGACGGGGGGTGGGTGGGCTCAAACTGAAATACCTTCTCACACTCCAAGGGGGAGAAAATCCCTCTACAAATACAGCCCTGTCATTTCTGAATCCCCTAAAACAGCAAAATAAATTCAAAATTTTGTGCAGATAAAAACTTACGGTGATGGGCTTCAAAGAAATGATTTTTGTTGTTGTTGCTCATGGATACTGAAGCAGAGTGCTAGAATTCAGGAAGCAGCAGTTTTCATTTCAGTGTATTTTTAAGACCATAACCTCTGGAATAATACTCAAGGCCGGGCTCTACTGAGAATTTAATTTAACGCTATGTAATGACAATTATCAGTAACTTGCTGGGCAATCACAGCCAAGCCACTTGATGGCCTGTGCCACAGTTCCATCACCTATTTTCTCCCAATAAGCCTATTTTCCTCCAATAAGCCAAACATGAAGCAGTTAAGCTGCATCACAGGGTTGCTGAGGAACACGCCTAAAAAATTCTCTAAGGTGATTATTAGGATAAAGAGAATCAAGAATGTCACATTTGGAGTCACTCGCCCCATGGTGACTGCCTGCTCTCCCTGGAAGCCAGAACTGATCTGCAGTACCTGCAACAGGGGTTCTTAACTGAACCCCGCAGTAGGCCACAGATGGGCTTTGAAGGGAGCTCACCCACTCAGACCTCTGGGGCAGGGTGCTCAAGACACAAAAAGTTTAAGAACCTCTACTCAACAGTAAGCCTTAGATACAGGCATACTTCTAAACAGTTATACTGCCCCAGGGAGAAGGAAAGTCAAGGAGGTGGCCACAGAAGCCAACAGAGATGAGATCTCAGTAAAACCACCAGGATTTTGCCTTGACCGTCTGGGTCATCTATTCATTACTGACCCTATGTGTCAGAAGGGAATTTTTTCAATCAGTGATGCCTAGAAGATCATTAATAATAAGCAGATAATCAATCAGCAGCAGAATAAACATGTGACTGAGGAGGGGATAAGGCAGGAAGTACCTGAGCTGCCTCCCATTCTATACACCTGTTAGAAAGAAAGCCTAGAGATTCTACAGGACTTTGAGGGAAACAGGCAGCTGGCTGCACACAGTGGCAACTGAAGGGCCGTCTTGTGTGCACTCTGAGAGGGGAGGATGGGGTTTGGTTCTACAGATCAGATGGCTAATACAGTCATATCTGAAGGGCAGTGGGTCCTTCTGTATCTCCCAAATGAGACCGAAGTCCCACCCCTGACAAAGGAATCATGTTTAGAAGAGAAATTAAAGGGAATTGTAAGGAAGCAGTTCAAGAAAAAGAAGGAATGGTTAAGACAGACGAGCTAAGCTAGGATTTTCAGAGACAGGGTCAGAAGAGTACACAAAAGGAAGAGAGGGAGAGAAAGTGAAAGAAATTCATTCTAATTTCGGAGAGCTAGACAGCTCATATAAAAGGATCTAACACTTACAGAGCAATTTACAGTTTACAAAACATTATGACATTCACTATCTCATTTAATCCTTTCCGCCCTGTAACGCTGGTTATATATTCTCCATTTTACACGAGGAAATTGAGGCTAAGAAGAGAGGATTATGTGATTTGCTCAAGGTCACCAGGCTAAAATCAGAGTTGAGGTGCACCCCAGTGCCTCCCACTCATCCTGGTTGCCGTCCACTTTGAAAGGCTTTTCCTTAACTCCTAAAGGGCAAGGTTGCTGTGGCTACAACAGACATCCCCCAGTCCTCTCCACTGCCACTTCCCTTAAATCTGGGGCAGAGAAGCGCCCTCCGGTGCTAGGGAGGAAATCTGAGTGACACGGAGCCACAGACCCGGGTTTCCTTGTCCTGCAGAGCTTGAAGGAGCCGGCAGTAGAAGCCAGGGCTCTTAAACTCGGGCAGTCAAGTAACGCTCCAACAGCAGTTGCCCGCTTGGGGCTTAACGTGCGAGGGGCAGCACTGGGTGAATTTACCGTTCGAGTGATTCTAGGACTGGGACCCACCGCCTGCGCCCACTTTTCACGCTTGGCAACCCAGGCTCGCCCTGCCCCTCAGCTTCCTCTGGCGGTTCACCAGTGCTCGAGGGCGCCTCTGAGGGAGGGGACAGGAGTGCATTGTTGGGAGTGACAGAGAGGGTCGACTCTGGGGCAAGATTTTCCACTTCTGACCTTTCGGCTCAGGGAAACCACGAGCAAGCCCTGGCTGGAAGTTTGGGCATCAAAGGTTTCAGATCAAGTACCAAGTTGCCAGGAGAGCGGTGGAGGTGTGGAGGTGGAGGTGAAATCGAGGTCTGGGGTAGGAACGGCGGTAGGGGAAAAAAGGATATGCAGAAGAGGGAACCCCTTCCCACGCAGCCCCTCGCGGCCCGCAGGTGGGTGTCTGGTCTGCCTCTGCAGCCCACCGCTGCGGAGAACGCGCGGGGCACCGCGGCGCAGCGCAGCCCCTCCTCGCCCGGCTCCGCGCTCCTCCCCACCTGCCCGCCGTCTTGCCCCACCGCGGAGACTCACAGTCCGCAGGAACTGGATCTCGTCCTCGCCGCTTTCTCCCCCTTCGGCCATGGCTCCCGAGGCGTCCGCGCTGCCCCAGCCTCCGGCGCCTCTGCTTCCCACGGCAGCCGCTCGGTGTGCGCTGGCTGCTACTGCGCTCTTCTCTCCTCCTCCTCTTCCTCTTCCTCCTCCTCCTCAGGTTCCTGGCTCAGCTCAGCAGCGCCGAGCTAAACTGCGACCATATAGGGAGCTGGATAACACTTCACTGCACTGCAGAGCGCCAGCGCCAACCAAGCAGCCCGCCTACCCCTCTCACCTCTCTCCCCAGCCAAGTGCGCGGCGGCCGCGGCCCCGCGGAGAGCGCAGCGCAGGACGCGAGGGGCGGGCGGGGCGGCTCAGGGACCCGGGCGGAGGCCGGTGAACCTCTCTTCTCCGCACCGCGCCGCACACTCAGCTGAGACGCACACCCCGCGGCGACGAGAGGGTGCCTCCTACCCTGCTCTGATCCACAAACAAAAAGCCAGTTGCTTAGCTCCAGCGCACCAAGACTGAACACCAACCCCCTCGCTCTAGCTTCGCCCAGTGTGTGTGTGTGTGTGTGTGTGTGTGTGTGTGTGTGTGTGTGTGTGTGTGTGTGTTAGAAGATTGTGAGGAGTGTGCCTGTGCCTGTGGTTTTCTGAGAAGCAAGGAATAAACGGTACGCTGAGGGTGTCTGTCCATTCATAATAAAGTTTGCTTCTCCCTGAAGGGAGCCCCTTTCCCGTCAATATTCAATCACTACATTTCACCAAACCCCTTGATTATCCATTGTTGCTGGACAGAGCAACTTTTCTCTGTACCTTAGAAAGTTTCCGGGGCTCCACATGCCACCCGCAATTCGGAGGTCAGGAGGCATCAATCCTTTCTTTCTTCCTATACCTCATCTCCTAAACTTCGCATTTTAGGGTACTAGCTCTGTGGACACTAAAAGGGTTAGAGGAGCGTATATGCAATGGGACCCCTTCCATGTCCTTGGGCTACCAGCCGTAGGTCATGTTCTTGGGTTTGAAGGCTGCCAGATGGGTCCTTGCTAAAGCTGAGGGTACAGAGTGCCCCCTTCTGTCTGCTGGCCAGGAAGGTCCAGGCGCACTAGAGGAGAAATGGAGACCTCTGATGACAATTCTGAGCTGTTTGTTAGAGAGGACACTGGAAACCCCAACCAATTTCTCAGTTTCCTTGTGATAGATCTCTCTGCATTCTGCATTGAGCGCCAGTCCCATATTTTTACTGGACATTAGAAATATGAAGAAAAATAATGTCTTTTTTTTTCTTACATTGTACCTAAACTGCTTCCTTCTACAATCTGCACTTTAGCCCTAATTTCTCTTCTGAAGCCTGCTTAGAATACATCAAACATTCTGCACATTGTGGCTCTCCACATATTGAAGGGCACCTGTCAGGCTCACCTCTGTGACCCACCATCCTAGTCTTCTCTTCTTTTGGCTGAAGTTTCCTCTTCCCCTCACCATCCCCTGTAGCACACTTTTCAGTGCCTACATCCTCTTTGATGGCCTTATTATAAGCATTCCAGTTTCTTGCCTTCCTCCTAAATTGTAGTGTTCTCCTTGTTTCAGACAGTCTGTATATGTACCTACAATTAGACTGGCTATGGAGCAGCACCGATGACACCTATTATGTTTGCCTTTAACTAAAATTTTTAGGGTTGATTTTTTCTCTCCCACATGAACCATGAAAGTCAAGTCTTCCCAATTTGGTTCATAGTCAAGTACTTAAGTACAAGCTTTAAAAAATATTTCTAGGCCCTGGCCAGTTGGCTCACAGGTAGAGTGTCTGCCTGGTGTATGGATGTCCTGGGTTTGATTCCCAGCCAGGGCACACAACAGAAGTGTCCATCTGCTTCTCTCCCCCTCTCACTTCCCTCCCTCCCTCTCTCTCTCTCTTCTCCTCCCCTCCTGCAGCAGCCTTGGATTGATTGGCGCAAGTTGGCCCCCCGACTCTGAGGATGGCTCCATGGCCTCTAACTCAGGCGCTAAAAAAATGGCCCTGGTTGCAAAAGACTAAGGACCCCAGATGAGCAGGGCAGAGCATCGCCCCCTAGTGGGTTTGCCGGGTGGATCCCAGTCCTGGCATATGCAGAAGTCTTTGTATCTGTCCTCTCACTAAAATAAAATAAATAAATAAATTTTAAAAACATTTCTTCCTATTATAATTTATTGTAATATATATTATTTTAAGATATTTTTGAATCTAGATTGTTGCATACAAAGTGCTAATTATAACTAAACTATGATATGATATACCTTTGGCATACCACTAGACACCTTCTTCGGTTAACTTTCATAATTTTGTTTATGGTGATTTAATAGGCAAATAAACCACCTAAATATATTACTCTGCAATCCAAATTTCTTCTTGTTCATGAGACTACACATACTACAAATAACTTTTTAAAATTCTTTACTGAAATCAAGGTCCACAAGGTGAGATACCACCTGCTTTATCAGTCAAATAACCCACCACAAAAGGAAGCAGAAAGGAGGGCTGTAACACCACTAGTGCCCTCACCTGGATTCTTGGTGATCACTTTATTCCTTTAGTGTGCTCAAAAGTGTGCTGTTTAATTACCCACTGTAGGGTTTATTCAGTGGTAAGATTCAGCCGGTTTGCACCAGTCTGGCAGAGCTGATAACTGACTTTTTGTTGAGTTCCGCAAACTGGTTGTTAAAATGGCACTTGTAATCAGGGTTCTCTCTAAGGTGAGCGTCTGGGCAGTCACCCAATGTGGAAATCACAAATTTACATTCCTTACTCTTTTTTGATGTTCATCTGCACAACAGTGTATTCTAAGCACCTAGAGTAATGTTCATTCTGTCCATAGGTGAAAATAATTGCAACTGAGGACACCAATCAAGAAGCAATATGGAAATATCTTTCCTTTTTTTTACAGAAGAAATTTTAGAAGGAGTTTTATTATTAATCTGGCGGAATATCTTAAATAATAGTTTTATTGTTTTCAGGTATGATTTAATATTTTTTCACTTATATTTTAAAATTCTTATAACAATCTAGTTTTGTGTACCTCTTTTATTGTTATTATTTAACTATTAAATACATGAAATAATAAACTACCTTTCAGAATATCTTTTTTTAATATATATACATAAAATGGTCATTAGGGCAGAGAACAGTTTGTTAAATTATTTGAAACACACCAATGGATTTATTCTGCTGCTCAGCCTACAGTTTCTTAGCCTACAGTTTCACCCTATAATTGGGGAAAGTAGCATATTTACATATGTGTAAAATCCTCTGCTATTTTCTAAGATTTCTAAAAAATTCAGCAATAATGATGCAGTAGCAGCTGCTCAAATTACTTCAGCCCCTTGGATTTAATTCACCTAGGTCTGTAGCTATAACATTGGGTGTGAGAGCTAAAGCCCTTGTCCTCAGGAATAGTTGAAAGAAAAAGTGGGAAGAAAGGAAACTAGGGTAAGATAGATAAGTAGGTAGGTAGATAGCTAGGTAGGTAGGTAGATAGATTTATTTCAGACACTGGGTCTGATATATATTTTGTTATTAGTCCTCTCATCAAGTCTGGGAGAGAATCAACTAGGGCTAAGTGACTTGTCTAAATGTATATACCTGGTAGTTGGGAGAGCTGGCATTCAGACTTAGATTGTCTGACTCTAAGTCGAGTACTTTTCAGTACTCTTTACACTACACCATCCTGCTTCTAAGACAGTGTTGGACAGATAAAATATATATTCTCACTTTGTTAAAGATGGAGCTGCCCACATGGAAGCCCATCACCCAGTTGATATTATTTGCCCTTATGCTTGGGATGGGTGTGGGGGAGAGGCTGTAATGTAAGCTGGCTGGGTCATTATGGCCTAAGGCTTGGTTTTAAGAGTAAGTTCTTCTCTACACCCTTGACTGATTGGATGATGTAGGGTAGTGTACTCTCCTGAGGAATCCCATTATGCCTCAGATGGGTGACTTTGTATCAGAGACTTCCTTGTTTGTAAATTGGATTAAGGGTTTGGATTTTTACAATATAAAGTGGGATGGACCAGTAGCTTGCTCTCTTGGTTCCTGAGGTATTAGAGAGGAAAGCAGATTAAGGCCACGTGGAGGAGAGAAGCAGCCAAGATGGCAGAGTGCTGATGAAGAAGCCAGTTTGAGCAGAATTTGTGCAGGAGGAGATGGGGAACAGAGGTGAATAAGTCTGGTGAGCTAGAAACCTTTGATTCTAGGAAACTCGGATAAGTCAGTAGCTTTGTGAGCACTGAATGTGTGGGTTTTGGAGCCCAGTGTGTGTTTTTGCTTGCCCACCGGGTGCAAGCTAGAATTAAAGCTGATGGCTCACCAGTTCTTGGCTCCGTTGTTTCATTACTGACTGTACGAATCTAATGCGAACCTGCACGGGTCAGGCTGCTGTGATGGTGGCCGCGACTACTGGCTTTACAGACAGCAAACTGGAAAATGTCAGATTCAAAACCGAGTATCTCCTAAAACTAGTTATTCTTTGTTGAGAGCCAGAAGACTTGGACCTTAGATCTTAGAGGTTTTACCAGCTACTGTAGTCTCATCAGAAAAACACAAGCCTCCCAGGTTTTAAACCACTGGAGAAAGCCATCAGCCATGACTAGTGAGATGCCCACAGAGCAATAAAGTACCTTTGGGATTCCTGAGTTGTTCAAAGCTGTCCCTGAAAATCAGCAGCATGTGGCAGTTGCGGTACTGTGTAGCCAACATCAGCAGCAGCTGGAAGGCACGTGGGATGTACATAACAACAATCCTGGGCTTGTAGGGCCAAAGTAGATTGTTTTCCATTTTATCTTTTCAGCTCTGCTCTACCTGTTGTATATATAATATTTAAAGACCTGACAAAATCTAAAGCCTGATGATTGAAATAAAATTTATCTCTTAGTTTTCCCCTATGACATATTCTCAAACTATTAATCCTGAGGATTTTCTCACATACCTGGGCCTCTCTCATGTGTTTTACCAGCAGAATTAATATAGTTTTAAAACACTGGGAAAAAATGACTGCAGTCATATAATTCAGTATCTCATTTGCTATGCTTTGCTATTCATGGTGTCCAATGGCCCAAGTGGTGTTAATGAGGCCAGGGTTGTGGTTTCAATTCCAGGAAGGCCCATTAGCTTCACTTTATATGCATGCCAAAGACCCTGGCTCCTTCACTCTGGACAAGGACCTCATGAATCTTTGTTGGTTTAACCATAGGGAAGGTAGACCAAAGTCTGGTGGCTAACTAAGACCTACACTGAAGCTAGGAGGCCACATTTGATAAAGATAGCCTTCACTAGATTATTGAAATTATATTAAACTCTATGCAACATTGAATCCATCTTCAAGATTCATTTCAGCCTCACCTCCCAACTATAAGAGTCATTCCTTTGCTGAAAGTAGGCTGGCTTCTCCAGTCAGTTGTGCTCATGGCTTTGGCCCACCTTGATTCAGGCTCTGTGTAGGGAAAGTATAAAGGCAATGAGTGAATAACTGTAGAGGTGAGGCAACTGGCTCTGCTAGTTGCCATCTTTTTGATACATCACCAGATCTATAAATCTTATTCATATACTCACTAAAGATTTATTTGTTTTTCTATTTGCAAAGAGAAGAAAAACACTTTTCTGTGCTTTTTCTTCAAGTGTTTAAATTGTGAATTTCTTTTACTGGTGATAAGTCAAGAAAGATATTATCACTAAGTTAGTCCATGAACAGTAATTATTCCTGAAACAGTACCTTGTCTTTGAATTGGTGCCAATGGGAAGGACGGCATACACACATACAGAAGTCATTTTTGCTGATGTTAAAACATATTTAGCGTTAATTTCCAAGATCTTTGCAATAAGCAACTAAATTAATGTATTCCTTTGGTCCAAAGAATTGAAAGCCATACCAAAGAGTCTTGACTTAAATTCCTTTCTTCATTAGGGAGGGGACAGGTGCAAAAATTTTTTTTGTTGTTTTCTGATATCTGTTTTATTTCTCTAATAAAAGCCACAGACATTGAAACTACTTAACACAGCCAAGCATTCACAGTTAAAGATGCCTCTTATAACCGAGTACATAGAAATGTTGTTGTTTTTTTTATTTTCTTCTGACACCTTAAAATTGGAAGATTACATAATAAGGTCTACGTTAAAATGCCATTCGGTGAAAGGCTCCTGAAACTAAACCACTCAAGATCTGGAAACAGCCTAAGTATCTATCAGTAGAGGAGTGGATAAAAAAGCTGTGGTACATTTACACAACAGAATTCTACACAGTCATAAAAAAAGAAGAAAATATCACCTTCTACAACAACATGGATGGACCTGGAGAGCATTATGCTAAGTGTTCGGCAGATAAAATATAATATGCTCACTTTGTTAAAGATGGTACTGCCCACATGGAAGCCCATCACCCAGTTGATATTATTTGCCCTTATGCTTGGGATGGGTGTGGGGGAAAGGCTGTAATGTAAGCAGGTTGGGTCATTATGGCCTAAGGCTTGGTTTTAGGAGTAAGCTTTTCCCCACACCCTTGACTGATTGGATGATGTGGGGTGGTGCACACTCCTGAGGAATCCCATTGTGCCTCGGATGGGTGGCTTTGTACTGGAGACTTCCTTGTTTGTGTAGATTGGGTTAAGGGTTTGGATTTCTACAGTATAAAGTGGGACAGACCAGTAGCTTCCTCTCTCGGCTCTTGGTTCCTGAGGTGTTAGAGAGGAGAGCAGATTAAGGCCACGTGGAGGCCAGGAGAAGCAGTCAGGATGGTAGAGTGCTGAGAGAGAAGTGAGTTTGTGCAGAGTTTGTGCAGGAGGAGATGGGGAACAGAGGTGAATAAGTCTGGTGAGCTAGAAACCTTTGATTCTAGGAAACTCCGATAAGTCAGTAGCTTTGTGAGCACTGCATATGTGGGTTTTGGAGCCCAGTGTGTGTTTTTGCTTGCCCGCTGGGTACAAGCTAAAATTAAAGCTGATGGCTCACCAGTTCTTGGCTCCGTTGTTTCATTACCGACTGTCCGAATCAAATGCAAACCTGCAATGACCAGGTGGCTGTGATAATGGCCGTGACTACTGGCTTTCCACTAAGTAAAGTAAGCCAGTCAGGGAAAGACAAAAACCATATGACTCATATATATGTGGAATCTGATGAACAAAATAAACTGATGAACAAAATAGAAACAGAGGCATGTACACAGAACAGATTGACAGCTGTCAGAGGGAAGGGGGTTGGGGGGTTGGATGAAAAAAGGTGAAGGGATTAACAAACAAACATATATACATAACAAATGACATAGACAGCAATGTGTTGAGAGCCAGAGAGAAATTAGAGTGAAGGTTGGTGGGAGGGGCAAAGGGAGAGAAATGGGGATGGAAAGAGACTGCTTGGGTTAATGGCAAGTAGATGATGTTTTATTGAGTTTATACTTGAAATCTATATGGTTTTGCAAACCAATGTTACCCCAATAAATTCAATTAAAAAAGTGGATATCAACATAGTTAAAATGGCCATATTACTCAAAGCAATATACAAATTTAATGCAATCCCCATAAAAATTTTAATGTCACTATTTAAAGATGTGAGATAAAAAATCACCTGGTTTGTATGGAATCATAAAAAACCCTGAATAGCCAAAACACTCCTGAGAAAAAAGAACAAAGCCAGAGAGATTACAATACCTGACTTCAAATTATACTACAGAGCCACAATCATCATAATAGCATGATATTGGCAGTAAAATAGACACACAGACCAATGGAACAGAATTGAGAGCCAAGAAATAAAACCACATATATATGGACAAATAGTCTTCAACAAAGGAGCCAAAAACATACAATGGAAAAAAGAAAGCCTCTTCAATACATGGTGATGAGAAAACTGGAAAGCCACATACAAAAGAATGAAACCTGACTACAGTTTATCCTTTGCACAAAAACTAATTCAAAATGGATCAAAAGCCTAAATATAACATTCAAAACATAAATTACATAGAAGAAAACATAGGTACTAAACTTATGGACCTTGACCATAGAGAACAATTTATGAATTTGGCTCCATATACAAGGGAAGTAAAGCAAAATAAATTAATGGGACTATATCAAACTAAAAGTTTTCTGCACAGTAAAAAATAAAATAAAAAAACTGACAACAAAACAAATAGGCAGTTATGGGGCAGCTGTGTTAGGCTTGCTTGCAGGTTTACTGGCTACAACCACTTTGCTTGATTAGTGCATGAACACGTGGCAGAGGCCATGTGCATAGCCTATATAAGGCTATGAGTGCTTCCCCTGGGCAGTGATTCTCCCAGATCCCTCTCCCTCAACTGTGAGGTGTGGTTTTCCTTGCTCTCTTGTTCTTACTGAAAATAGCAGATTTTCCTCTGTTTATTAGCTCTTTCCCTTTTGTTGTTTATTTGCTTGCCTGTCCTTGTGAGCCTCCAATAAATAGCATGGCCCAACCCTTTCTGGCTCCGCCATTCCTCTACTGTCTGCACCAATTCATTGGGAACCTTCCTGGCCTTGGCCACCAGCATTACATGTGGCACAGTGAGCAGAGTTCAGATCAGATGGGCATGGAGCCTCTGACACCCTTGAAGGGTGGGGTAGAGGAGTGGTTGCTGTTCTCTAGCATATGGTTCCCCATGGTTATCCTTTTGGGGTCTGTAGGCTTGGTGTTTTTTATAGCCTTGCAAGAGGAAACTGAGAGCTCTGTGCAAGAGGCAACCTGAGGTAGAAAGCTCCAAGATGAGCTGCATATTGAGCAGCAAAAATGGCACAAGCTGGAACAGTCACCAGAGAAAGAGCTGTAGATCTGAGAATTGCAAGTCAGACTGCAGGCTGAAAACCAGCAACAGTGTGAAGTGGAGTGAGCACTGGAGGGGGAGGCCAAACAAGTTTGAGAGTTGCATTATGAGGTGCAGGCTGAATACCAACAGCACCTGGAACTGGAGCAATCTCTGAAGAAGGAATTATGGGTTTGCAAGTTGCAGTTTGCCTTGGAAGCTGAACGTTGGCAGTGACAGCTGTCAGAGAAACAACTTGGGGTTCAGGAGCTCAAGAGTCAGCTATAGGTCAAGAGCTGGCAGCTTTAGGAGCCAAAGCACAGGTGGAAGACAGAGCTGCATTTCTGCCAGAGGAATGGCTCTGAGTTGGTGGTAGCAGATGTTTCTGACTCCTCGTCTTCTGAGGGGGAGGTTTGGGCTGCAACTGCCATCTGCAGACTCAGAGCCCAGCTGGTAGTAGCAAAGAAGGTAAAATCCCAGCAGCAAAGAGTCCCTCAGAGGCAGCCATAGCCTCCTCTCCAGGTAATGGAGTGCTCTGTGGTTTGGCCCTACACCCAGGCAGAGCTGATGGAGTTGGAGGTGCAGTTCAAGCAGAAACCCATGGAGCCACTGGGAGCCTGATTACTGAGGTTGTGGGACATAGGGGAGGATGACATTATGCTCTTCGGAACAGAGATGGAGAAATTGGCCACCATTACCACACACTCCTCCTTAAGGCAGCATCTTCAGAACTGCCATGACAACCCAGGAAATCATACCCTATTAGAATGAGTGATGGCTGCCATTTGTATGGTCTGGCAGAATGCTAGGGACTTGCCAGGGGCAGTGAGTCAGTTGTGGTGCTATAGTGAGCTAGTAAAGGCCCTTCAGGAACTAAGTATGAAGAATGCTGTTTTCAACCTGGGGTCCTGTGGGCCAGACAAAGAAGTGTTTACAGCTGTGATGTGGGATTTTTATCCTCTGCAGTGCTCCAATCAGCCCTTTTTTAGGTCAGTAGTGACTATCCTGGGCCCCTATGTGAGACAGTCTATCAATGCGGTTACACAGATGGTAGCAGATTTTGGGGAACAAGGTAGCATGGAATCATACAGCTGTGAGGGCTGCTGCCTTTGTTGCCCCTCCAGTTAGCAAGAGGAATGGGCCTGTGAAAGTAAGCTGAACACAGATGTGGGTAGATTTAATTGTGGCTGGGGCAGATAGGGAGAAATTGGATGGCAAGCTTAATAAGGTTCTTTTGGAGCTTTGAAAGCAGCTTAAACCAGGACAGAGATTCCAGCCATTGCAGCAGCTACCAATAAAACAGTTCGCACGTGGGTGGCATGCTTACAAGATTATATGATTGAGACCACTGAAGGAGAGGAGGACACCCAATACCTGCTGTTCCAGTTTGAATAGGTGGAAGGCCGAGGGACCCATCTAACAAGGACAGGCAGGGACCAGAGGCCACATGTGGAACTAGCTTCCACTGGTCCCCTTATAATATGCAACAGATATTGGCCTTGTTGAATACAGATGCAAAATGTTCCCTTCTTTATGGGAACCCAGATGGTTTTCAGGGACCCTAGTGGCCTCATTAATGGGTACGGGCGTCAAACTGTTCAAGTGAAGCCAATAACTATTCCATTGGGAATAGGAACATTGCCTCCTAAGCCATTTAAGCCATATAAGGTTTGATATCCCCCATTCCTGAATATATTTTGAGAGTAGATGTCTTACAAGGACTGTGGTTGGAAACTAGCCGGGGAATTCCACCTGTGAGTCCAGGTGGTGAAGGCATTGTTGCAGGGACATGCCTCACATTCCCCCTTGCAATTACCTGTTCTCTAGTGTGTAACTAGCATGACGCAATACCGCCTGCCAGGCAGATACAAAGAAATCACGGGGACAGTACTTGAACTAGAAAAGGTGGGGATCATCCGGCCAACACACAACCCTTACAGCTCCCCAGTGTGGCTGTGCACAAACCAGATGGAACCTGGATAATGACAGTGGATTACAGGGAACTTAGTAAAGTTGTTCCCACTTTGCATGCTGCTGTACCCTCAATAACTAACCTGATGGATCAGTTAAGCATTAGTTGGGGACACACCACTTTGGCAGATTTGGCTAACACCTTCTTCTCTATTGATATAGCTTCAAAGAATCAAGACCAATTTGCCTTCACTTGGGAAGGGCAGCAATGGACCCTTACAGTATTAACACAGGGCCATTAGCATAGCCCCACCTTGTGTCATGGGCTGGTGGCTGCTGACCTGGCTAAATGGAAACAGCCAGAGGCCGTTTATATGTATAATATTGATGAATTATGCTAACTAGTGACTCTCTTCCAGAATTGGAGCAAGCAGTCCCTACCCTGCTATCCCATATGAAAGCGTGTGGCTGGGTGGTCAACAAGGGCAAATTACAAGGACCTGGGTTATCTGTTAAGTTCTTGGGAGTTGTCTGGTCAGGTAAGACAAAGGTTATCCCTGACACAGTTATAGATAAGATCCAAGCATACTCTGTGGCCATTACAGTAAAGCAGTTACAGGAATTCCTAGGTTTTTCGGGGCATTGGCGAGCATTCATACCCCATTTAGCTCAGTTACTGCATCCCTTATTCGGAAGGGGGTTCACTGGGATTGGACTGAGGAGGCACAAGGCGCATTTGCAGCAGCTAAGAGAGCTGTCAAGGTGGCACAGGCCTTGAATGTATTTGATCCTGCCAGGCCTATGAGCTCTATGTAACTCCTAAGGGGTTTGGGTGGGGCTTGTGGCAATAAAAAGGGTGTGCAGCTATGGCAACTTATTGGGTTTTGGTCTCAATTGTGGAAAAGGCACTGAAGTCTATTAGTAATTATTGGAGAAACAGTTGGCAGCTGTGTATGCTGCCCTCCTAGCCACTGAGAGTATTATGATCACAACTCCAGTTATGGTCAAGACCACATACTCTATTGCAGGATGAGTAATAGATTGGGTAACCAAACCTCATAGTGGTACAGCCCAAACCTCCACCCTGGCCAAGTGAAGTGCATACTTGCAACAATGCCATGCTCTTAGCACCAGCCCACTGAGAGCAGAACTGTAGGAAGTCTTGGGTCCAGTCACTTGTGCAACCTTAGACTCAGGTGCAGCTGGGGCTCAGGAGGCAGAACCTGAAGTCAGTTCCTACCAGGAGGGGCAAATGCCCAAGTGGATGGTCCATCGGGTCACTGAAACTATTTGGATGGACACAGGTATGGACCAAAGCAGCCAACAGACAGAATTAAGAGCCATATCGCTAGTTCCCCGTACTAAACCTCTGGTGATTTTCACTGACAGTTGGGCTATTGTGGACTGACCCTTTGGATTGCTACTTGGCACATTAACCAGTGGATGGGAATGCAACACGCGCTATGGAGTTAGGCTATGTGGCAGGGCTTATGGGAAATAGGACACCAGAAACAGGTGACAGTATACCATGTCACAGGGCATGCCCCTTTAGCCCATCCTGAGAATAATGAGGCAGACAGTTTGGCAAGGGTGCAATGGTTGGCAACTGCGCCTGCAGGTAATGTGGCACAATGGGTCCTGCTCCATGCAGGACAAAAACCTATGTGGGCTACCGTTAAGGCATGGATTGCCTGTGTCCTATGCAGAGGTACTTGCAGCTTGCAATCAATGTGCAGTGTGTTCCAAAGAGCACCCTCAGTGATAACTGGCATTACCTGGACAGATCCAGAGAGGTCATGTTTCATTGACAGGGTGGCAAATAAACATCATTGGACCTTTACCAAAGTTGGATGGGTACCAGTATGCAGTCACATGTGTATATACTGCCACCGGTCTGCTTGCTGCTTACGCTGCTCGTAACCCAGACCAAAGGGCAGTCAAACAGGCTTTGAACCACCTGAGTGCTACATATGGGCAGCTGCTGGTCCTTGAAAGTGACAATGGTACTCATTTCATGGGTTCTATGGTGAGGCAATGGGCTCAAGACCTAGGGTGGACTGGAAGTACCATGTCCCCTACACCACCCACAAGGGTGCTGGTATCATTGAGTGGTATAATGAACTCTTGTTCCCCCACCCCCCAAAGTTAGAAGCTGGGAGGTAGTCAGACATACTCCCGCATGAGCCTGACCGAGATCCACACAGCATGCCCACCAGGGGGCGATGCTCGGCCGATCTGGGGTGTTGCTCCATTGCAATCAGAGCCATTCTAGCACCTGAGGCAGAGGCCATGGAGCCGTCCTCAGTGCCTGGGCCAACTTTGCTCCCATGGAGCCTTGGCTGCAGGAGGGGAAGAGAGAGACAGAGTAAAAGGAGAGGGGGAAGGTTGGAGAAGCAGATGAGCACTTCTGTGTGTCCTGGCCAGAAATCGAACCTGGGACCTCCACACGCCGGGCTGATGCTCTACCACTGAGCCAACCGGCCAGGGCCTATAATGGACTCTTAAAGCAAGGATTGCGATAGAAGGTAGGCTCTGGCTCCCTTACTGGATGAACATGCCGCCTCTGGATAGTACTCCAGATTTTGAATGAGAGACCTCAATGGGGGGGCCCAGCTCCAGTGGAGGCCCTCTTGCATTGGGCAGCTGCTCCTATCCAATTGCAGATACATACCAAGGACGCTTTGCTCAAGCCGGGCTTTGGACTGCAGGGCAGTGCGCTTCTGTCTGTCCCAATAGCCCTCCTTAAAGGCCAACGGCTTCAGTGAACATGGCCCTGGACTGTGTAGCCCCTGTCCCCCCTACAATGGTTGGCCTTATTGGTACTGTGGGGTAAGGGACTAAAGGTGGACTTCCAGTTTACTCCCTGGGCAACCAGCACCTGGCCGCCTAAGGTAGAAGTGTATTATCCCTTGAGTGCTCAGGAGGACAGCATTATGAAGAGCACCTTTGTAATTTCTTTATGGCCCATAATGAATTCTCCCATCTTGCTGCTCATGGAACCAGTGGATCCATCCTGGTGTGCAGGCCAATAAGGTTTGGTATTCCTGCCTGAGGTGGCCTTTGGTACCTGCTATTGTGCTGTCTGCAGACAAAACTCTGGTCTGTATTCTGCCGAAGGGAAAAAATTTTCTTTCTTGGTGCTGCTGACCACTCTATCATTTTGCCCATAGCTTTGTTGCTGTTGTATATACTGTTTTTGTTTTTGTAATGTGCCTCTCTCCTTGCACAAGTACCATCGTGGAAGAAACCTGTCATGTAGATTGTGAGGCAAGCAACCCTAAAGGGGTGGAATGTGGGGCAGGTGTGTTAGGCTTGCTTGTGGGTTTGCTGGCTGCAAACACTTTACTTGATTAGTGCATGAGCATGTGGGAGGGGCACGTGGCATAGCCTAAGGCTATGGGTGCTTCCTCTGGGTGGCAATTCTCTCAGATTTTTCTCTCATCACCACTATGAGGTGTGGTTTTTCTTGCTCCCTTGCTCTTACTGCAAATAGAAGAACTTCCTCTGTTTATTAGTTATTTCCCTTCAGTTGTTATTTTGCTTACCTGTCCTTGGGAGCCTGCAATAATCGGTATGATCTGACTCTTTCTGGCTCTGCAATTCTTCTACCATCAGCACGAATTCAGTGGGAAACTGCCTGGCCTTATAGTAGTCACCTAAATAGGAGATGATAATTGCAAACAACAGCTTTGATAAGGGGTTAATATCTAAAATACATATATAAAGAACTCACAAACTCAGTATCAGACAAGCAAACAATCCAATTAAAAAGTTGGAAGAGGACATGAACAAACATTTCTCCCAGGAAGAAATACAAATGGCCAACAGATATATGAAAAGATACTCATCTTCACTAGCTATTAGAGAAATGCAAATCAAAACTACAATGAGATTCCACCTCACACCTGTTAGATTGGCTATTATCAACAAGACAGGTAGTAATAAGTGTTGGAGAGGCTGTAGAGAAAAGAGAATCCTTATTCACTGCTGATGGAAATGCAAATTAGTACAACCATTATGGAAGAACGTATGGTAGTTCCTCAAAAAATTAAGACTAGAACTATCATATGACCCAGCAATCCCTCTACTGGTATATAACCTCCAAACTCAAAAACATTGGTAAGTAAAGACACATGCACCCCCATGTCCATTAGCATTATTCACAGATTCACAGTGGCCAAGACATGAAAAAGAAACAGTATCCTTGATAGAGGATTGGATAAAGAAGATGTGGTACATATACAGTGTGTCCGTAAAGTCATGGTGCACTGCTTTCCTGTGACCGGTCAAAAGTGCACCATGACTTTACGGACACACTGTATATGTAATGCCGGTGGCCGAGGCCAGGCAGGTTCACGTTGGATTTGGGCAAACAGTAGAAAAACTACAGAGCCAGAAAGGGTTGGGCCATTTTGTTTATTGGATTCTCACAACGGCGGACAAGCACACAGGCAGGGGAAACTGCCTCTCAGGCAAACAAACAGTAAAATGGCCCCTCGCAGGGAAGGGCAGGCAATTTGCGCATCCGCAATCCCCCTGAGTGCAAGCACCCATAACCTTATATAGGCCATACACATGAGGCGCTGGCACGTGCTTACGCACTAATCAGGCAAAGGGCTTGCAGTTGGTATACCAGTGGGCAAGCCTAACACAGCTGCCCCACAATATACAATGGAACACTACTCAGCCATAAGAAATAATGACATAGTATCATTTATGACAACATGGATGGACCTTGAGAACAGTATACTGAGTGAAATAAGTAAATCAGAAAAAGCTAAAAACTGTGTGATTTTACACATAGGTGGATACAAAACTGAGACTCATGGACATAGATAAAAGTACAGTGGTTAAATAAGGGGAGGAGGGAAAGGGCTGGAGGAAGGGTGTAAAGAGAGACAAATATAAGGTGATGTAAAATGATTTGACTTGAGCTGATGGGTACACAACATAATCGACTGTTTAAATGCTACATAGATGTTTACCTGAAATCTATATACTGTACTCTTATTGATCAATGTCTCCCTGCTAAACTTAATTTTCTAAATAAAAATAAAATAGAAAACAAACAAACCTGGGACTGTCCCAGAGGGTTTTCATCTCTGAGTCTCAGCAGAAGTGGAAGCAACTGGGCACATATACAGAGCCTGGGATGCTGATCCTCTCACCAGGTGTCAGCCATTGAGCTGATTCATTCTCAGGACGTCTTCAGCGGAAACCATTTGTTAATGCACTGGATTAAGCCACCAACAGTATCATAGCTCCTTTGTATTTGCCTCTGCTTAACCTCCACCATGTACTGTGGCTACTGTGTAGCATAAACCTTGACATTTGGCAGATGAGGGTTTGAGTCCTAGGTAAGAGTATAATTTGAAGATTATACAACCCTGAGAAGTGATGAACACTCTCAGAGTCTATTTCATCTTCTGGAAAATGGGGATGACATACCTACCTCTCAAGGTAATGATAAAAGACTTAGTAGTTGGGAAATGCTTAGCAAAGTGTCTTGTAAAGGTGCTGGGTATAAGATCCTGAGATATCTCTTGCAGCTCTGACCCCTTCCTCCTAGTCTCTATTGGTTTCTGCCCTTAGGGTTTATTTGTTCCTGCCTCTCTTAAAGTTCCATTCTTCTTTGACTTTTTTTTTAAAGATGTTATTTACTTATTCATTTTTAGAGAGATGAGAGAAAGAAGGGGGAGGAGCAGGAAGCATCAACTCCTATATGTGCCTTGCAAGCCCAGGGTTTTGAACCAGCAACCTCAGTGTTCCAGGTTGATGATTTATCCACTGTGCCACCATGGGTTAGGCTCCTTTGACTTTTCATGAGGCTTTTACTCACACACAAAAGACATAATGTCTTTGATTTCAGGAAACAATTTACTGCCCAAATAGGCAAAAACACTCTGCACAGATTTCATGCGTGGTAAATTAGTGGTCAACACCAACGCTGCTTTCAGTGTTGGTTTCCTACCGTGTTTCAGTCTAAGCTGTATCGTGTCCGCATCTCTAATGAGAAATGTATTCTGTTGCTATGGCATATTGAAATCCGTGGCTTCTTTTGGAAGGTAGATCCAGCATCACCCACTCACTCCCCTTGGGTTTTCCCTAGGGTTTTATGAGATTGGGATCTAATAATTTATGAACTGCACTTAGATAAGTCTCACACTAAACTCAATGCCTTTGATGTATAATTTCTGCATTTTAATTCTTCCTGCAGTTTAGTGGCAGAGATGTATTAAAGCTGCTGCCAGCAACAATTTGCTCTGACCTGTTACAGTTGTAACAGACCTGCTGAAATCAGCGGGTACACAGCAGGAAGGAAACAAATGGAGTTTTGTGTCATTTATTTCAGGTTGCCAGGATAAGACCTCCATTTCAGTAAGTAAAAAGTATAGGTAAATAAATTTATTCTGCCTCTGTAGTAATGCTTCTATGGTCAACCCTGGGTTAAATTTTATTCTACAGCCTGTTCTGAGCAGACCCCATTTCCAGTATCTTTGAGCTGGTGAAGTTTCCTCTAAAATGATTCAGACAGAGTTCATTATTCATATATAAAAAATGTGACTGATTTTTAGATATTTATTTTATTTCCTGCTACTTTACTGAATGCATGTATCAGTTCCAGTAGTTTTCGGTGGAGTCAGTAGGGTTCTCTACATAAAGTATCGTGTCATCTGGAGATGAGTTTTATTTCTTCCTTTTCGATTTGGATGCCTTTTATTTCTTTTCATTGTCTGATTGCTGTGGTGAGGACTTCTAGTACCATGTGAAATAAGAGTAGTGAAAGAGGAAACCTCTGTCTTGTTCCTGAGCTTAGGGGAAACACTTGCAGTTTTTGCCCTTTGAATATGATGTTGGCTTTTGGTTTGTCATAATATGGCCTTTATTACATTAAGGTATGTTCCCTCTATTACCAGTTTGTGGGGATGTTTTATCATAAATATGTGCTGCATTTTGTTAAATGCTTTTTCTGCATCTATTGATATGACTATGTGGTTTTTATCCCTCAGAGACACAGACAACTCAATAGTTTGGAAGGTGGTTATCAGACAGAATGGGAGGGGAGGGAAGGTAGAAGAGGGTAAAGGGGAGATTATGGTGATGAGAAGAGATTTGACTTGGCGTGGTGAACACAAAATACAATATACAGATGATGTATTATAAAATTCTACACCTGAAATGTATATAATTTTATTAATCAATGTCACCCCAATAAATTTAATAAATAAGATAAAATGATTCAAGAAATTTAACAGAGTGAATCCTTTTTGTCTCTACAAGGATGCACATTTTTCTGTTGGCACCCAGAGCTCCAGTGTTCTGGGATGGAAGCTCTGCTTTTGAAATTCCTTCCCACTATGTCAGTGTTGCTGACAAGTATGACATGACGCTCCCAGACTCTAATAAGTGTTCAGGAGACAGGCAGTGCTGCTGGCTGATTCCTGTTGCTCTCATCTAAGATCCAAATAAAACTCAGACTCTTTAAATTGTATTCACTGCATTCAATCTATAGTTGAAGAGAAAACAAGCATTCTAGTCCAGTGGGTCCATAGACAAGTAAAATGGCAGTCCTGTGATGTTGCCAGCTATTTATGTTGCTGTTTAAGCACATGAAAAAACCAACTGCTAATGCTCATGACAATTGCTTTATAAAATAAAGAACATTTTGGTATAAAATAAAAAGAACAAATCTTGGAAGTTAAAATAAATGTCTGACATTATGAATACTCACTAATTTCTCTCTCTCTCTCTCTCTCTCTCTCTCTCTTTCTTCTTCTTCTTCTTCTTCTTCTTCTTCTTCTTCTTCTTCTTCTTCTTCTTCTTCTTCTTCCTTTGCTGAAAAAAAAAGAAAACTTCATCAGAAACCAGCACTGGTTTAGAAATCACCAATAAAGCCAAGCTCCCTGCTCTGAGATGAGAAAACTGAGGCTTTCTGAGATTAACTGAATTGATGAATGCTGGGACTAGAGCCCAGATCTCTTGGCTTCTTGTCTACAATTTATTTTCTCTTCTTTCTTTGTAATGGAATTCAGGGTAATGGCCCAGAGGTACAGAAAGATCCTGGAGTGTCTTCTTAATCATCAAATACAATTATTTTGTCTTCTATAAAGTCATGCTGTTAAGTGAATTTGCTGTGGTCTAATTCTTTTAAAACAAACAATACATTTGTGGTGATTACCTGGTAGCTAGCTAGAGTGCTGACTTCCTAAGGGATTATTTACTATTTGTTTAAACCAATAACAACAAACAAACAAAACAAATCCTTAAAGTTAAAACTGAGGTCAAGCTTAATTAATGATTTTTCACTTAAACGCTTATACATTAAAACAGTGTGTTGAGGAGGTTTAAAGTTGGTGAAGCTCATACTTTGGGGTAGGTCTAGAATACCCTTCACAAAAGCAAAGAATTGATTTATTAACTTATACGACTTAGATATCACTTTTCACATTTTTTATATTCTTTCTCCTCTTTTTAGTGTCTATCTTTAAAAGTCTAGTCGCTGGGCTCGAAGTTTAAGAGAGCTATCCTAAGCACTACATTTTAATTTTGCTACTCATTCTCCAACTTGACCCTTGCAGCATTTGGCCCTGTTAATTAGAATTATTTCTTGGAACTACTCCCCATCCTTGGGGTCTATAACATGGCACTATTCTGGCTCTCCTTCTACCTCTATGTCTCCTCTGATGGCTCCTAGTCTTTATCCTGACATCAGAAATAGGCATTTCCCAAGATTCAATCCTTGAAACTTCTTCGTTCTCTGTTAATACCTGTTACTCTCCTCTATGACTTCAGCCACAACCATCTCCAGGCCCAGATCTTTATTGCCAGCTCTTGCAAGTTCCAAACTCACTTTTTCTAACTGCATGCTGAGCATCTCCAGCTGCATGTGTCACCACTTCTTCAAACACGACATGACCAAATAAAAGTCATCCCATAAGTAAGGGCCCTCCCACTAACTCTCCTTTTCCACACCAACAGGCTTATGTTTCCTCCCAACATCTCTGTCTCCATCATTGGTGCCACCATCCTTGGAGGAACAGTTACCAGAATGAAGGCCTTCTTCACTCAGTGACACTGGCAAGGGAACCAGCAGACGAAATGAGTCAAGATACAAGGACATGCTGCTTCACCATGTTGTACTTTCCTGCTTTGGTTTCCATAACAGAGTTTGGTATATAAGAAACAAAAGCCACCTGACCAGGCGGTGGGGCAGTGGATAGAGCATTGGACTGGGATGCGGAAGACCCAGGTTTGAGACCCTGAGCTCGCCAGCTTGAGTGTGGGCCCATCTGGCTTAAGCAAAAGCTCATCAGCTTGGACCCAAGGTCGCTGGCTCCAGCAAGGGGTTGCTCGGTCTGCTGAAGGCCCGCGGTCAAGGCACATGTGAGAAAGCAATCAATGAACAACTAAGGTGTTACAACGGCAACGAAAAACTAATGATTGATGCTTCTCATATCTCTCTGTTCCTGTCTGTCTGTCCCTATCTATCCCTCTCTCTGACTCTCTCTCTGTCCCTGTAAAAAAAAAAAGAAAAGAAACAAAAGCCATGCCTCCAATAAAGAGTCACCTTCAAACAGGTAAACATCTCCATAGCATTTAAACAGTCGATTATGTTGTGTACCCATCACCTAAAGTCAAATCATCCTCTGTCACCTTGTATTTGTCCCTCTTTATACCCTTCCTCAAACCCCCTCCCCTATGTATCCTTTCCCCTGGTAACTACTGCACTCTTATCAATTTCCATAAGTCTCAGTTTTGTATCCCACTTATGCGTGAAATCATACAGACCAAGATCACCTAGACTTAAAAAAATTAAAGACAAGAATAAGAAATTAATGAGAGAAAATGAGCTTTGCCCAGGACTTACAGAGGAATCTGTGATTGTTATTCAATGGGCAGGGTATCTACTTGGATCAGCAAATTTCAGAGTCTTTTCATTATGGAAACTTGTGCTTTGAATGCTGGCATCAACATGTATTAGCTTTGTGACACTTAACCTTGCCTGGCCTTTCCTCAATTTCTTTATTTGCAAAATGAAACCTTTTAAATAGGGCAGTTGAAGAGTACATGTAGTCAATATCTATAAATCTTTCAGAACAGATACTAAGTTAATATCTAGTTTTCTAGAAGCAAATCCTGAGTCAAATATTTAGGAGATGATTTCAGGAAATACCTGTAAGTGAGGAAATAAGGCAGGGCACAGAAGGAAGTCAGTAAGGGGAAAGTTATCAAGCCAGTTACCACTGTGAATAGAGAGGCCTAATTTGATTGGCAAACTCTGGGAGTTAGTGAGGAACGTCCACTTCATGGTACCCACTGTATGGACGAAAAAAGCTAGAGTAGTGAATTCTTTGGCACTACCACCTGTTGTGGCTGCCAGAGAAAGCCCAAAGGCATTTGAAAATGGAGCTGGCATGTACCCTACAATGGTAGGGTTCAAGAAAATACATTGAGGACATTGTCTACCAGCATGTTCAATAAATATGCTACTGTCATCATCGCCACTAAAGTTCAAAGGCAAAACAGATGTAAACCAGGCTCTTTTGGCTGAAGCTGATAGGCAGCGTGGGGGTGAAGAGCCCAAGATCTGGCTGGAAGCCCAGTTCTCTCATCCCAGGTGACATGCCCGAGTCACCTCTATAGACTAGAGATACACAGAGCAGTTTGTGGAGCACTGTTCATAGTGTCTAGTACTGGGGTGATTCAAAATAGGTAAGCATCACATCCTATCCTCAAGGCACTTAGAAACTTAGTTTCAAAGACAAGCTATAAACATAAGGCAGTAAGGTATGTGGCAGTGGAAGTTATGGACATTCTAGGTGTCCGCTGAGTGGAGCAGGAGTTGTTCAGAAGGGGTAAGATTGCTACAGGCTGTGGCAGTCAGAATGGGTTTGTGTCATCACAGAACCAACTCAAAATGGTCCTGTCCTGTAAACGAGATACTGTGTTATTTTCCAGAGACAACAGAGGAAACTACAAGTTATGCAGTGGAATCATGTTGCAGAGGAAAGGACTTTGACCCCCAGCTACATCCAGAACCAAAGTCCCCGAGTCCACATAGAAGCAAAGGACCAGGACATAACCAGAACTGAAACAATGGAACCCTTTCAGAAGCTAAGGATCCATTGTCCAGGAAGATCTGGTATTGATACCCCTTTACCATAAATGGCTGAGTTCAAGGTCCTTCAGTTAAAACTTGCCCCACCAACCCTTCTGCATATCTGTTCTCCCCTAACCCCTTAAAAAGCTTTAACCTCGTCCAGCAAGTAAGATGGCTCCGAGGCACTATTAGGTTTCCCATCTTTTTGGTTGGCACCTTCTCAATCAATAAATTTTTCCTTATTTCACAAACTCTTGATGTTTTGAGTTTTGGCCTTTTGACGTGTTGCACACACAAACTTTGGATCAGTAACAAGCTCCATGGAGTCAATAGGAATAAATTTAGCCCCACAGGATTATTAGAGTTTGGTTAGAAGAAGAGAGCCAGGATACAATTTCTAGGGCATAGCAATACACTGATTGGGCCCAAGAGCTCCCCTGATCCAGATGCTGTCAATGTTGAAGACCTAGCTAGCAGCTGGGACTGCTGCTTAACACAACCCCTCAGTTCTCTCAGAATGTGCAAAGTGCATATAGTGGTGGCACCCAGTTCTCCCCAACACCACCCCCTCTTAGAAGTAGAACCAGCTTTCAGTCTTTCTCTCTATTGTTGCCCTGACCTTCCATATTAAACATTATCTCTCATATCATAATAATAACTATCAACCACCCGATTATGCAGGCATTTTTTAATCACCATTTTAGAGATGAGATTGAGAAAAAGGGTTGAGGAATCCCCCTGAAGTTTCACTGCTAAACTTGGATTTGCACCCTCGTGTGTCTAATTTCAAAGCCAGACCAAATCACTATGCTTTGATATTACCAGTTTAAGCAAAGAGGAGAACAAGAATTCCCAGTTACTTTACATTTGGGTTAGTCAAATTAGATCATGTGGCTTGATCCAAAATACTTGTGTTTATAGGTTAGCTCAGTCTCCCTCAGTATCAACACAGCTACAGAGACTTCTAAGGCTACCTCAATCCCAGCAGCCGCTGCAAGATTATGGAAAACAAAGTGAGAAGGGACAAAAGAGATTAGATTTAAATCTATTTGAGTGACAGCCTCCTAGTCTTGCTCAACAGATGGGGCATTTATGGCAATCTTGGATCTCAGGGGATGGGGGAGGAGATTCCTTGAGATCAGAGTTCAATCTCATTTCTACAAAAATTGCCAAGCTTATTCACCTAGTACTTAACACTCCACCTGTTACCTTTTGACATTTTTTTTTTCTTTAACCAAAGGTACTCCTTATCTGAAGCTTCCTTTTGTTGTAACAAATGTGTTAAAAATTTATTCAGTCAGTCCTAACAAGGCAGGTTAGAAAAATAGAGAGGGTAAAATATTATCTTTCATTTACAAGTAAGGAAAAGGAGATGACCAATAATGACCCTTCTAGGTGGTTTTTTATTTATTTATTTTTGTCTTTTTTATTTTTTGAAGACCTCCCCTCCTCCTGCCCCAGTCAACATCCCTAGAGGAGAAGGCTGTGCAAGGTTCTGGAGTAAATTCCAGGCAGGGAAGATGCACATTCTGCTCAGCTTTAAGTGATGGCTTGCTAATCCCTGAGGCCAGAGGTCTTTTCCACTTTTTCAGCAAACAACTCCATGACTGGGCACTGAAAATTCCTGGGTAAAATTGCACCACAATAAAAGAGCTCAAATACGAAAAAATAGCAGTGAAGGACTTTTCCCAAATATTTCATAAATGTTTTAGGATATTCTGGACTCAGTGAAGCCCTGGCCTCTTGGAGACCACCAGTATGTGTGGACATGCCATTTCAAATGTGGAATTGCATGAAGCTAGCAGGAGCTTGAAAAGCTTTTGTTGGATATTTAAGGCTAGCTCCCTAAGGAGCAGTCAGTGATTAGTCTTGATTGGCTGGCAGTGACATTGTCTTTTTCTAGGATATACACAGTGATCCTTCCCTAAACTTTTAATGATGGTGATGGTAATAATTAGTAGTAGTAGCAATAGCAAGCTAACATTTACTGTGCATTTACTGTGTGCCAGGTGCTATCCATCTTTTATATATACATTAAATCATTTAGTTCTATAGTAGCGCTATGCAGACAGTTATGATTGTCTACATTTTTTATACATTTTTTAGAGAGGAGAGAGAGTGGGGGGGGGGGAGCAGGAAGCATCAACTCCCATATGTGCCTTGACCAGGCAAACCCAGGGTTTTGAACTTGTGACCTCAGTGTTTCAGGTTGATGCTTTATCCACTGCGCCACCACAGGTCAGGCGATTGTCTACATTTTAAGATGAGGCAAAGAATTCAAGTTACTTACCTGGGATCACATAGTTAGTAAATGGTGGGATTTAAATTCAGGCATTCTGTATTAATTATCCTTTGTTGTGTAACAAGTTATACCAAAACTAAGTGACTTAAAACAGTATTCATTATCTCGTTGTTTCTGTGGGTCAGGAATCTTGAGTGCAGCTTAGCTGGGTCTTCTAACTCAGTGTTTCACAGGCTATATTCCAGGTATCAGTAAGGGCTGGTCATGTCAAGGGCAGATTGGAGATGGGTCCACTTTCAATATCTCTCATATGTTTATGACAGGATCCAGTTCTTTGTGAATTGTTGCACAGAAGGCCTCAGCTGTCTGTTGGCTAAAGGCTGCCTTCAGTTCCTCGCTTCTCTCCATGGGGAAGCTTACAGCATGACAGTCAGTTTTATTCAAACAAGTAAGCAAGAGATTGAGAGAGGTGGAAGTCATGGTCTTTTAAAACCTAATCTCAGAGTCTATCACTGCCATATTGTATTTATTAAAAGTGATTTGCTAGGTCCAACTCACACTCAAAGAGAGCAGACAATACAAAAGTCATGAAAACCAGAGGACAGGATCAGTGGCAGCCACCTCAAAGGATGACTCCCACACAGACTGACTGTAGAGCCAAAACCTCAACCAAGAGAGGAGAGAGCTCACACATTTTCCCTATGTTTAAATTCAGAAGGAGCAAACTTACCTCAACGAAGAGTATAGAGATGGGGAGGCCAGCTCTAGTCAGGATCTAAAGTTCATAAGTTTCAGGTCACTTGAGCTTCTAGAACTATTGTTCCAGATCTGGCAAACTCTGATCTATGCCATTTAGCTCAGAGTAAAGAAAATGAAGAGTTGTGAAGAATGATCATATCCCTAATTCCTACTTTATAGTTAGTGATGGGAGCAGTTAAACTCAGGAACAGTCATTCTTCCCTCTTCCTCTTTCTTTCAGTTTGTAAAGTCAGTAGCCACGGCCACCATCACAGCCATATGGCCCATGCAGGTTTGGGTTTGATTGGGACAGTCGGTAATGAAACAACGAAGACAAGAACTGGTGGGCCATTAGCTTTAATCCTAGCTTGCACCCGGTGGGCAAGAAATACACACAGTGGGAAAACACTTTCTTTTCCATTCAGGACTCCCAAAGCCACTGACTTATTCAAGTTTCCCAGAATCAAAGATTTCTACCTCACCAGCCTTATTCACCTCTGTTCCCCATCTCCTTCTCTCTGTACAAACTCTGCACAAACTGATTTCTCCTTCAGCACTCTTCCATCTTGGCTGCTTCTCCTCTCCTCCACATGTCCTTTCTCTGCTCTCCTCCTGCATGGGCTCTTCCTAGAATGTAATCACTTTTCCCCAGAACAACATGATCTCTCCTTTTAAAACCTTTGGATGTGAAAGCCCTCCTCCAACACACATTAGCAAGAAGGGCAACTAATATCATCACCTGGGCAATGGGCTTCTAAGTGGGCAGCGCCATCTTTAACAAAGTGAGCATAATATATTTTATCTGCCCAGCACAGTTCTTTGTCCTTCCATCATTTTGTATGGGTATCGGTACACCTCTGTGATAATTTCTCTGCTTTTATTCTGTGTCTCTCCTTCACTGCTCTCCCACCTGATCAGCTTTCTCTTTCCATCTTTTTGCTCTGGATTTTTCTTTAGTCCTTGGTTGTTTTTAAATTTTAATTTCTAAAACATCTTTAAGAATAAAGAAGTTGAGGCCTGACCAGTGGTGGCGCAGTGGATAAAGCGTCGACCTGGGAACACTGAGGTCGCCAGTTCAAAACCCTGCACTGGTCTGGTCAAGGCACATATGGGAGTTGATGCTTCCAGCTCTTCCCCCCTTTCTCTCTCTCTCTCACTCTGTGTCTCCTCTCTAAAATGAATAAATAAAATTTAAAAAAAAAAGTAAAAAAAAAAAAAGAATAAAGAAGTTGATCAAATCAATTCAAGAAAAGGTGATAGGATGGTTGGTTTTACATGTCAACTTGACTAGTGGATTATACTCAGTGGTTTCATCAAACACTAATCCAAGTGTTGTGAAGGTATTTCTTAGATGTGATTAAGATCTACAGTCAGTTACTTTAGGTAAAGGAGATTAGCCTGGATAATCTGAGTGGCCTTGATCCAATCAGTTAAAACTAAGATTTCCTTGTGGAAGAAGAAATTGTGTCTGTGGGTGGTGACATCAGTTTCTACCCCAGCATTTCCTGCTTTCTTGTCCTGACAGCTTGCTATGTGAATTTAGGACTTACCTAGTCCCGCAATCTTATAAATCCAGTTCTTTCAATGAGTGTGTGTGTGTGTCAATAATGCATATATGTGGATATATATCTAAATCTAGATTTAGCAGGAGCTTGGAAGGTTAATGTAGAAAATTTAGGTCTAACTCCCTGAGGGGCAGCAATTAGTCTTAATTGCGTGGTGCTGACATTGTGATTTAAATCTAGTTCTAGATATGGAAATAAATATAGAACCTAGAAATCCTGTTTCTCTGGTGGAATCTTGTATGAGAGATAGAAATGTGCAATAATAGTTCTGACAGTAGTTGGGAGAGAGAGGCATACTTTCATTTTTTAAGAAAAAAAGTTGAATAATTCTAAAAAATAAGTTTTCAGAGGTACTGTTTTTTTTCCAGATGAGACTTCTGTATGTCCCTCAAATGATGCCATGCTGGCCGCCTCCACCATATTGAATGAGTCCTTGATAAGATCCTCTTCAGACTTTTTCAGCTACTCTTCTTTCCCATCAAAACTTACTTGTCATGGTTTTCATTCTCTTGGGGAATTGCTTGCTAATACAATTTTCTATTATTCTATTTTATTCACATTTATGTTTATAGCTCCAAATCTTGCACATTTGTGCCATTTAATAAAGGCTTATGTAAAACATGATTGATAAATGTGCATTTAAGTAGGATCTCATGTCTTACCCTGAAAATAAGACTCGTGATCAGGTTCATGGCACCACGAGGGGTGTGAAAGGGAGATGCCTTGGGACAGGAGGACCTTCTCATACTTCTCAAATCCTATCACTCAGATAACTGCTTAATTGGACACTCATGACATACAACACATGAATCTGTGCCAATATGTTGTCATGGGCTTACATTTAGGTCCCTATGCCCAAATTTCACCTAAAGATCACTGGTCTCTAATTGTGGTTTGAGGTCCCCTACAGGTCCCTAAAACATATTTTCGAGGTCCTCCTTTTCTAGCTCCATGTCTGTGCAATACTATGTTTTCTTCATTTGCTTCAATCAGACAACAACCGAACACATTATAAATAAGGGAGCAGTTATGAGAATTACGCTCTCTTTTATTAAGTCATTCATTAAAGATGTTCTTCTAAATGTAAAACAAGGCCATTTTTCTCATTAACATTTTGGGAAAATTGAGTTATTTTTCATAAAATATATATAGGCAATAAATTTATTATTATTATTTTAAAATAAACTAAAGGTAACTATTTTTAAATTTTGACCTGCTTTAATTTTGAATATGATAAATGTAACACACATAAACAGAAGCTCTTCTTGTCCTCAATAACTTTTAAGCTTGAACAACTGCTTCTATAAAACATTGATTATATTTCTGCTGAACCAGGAAGCACTGTGTGCCCCTGCGGGCGACTGGCTGGACTCAGAAACTAGGAGCAACTTAGAGTGACATGGAACTCCAAGCTGTCCTTTTTGTTAATGTCCACATTAGAGGCCATGTTTAATATCCCTCTTTATCTTCTACAGAGCCCAGCAGGACTATGTGCACACAATATATACTCTATAAAATATATTGATTCATTTTTGCTAATCTTCAATTGTGCAAAATGTATTAATTTAGAACAAAGAGATATCTGCCATAGAGCTCAAGAAGCTTAATGCTAACCTCAAGGCATCTGGGAGACCTACCTTCCATCAGCTTCTCACAGCTGTTATGTGAGTCCAGTGGGTGGGGAAAGAAATATTATAGAAGGAAGACCCCGTAACTATTCAAGAAGCTACAACTTGCCTCTCCAGCCTGGAGGTTTTCCATGGAGTCACTAAGTCCGGGAGGTTCTGAAGTTTTCCTTTGGCTAGAGAAACTGGTAGGACATGACAACTACTTTTACAGCATAGGATCTTAGATAACTAGAGAAGAGTAATGGGTGATATAAAATCCAACAAGTGCTGCTTGTAGACATGTCCCATTTTAGTACAGGTTTTAAGTCCAGACCAGAGTATGGTTACAGGTGCTGAGTCAAAGCTCATCTTACTGGCCATGAGATCTCAAGCAACTACGTTACACTTGAGCAGCCTCAGTTTCTCTATGTGTAAAATAGGAATAATAGTAATACTACCCAAAAAGGTTGTAATGAAAATTAAATCACCAATGTATACCAAGTGCTTAGCACAGGTGCCTGGCACAGCAAAAGACCTGAAAAAATGTGAACCACTACAGCTATTATATATCTAATATTTCTTGTGTTAGGCAAAATAGAGGGGCTTGAAAATGGACTTTCTGTCCTTATTTGATAGTTAATATTTAATATGCTAAGCACAAGAGAGAACAATTATTTCCCACAGTGCTTACTGAGAATGGGAAAGGAAAAAACCAGGTCTTGTCTTGCTTGTTTTTGTTTTGTTTTGTTTTCATTCTAATCAAAAGCTCAAAGGTTGAGGGGAACAGAAGGAAAAGGAGGAGAGAGAAGGACAGCCACTCACTCTCTGAAGAAAACGTGCTTCCACTTTGACCTTCTGCTGTGTGTGAGTCTGTGATAATCCCCTTCGATCCAATAGGATCCTGCTTGTGTTCGAGCAGCAGCTTCTGCTGGAGCAGAAAGGACATGATGCTGACTGGGCAGCATGTTTGTTTGTGTCCTGGGGATACTGGTTAAGTCTCGGGGCAGAGTTGGTTTTCAGGTCTGGAGCAGTAAAATATACTTCTTCAATGCCCACATATTTGAAGTATGACATAGAGTTTGGAAGCATGTCGCACAGATTGTAGTGACTGTCTGATTTGTTTCCCAGGAAAGATTGTCTTCACAAGATATTATTAGGGATGAATGCTCTGAGTGGTGTGCACCAAGGACAACAGCCACCTGACTTTAAAGGCTCCTGCTGCCACAGGCCCCTGAAGCTGGGATGTGTCCAGAGGCTGCCCCAAAAAGATCTTTCTGCGGGATGGGGACTGCGACTTGCCAGGTAGCTACATTTGAGAATCAAAAGGAAGATTTCAGACAACGATAGGCTGTTCATCTGGAGACGGCCAATGGAGACTGCTTTCACATCCTGCCTAAGGAATAGGAAGCAGCATGAACTCTGACTGAATGGCTGGCTCTGGTGTGTGTTTGAATTAAAACCAAAATCAACAAGAAAACACCCAGCACTTCACCAATGATGGACTCAGCTCCACAGGAGGCACACTAAGGCAGGAGGTTGGAGCAAGAGGGTGCCGAAAACAAAACCAATCTCCTTGTTTCAGAAGGGGACCCCAAAATAACAGGAAAGTTGGGAAGGAGCAATGCCAAGTAATGTCTGAAGAGATGCTAAAAAGAAGGTGTGTTATTTCAAAAGGAAAGGATATAGCAAACTGTCTCCATTACTACTGGGCAAAGGAGGTAGAAGTGGGTTTCTACTCCACTCTTAGGAACTTGGGTTAGACCCTGAGGACTCTGTTGCTGTAGGAGCAGTGGGGAGGGGAGCGCGAAGGCAAGAGAACAAATGCCTACATGAATCTTTAAAGCAGGAGGGGTCTCTATGTGCAAGGAATGGCTCAGGACCACCTTTCCATTTTAGGCAGTGAGCTGCAAGTAGTAGTGCATTATTTTCTACATAATCTTTTGACCTAAAGAAATAAGCCCACCGTTACACCAAACAGCAAGGAGGCAATAGCAGGGGTTAAAAAAAACCAAAGCAAGAAACAAAAATTACAAGTTGCAAACAGTCAATATTAAGGGATGAAACTGGTTTTATTTTGGAAACAAGGAAGTATGAATGGGAAAAAGTAGAAGTCTGTAATAATGTGTACCCTTATATTATTTTTCCAAGTATTTGTTCTTGTTTATGATCTTCTCTCAGCAATTTGGGGCTCACTCATATTCCAAGTGACCCTTCTTGAGTCACACGTCCACCAAATTAGGTTAGATCGCCCTCTAGTGGTCTGAAGCTTATCTAGCTTCTGATGAAGCCTATCTACCTTCTGATGAAGCTTGTGTGTCTTCTACTGTGCTGATTTGAGTTCACTATTCTGGTAAATTGTGTTTTCATGTGAAGCAAATACAAACTTCACCATTTTTACAAAATGAAGAGACAATGAATATCTAATCATAGTTTCTGTTTAATTCTTTGTAAAGAATTCGGAAATCAACTTGGGAACTTAAAGAACCTAAGTGATAGTCATTGCAATATGCTATCAAAAGAGGTGTCATTCATAAGGATTCCGTGGCACTGAGATCGATAGAATGTCTGATAAACGTGTTCACTGTTGATAGCAAATAAAACACTCATGTTCTTAACCAGGTCAACCTTCCTAAACCTACTGGTAAGGAAACTAAAAAGAAAAAAGGCCAATAATTATTGAAAATAGCCAGGAGATAAGAAAAAACTTTAATGATTAGCTTTCAATAATTGTCAAAGCAACACATTGAATCAACAAACAAGATTCTAGTTCTAAGATCATTGCTATCTGTCTCTGTTCTTGGATTTGATTAGATACTCTAACAGTCTTAAAATAAATTTCTCATTTTTTTAAAAAATACAGTGTGTCTGTAAAGTCATGGTGCACTTTTGAGCGGTCACAGGAAAGCAAGTGCACCATGACTTTATGGACATGCTGTACTTTCAATATGACTTGCAGCCCAAATATTAGCCAAATTAATATTAACCTGATATCGATACTCTCTAGGAAATTGCAATAATCAGAGACTTAATAATATGTGCACACACATTGTAAAGGCAATTAAGAACAACAAATGCACTAGGAAGGTTCTTTGTGATTTGGAAGACAGTGGGAAATACAACAGGAGTGAGATCAAAGTTGACATGTAATGGACACAGTACAAGGAGAGAACATGATATTTAGTCTCCAATTCAGATTTTGGAGGAAGAGACTGTGGTGATTCCAGCTTTGGTCATGGGCCAACCAAGGTCAATATGACCGTAGCTGTGAATTGGGTGAATAAAATAGGACTGGGGGCTGGGGTAGATAATTCAATAGATGTCCATTGCATGGGCAAACTCATAATTCTAAAAATAAAGGTGGATAAACTCTTGCTTTGACCCTTCACGAGTATGTGTCTATGCTGCTGTTGTTTTTGATAATTAATATGGAAGTGAATATTCCTTTATTTATCTCATTGAATCATGTAGCAAAACTTAAGTTATGTTACTCAGTTAATGTATTCTAACTCATGCCACAAAAACGGTTTTACAGTTCTGTGAAGATTTATTACAAAGAATACGGCGCAATAAAAAAAATTAATCTGATACAAAAATACATCTGAGCCTGAAATGTCTGCTATAAAACTTCCATAATTTTTTTCCAGAAAAATTAGTTTTTTAATAGAAGGACTTGAGGCAGGAGCAAAGATCTTTGATGAAGTATTCTTTTCCTGGTTTTGCCTAACATATGTTTATATTAATGTTTCTAGTGTCTTACATTAGCTATTTTCTCTAACATTGTAGTAGAATTGTTAACTTAAGTTAATTTTATTAATTAGGGGAAAAAAATTGAGGGTTTTCTCAACGTAACAGAAGAAATCCTGAAAGAGTCCACATATTTCTCATTTGATACACCCATACATCATTGATTCATCTTCTGAGTAAATCCGTATATTATGTGTATACCTTTATAAGGGTAGCAAAGGTAAATAAGGTAATATATCTCAGTATTCAATGAACTTTGAGACCAATCAGACAACTATATGTATAAAATGTAGATTTTAGGCTGAAATGGGTGCTTTAAAAGTTCATAGGATTGAGCCGGACCACCCGGTGGCACAGTGGATAGAGCGTCGGACTGGGATGCGGAAGACCCAGGTTCGAGACCCCGAGGTTGCCAGCTTGAGCACAGGCCCATCTGTTTGAGCAACGCTCACCAGCTTGGACCCAAGGTCGCTGGCTCCAGCAAGGGGTTGCTCGGTCTGCTGAAGGCCCGCGGTCGAGGCACATGTGAGAAAGCAATCAATGAACAACTAAGGTGTCACAACAAAAAATTGATGATTGATGCTTCTCATCTCTCTCCGTTCCTGTCTATCTGTCCCTCTCTCTGACTCTGTCTGTCCCTGTAAAAAAAAAAAGTTCATAGGATTGAAATTTTTGAAGATAGGGAACCTTAGAGATTATGCAGTCCAACTCCTCTCATAGTGCACTCTCTATAGATATTTGGTATCCAGGGTGACTTTCAACACTCTTAAAATATATAATATATTAAGACTATTAAGAAATGACTTTATAAACATATATATGTATATGTTCCATTAAAACTTTCCATATTGCATTTGAAAAGTTTTCATTGAAAATACATTCCTCCTGATATTAAGCAAACAAAAAACTTCACTTAATTTAATCTTTACTTAGAGAACTATGCTAACAATTTCTAAAAAGTTTTCCTCCTAAGAGATATTCTAACAGTAAACTCCTCTCCGCCTTGGTAGTCTGGTTGCCAGGAGAGGACCATTCTGGTCTGCCTCCTCTGGAAGAACTAATTTTGTGTGGTCCTTAATGTGATGCTGAAATGAATCTGCTCTATCTGCGGCACAATAAGGCCACTTCATTTCATGGTGTTTGTCATGCTCCTATGCATAGATTGCACAGAAGTATGTGCTTTTGTAACATCTGTGGCACATGGGTGACTTGTACTGTACTTGAAGTCAACTAACACCCCAGAGCTTGCTGCTGCAGCCATCATCCTCGCAGGAAGATGCAGGTGTACCGTGGGAGGGAGAGGGGTCCAGGGAAGTCTAGTTCAGGAAATGACTCCTTCGCTACGTCTTAAGAACAGAATCTGGGAAGGTGGACGGAGAGTGAACAAGGCTGATCCTTGTGCTAGGTTTGAATGCTCAGAAGCAAGGGAAAGTTAGACATTTAATATTTAAGGTACGAGTTGAGATAAAAATAAAGGTACAGAGTGAATATAGTTTCCATAAGGCATAGGCAAGGAGAAAAAGCAGATTTCAGAGGCAGAATTCAAACTGAAGCAATTTTAGGTCGACTGGAGCGGGGAGGGGGGGATGCAGAGAGGAAGAGAAGCTCTTAAGAGCACCATGCTTGTTCCAGCACCTCCATGTAATCAACACTTACTATGTACCCTGTCCTGGGCTAAATGCCACTTCTAAATGGTTTAGAAGACCTAAGCCCAGATCTCAGAGTTCTCACAGCCTCCTTTGGGAGACAGACAGGCTGTCTACCTCCCTCATTAGGTGGTCAGTACAATGGCACAGAAACGATGAGCTGCGGACGACTTCTTAGGGAGGTGATTGTCTGAGTCTCATAAGATATGGAGGACCTGGCTGGATGAAAGGGACAGGATAGGACTTTCTCAGTGGAGGAGAATAGTTAAGCGGAGGTCCAGAGAATGAGAAACAGCCTGATGTGAAAAAGAGCCACTTGTAATTCTGTACCATTAGACTGTCAAGTGTAAATCACTGTGGGTCAGATTTTCCCTTCCTGTACTTGAGACATTACAGTTAGAATTTAAGTAAAGGTCTTTACATTTATCAATCTTAACATTTATATTATTTATTTTGCCCTTTCATAGTCTTAGAATATTCTCAAAATATCAAAAGTCTATGTTCACTATTTCCCTGGGCTACATATAGATTATCTGAAAATTTGATGAATGTTCTTTTTCTAGCTTCCTTCTAGTCCTTGATTAAAAAAAGAAAAAGGTTGAACAATGCTGTGTCAAGGCCAGAGCCTTTCAGCAGTCGCCAGAAATATCCTTCCAATTTGACAAAGATCCAGCAGTTAACAGACTACACAATCGGGTTGTTAAATTAGCTAACACTCCACAGTAATAAGAAATAATACAATGACCGATGGCCAGGAATAGCAGGTTAGGATAACTTAAGAGGACCCAGATATAAAAGTGCACCTGTCAAATGGGAAGTAAGGCATCAAAAGAAAGATCTATATGTCAATGCTGGAGGGAATCCAGTCCAATGGGCAGCAGCATCCAGTATCTGGAAATTATGGTAACAACAACAAGCAAGTAGTCAACTGGGGAAGACCAAGAATGAGCATTACATGACTTAGTCGACATTCCAAAATGGAAGTAGGGCAGAGAGACAGGGAATATATTTGGAAATGTTCAGATATTTGGACATTTAGCATCAAGAAAACAGTCTATGATCTAGAACAGTGGTTCTTAACCTTTTTTGAGGTACCGAACCCACCAGTTTCATATACACATTCACCGAACCCTTCTTTAGTGATAAATAAAATATGATTTTTTTTTCCAAATTCAAGACATAGGTATATGTTTTTTTACTGGTGCACAAAATGAGCCGTGCATGAACATCACCTTGCTCAAAGAACAAAACCAACAAAGTGCATGAACTCACAACAAATTATAGTATTACTTTATTCTGGCCTCCATGACAGAGGCTTCTCCGAACCCCTAAGACCGACTCATTGAACCCCTAGGGTTTAATAGAACCCAGGTTAAGAACCACTGATCTAGAAGAACCCTGGCTACTACTTAAGTTCATGGGCAGGACTCTAATTCCCGAGGGAAAATAGAGTAAAATCAAAGCATGGCCCTGAAAGTAAAAGCAGACTGAGAATATGAAAATGATTAGAAATAGGGTATAGAAAGCCAATAAGTACTGGACATAGTTAGAAGAAAGCAGACTAGAAATGCAACACAGAGTCAAAGCTAGACTGGCCACAAATATGAAAACCTCTTGTCTGGAGACAAAGGCTGTGCATGTGTGGGGAATGAGTGGCCCTATGTTTAGGGAGAGAGGACACTAGAGTCCAGGCATCTGTCTGTCAATAGTAACAATTACCTCATATTTCTATACCTGATCTACATTGTAAGACTTGGTCACATCTCTTGGTCAGTTGGAGATGCCTCTATCATTTCCCTGAGCTTTCAGTCTTACAACCTATTGCAAAAAGGAATGAGACTCTGGTGGGGTATCCTGCCTTCACTTAGGGAAGGTGGCATCTAGTCATTACTGCTTGCTTAATGTTTTTTCTTTTTTTTCTTTTTTTTTTTTTTACAGGGACAGAGAGAGAGTCAGAGAGAGGGATAGATAGGGACAGACAGACAGGAACGGAGAGAAATGAGAAGCATCAATCATCAGTTTTTTGTTGCGACACCTTAGTTGTTCATTGATTACTTTCTCATATGTGCCTTGACTGTGTGGCTACAGCAGACCAAGTAACCCCTTGCTCAAGCCAGCAACCTTGGGTCCAAGCTGGTGAGCCTTGCTCAAACCAGATGAGCCCGCGCTTAAGCTGGTGACCTCGGAGTCTCAAACCTGGGTCCTCTGTATCCCAGTCCGATGCTCTATCCACAGCGCCACCGCCAGGTCAGGCTACTGCTTGCTTAAT
The DNA here is from genome assembly GCA_037038555.1 of Rhynchonycteris naso. Taxonomy (NCBI): domain Eukaryota; kingdom Metazoa; phylum Chordata; class Mammalia; order Chiroptera; family Emballonuridae; genus Rhynchonycteris; species Rhynchonycteris naso. The sequence goes on along the minus strand of CM072999.1, from coordinate 84,831,894 downwards.
TTAAGTGTTCATGGATTTGGGTTTTATACCTTAATATTTCTGGGAATCAACATAAAATTCTAAACAATGCCAAGAGTTCAGTAAATGATGAGGATGATTCCATGACTGTGGAGAAAATATGGTAATTTCAGGTGGTATTTGCATTTTTTCTTACAAGATGAAGAGAAGTAGGTATCCACTGGTGGGATGGAAGTGGAGAAAATGATGCAGTACGAAGGAACATCTTAGGAACAGTCAGTTATGATGTGGAGGGGAGGAGGATCGCTTTTTAAGGTATGTAAATGTCTAGGTACTATGCTTCTACACCTGAAATAATAAAATATTTAATATCGAGTATAATTCAAAAATAATAATAAAAAAAATAGTCAGAGATGATAGTTGCCTGTTTAGCCCAGTCTGGCTGGGTTATAAAAGTTAGACAGGAGAGAGGAATAGAGGCAGGTTCTTGAGAGCAGAGAATTCGGGCTTGGCTGGGGATGTACTGAGCAGTAATTGAAGGTATTCTCCTGGCCAGAGTGGAGCTTTAAATGAGTGCTGTATGTAGTGAGGAAGTATCAAACCAGCTCCAAGTCAGGGAGCTCTATAGAATTACTGGCCTGTACTATTTATTTATTTATTTATTTATTTATTTATTTTTACAGGGACAGAGAGAGAGAGAGTCAGAGAGAGGGATAGATAGGGACAGACAGACAGGTACGGAGAGAGAGGTGAGAAGCATCAATAATCAGTTTTTTGTTGCGACACCTTAGTTGTTCATTGATTGCTTTCTCACATGTGCCTTGACCGTGTGGCCTTCAGCAGACAGAGTAACCCCTCGCTCAAGCCAGCGACCTTGGGTCCAAGCCTGTGAGCTTTTTGCTCAAGCCAGATGAGCCCGCGCTCAAGATGGCAACCTCGGGGTCTTGAACCTGGGTCCTCTGCATCCCAGTCCAACGCTCTATCTACTGCACCACCACCTGGTCAGGCAGCCTGTATGTTTTAAATGTGACATCTTTTACAGCATTATTACTTGAAAAAGAAAGACTGAGAAACTATTCCAAAGTAAACTCAATAAACATGACAACCGAATGCAACATGTTTTTTGTGGGTTTTTTTTGAGCTGTAATACTATCATTGAGTTAATTGGCAAAATCTGAATATGAAAAAAAAAAAGAAAAAGAAATCTGAATATGGTTTGTCAATTATCAAATAGTACTATGTCAGTGTAATTCCAGGTTTTAATTATTGCATTGTGGTATGTATTCAAAGGTCATTCTTTTTCAAAAATGTACATACACTACAGCATGTGGGAGGCAAAGGATATACATTGGCAATTGTAAAATGGTTCAGAAATATGTATATATACATATGTATACACATGTGTATGCAAATGTATACAATGTGCATCCTAACTACACATGTATGATAAGTGTATGTATCTATCTATCAATTTAGAAAATTGAAAAGCAAACGTGATAAAATGTTAATATTTGGAGAATCTGGGTACTTTTCTTGAAACTTTTCTGTAGATCTAAAATTAAAGTTGAAATAAAAAATAAAATCCATAAGGTCGTGATGGAGTGTAGTGTAATACTGATTAGGTGGCTCCCACAAGGCTAGTGCACTTGTCCGTGTGCGAGGTGATAAGTGCCAGGGGGTGGCAAGAATGGACGGGAGAAGAAAGTGAGAGGCATTCCACAAGGAAAGGTACTCAGCACCTCTGTAGATATGATACAGGAGCTCAGATGACTTGGGGTTTTCAAGTTAAGGTCACTTCACAGCTAGAATCATCTCCTTGCTGATCATAGTAGAGAGTTCCTGATGAGATTTCAAAATAAAAAATATAATTCCAGGAAAGAGATGTGAATGGAATAATATGGGCAAAAGACTAGAATCACTGGACACTTAAACAGGCAAGTTAAATTTGTGTGTGTGCAAGTGTGTGTGTGTGTGTGTGTGTGTGTGTGTGCATGTGTGTGTTAAAGTATCCAATTAAATTTAATTGTGGTCCAGATGATAAATTTTTATTCATGCAACCAACCAGAAAAAAATCGTATCAATCCCCAGTGAAGATCAAGAGAACTGAATGCTGAAAGGTAAGGAAACAAGCCCTACAGTTGTGAGACAAGCTTTCCAAACAAGGCAGGAGCGGGCTGAGCTGACTACCCCTTTCTGACTCACAGCTCTCTACTAGAGCCTTGCATCCTGCCCAGCCCTGTGACTTTATCAGCTCACTCGGCTCAATAACAGAGGCCCCTGATGGCCAGAGCTTGCTGGTACCCTCTGGACTGCACTGTCATATCCAGAAGTGCTAAGATTCCATCCTCTTTGCTTTACCCAACAAGTCTCTTCTCTTCTCAACGACCATGGTACAATGTACCCTTTGTTCACAACTCTTCCTGCCTGCCCTTGGTCACCAAGTGGACTTTCCCACATGCTGTCTCTGAATTGGGCCCAGTGGATGAAATGACAGGTGCAAAATTGGATCAGAAGCATCATGTGTTTCTGCTCCCACTCATGTCCTCTGCCCTCTGCCAGAACCACATCCCTAACTAATGGCTGCTTGTCGGCCTGCTCCACACGGACCCAAACCCTGGACCCAAGTCTAGACAAGCTGATGTCATCTTTATAGTTCCATCCCCCTTCCCAGAATTTGGCTAGGAATAGGCTGGCAACAAAATCCTGCTAATGAGAGAAGTCTATAGGGGGTTGTGGGAAAACATGGGAAGAAATGGTCTTGCTTCCTCAGGACATTGTTATGACTGCATGTGACTCTTGGAGCTGCCTCAGCCTTATTCTACCATCTGAGAGTGAAAATGACACTATGATCACAGGCCAGAGCAATGGAACAAAACCAGAGCCTTGGCAGCATTGCCGAGCCACTGAAGCTTCTGGACTTCAGTTATGAAAGTTTATACATTTCTTTATCATGTGGTCTCTAGGGGTTGGGGAAGAAATAGAAGACCAGGGCAATGATTTGCTGTGGATTGAGAGGAATAAACTTACTGTGGGCAGTGACACCTGAGGTCAAAGACAAGGCGTGGGGTGACTTAGGTAGACCAGGGCCACCAGCCCTTTGCTTCTCAGACTAAGCATAGTTTTCAAGCAAGGCAAAACTGAAAGAAAGAATTTTCCTTGGGGTTTCATGTGCATTTTTCTCTGCCAGTGCATCAGGGTTGCAAATACCATAATAAAGCCTAAATACTCATATGTGCAAAGAAGATGTAGTTAATTTTCTATAAGCCTCTATCCTTGCTAGGTACCAGAGAAACTTATTAATTAACTTGCTAATTAAAGTTACTGTCTCTTAGGGTTTAAACAATCTCCTTTAGTTAAGCAATCAGATTATTCAAAGTTCACTTTCCTAGTGGGGCTGGTACAAATTGTACTTTTTGTATGACTCAGTATCTTGGGTAGATTCACAACCTTCCAGGGTGCCGCTATAACCCTCCTCTACTTCCTAAGAGGTGCACAAGTCACCTTCCCAGGTCCCTGCAGGGGGTTTTCTCTGGGGGCTTGTTGGTCTCTACTACAGTATGGCTTGTCTGATCCACACCCTTAACTGCTAATTATTTGTGATGTGGCTGGTTTCATATGGCCCTCTCAGGTTATGTCCTTGTACCTATCCCTGGAGTCTGTGGTCCCAGGCACCTATTCCTTCATGAAGACTCCTCTAACAGGAGCCTCTCTATCCTACTGGTTCCCGACTCCTCCAGGCCTTTTCATCCCTTCAGCAGGGCACATGGGCATCTTACAGGCAAGATGAGGCCAGAGAGGAGCCAGAAGCATGGCCTCAGGCTCACTTGTCCAGTCAGTTGTCTCTCCTTCCATCACTCTGATGCCATGTTGGACATTAAGTCAAGCAACGAACTGGGGCTCCCTAAGAAACCTGCAGCCTCCTCTGGGCTTCTTCCAGGGAAGCAGTCTTGAGCCACAAGATTATGGATGCCTCAGTACCTACCTTAATGTTCCCACACTTCCACTCACTCAAGGCTTGGCTCCAGAAGGGAGACAAATCCTACTGGACTTATCTTTGAGTTTTTTCTTCTCTTCACATACCTGAAGGTACAGAAAAGTTCAGGCTTATCATTTCTCCATCTTATCTCACAGGCATCCCCTCACTTAAGGTTCTAAGATCAAGACCACCAGGCATCTATGAACAAAACAGGGGCCATAGGATAAGCCTGACAAGCTCAATGACCAAAAGTGACCACACAGGATGGTCTGGTCACAAATTCCTAACTTGGTAGATCATGGCGGGTAATCACATCCCAGGCCTTTGGTTTCCTTAGCAAAGGTCTGTCCTTACATAAGTGAGCTCTGTCCATTGCTCTTACGCATCTAGGGTAACATGCCTTTAAAATGTCACAGTAAAAAATAAAAATAAATAAATAAATAAATAAATAAATAAATAAATAAATAAATAAAATGTCACAGTAATTTTCTCTTCCAGACCTCTTGAAGGTATAACCGCCAGCACCAGAGCACAGGACTACTCTCACGGTTAACTTGTTGCCTGCATACCTACCATCTCTGTTTACTGTAAATGTTCATTGTTAACTATCCTGTAGCTATCCTGTATCTTAAACCCACCAGGGTTTAAGATGATGTGTTTCTCCATTTTGCTTTTTATTCAATCCTCAACATTTCTCCACTTTGCTTTCTTCCGCCTCCCTAATCTACCACCAGTAGAGTTCATGCACCTTCTTTACATTTTTTCCTTTGACTATAACTGCATAAAATAAGCTGAAAAACTATCATTCTCTGGAGCATTTCCTTAATCTGTTGAGATTTTGCCAAAAATTTTTCATAGGTTTTGACACTTTTCCCTCTTTTTTATTGAGTTTATTGGGGTGACATTGGTTAATAAATGACTTTGACACTTTTATCATCAGATTGATATGTGAAAGAAGAGAGATTTTATATATAGAAATCCCTCGCTTGACTTGTGGTGCTGCAGTAGATAAGGTTTTGACCTGGAATGCTGAGGTCACTGGTTAGAAGAAACCCTGGGCTTGCCAGGCCAAGGCACATATGGGAGTTGATGCTTTCTATTCCTCCCCCCTTTTCTCTCTCTCTCTCTTTCTTTCTCTTCTCTCTCTAAAATGAATAAATAAAAATCTTAAAAAGAAAAATCCCTCTTCTAGCTCCATACATCTTTGCTTTTAAGACTTTTAAATTTACTTGCTAACTTAAGCAAAACAAACAAACAAACAAAAAGCTCCTTAGATTTTAAATTAAAAATGGCCTTTTTTTTCTGTGTAATGTTAACTTTTTACTCTTGTGGGATGATGAGCCTCAAGGTTGCTTAAAGTTTGGAGGCCACAGATCATTGGACTTAAAACAATATATAACAATGAATCAATTTGTATTTATCTGTTTAGAAAAAAATATGTAATTATTAACCTAGTAAATATTAATATATTACAGTATATTATATTATATTTATTATTAATTATATTATATTGCCACACTCAATAGTAGGAAATGAATGCCTCCCAGCTACCCAATTAAACAGCGTGCACTGCCCATTTTCTTCTCCCTCTGCAGCCCCATTGCCAAGATCAGAAATACAGGATATTTGAGCTTTTCGATCACTGATAAATCTTTTGGGAATGATTTGATAAACAGTTCAAATTAGTCTTGCAGGAGTCTGTTTTTTTCCACTGTTACATTAAGAAGTTAAATTGAAAGTGCTACAAGATTATCTTTGAAAAAATACTATTTAAATGAAGAGGGGTCTATAAACTTGTCTAATTAAATCTCAAATTAAGGAAAGTGTTGGGCAAATGAGTTTGTAAAATGTGTATTTTTTTAGTTTGCTCACTTTTATGCTTCTTGCATGAGAGAGAAGCCATGTTTCCAGAGTGAGAGTGGAGAGAATGCAGAGTGCTGAAGAAGAAGCCATTTTGGCAGAGAAAGAGAAGGTATACAGATGGGGAACCAGAGGTGAGAGGCTTTGCGAACTCCACTGAGACTGGTGAGGCCTTTGATTCTAGGAGAAACCGGAGAAGATTCTCTTGGTTGTGGAATCAGAGAATGTGTCAGGACTTTGGGAGCTCTGAATGAGTGAAAAGGAAGTGTTTTCCCTGCCTGTTTGCTCATCCGCTGGTGCAAGATTTTAATAAAGGAATGACCTACCATTTTTTGACTCCACTGTTTCTTTACTATCTGTCCGAATTCAATGAAAGCCTGCCTGGCCATGACAGTGGTGTCCATTGGCCCTACAGAAGGGGAATTACAATAGGATAGATCCAGTATCAAAATCACCATAGCAATAGCAAACCACACACTGAACTAAAAGATAGGAAAAAATCACCTACTTTTTCAGTACAGAAAGCAATGATGAATGTTTATGCTGATTTCTGAGTCTATCCCTTAACCAAGGGTCTTTCCTTTCTTTTCATTTTAACTGCAACCTATAATAAGAAATAGCTTTTATTTTCTGTGATGTACTCGGTCTCTTGATCGAGTTTTTTTAATTTGCTTTTTAAATGCTGGTTCTAGTAGGTATGATCTATAGCTTGAAAAATGCATATTGCCTTTAAAAATGTTTCTCAAAATGTGATCCTAAGACACCCCTAAGGCCACATACACACTCTACCATAACCTCCTGAAGTTCTTCTTATTTAAAAATGTAGGTTCTTAGGCCTTTATTTGTTCCTGCACTCTGAAAGTGAATACTTTTCCCAATGGCGATGGTTCCCAATCACTATCCTCACTCTGGCATGAACCAAGGATCAGGTCTGGGATGGCTGCAAACCAAGGAGTAAGGCTGGACCAAAGAGAGAAGCCTGAACTCAGGGCTAACGGTGGCTTAACAAGCATCAGCCTAAGGGGCAAAAGGGAAGCTGCAAGACAAACAGCCCAGAGATGAACCATTGAGAAAAACAGGAAAAGCAAAGCAAGGGAAGTAAGTGACTGAGCCTTGCTGGATTACAACTGAAGACTAGAGCAACCAAACGAGGCCCAGGAAGGGCTGCTCTCTTCTCTGTGGGTGCTGACCTAAAGCAGAGTCTGAGAGTAGGGCCTGAGATTTCTATTTAAATAAACTTCCCAGGAGACTTTTATGCAAATAAAGTTGTAGAGACATTGCTGGGCATAAATCATGCCATTCACTCTCTGAAGATTAAAACATGCAGCTGCAGGCATGAAATAAATGTTTAACATGCAGGCAGCCACCGACGTGAGATTTAGTTACTTCATGATCATGACGGGATGTGCTTGTGTCTTTCAGTGGAGTCTCCCTTCCAGTCCCTGCCACAGTTTCAACAACATATTTGTTCTTCTGTAAGAGCCCCAGTAATTGGTCACAGTTGTTAACTGAAACTCAGATCCACATCTCACTACCAGATGACTCAGGGCCCGAGTCCACACAAGGACACGGGAGGGCAAACATGTGAGACTAAAATAGAATTTCTGAATGAGATAGCTTTGAGGGTAGGTTTTCCTGAGCTAGCATCTGCAAAAAAAATTCATCATCCAAAATACCAAATCCAGAAAGCTAATATATTCATTTTTAATGAAGAAAATATAACGATTGGGACAATGGATGTTTATGTTTGGGGAATACACCCTCTCCTTGTGGGAAAATTTCCAGTGATACTAAATTATCAGAACATTGCTTAAGGACTGTGACTTTATAACACGTGGAACTGGTCAAGTGAACCTAAATGCCCATTGATGTTGAAATAAATGCTATCTCCCCCCCCAACCCCGTGCCCTGGGGGTACAGTTGCCCCCCCAGGTCAGGAGATCCTACTCCTGAGATGAGGCATTTCCTGTCTTAAAGACATTTTTGAGACACATAGCTGGCATATGAATATCTCAATCTGGCCCTCGTCGGTTGGCTCAGTGGATAGAGCATCAGCCCAGCGTATGGATGTCCCATATTTGATTCCTGGTCAGGGCACACAAGAGAGGTGATCATCTGCTTCTTTCCCCCTCTTTCTTCACCTCTCCCCTTTCTTCTGTAGCAAGTGGCTTGATTGGTTAGAGCATTGACCTTGGGCACTAAGGATAGCTCATTTGGTCCGAGCATGTTAGCTTCAGGCATTAAAAATAGTTTAGTTGCCTGACCAGGCAGTGGTGCAGTGGATAGAGTATCGGAATGGGACGCAGAGGGGCCAGGTTTGAGACCCCAAGATCGCCAGCTTGAACATGTGTTCATCTGGTTTGAGCAAGATTCACCAGCTTGAGCACAAGATTGCTGGCTCAAACAAGGAAACACTTGGTCTGCTGTAGCCCCTGGTCAAGGCACATATGAGAAAGCAATCAATAAACAACTAAGGAGCCACATTGAAGAATTGATGTTTCTCATCTCTCTCCCTTCCTGTCTGTTCCTATCTGTCCCTCTCTCTGACTCTCTGTCACAATAAATAAATAAATAAATAAATAAATAAATAAATAAATAAAATTTAAAAAATAGCTCAGTTGATTCAAGTATTGGCCCAAATTGGGGTGCATGTGGGAGTTTGTCTCACTATCTCCCCTACTCTCACTTAAAAAAAGAAGAATTTCTCAATCTAACTTTTCTTTCTCATGTTTACAAAACAAACTTTTTAAATTTTTTTTATTTATTAAAGAAAACTTAGATAATTAAAATACACAAAATAAATAAAAGTACTTTCCCAGAGAAAACTACTATCAACAAACTGGTGATTCTTCCAGACTCTTCTGCTATGCTCAATTATCGTTCTGATCTTTTCTGAACATAGTAGCCCTGTCTCGCACTCCCATCCCCAACCAGGGGTATATCCCAGCCCTGGGTGAGGAACTGGGGATAGGGCAGGGGCGGCAGGCAGAGCACACATTTTGCACCTCCTGGAGGGTGGAATTCAGACGTGCTAAGTATAATGGCAGCCACCTGAGCAGGCAGCGGTGTGTTCCCCACACATGCAGAGGCAGACTCTCTGGGAGTCTGCTTAGCCCTTGTTCTCTGGTAACTCACATTTCCCTATGAACCGCCCCAGCACAGGGCAGCAGAGGTGGTCAGTTGAGAGCAAGGTGATAATTACTCTGAATATTTATGGACTGTTTATCTGTGCCAATCACAGTTTGAAGATTTCTTGAGGGCTTACTTGGTTCCAAGCTTTTTTCCATATACTGTAAACAGAAATAAACAAAACAAAATAAAACCTGCTTCATGAAACTTCCATTCTCTTGCAGAGGTAAATAATTTCTTAAACAAATAAAGTAAATATTATATTAAATGGTGAAAAATGCCATGGAAAATAACAGGGCAGGAAAGAGGGTAGGCTGGAGGAGAGGAGGATTTTAAATACAATAGCCAGGAAGGTCTCTTAGAGAAACTGTCATTTGAATATGCACAGGAAGGAGGACAGGGAATGAGCTATATGGACACCTGGGGGCAAAGCCATCCTTGGCAGGGAAACAGCAAGTGCCAAGGCACTGAGCAGTCAAAGTGGCTAGATTGGAGTCAGGAAACAAGGAGGATGGAGGAGACAAGGTTGGAGAAGGCCAGTTTCTGTTGGGCCTTGTTTGCAGGCCACTGTAATAACTTTAACTTTTACTCTAATGTGAAACTGGGAAGCCAGAGGGTGTGGGACATAGGAGACTGACATACTCTGATTTCTTATTAACAAGAGCCCTCTGGCTGCTGTATTGAGAGCAGACTGTAGGGATCCAGAGTGGGTGGGACTTGTGATAATTCGCCAGGGGAAAGCAATGGTGGCTTGGACTGAGGCAGGACTAATGGAAATTGCAAGAAGTGGGTGGCAAGGTATGGATATGTTTTAAAGATAAAACTGTCAAGATCTGCTGTCAGATTGGAAATGGAGTTCAGAGGAAGAGAAGAATCAAGGTTGACAGGATAACTGGAAGGATAAAGTTGCCATTTCTTAGGACAAGGAAAACTGCAGGAGAAGCAGTTCAGTTTAGATGTGTTGAATCTGAGGTGCCCATAAGACATAAAAGTTAAGATAACTGTCCTTGAAGCATACATTTGAAGGTTAGCATGTAAAGTAGAAGGAAGTCACCTAAGAATAAAGTAGGTAGAGAAGAAATAAGGTCAAAGGTCATCCCTGGGTCACACCACTACTTATAGATCAGGGAGATGAAGAAAAACCAGAATATGAAACCGAGAATAAGAACCCAGTGAGATGGGAGAGAAACTAGGAATTGGAAGCCAAAGTGGAGGAGGAAGGAGGCTCGTCTGTGCCAAACACTGCGGACAGTGAAGGGAGATCAGTGGGTTGGCACTGTGGACATTATCAATGCTTCCCACAGCAGCAGTTTCAGTGGACTGTTGGGGGTGGGGACTTAACGAGAGTGGTTTCAAGACAGAATCCGAGAACAGGAATTGAAAACAGAGTGGACAGTTCTTTCTGCAAGTTTTTCTCTACAGGGAAAAGAAGAACGAATAGGTTAATTGTACCTTAGCTCTAACTGTTTTTTATTAATTAATTCATTAATGTTTAGAATAGACCTATAAAACAAAAACAGTCTCATTTATAAATTTAAAAACAGGCTGATGAACTAGATATGCTCAGCAAAGCAAAACTCAGGAGAATCAGCTTTTCCAGCCAAGAGTGAAAGCAAGCATGTGGTTAATAGACCTGTCTCAGATCCTACAGGTTGGTCCTTGTGTATCTTGATGACTTGCCTAATTTTTCTTTTCTTTTTTTTGTGAGAGAGACAAAGAAAGGGAGAGATAGGGACAGAGAGACAGGAAGGGAGAGAGATGAGAAGCATCAATTCCTCGTCTGGCACCTTAATTGTTCATTGATTGCTCTCTCATATGTGCCTTGAGCAGGGGGCTACAGCACATTGAGTGACCCCTTGCTCAAGCCAGCGACCTTGGGGGTCATGTCTATGATCCCATGCTCAAGCCAGCGACCCCACGCTCAAGCAGGTGAGCTCGTGCTCAAGCCAGCACCTTGGGTTTTGAACCTAGATCCTCTGCATCCCAGGCCGAAGCTCTATCCACTGTGCCACTCACTGTCTGTTCAGGCTTGCCTTATTTTTCTTAACTAAATGACTCCATTCCATACAATGAAGGGTCTAATTAGCACTTAAAATCTCTCTCCCTGATGGTCAGACTGCATGTCAGGAGACAGGTATTCCAGTTACATCTAACAGGTCATTTCTGAGCCCTCCTGCCTCTTGGTTAGAATTCAGTTAGATTTCCAACACACTAGCATACTGCTATTTCTAGCTTAGGAGCTTTTGTATTGTGTAAGGTCACTGCACAAAAGCTTTGTGTAACAATGACAAATAAGCTCTCTCAAGGACTTCCTAAGTAATAAAAGATGTTATTTTAATCAAATTAAAAGAAAATGGAAATATTTAGCATTTCAGTCCTTCACTCCGATCATGTTTGCATGAATCACCTCTCTTACTCTGATTTCAGAAAAGGTTTCTGTGTATAACTCAACTTACCAATTAATAAAATTATTTTCTTTACTATCACTATTCATTACTTTTCCTTGATCCCTGAGTCACCATTTTACCTTGATGTGTCCAAACAAGTGAGGGCAGCTGCTTGTGTTGACATTCGGTGTAGTTCCAAATACTTTACTCAAAACTGTATATCCATTCATATCTGCCACATCTTAATTAAAGTAATTTTTCTAATGTCTTCCCAAATTCAAGTGGCAATTATAACTTTGGCTCATCTCCATCAGAAAAGAAAATATCTCCTTTTCTGTTTTTGGAGGAATCTGAGGAAAGATGATACTTTATGAAGCAGCCTAAGTAAAATCTGACATCAGCAGCCCCCATTCAGTTTCTAGTTTTGAGATGTCTACCCAAATCAGTCTGTTTTAGGCTTGGACAAGTTTTTTCTGCTCTGCAAAAACACTCTTTAAAATAAATTATAGAAACTACATTTATTGTTTTTTTAAACAAGACAGCATTCCCATCAGTTGTTCAATATAATAATGTGAAGACCCAAACAAAATACAGTTTTATTTCATTGAAGCCACTGCTATACCAATAGCTTTACTTTATAACATTTATCATCAACAACAAGATACACTGTGAACCCACCGACCAAACATTCAACTAATTTGCATTGGGGGATCTAGCTGAAAGGAGAAAATAAAAGTGAAGACCTTTTTTACTTACTTGTTTATACAACAAATATTTATTGAATGCTATGTATCAGCACTGTACTAGTAACTAAGAATATAAAACTAGGGAGAATGGGTACTGGGAAATAATATAGCACACTCAGACAGAAATATGCTTTATTAAGGGAAAATTCTATAAGGAAAACTGCTTATCTGGTGGACTCGTTTTGAGCCCCAGAATATAGATTACTTTTGTAATTTGGGGGGAGATTAAATTGATTCAGTTGACTATCTGTGATAATACTTAAGATATTAGTATTTCTAATTATTGTAAAGTTAATGAAAGGATTAGAATGCTTGAACTCACACTGATGAACAAGAACAATAAGTTACCATTCAGGTAACTTAAGCATAGCTAAAAGACAGGTCAATAAAGAGACAAATAGAAATAGAATAAATAAAAATGATGTAACCTGACCAGGTGGTGGCGCAGTGGATAGAGCGTCGGACTGGGATGCAGAAGACCTAGGTTCGAGACCCCGAGCTCGCCAGCTTGAGCGCGGGCCCATCTAGTTTGAGCAAAAGCTCGCCAGCTTGTATCCAAGGTCACTGGCTCCAGCAAGGGGTTGCTCAGTCTGCTGAAGGCCCGCGGTCAAGGCACATGTGAGAAAGCAATCAATGAACAACTAAGGTGTCGCAACGGCAATGAAAAACTAATGATTGATGCTTCTCACCTCTCTCCGTTCCTGTCTGTCTGTTCCTATCTATCCCTCTCTCCTACTCTCTCTCTGTCCTTGTAAAAAAAAAAAAAAAATGATGTATTCTGGTGTTTGCAAATTAACTCCAATCCATCCTTCCTACAAATTAATGAACTATTTCTCTTTGGCTTCAGACTCTTTCTTCCCATTAACTACTGAGAGTGAGTCCTGCTCCATGCTGGTTTGGCCTTAATGACTGCTACCTTGTATCAAAGTACTCATTGTGAATTTCAGAAAATACATTTTGATTTGAAAATGTACAGATTCAGATGTTACCTTAATAGGGTCCCCACTAGTTTTATTTCTCAGGAGATTTGCTTTGTTAAATGAGCTTGGCAAATAGTTTCTCCATTTGCATTTGCTGCTGCTTTCTATCTGTCTCTGTCTCTATTCTGAATGTTCCTGAAGACTTTGCAGGAAAAACAACATGCATCACATTAGAGTTGAAAGAGAAAGCTCCTGTTGCACAGACATTCCAGGTACCACAATTCCTCTTTCATCTCCTAAACTTTACACACCTTTCCGTTTAGGCAGTGTTAAACTTCTAGGAGCTCATGTTCCAGCTTTGGTTATACATTTATAATGGAGATATATACATAATTTTGTGAGATTAGAGAAGATGGGGTAATTAATTGCTGTAGGGGTTGAGGATTTTCAAAGGCTTCACAGAGGAGCCAAATAAACATTGAAAAAAGACTTGAGTGTTTGCCAGGGAAAGAGGTGCAGAGACCTTCAGATAAAGAGGAAAGACATGGGAGGGGTAACCTTCCATTCCCTTTAACTCAGTATTTTTAAGGAATCATAATCTAATTTACTCTGGTTCTACTACCAAAGACAAGGGCCTACCCTGGAAAAACATGAGACTGATCTTCAACCTGAGATATTTATTTCACCTCACAAAAGCCAGCTCTCTTGAAAAGCTATTCAACTTCTTTTCATCAAAATGTATCTGTCCTACAACCTCCTTCACTCAGGACATTTGCTTTAGCTTTCTAAGGTTATGACTTTTCATTTCAAAGGTCCAAGATAAAACCTTAATAACTGATTGTTACTGATGTAGCACTCTTTCTGGAAACAGTAGTATTTTAACTCGTTGATCCTAAGTGCAGAACAGGTTTACTGAACACTAATAAACCCTTACTGGTGGAAGTGGTGGAATTCTGGTAGATTGAGGGGGATGTATTGTAGTACAGTCATGTCTGGTATAACAGTGTGGAGGCAGGTATATGAAATACGATCCTTCCTTTGAGTAATCAGATGTTACTACTATCAGTTAGCCATGGTAACATTTGTTCCATTTTCTTTTTAAAATCAAGATATTTTTTTCCCAATCCATGAGGAACTGGTTTCATTGGAAGCTAGAAAGTGTTTTTTAGTCTTACTTTGTTCCAAAACTGAGGAATAGCAATTAAAAAAAAAAATTCCTGCCTGACCTGTGGTGGCGCAGTGGATAAAGTATTGACCTGGGAACACTGAGGTCACCAGTTCAAAACCCTGCACTGGCCTGGTCAAGGCACATATGGGAGTTGATGCTTCCAGCTCCTCCCCCCTTTCTCTCTCTCTCTCTCTCTCTCTCTCTCTCTCTCTCTCTCTCTCTCTCGTCTCCTCTCTAAAATGAATAAATAAAAAAAAATTAAAAACAAACAAAACAAAAATTCCAAGAAGCATTTTGACTCATTTAGCTGAACAAAATTGCATTAAAAATGTTTTTCTTTGCCTGACCTCTGATGGTGCAGTGGATAAAGAGTCGACCTGGGAACACTGAGGTCGCCAGTTCAAATCCCTGCACTGGTCTGGTCATGGCACATATGGGAGTTGATGCTTCCAGCTCCTCCCCCCTTTCTCTCTTTCTCTCTCTCTCTCACTCTGTGTCTCCACTCTAAAATGATTAAAATAAAATAAAAAGAAAAATTTTTTAAATGTTTTTCTTTTGTAATGAGGCTTTTTAAAATGGTAATTTATCAAACTTTTTAAAAATTTCTAAGAAGCCTGGCCAGGTGAATGTCAACCTGGGACACTGAGGACCCAGGTTTGAAACTCCAAGGTCACCAGCTTGAGCTCAGGCTCACCAGCTTGAATGAGGGGTCACTGACTTGAGCATAGGATCACAGGCATGACCCCATGGTCACTGGAATGAACCCAAAGCTCACTTCCTTGAAGCCCAAGGTCACTGGTTTGAGCAAGGAGTCACTAGCTTGGCTAGAGCCCCACAGTCAAGGCACATATGAGAAAGCCTTCAATGAACAACTAAGGTGCTGCAACTATGAGTTGATGCTTCTCATTTCTCTCCCTTCCTGTCTGTCCCTCTCACTCACTAAAAATAAAAAATATATAAAAATTTCTATGAAAAGCATTTCATCACTGTTTGCTACCCTCCCCACACCCACTAAGTGAAAGTGTAGTGAAAATACATTAATCAAATGTTTTAATGAGATGCTGCAGCTATTGTCTCTAAACTCTGAGGAAACCATAGGTCCCTAGTGACAGCTTATCAATTACAACTAAGTAGTCCAACTATCCCATAGTGAACTTGAGAAAAGAAAAAAGAGTTGCTAATAAATTTTAGGAAATATTGAAAGCTCTCTCTATGGCTGTCAAGGGTCCTCTATTGACCTATGGGAGAAAATTCTAACTCAAATTTGGGAAGTCTTTATTATAGAATAGTTCTTCTCTTCCTGAGACAGTCTCCAGATTTGGGTTCTTTGTGCAGGGGCTCTTGTGGAGCTGGGTTGGTCTTGGGCGTGATAACTATTACTGTTTTTGTTGACTTTAGGGCTACTGCCGAAGGTTCACATTTTCAAGTGTCCTGACTTCAATAACCTGGAGTTTAGCCCTCAGGATGAGGCAGGAGTGCTTGGGAGACAGATGCTATAAACCAGAGAAATGGGACAAAGATGAGATGTGGGCTTTACTGTGAAGGACCAGGATGGAGTTCAGGAGGTTAAACGGCTAATCCAGCTAAGCTCCTTGGGAGCCATGCGCTGAGCCTGAGACCAGTCAGAGTTTTGAAGCTGCAGCCTTTCAGGTGTGACTTCTGTTTCTCACTTATGAAGTCCGGTAGATGCAAAAAGCCCTCCATTTAACTTTTTCTCATCAGGTCCCTTCAGTTGTAGTGTCCTTGAATTGGAACACTGTTGTTGTTTTTGTATCTGAAGAGATTCTAAACTCCGCACTCATAGTTTCTTGACCCTCCTCATGTGAAACCTGAAGATTAGACAGCATTGTAACCTACAACTGTTATCCATAGCAAACAACAAACCACACCAAACCTATGTGGTAAAACAGTTACAATATTTTCTTTTATTCCTCAAAAATCTGTAGCTTGGGCAGGGCCCAGCAGGAATAGCTACTGTCTTCTCTAGAATGTTATCTGGGGCTGTTTGACTGAAGGACCAATCTTCTAGATTTCTTGCTCACATGGCTGGAAAGTTGACACTGACTGTTGCCAAAAAGTTCAGCCAGCCCTACGGACCCAATGTTTTGATGCTTTCCATGGGCATCTTGGGCTTTCTCAAAGCATGGCAGCTGAATTTCTAAGGGAACCAGGGAAAGCTCCATGGCCTTTTCTAACAGCTTCAGAAGTGACTCAGTGTCACTTCCACTGCATTATATTTAGGGAAAGAGTCAGAAGTTCAGCCAAATTCGAGGAAGAAGGAACTTGGCCTTGATAAGAGCCTAGAAAGAGCTCTTACTATGGTCTTCTTTAGAAAATGTACTCTGCCCCTGAAACAGATCCTGTTCATCAGGCACCTGATGTGCTGTGCTCTCCATCCAAGTCCATCCAGCCTTTAATTTCTTGATTCCTTCACGGAACCTTCTGAATATACTACAGCCTCCAGCCAACTTTCCTTTATGTGCCAACTGCTTAACAAAAACTCAGTGTTTGAATTACTCTTTAAAATTTTAAATTAGCTTGTAGACTAGTTCTCTCATCTTTAAAATTAAGCATTGTGGAATAATTTCACAGGACCCTTGAGCACTAAATTCTGTTTGTATCATTTTTAATATTAAAAAGACTATATATAGCATCTATATTATGTACTATGAAGAACACTCTATGCAACAACTGTCTTATACTTTTCAAATATTAATGTCATGAAAGACAAAAGAAGGCAAAGAAACTATTCCACATACAAGGGTACTACAGAGACATGACAACTAAACACAATGTGTAATCTTATGTGCAATCCTTGGTACAGGAAAAATGCTATAAAGAACACTGTTGGCACAATTGACAAAATTCAAATGCTATATCAATGGGCATTGTGCAAATATATATTGAATTTAAATGAGTTTAATTTTAATATAGTAGTTGAATTCCAATACTTAAAGTGGCATGACTAACATTACAGCAATCATAAAAATTAACACATTTATATTCCAAACCAATAGCCCCCACCAATCACCAGCAAGACAAGGTCAGGTTAGGCCAAAAAAAAAAAAAAAAAAAGGAAAATATTTAAGCTAATATTCTCCTTCAAATGGTGAGTTCCTTTTAGTGACACCAGCAACTACTAATCTCAGTGTTTCTCTTAAGCTTCTTCCTTTTGCAAAAAGTACAGACTGAAGAGAGCACGCAGCCTCTGCTGTGGCCCTGACTGCTCGTGCTACTTCCTGCGCCATCCTTTTGACTCAGGACTTTGCCCACATCTTGTATGTTCCACTGGGATCTGCTCTGTCATCTACCCCGTTCTAAAGCTGCACAGGTCCCGCCCTCTTAATTAAATGTCTTCTCCTTTACTCCAGAGAGTCTAATTCTATTGGATTACACACTGTGGGGTAACTCACAAGTCCTAGACCCTCATTTTTCTGTTTCTTTAGGTCAGTGGTTCTTAACGTGGGTTCTATCGAACCCTAGGGGTTCGATGAGTCGGTCTCAGGGGTTTGGATAAGCCTCTGCCACAGAGGCCAGAATAAAGTAATACTGTAATTTGTTGTGAGTTCATGCACTTTGTTGGTTTTGTTCTTTGAGCAAGGTGATGTTCATGCACGGCTCATTTTGTGCACCAGTAAAAAAACATGTACCTATGTCTTGAATTTGGAAAAAAAAATTATATTTTATTTATCACTAAAGAAGGGTTCGGTGAATGTGCATATGAAACTGGTGGGTTCGGTATCCCACAAAAAGTTAAGAACCACATTGCTTTAGGTATTGTCATCCGATTCAAAAAAGACTTCAGATTCCTGCCCTTGCCTACTGCCAAATAGAAAGCAACTCCAATCTTTAACTTGTGTTTGGCATAAATATTAAGTATAATTTAAATAATAAGGAGGTCCTCTTTATTTCACGATTTAAGTGACCCTATACTTTCCATTCTGTCCTCTACAACGTCCTTGCTCGCCACCTGGCCCTCAGACGGATTCACTGTCACGCCGCCTCCCAGCCTCCTTCCACCCGGTCCACTTGTTTTCTCCCTCCCTCTGTCCCTGCTCTTTATCATGAAGCTCAGTTTGGCTTCTTTCCTTCATTTCACTCCTCCCCCTCTCTTCCTTTCTCTCCCCTCCTCCTCCTCCTCCTCCTCCTCTAACTAGCAAATACAAGATTCACTTTTCTAAATTGGAAACTGGAAACATTTATATGTTAATCTTTTTATTTCTTTATTTATTATTTAAAAAAATATTTTTTTCTTAAGTCAGAAGCAGGGAGGCAGAGAGACAGAGTCCTGCATGTGCCCTAACCTGGATCCATGTGGCAAGTCCACTATGGGGCTAATCTTTTTTTTTAACTCCCATAAAAAATGGTAATTATAAAACATCTCATAAAAGGCATGAATGAATGTTTCCACCATATTCAAGGTGCAAAACAGATCATATATCTTTTTTTCTTCATAAAGTAGAATCTGTTTCTGAGCCACTTTATTTTTCTAATCAATGAGATGCCCAATATCAATACGTTTCTATGGTTTCCTCCTCTGCCACCCACACCTCCTTGTGTTGTACCAGGATCCTGAGCTTTCATCATTTAAATGGAAGAAGACAAAGCTGGAAAACAAATAAGGAAAGAAAAATGAGGGAAACAAATTTGAAATTTAAGATTTATACATGAAATATCCTATTTCAGAGTTGATAACAACTAGCTATAAACTTATAACCATGTGTGGGTCAAGCCTGACATGTCCGTGACCAATATAAGCCACACTCCCTCACTGGCAGTTTGCAAACTCTGAGCCCCAGGACCAAGTACCCTTTTCTGGAAATGAGCCTCTTCCTACTTATGCTTAAAAACATGACTGCCATTACTTTCCTATCTTGGCAGATTCACCGTGATGGTTTCAACAGGTCCAGACTACACTTGGACTAAACAAAAACGTCTGTTTGGAGGTTGCCTTTTCTGTTAACTGAGAAAGCCTCTCTTTCACCGCGCCTACACTTCCAAAGGGTATAAGAAACTAAGACATCAAAAACCCAAAACCCAGGTGCCTTTCTTCTATATATCTTATTGTGAAGTAAAATATAAATGTAGTATAAAAACACATGTATAGTGTTTAAAAAATACTAATTAGTCACCACTCATGTATCACCAGAAAACAAAATGTACTCCTGAAGTCTCCTGTCTCCTATACTGATCTTATCCCCTTCCTCTTTCAGAATACCATTATGGATTTTGTGATAATTAATCCTTTGCTTCACTTAATAGATTTTATTATCTATATATGTACTTGAAAATACATTGTTTAGTTTCATCTGATTTGAACTCTGTATATCTCAAATTAGATGCATTCATTTTTCTGTGATCTGCCTCCTTGTTCAACATTTTCTTTAGGGAATTCATCCATATTCTTGAGTAAAATTAAAAATTATTTATTCTGCTGCACTTCACAACTTATTCCACCATTCTACTCTATGAAATGTGAGCTCCTTTGAGTGTGTTTTTCTATTATCAATAATGCTGTGTAAAAATTATTGCATTCTCTACTGGGGTACCTGTGCAAGAGTTTATTTATTTTTTAGAGTATGTTGGGTAATGAAGTTACTGGCTTTTAGGATGGGTGCATATTCTATTTTACCACTTACAATTTTCCAAAAGTGGTTTTGCCAAAGTGCTTATTTTCTTCAAAGTGTTTTCCAAGGTTATGCAAATTTAATTCCCACTGACAGTGCATAAGATTCTTGTTGCTGTGTGTAAATTATTAGGACATACCTAACATTCTCTAAATGAAATTTTTATTTTTCCAGTGAATCCAGCTAATGTCAAAGGCAAGACACCAGCAAAGTTTTCAACAACACAGTCGAGTATAGGTGGCCTTACAGAGGAGAAATCAGATACTAGTTCTTGCAAGAATACAATGCTGTTGTAATTTTTATCATAAATGATCCCAGTGTTCTAAAAATAATCCAGAGATTCTTAGAGTATAGATCTCTCCCAGATATTAAGAATATCATGAGAAAAAATTTTATCATAATAGGTTAGAAGAAATATTTTCTCTTTTTTGATGATAAAACCGTTCATTATCAACTAATCACAGATTGTACAATTCCACATTAGCTTGTGAACAATTCTCTCATATAGAAAATTTTCTTTTTATTTTATTAATTTTGATTGACATCTTAGTCATAATGTTATAAAAAGTTATACAAAATGAAAAATAACTGGATCTCTCTCTCTCTCTTTTTTTTTTTTTTTTACAGGGACAGAGAGAGAGTCAGAGAGAGGGATAGATAGGGACAGACAGACAGGAATGGAGAGAGATGAGAAGCATCAATCACCAATTTTTTTGTTGCCGTTGTGATACCTTAGTTGTTCATTGATTGCTTTCTCATATGTGCCTTGACCGCAGGTCTTCAGCAGACCGAGTAACCCCTTGCTGGAGCCAGCGACCTTGGGTCCAAGCTGACGAGCTTTTGCTCAAACCAGATGAGCCCACACTCAAGCTGGTGACCTCGGGGTCTCAAACCTGGGTCCTCCGCATCCCAGTCCGAAGCTCTATCCACTCCATCACCGCCTGGTCAGGCTGGATCTCTTTTAAATCTCAAAAAAACTTATTTCTTTGCATATTTACATGTAAAACAAGAAATGCAAGGTCTTTAAAACATATTAAATTTACATTGTTGATCTTCTTGGAATACTTATGTACGGACTAAAAGCTAATTGTTCTTACTCAGAAAACAGAGTTAATTCCTGACACTGCAAAAATTTGTGTTGCCAGGATGTGATCTTTGTAGAGAACTAAAATAGCATGATGACACAAAACCTTCTGACTTGTGCAATTCCTAACAAAAAGGTTAAAACTTCATTTTACAGCCATGCAAATTAGCACTACCCTCCTCCACAGCCTCAGGTACTAGAATAAAACAGAAGCAGTTCTCCATAAAACTAAGCTGTTGAGAATAAAAAGTCATAGCTCAAAACATTAAATAGAAGCTTTCAATTCTCTTTCCCTAAGCTGCTGAAGCTTAAGATTCCTTGATGCATCATTACAAGTATACTGCTAGGTACAAGGAAGGCCATGGGAAATAGTTTTTAGACTCATTTTTAAAAATTGAGGTATTAAAATGCCTTTGTCATATATGTATTATGTAATATATATTTTTATATATTACATAATACATAATAATATATATTTATATATAAATTATTATATTTACTAGAATGACATGAATGAAACTATAGCAAGAAGGAGAGTGTTTGGGTATGAATTCACAGCAAATGGTTCATATTCATGGACTATACACTGTGCAGAGATAAACCAAGGAGATGAAACATGTGATTGTACTTTTGAAAGTTTTTATCTATGGAGACCCATAACTTCAAAATATATTATGTACCATAGAAATATCCAAATACACTTTACTAATTAGTCATACATATGTACTAGCTAAGGCCTAACAGATTTACTTGAGAAGTCAAAAAACAAATTTAATTGTGTATTTTTACTCTAACTGTGCCACTGACAAAGAAAAATACCACCACCACCCCTTCCAGTCTCAGGCACTCCAGGAGCCGTGGGCTTTAGCATAGACATGGCTAAGTCCAAGAACTACACCTCATAAGATCAGCCCAAAAATGGCACAGAAATGGCACCAAGAACTTCCAGGCAGAAATATATGAATGTCTTAAGGGCGTAGACCCCAAGTTCCTGCTCCATAGTGTAAACTTCTGCATAGTAGTTCCTCCAGTCTAGTAGCAGCTAGTCTTCCCAGCTGATTGGACTGTGGTTCAGTACATCCTAGTGACACCAACAGCAACCAAGGCTAAACTACAGCAGGACAGTGCACAACTATGTGTACCCACACAGGGTACACTTGCAGCACCCAACTCAAGTGACTGGAGAGGCTGTGTCACTGGCTCCTACAGGTAACCTACTATACAAGGTTGCTTTACCAAGTTTGGAGAATATAGCCTCTCTATCTAATACATTGGGGAAAATATACAGGGAAGCAGCCAAAATGCAGAGAAAAAGAAACATGTCCCAAATGAAAAAACAGAAGGAATCTTCAGAAAAAGAACAACAAAATGGAGGCAAGCAAACTACCAAATGCAGACTTCAAAATAATGGTTATAAGAATGCTCAAGCATAAAAAAGAACTAATTAGAAATGAAGGTTATACTAACTGAATGAAGAATAATTTACAGGGAATCAACAGTAGAGTAGATGAAGCTGAGAATCACATCAGTGATTTGAAATAGAAGGAAGCAAAAAACACCCAATCAGAATAGCAAAAAGAAAAAGTATTTTTAAAAATGAAGATAGTGTAAAGAGCCTCTGGGACAACTTCAAGGGTACCAACATTCACATCATAGGGTGTCAGAAGGAGAAGATAGATATCAAGAAATTTAAAACCTACTTGAAAATAATAATGACAGCAAACTTCCCTAACCTGACGAAGGACAAGGACGATGAGCTTGGGATGCATGGTTTGGACTGGGTGTAGCCATTGCACACGTACCACACAGAGACCATGGAAGAGGAATGAGTGATCTCCACTACAACCAGGCCCAGAGATTTGGGGAAGTGAGGAAATATGTTCCAGAGGATCGATTGACATTTCAGAAGAGATTTAAACTATGTCCAGAAATTTGTTCCATAGATCTTATTGCTGTTTATTAAGAGATTTCAACAATCCTAATGTTCTGAATTTTGCCCCTACTCTGCCTACAGGGGTGAAGATGTGTTGTTGGCACCCTACCCACCCTGACCCATTATGACATGCTGCTCCACCTGGCTAGAGATAGC
The DNA here is from genome assembly GCA_037038555.1 of Rhynchonycteris naso. Classification (NCBI taxonomy): domain Eukaryota; kingdom Metazoa; phylum Chordata; class Mammalia; order Chiroptera; family Emballonuridae; genus Rhynchonycteris; species Rhynchonycteris naso. The sequence continues at coordinate 84,808,950 of CM072999.1, read as the reverse complement.
AGGTCCATCTATATGTGGAGAACTCAGTCAGTAAGGAGATACCTTTTTAAAATGTTCTGACATTTACTTGGAAATCTCGGTAGGAACAGAAGAAATCTGGGTTGGAAAAAGAAGGGCGAGCTCAAAGGACAGCATTGTAGTTTGAAAAGTCTTGTGTGTAAAGGCAGTAAGAAGAAAAGGAAAATGGGTGGGTAATGAAAGGAGAAAAATGTGGTAAAAGGAATTAAAAGGAGCCTGACCTGTGGTGGCGCAGTGGATAAAGCGTCGACCTGGGAACACTGAGGTCGCCAGTTCAAAACTCTGCACTGGTCTGGTCAAGGCACGTATGGGAGTTGATGCTTCCAGCTCCTCCCCCCTTTCTCTCTTTCTCTCTCTCTCTCTCACTCTGTGTCTCCTCTCTAAAATGAATAAATAAAAAGAATTTAAATAAAGGAATTAAAAGGAGAATTAAAACAAACAAACAATAAAAGCTCAAAAGAAATAGAAGAGAAGAAAAGCATGTGAAAAGAGAAGGGAGTTTTGGTATTCTACTTTTCTCGGATTGGTTTTGGTCCCGAACTTTAACTTTGGTGCAATGATTAGTAGACACCATTCTTAAAAGACTGATGTCTGTTGATTTCTTCCAGTAATTATAGCCTGCTGTCCACAATGCTGTTCTTGCTGCTATTTCAGGATCAACTCAGCCTGTAACATCTAGAGCTTGTTAGAAAGTAGGATGGAAAATAGACTAACAGAAATCAGGCAGCCAAGTGTTTGGTGCCCTCTGACTCTTTTATTATTATTTTTCCTTAAGTTTCCCAGAAGGTCTGGCCTAGAAATAAATTCTCAGTGTATTCACCAAGAGACACAAGCTTGAGTACCCCTAGCATTTGCCCTGTGTCTGGGTAAATGCAGACCATGAAGGAAAAAATGAACCAACGTATGAAAATTTGTGAAAACAAACAAAAACATTTCCATACTCCAATGGTATTTATTTATGATATTTTAAGTTAAAATACAATCTGACTTACTGAAATTTGGCAAAATATTGCAAATGATCCTGGAAAGTGAGAGAGTTTAGGGGCATGGATTTTTCTTCTTGACTCTGTCTTGCCTGGTCAACCCTTTTGCCTGCTCCTTCCTGGAAAAATTACTATGTTGGAGATCAGGGGCTTTGTTTCTATAACAAGTGTTTATATTAACATTTTAGGGAACCAACAATAAAAGGAGTTGGAGAAGACCCATTGGATGATATTTAAATAATAAGAATGATCAAAGAGCTCCGTAGAGGAGCTACTATAGGAAAAGTCTATAGCAATCTGGTAAGAAAGAAAACCTCAATTGTGCAATACATTATCTCCTCAAGTTTCTGGAGGTTTCCTAGGGAGAAAAAACTTTTTGTCTCAATTTTTGGACTTCATCATACAAAAGCAAATCAGTCGCATTTGAAGAAAAGATCCATTTCCATCCCTCCCCCTCCCCAGCCATTTGCCTACTTGACTGGGATAGAAAAATAGTAAACAAAAACTCCTTAGGAGACTGTAACAAGAGGGGACAGAAGAAATTCCTCTCTAGGAAGATCTTTAAATGCTTTATAGGTGTGTCTTGGATTCTGCATACTTAATACAAAAATTTTAAAACCATGTTAAAGTGAAATTATTCATATGAAAAATGTTTCCTTTGCTTCATAAAATATTTGTGATTTAATGGCTCTCATTACAATGCTTACAATTAAAATTTGATTTGACTCCAAGAATTTAACTTTATGCAAAGCACTGCAGAGCTTGCACCCTGCTGAAGACTCTGCTGCCTGGGCTGGGGTGTAGTGGTCTGGGCAGATTCATGGTATGTCAGTGATCAAGTTGTGTGGTTTGAGCTGGAGACCATTATCCCATTTCCCCATGAATTCACTGGTGCCTCCTGCTCATAGGAGATGTGCCAGCCCCACTCCTGGCTCCTGGTGGCTTTGCCCTGCTGATGGCTAGACGGAATCAAGAACAGACTGGTTTGTGTGATTCTGAAGCAGGGGCTACTCACCCCCTTTTTCCCCAAAACCTAACTGGAATTTCCCCCTCACAGTAGATTCACTAGCCCACACTCCCAAGTCCCAACAGTCCAGCCCTGCTGCTGTCAGGCTCTGGGAAGAATCTGGAACACACTGTTTGATGTGGTTCTAAGCTGGAGGCATTTTTCTCTCCCGTACATGACCAGTGCAGAGCCCCCTCTTCACACAGCCAAATCTTTGTCCTTTGGGGATTAATAAACTGCTGACCTTGCCCTGACAACTCTCTGAGACCTTTCCCCACCACACAAATGTGCCAAAACCCAGCAGTTAGAAGCTAGATTTGATATATCCTGGGACATTTGCTAAGTGGCCTCATCCCCAACACTGTAATTGAGATTGAACCTGTATGGAACTGGTGAACACTGCTTCCCCCTACCTGGTAATTAACTTGGGCAACTTGAGTACTGCTAGAGGCTCTTTCAGTGACAAAGCCTAACAGGCAGCTGGCAGGTGGAGACAGGAAGTATTGGATCTTGGGGCACCTTGGGAATTTTGCTGATCTGCTCCCAGGCTCAATGTTGATAGAAGTCAGCCTTGATGTGTAGCTTGGCTGTTCTCACTCACGCCCAAACCCAGAAGAGGCAGCCACAGACTGTGGAGCACTTTGTAGCTCCAAACAGGTTACCTAAGACCAATCACAAGCAGCAGCTGACATTGACCTGCATAAGAGTCTCTCCAAGAGGTCCCAGAACAAACACACCCAATAGCCAGCCTTAGACAACATCAGGAAAAGATCCAATTAGCTTCACCATTCTCATATACAAAGGGAGGTCTTGGTAGGCACCACACACGCTGAATGAATTCCACTTCACGTGGTCAGCACCTGCACAGCATCTTCATGTGGTTGGAGTTGATCCTCACAGTCAGCCACCCTGATGGTTGACACTACACACAAATGAGCCAATCACAATCAAGACTCAATTACAGCAGGAAGGACCACACAATTCACACAAGCATTATTCAGACAGTACCCACCTCAGGTGATCAAGAGACAGTGCTAATAGGTCCTTCAGGCCACCTACTACATAAGGCCACCCTTCCAAGACTGGCAGTCATAGCAGATCTACCTAATACATAGAAACAAACACAAAGAGGCAGCCAAAATGTGGAGACAAAGAAACATTTCCAAAATAAAGGAGCAAAAGAAATATCCAGAAAAAGATCTAAATAAAATAGAAGTGAGCTATTTATCAGATCTAGAGTTGCTCAGAAAACTTAGTGAGGGCCCTGGCTAATTGGCTCAGTGGTAGAGCATCAGACCAGAATGTGGAAGTCCCGGGTTTGATTCTCAGTCAGAACACACAGGAGAAGTGGCCATCAGCTTCTCTACTCCTCCCGTTCCCCTTCTCTCTCTTTCTCTCTCTCTTCCCTTCCTGCAACTGTCGCTCAATTGGTTTGAGCACATCAGCCCTGGGTGTTGAGGATGGCTCCATGGAGCCTTTGCTTTGGGGGCTAAAAATAGCTTGGTTGAAAGCATGGCCCCAGATGGGCAGAGAATCCGCCCCACATAGGGGTTTCCAGGTGGGTCCCAGTCAGGGTATATGTGGGATTCTATCTCTCTTTCTCCCCTGCTCTCACTTAATTTAAAACAATAAAAATAAAATAAAATAAAAATTTAGTGAGAACTACAACTGTATGAGAAATTACATAGAAACCATAAAAAAGGACCAGTCAGAAATAAAGAATACAATATCTGACATTAGGAATACACTAGAAAAAATAAACAGTAGGGTGGATGAAGCAGAGGATCAAATCAGCGATTTGGAAGACAAGTAGAAGAGAATACCCAGTCAGAGATGCAAAAAGAAAGAAGAATTTAAAAGAATAAGGATAGTTTAAGAGACCTTTGGGACAACATGAAGAGTAACAATATCCACATCATAGGGGTGCCAGAAAGAGAAGAGAGGGCTAGCAATCAATCAAGAACCTATTTGAAGAAATATGATCAAAATATTTCCTAACCTGGTGAAGGAAAAAGACAAACAAGCCTAGGAAGTGCAGAGAGTCCCAAAACAAGATGAACCAAAGGAGGCCCACCCCAAGACACAACATAATTGAAATGGCAAAAGTTAAAGGCAAAGAGAAAATTTTAAAAGCTATAAGAGAAATACCATTAGTTACCTACAAGGGAGCTCCCATAAAACCATCAGCTGATTTCTCAACAGAAACATTTCAGACCAGAAGAAATTGATATGAAATATTCAAAGTGATGGAAAGAAAAGACCTACAACCAAGACTACTTTACCCATCAAAGCTATCATTTAAAATTGAAGGAAAAATAAAGAACTTCCTAGATTAAAAAAAAAAAAGCTAAAGGAGTTTATTATCACAAAACCAATATTACAAGAAATGTTAGAGGGCCTGGTTTAAGAAGAAGAAGAAAACAAAACAGAAACATAGTTAAAAGAATAAAATGGCAATAAATACATGCCTATCAATAATGTAAATGGTTTAAATGTGCCAATCAAAAGACATAAGGTAGCTGAATGGATAAGAAAGCAAGACCTATATACATGCTGTCTACAAGATATCCACTTCAAAACAACAGATACACACTGACTAAAAGTAAAGGGATGAAAAAAGATATTTCATGCAAATGGAAAGGGGAAAAAAAGCTGGGGTGGAAATACTTATACCTGACAAAATAGGCTTTAAAACAGGCTATAGTAAGAGACAAAGAAGAGCACTACATAATGACAGAGGAAGCAGCCTGACAAGGGAATATAAACCTTGTGAATATTGTTTATATTTGCTGTACCCAATATAAGACCACCTAAATATGTAAAGCAAATCTTGATGAACACAAATAGAGAGATAGACAGCAATACATTCACCCTAGGAGGTTTTAACTCCCATTGACATCAATGCATAGATCTTCTATACAGAAATTCAACAAGGATATGGTGGCCTTAAATGATGCACTAGCTCAACTGGATTTAATTAATATTTTCAGAGCATTTCACCCCAGAGCAGCAGAATGTACATTCTTTTCAAGAGCAGTTGCAAAATTTTCTAGGATAGACCACATGTTAGGACATAAAACAAGTCTCAATAAATTTAAGAAGATTAAAATTGTATCGAGCATCGTCTCTGACTATAATGGTATGAACCTAGAAATCAATCACAAGGAAAAAAACTGAAAAAACACACAAATACATCAAGGCTAAATAACATGTTACTAAACAACAAATGAGTTAGCAATGAGATCAAGGAAGAAATCAAAAGATAAATTGAAACAGATGAAAATGAGAACACAACAACTCAAAATCTATAGGACATAGCAAAAACAGTCCTAAGAGGGAAATTCAGAACATTACATGCATATCAAATGAACAATCTAACTTTACACTTAAAGGAACTTGACAAAGAGCAATAAACAAAACCCAAAGTGAGCAGAAGGAAGGAAATAATAAAGATCAGAGCAGAAATAAACAAAATAGAGTTTTTTAAAAAAACAATAAGAAGATCAACGAAACCAAGACTGGTTCTTTGAGAAGACAAACAAGATTGACAAACCTTTAACTAAACTCATCAAGAATAAAAAAGAGAAGACCCAAGTAAATAATAGCAGAAATGAAAGAAGAGAAATAACAATTGACAGCAAGGAAATACAAAGGATTGTAAAAAAAATATATATCGAGGACAACTATACATCAAAAACTGGACAATATGGATGACATGAATAAATTTCTAGAAACATACAATATTTCAAAACAGAATCAGGAAGAATCAGAGAATCTGAATAGACAGATTACAAGTAGTGAAGTTGAAGCAGTAATCAAAAAACCTCCCAACAAACAAAAGTTCTGGACCAGATGGCTTCACAGATAAATTTAACTGAATATTTAAAGGACTAACACTTAACCTTCTCAAACTACTTCAAAAAATTCAAGAGAAGGAAAGACTTCAAATCAAGGCCAGCATTATGCTAATTCTAAAACCAGATAAAGACACTACAAAGAAAAAAAAATTATAGGCCAAATATTCCTGAAGAACACAGACGCTAAAATCCTCTACAAAATATTATCAAATTAGATCCAGTAATACATTAAAAAGGTCATACAAAATAATTAAGTGGAATTTATTCCAGAGACACAAGGTTGGTACAACATCCACAAATCAATAAACATGACACACTATGTGAACAAAATAAAGTATAAAAGCCACATGATCATGTCAATAGAGGCAGAAAAAGCATTTGATAAAATTCAGGACCTATTTATGTTAAAAACTCTCAGCAAAGTGGCAAGAGAAGTTACATACCTCAATGTAATAAAAACCTATATATATAACAAACCCACAGCCAACATCATACTCAATGGGAAAAAACTATAATCATTTCTGTTAAGATTGGGAACAAGAGAGGAATATCCACTTTCACTACTCTTATCCAACATAGTACTGGAAGTTCTAGTCACAGCAATCAGACAAGAAGAAGAAACAAAAGGCATCCAAATTCGAAAAAAAAAGAAATAAAATTTTCATTATTTGCAGATGACATAATTTTGTATATAGAGAACCCTAAAGATTCCACTAAAAAACTACTAAAACTGATAAATGAATTCAGTAAATTAGTAGAATACAAAATAAATATATAGAAATCAGTTGTATTTTTATACACCAATAAGAAAGCAATTCCATTCACAACTGCTTCAAAAAGGAATAAAATACCTAGGAATAAATTTAACCAAAGAAGTAAAAGACCTATATTCAAAAAATTATAAGGCACTGAAGAAATTGAAGACACAAATAAGTGGAAACATATACCATGTTCATAGATAGGAATAATTAACATTATTAAAATGTTTGTACTACCCAAAGCAATGTATAGATTAACAGAATTTCTATCAAGATACTAATGGCACATTTCACAGAACTAGAACAAATATTTTAAAAATTTATATAAAATGACAAAAGAACCTGAATAGCAATAGTGATTTTGAGAAAGAAGAATAAAGTAGAAGAAATCACATTACCTAATATCAAGCTATACTACAAGGCCATAGTAATCAAAATATTTACTGGCATAAAAACAGACATATAGATCAATGAAAGAGAATGGAGAGCTCAGAAATAAATCCATGCCTTTATGGTCAAATAATATTTGACAAAGGAGGCAAAAATATACAATCGGGTAAAAATAGTCTGGAAATATTGAATGAGTACGTGCAAGATAATGAAACTAGAATACATTATTATACCATACAAAAGAATAAACTCAAAATAAATTAAAGACTTAAACGTTAGACTGGAAACCATACCATAAAGTCTGTAAGAAAACATAGGCAGTGAAATCTTGGACATGTCTTGTAGCCATATTTTTTCCTGACACATTTCCTTTGGGCAAGGAAAATGAAACAAACAAAAGAGACAACAAATAAACAAAGGAAACCATCAACAAAGTGAAAAGGCAACCCACTGAATGGGAAAACATACTCACCAATACATCTGCTATGGGATTAATATCCAAAATTTACAAAGAACTTATAAAACTTAACACCAAAAAACAAACAATCCAATTAAAAAATGGGCAAAAAATACTTCTCCAAAGAGGACATTTCTCCAAAGAAGACGTACAGATGGCCAATAGACATATGAAAAGAAGCTCAACATCACTAATCCTCAAAGAAAGACAAGTTAAAACCACAATGAGATATGTTGGCGAGGATGTGGAGAAAAGGGAATCCTTGAGCACTGTTGGTGGGAATGCAGATTGGTGCAGCCATTATGGAAAGCAGTACGGAGTTACCTCAAAAAACTAAAACTGGAACTGCCTTATGACATTGTGATTCTTGGAATCCAGACAAAAATTGAAACACTAATTCAAAAGAATATATGCAGGCCTGGCCTGTGGTGGCGCAATAGATAAAGCATCTACCTGGAATGTTGAGGTCACTGGTTCGAAACTCTGGGCTTGCCTGGTCAAGGCACAGACAGGAAGCAACTACTAAGAGTTGATGCTTCTTGCTACTACCACCTCTTTCTCTCTCTCTCCCCTCTAAAAATCAATAAAAATACTATAAAAAAGAATATATGCACCCCTATGTTTATTGTTGTGTTATTTACAATAGCCAAGATTTGAAAGCAGCCCAAGTCGCCATCAGTAGATGAGTGGTTAAAAAAGCTGTGGTATATTTACAAAATGAAATACTACTCAGCCATCAAATAGAAGGAAATTTTGCCCATTGCAAGAAATGGGTAGACCTGGAGAGCATTATGTTGAATGAAATAAGCCGGTCAGGAAAGATAAATGCCATATAATTTTACTCTTATGTGGACTCTAATGGACAAAATGAACAAGCAAAATAGACACAGAGAGCAGGCAGACAGCTGTCAGGAGGGTGTTTGAAGGGTAGATGAATTAAGCAAAACAGAAAAAGAGAGGAAAAACACTCATGAACATAGAAGCTGTGTGCTGAGTACTGGAGGAAAGGATGGGGGAGTTGGAAGAGAGCATAGGGAGGATAAATAGTAGTGGATGAAGACTGGGGTGCTGAACACACAATACAGTGTACAAATGATGTGTTGTCGAATTGTGTGCCCGAAACCTGTATCATTTCATTAACTAGTGTCTCCCCAATAAATTCAATTAAAAAGCAATTACAGAGAGAGAGAGAGAGAAGAAACAGCAGAGCAAAAGATAAATAAATAAATAAATAGCCGATAGGTGATAGATAGATGATAGATAGATAGATAGATAGATAGATAGATAGATAGATAGATAGATAGATGATAGATAGATGATAGACAGATAGACAGATTTAAAAAAAGAAGATCTTTTGGTATAGGAGAGTGGTAGAATTTTTTTTTTCCAGTTCAGGCCACATTGACTCTGTGGAAGCAAGTGATTTGGAAAGGACATAAGGAAAAAGGATGATCACACCTATCAAATGGAAGATATCAGGTAGCCTCATATTTCTAACCTTCCTTCCCTCTGTTTTCAGCCACAGCATTGTGCAGAACTTGGTGGCTGGAGAAGGTGCCTATTGCTGAGAAATTCAAAATGAAGGCTGAAGGTTGCATCTCACTTTTACTTTTCATTTTTATGAGCCTGGGTATGGCCCCCTTCCATTATTCAGATTCTGGACTTGATCATCTCTGCTATACTCTTTGCTGGGAAAAGAGCTCAGGGTGCATTAATTTTCTTAGTTCTTTCACTGAAGGCTGTAAAATTTTAGGAAAAAAAATAGAACTGTCTGCTTTTTTTCAAACAAGGAGACTAGCTCTCAAATGCTTCATGTGGCACTTTTTTGAAAAGCTTCCATTTATGACATTTCAAAACTGAAAAAACCAGTTTTGGCGGGTGGTAATTTTCTTGGATACACACAAAAACGCACACACACACTTTTCATTGTCTGAGTAGGTCTCTTTTGGAACTTGATGTTTAGGGAAAAACAATCCTAATCATTTACCCAGGTGTTAACGTCAGAGATGGCCAGTCTTACTTCAAATTCTAGAAATGCTTGCTACAGTGGACCTAAAGAGGATCACTGGTCATGGCACTCACAAGTATAAGAGTTCTGGTCATTTTCTGACAACCTCAAAAGGTCTGCACCTGGGAATTCTCTTTTGCACCTTCATGTTTTATGTCTATCTATTTGTTCATAGGGCTTAAATGTCAGGAGGGCTGTATTCAATTTCTAAATACTACATCAGTCTTCTTCTGCTATCACCTATTCTCTAACCTCACCCATTGTGTCTCCATTCCAAACTCGTCAGTGTTGCTTAAAGAAAGTCAGACATTTATGGGTGTGAGGTTCACCTCCTACAACTGTATTCTGAGCTGTCTCTTTCCCCCATGCTAGTGATGAATGTTTCTTTGCAGGCATTTCCCATGTCTGGTGTTCATGGTCATGATCTTCATTAGGCTGCTGGGTTATGTGCTTTTCCACCTGCAGTACATAAATCCAGAACTTTTTGTGGACGCTCTCCCCATGGTAATGAGCAGGGACACCTTGAAAAAGATGAGGAATATTTCATTTCCCTTCCTCACTCTAGAGGTGGAAGAAGTTCTGCCATACTAGTGAAGAGTTACAAGGGGGGCTTCATATAACACCTCAGTGGAGAAGGGGGCGTGGCTTTGCTCCATAGGGGTGATGGGCCAGGAAGGGAGTAGAGACCTTGGCTTGGAGCTGCTACTCTGACATGTGACTTCTGCATTTCACAATTCTGCCTTGCTGTCCCTCTGGAGTGTCTCCCTTTCAAATAAAAAAATATGCTTGACTAGAGTTCGTGTGTTGGTGTGTGGATTTGGTCTGTGAGTCCTAGGCACTCACAATTCCCACTTTGTGCTGTTGAGAAAAGCTGCACTTAAAGGTAAATAAGAAAAACTCCCCCAGGACTTCCATTCTCTGTCCCATACTAAAAAATAGTAGAGAAAAAACATATATATCTAAATTTGTTTCATTCTCTACTCCCTCTAGGGTGGGCACAAAGGGCATTCTATTGTGGAGCTTCTAGGTGGGTATAAGGCTTTCTTTTTATATTTTACTGACACATTATCCTTTCTAAAACTCTTTCATTTTTATGTAATGCTTCATCTTAGAGGAGTAGGATGTCCTAAAAAGCTGTTCTTTTTCATGTACGCAAATGGTTACTCTTCTCAATTGAGAAGAAAATTACCCTAAAATTTAAGTACCATATAAAAAGCAATGTGTAAAATTATAAAATACTCTAGAGGTAGCCAAATACAATTTTGCACGTACCTGTAATTCAAATACTAATTCAAATCCAATCTCTCCCATAATGCTTCCTCTGATCCCTCTTGACCTGAAACAGCCTCACTTGCCCTCTTCTGAATGTTCCCTCTGCCTTCTTTGAGCATCCCTTAGCACTCTGCCTATTGTAGCCTTGAATTGTTATTACTGTGTGTTTTGACTGTAGGGCTTATGACCCCTTTATTTTGCATCATCCAATGTGGCCCTGAGCACAGTGTTGATGCAAAATAGGTACTTAGTAAAAGAGGGAATGATTTCTCAGAGAGTTTGTATTTCTTTTCTATGGCATTTGGAGCATGACAGTTGGAACCATGAGCCTAGACTTTGTGTTGCAACAGTTCACTTTGGGAGTACGGCCAACCTGGGCATTGACAGTGGAAAGGGAAGGGAGGTAAAGGGATACAGTACAAAACGTGAGGTGTGTGGCCAGCTGATGGTTTCTATGGGCTACTGAAGCTCAGTGGTAAAGGCACCTTTCCTGGACAGCTCGTTCCCCTTCTGCATTTCCCAGGCTCTTCCTTTCTGATGGCCGTCTCCCTTTTAAAATCATTTTTGATACAGGGTTTAACTGAATTTCACTTGGATACCAATGTTGGGATAAAAAAGACACATTATATGTTTTCTTTGGCAGTAGACATCACCTTATCCCACTTTGGGGGAGCTTTTTGAGGGTGGGATATTGGGGGAAGATGATGAATTGTCTTAGGACAAAGCTCTTAAAAAGTAAAAAAGCTAGTGCTGTCCAGTTAGCTCAGTAGTAGAGCATGGCCCTGGCCTGTGGATGTCCTGGGTTTAATTCCCAGTCAGGGCACACAGGAGAAGCAATCATCTGCTTCTTCACTTCTCCCCCTGCCCCTTCTCTCTTTCTATCCTCTTTTCTCTTCCCACAGCCATGGCTTGATTGATTTCAAATGCATCAGCCCAGGGCACTGAGGATGGCTCCAGAAAGCCTCCACTTCAGGCACTAAAAATAGCTTGGTTCTGAGCATGACCCCAGATGGACAGAGCATCAACCCCAGACAGAGGTGGCTGGATGGATCCTGGTCAGGACGCATGTGGTAGTCTGTCTCCTTCTCTCACGTGGAAAAGAAAAAGAAGGTAAAAAAAATTAATCAACACCACCCTCTTGTGGCCAAATGAAAAGGCTTTACCTTAAAAGGTAAGAGTGTGATCGGCAAATTAAAAAAAGGAAGATAGGTCACTTTTCACTCCTGAACAACTCTCTATGAGTTCTAATAAGTCCAGTTAGTATTCGTTCATTCAAAAATATTTAGTGAGCTTCTTTCTTGGGGCAGACAGTGTGCTAGATGCTGGGATTATAGCAAAACAGACAAAGAATGCCCACATTCCAGTGGATAGAGGCAGATAATAAATAAATAAAATATAGAAAAATCAAGCCATATGACGAAATAGTCTTTAAAAGCTAGGTGGGGGAAGAGGGAGGGAGTACTAAAGAGCAACATTTGCAAAGCTCACTTGGGAAGGTGGCATTAGAACCCACACCTGAATGTGATGAAAGAGCCCTGTGGCTATCTATCAACAGGAGGTAGCATGGTCTTGAGGATAGAGTGTGCCTGGTAGGTTTGAGGTTTTCTTGCTAATTTCCTGCTCACACCTCTATAATGGTTCCTTCATTAAACTCTTCACTGGAATCTCCCAGTTGAATCCTGGTTCTTGCCAGGACATGGCTGATACACTTTTCATTGGCCAGAAGTGTTCCTTAGCCTGGAGAGTTTCCATGTTTGTGTGATTCTAGGACTACAGGGGTATGGGAAGAAAATGGTACTAGACAGGAAATGTGCACAGAATATCTTATCTCCTGAACCCTTACCATCTCTGGTCACACAATCTTTCAGAGGCTCGTGGAACTCTTACACTCTTCTCCACCTCCCAGGACTTTCTTCAGATACATCCTAGACAGACATGGGCCCGCCTCAACAAGACTAGGAGGTATTGGCTTGGGAAAATGTGGACTAGGTAGGTCCTCATCTGCAGTCAGTGATACCTGAAGTGGGATTTGAAACCTTGAAGCTGTGTTGGAAATCCACATTGAAGAAGCACAGTGGCCCTTTCTGCCACCCAGAGAACCTGCCTCCAAGTAGGAACCTGGATGGCATTCCAGTCTGGGAAGGAAAAGAGGGGTGACCACTGCTTTAAATGAGCAGTGCTGAGCCACATATCTGACTTCCAACATCTGGGACCTTACCAATCCCCCCTAAATATCCACCAGTGTCTGAAAGATTATAATTCACCTAGCTCAACAAAGGGTACATGGTAGGTAGTCATCTGCCAAGAGTTTCCTTTTTCTTATAATAGATAAAAGTTCGATTCATCTAGTAATTCATCTTAGTTCTTTCTTATAAAGCCACACTAAAAAATGACTGTCTCCTTCATATTTTAGTCACTAAAATGGAATAGCCTTCTGTTCTCCAAATGAGCATTCCCAAATCCTTTGAGATGTCACATGAGCTGCCTTCTAGAGCTTACATTATCTAATTACCCTTCCCTGGACACCCACTAAGCTGAACAGAATACTATAGATGAAGTCTGACTGGCAAATTACAGTAGCACTATTCATTCTCCTTTTATATTGAACTCTATGGTTGTATTAATACTGCCTAAGATTTCATTAGCGATTTTGAAAATTGTATCACACAAAGATGTGAGCTTGGTGCCAACCAAGACCCCAAACCTTTTTGAACATGGATTATTCTCGCTCTGCATGTTCTCAGTTTTATATCTGTACAGGTTGTAAAACAATACAGGACTTCCCACTTGCTCTGTTCAATTTCATTCAGTTGGGTTTGTTTGTTTCTTTCATTATTGTTCAAAACCCTAATTCTATGAAGAAATTAACTAGCCCATTTAATGAACAGAGATCCCTATTACAGTAGAAATCACTGGACACTAGATGATGAGAGGCTTGGATGTGAAATCTTCTTTGGCCTTGTAATAACTGTTGACCTTGGACAGCTAGTTAACTCTTCTTGTAAAGTGGCGAACATTACTCTCCCCTAGCAGCGAGTCTCAACACTATAAGTCTTTTCTGTATTCTAAAATGAAATTTCTTTGGGTCTGGGACTTGGATTCAATTAAATGGATTAGGCACTCTCATTTATATCTTCTCACCTATCTTAAAACTTAATTACCTGTTCACTATTTTGGACTACCCTTTTTATCATGGTAAAGATCAATTTCCTTGATAGAGAAGGTTAATGTAAAATAGGACTCTTATTATTAACATTATAACCCATACCCTAAGGAGTAGTCTATCCCTTTCATTTCTGCTGTTCCAAGCACAGCACTGAAAATGCCTTTTTAAAAAAATGTACCATATAGACCAGGAGTTGGAAGCCTATGGGTTGCGATCCAGATGTGGCTCTTTTGATGGCTGCATCTGGCTTGCAGACAAATCTTTAATAAAAAAAATAATAACGTTAAAAATATAAAACATTCTGCCTGACCAGGCAGTGGCGAAGTGGATAGAGTATCTGATTGGGAGGCGGAAGACCCAGGTTCAAGACCCCAAGCTCACTAGCTTGAGCGCGGGCCCATCTGGCTTGAGCAAAAGCTCGCCAGCTTGGACCCAAGATCGCTGGCTCCAGCAAGGGGTTGCTCAGTCTGCTGAAGGCCCGTAGTCAAGGCACATGTGAGAAAGCAATCAATGAACAACTATGGTGTCGCAACAGCAATGAAAAACTAATGATTGATGCTTCTCACCTCTCTCCATTCCTGTCTGTCTGTCCCTAGCTATCCCGCTCTCTGACTCTCTCTCTGTCCCTATAATATATATCATTCTCATGTATTACAATCCATTCATTTTCTACCGCTCATATTCATGATTGCGGGTGGCTGCAGCCAATCACAGCTGTCCGCCGAGACAACACCAAATTTTTATTGAATAATGCATAACGTACATGGGTCATTGTGAGGTCAGGAAGTAAACTGCCCTCCTTTTAATCAAGTAGTCAGCTAGCTAATTGCAGAAATCCTTTCAATAAAGAAAATGGCTAAAAGAAAAAAAGATGAGGAGTATCGTACTTTTCAGCAGGAATGAACAAAGGAATTTGCCTTTGTGGAGAGAGTAGATTCTGCAGTGTGTCTAATATGCAACAATAAAATTGCATCGATGAAATGGTCAAATATAAAGCAGCACTTCGACACTTGCCATACTACATTTGCATCAAAATATCCAGTGGGGGACAGCAGGAAGAAAGCATGTCAAGAGTGCAGGCTAGGCCAGACCAGTCGGTGGGGCAGTGGAGAGAGCATCGGACTGGGATGCAGAAGACCGAGGTTCGAGACCCCGAACTCGCTAGCTTGAGTGTGGGCTCATCTAGCTTGAGCAAAAGCTCGTCAGTTGGACTCAAGGTTGCTGGCTCCAGCAAGGGGTTGCTGGGTCTGCTGAAAGCCCGCGGTCAAGGCACATGTGAGAAAGCAATCAATAAACAACTAAGGTGCCGCGACAGCAATATAAAACTAATGATTGATGCTTCTCACCTCTCTCCATTCCTGTCTTTCTGTCCCTATCTATCCCTCTTTCTGTCCCTGAAAAAAAAGAAAAAAGAGTGCAAGCTAGTCAGCAGTAACTCCATATTTGGACCCAACAAGGAGACTAGAATTCGGCTAGCTTTGCTGGTGCTTTAGCAATTGTGAGAAACAGAAAGCCATTCACAGATGGGGAGTATGCCAAAACATTCATGCTTGATGTTGCCAGTGAACTTATTGATGACTTTTTGGATAAAGACAAGATAATCAAACAAATAAAAGACATGCCTAGTCAGCAAGAACTGTTCATGATTGTACCATTATGATGGCAAATCAAATTGAGGCAACACAAGTGAAGGACATAAATGCAGCACCATTCTTTTCTCTCACTTTGGATGAGTCAACAGACATAAGCCATGTATCTCAGTTCTGCATGATTGCAAGGTATGCTGTTGGTGACACACTAGGTGAGAAAAGTCTTGCTGTTTTGCCTATGAAAGAGACAACAAGAGGAAAGGATTTATTCAAGTCTTTCACTGAGTTTACTAAAGAAAAAAATCTACCGATGGATAAACTTATTTTGGTGTGTACTGGTGGTGCTCCGTGAATGGTGGGGAAAAACAGAAGATTCATAGCACTTCTTCATGAACATGAAAAGAGACCCATCCTAAGTTTTCACTGCATCCTACATCAGGAGGTGCTTTGTGCTCAGATGTATGGTGAGCAGCTTGGTGAGGTGATGTCGCTGGTCCTTTGGGTGGTCAACTTTGGGAGAATTTAAAGATGCATGCACAGCAATCTTGATCAACATCTTGATCTCCAGCAGCTAGTAGGCTTCACATCTAATCTCCTGCAGTCATTCAAAGCATGCTTTGGAGAATTTCGTGAGCGCACTCACTCCTATTTTTAAGTTCATCACCCATCCAAACGAGTGTGCAGTGGACAGCGCTGACCTGAGTTACATCTCCGGTGTCTCCGTCAGAGATTTTGAGCTATATACTGCTGACCTGAGGCCTCAGACATGTGGGTGAATAAGTTCAAGTCACTGAATGAAGATTTGGAAAGACTTGCACGACAGCAAACAGAGTTGGCGAGCAAATACAAGTGGGGAGAAATGAAAAAACTTCAACCCACGAACTAGCTGATTGTCAAAATTTGGAACACGCTTCCCCTTACATACCACACATTACAGCATGTGAGTATTGCTGTACTGACAATGGTTGGCTCTATGTATGCATGCGAGCAGTCTTTCTCACATCTAAAGAACATTAGACCAACCTACGATCACGTTTAATGGATGGAAGTCTCAATGCCTGCATGAAGCTTAACCTCACCACATATCAACCAGACTACAAAGCCATCAGCAAAACCATGCAATACCAGAAGTCACATTAATGGTAAGAAGTACTTTATTCATCATTGGTTAGCAACAGCATAACAACATTATTAAAAAGAATTCAGAGACTTATTGTACTTTAAAAGTGTTGGTCTTACATAAAATGCACACATTTACTTGAGTTTAGTGTTAAACATATTGTATGGCTCTCACGGAGTTACATTTTAAAATATGTGGCATTCATGGCTCTCTTATCCAAAAATGTTCCCAACCCCTGTTATAGACCCTGGCTTGTTGGCCATTGGTAGAGCGTTGCCCCAATGTGTGGAAGTCCTGGGTTCGATTCCCAGTCAGGGCACATAGGAGAAGTTCCTATCTACTTCTCCATCCCTTTCCCTTTCTCTCTTTCTCTTTGTCTCTCTCTTTCTCCCCTCCCACATCGATGGCTCAAACAGCTTGAACAAGTTGGCCCTGTGCACTGAGAATGGCTCCATGGCCTTGCCTCAGGTGCTAGAGTGGCTCAGTTGCCGAGTGACAGAGCAGTAGCCCCTGATGGGTAGAGCATTTCCTGGTAGAGCATTTGCCAAGTAGATGCCTGTCAAGGTACATGCGAGAGTCTGTCTCTGCTTTCCTGCATCTCACTTAATAATAATAAATTTTTAAAAAATCCACTTCATAATATCTTTTGGAAAACCTCAGTATTATCTTGAAGAAAGCACTGAATATGAAGTCAAACTTAGACCCTGGTCTCAGCCTTCTTAATATCTGATATTATACTAGCTAGATACTCTTCTGGGCCTGAGGTTGATTTGGGGGTTCTTTCTTAGATTGCTCACTCTGATATTCTTAGACGTTATGAGCTAGTCCATTCAGATGCTTACATAAGTAAGAAACAGCCTCTTCCTAAAGCCTTCTCCAAGCACGCCAGACCCCAGGCATCCCACTGATCTGAGCCCTTTTCTCCTTCCACTAGATCCCCCTAGAAGCCTGGAAGTGCTTCTATCACTTCCTCATCATTGAGTCTTACTGGGCAATGCTCTAATAATTCTTATCTTCTTGAGAAGAAGCAGAGTATCTTAAGGATTTGTTAAAAAGTTTGGTTTAAAGGCTTAGTTCAACAAACATTTACTGCAGGGGTTGGGAACCTTTTTGGATGAGAGAGCCATGAATGTCACATATTTTAAAATGTAATTCCGTGAGAGCCATACAATATATTTAACACCAAACACAAGTAAATGTGTGCATTTTATGTAAGACCAACACTTTTAAAGTACAATAAGTCTCTGAATTCTTTTTAATAATGTTGTTATGCTGTTGCTAACCAATGATGAATAAAGTACTTCTTACCATTAATGTGACTTCTGGTATTGCATGGTTTTGCTGATGGCTTTGTAGTCTGGTTGATATGTGGTGAGGTTAAGCTTCATGCAGGCATTGAGACTTCCATCCATTAAACGTGATCGTAGGTTGGTCTAACGTTCTTTAGATGTGAGAAAGACTGCTCACATGCATACGTAGAGCCAATCATTGTCAGTACAGCAATACTCACATGCTGCAGTGTGTGGTATGTGAGGGGGAGTGTGTTCCAAATTTTGACAATCAGCTAGTTCGTGGGTTGAAGTTTTTTCATTTCTCCCCACTTGTGTTTGCTCGCCAACTCTGTTTGCTGTCATGCAAGTCTTTCCAAATCTTCATTCAGTGACTTGAACTTATTCACCCACATGTCTGAAGCCTTCAGGTCAGCAGTATGTAGCTCAAAATCTCTGATGAAGACACCGGAGATGTAACTCAGGTCAGCGCTGTCCACTGCACACTCGTTTGGATGGGTGATGAAATTAAAAATAGGAGTGAGTGCGCTCACAAAATTCTCCAAAGCGTGCTTTAAATGACTGCAGGAGATTAGATGTGAAGCCCGCTAGCTGCTGGAGATCAAGTTGTTGAGCAGGGTCACTTGCTGTGCATGCATCTTTAAACTCTCCCAGTTTTTCAAAGTGTAGTAAACAGCCTGTATAAATGTCAGCGATGAAGAGTTCCAGCTTGTTTTCAAATGCAAACACTGCTTGTTGAAGGGATAAGACTGTATTTCCAATGCCTTGTATTTCCACATTCAGCTGGTTCAGGTGTTCCGTCATGTCCACGAGATAGTAGAACTTTAGGAGCCACTCAGTGTTAGCTAACTCAGGATGCTCAACGTTTTTTATTTCAAGAAAAGTCTGGATTTCTCTCAGACAAGCCGTGAAACGGCTGAGCACCTTCCCTCTTGACAACCAATGCAGATTGCTGTGCAGAAGCAGACCAGGATAATTATTCCCAACTTTATCCAGCAGTGTTTTAAACTGGGGATCATTTAAAGCTTGGGCAACAATAAAGTTGACCTCCCAAAGGACCAGTGACATCACCTCACCAAGCTGCTCGCCACACATCTGAGCACAAAGCGCCTTCTGATGTAGGATGCAGTGAAAACTTAGGATGGGTCTCTTTTCATGTTCATGAAGAAGTGCTATGAATCTTCTGTTTTTCCCCACCATTCACGGAGCACCACCAGTACACACCAAAATAAGTTTATCCATCGGTAGATTTTTTTCTTTAGTAAACTCAGTGAAAGACTTGAATAAATCCTTTCCTCTTGTTGTCTCTTTCATAGGCAAAACAGCAAGACTTTTCTCACCTAGTGTGTCACCAACAGCATACCTTGCAATCATGCAGAACTGAGATACATGGCTTATGTCTGTTGACTCATCCAAAGTGAGAGAAAAGAATGGTGCTGCATTTATGTCCTTCACTTGTGTTGCCTCAATTTGATTTGCCATCATAATGGTACAATCATGAACAGTTCTTGCTGACTAGGCATGTCTTTTATTTGTTTGATTATCTTGTCTTTATCCAAAAAGTCATCAATAAGTTCACTGGCAACATCAAGCATGAATGCTTTGGCATACTCCCCATCTGTGAATGGCTTTCTGTTTCTCACAATTGCTAAAGCACCAGCAAAGCTAGCCGAATTCTAGTCTCCTTGTTGGGTCCAAATATGGAGTTACTGCTGACTTGCTTGCACTCTTGACATGCTTTCTTCCTGCTGTCCCCTACTGGATATTTTGATGCAAATGTAGTATGGCGAGTGTCGAAGTGTCGTTTTTTATTTGACCGTTTCATCGATGCAATTTTATCATTGCATATTAGACACACTGCAGAACCTGCTCTCTCCACAAAGGCAAATTCCTTTGTCCATTCCTGCTGAAAAGTACGATACTCCTCATCTTTTTTTCTTTTAGCTATCTTCTTCGTCGAAAGGGTTTCTGCAATTAGCTAGCTGACTACTTGATTAAAAGGAGGGCAGTTTACTTCCTGTTCTCACAATGATCCATGTACATTATGCATTATCCAATATTTGGTGTTGTCCTGGAGGACAGCTGTGATTGGCTTCAGCCACCCGCAACCATGAACATGAGCGGTAGGAAATGAATGGATTGTAATACATGAGAATGTTTTATATTTTTAACGTTATTATTTTTTTATTAAAGATTTTTCTATGAGCCAAATGCAGCCATCAAAAGAGCCACATCTGGCTTGTGAGACATAGGTTCTCAACCCCTGATTTAGTGGATTCTTACTATGTGTCAAGCACTACACAATGGATGTAACAGGGATACAGAGAAAAATGGAGGGAGGATAGTTCAAGAAATAAGCAATAAATCATGCTCTCAAATACTCTCAGTTTTGTAGCAGGTCCCAGAACTCAATATCAAGGTTAGAGTTCACAGTAAAGTTTCTCTGAAGTGTATAGATGCTCTGAACTATCAATAGCCATATTTATTGATCATCTACTGTATTACAGACATCTCCATATGTTGTTCATTTCAGTATTTTGAACTGCTCACCTCCTCCCGACACTTGGCTTTCACTTTCAGATGTAATAAAGACTCTTGAAGTCATCTTCAAATTCAGTATTAGTCTGCTAACTTAGTAGAACTATTGAATCAGTAATGTCATCAATTACTTTTCCATTACTTATTTTTCTCTCCTCCATAAGTCATTTAACATTGCTATAGAGATCTAATTTCATTTCCATTTGCTATCTTAAATTGTATTTTGGAGCTTAATTATACTGTAATGATTCTCATTAAAATTAAAAATGCCTTGGATAAATTTTTTATTAAAGGACTACAAAGAGAGACCTTTATTTTATAGGGTCAGCCTGAGGCTATATTAAGGCCATTGTCACTACAGGTGGGTCATTGTCACTGAAGGTGTTGAATCCAGGTGGTAAACGGGACACTGGAGTAATCACTGGAACGGTGACTCTATTGAGATTGAGAGCAGCTTTGCCTGCGATGACCCTTGGGGAGCCCATGTAAAAGCTTTAGTTCTCACACACAGCCATGTCCCTTTCCTTTTACAGCTATTAGTAGAACATGGTTGAACTAGGAGGGAACTCAACCCATTCCATGGGTGACATTGTCCCCTGCAGGTTGATCGCTTGCAAAGTCCAGTTAAAATGGTCATGGCAGGTTTTTCTCCCATACTCCGCATATACTCACCAGTTAGGATTTTAACTCCTTTGAAATCCCTGCCTTTATGTATGGTCTTCACCCCGTGTGTGTGTGTGTGTGTGTGTGTGTGTGTGTGTGTGTGTGTGTGGCAACTTGAAAGAACATCAGTTGCTCCCTCTGGGAGTCAGGTCAGGGCATTTGCATACTGGAGGGCTCTGTGGCCCCTGAGCTTGAGAGCCAGCAACTCTGTGGCAGGGACCATGTATGGGCACCGCTTCCTCTACTCGCTTCCACAGGTAGAAGTCTTTCTGGCTGCTGTCCTCATGGGTCTCAGTAGGCAGAGCCGCCCTAGTGTAGAGCTGTCTGCCCCTTGCCAGCAGTCTGTAGGAGCATGACCCCCTTCCTGGAGCTTGGGATTTATTTTTCTTCTGGGAGGTGTGTTATTGGTGAAACCTGGATCTAATCTGAGGATTTGCAGATCCTGAATTTCTGAGCCCCACTGAGCTAAGTCACAGAAAGGAGCAATAACAGTGGCTTTTAGCAGTTCTCAGGAGAATTACAATGCAGGGCGTGGTGAGATGGGTGTGGGGAGGGCTAGGGAATCATGGCAGGTAGGAAAGGTCCAAGAGGGTCTGAAGGGAAAGGGAATGGATTCCCTGGCTATGGATCCTTCCTTTGGCTAGAATTTTCCCACAGCAAATGTAGGTGGTTAGGAGATTCCCAGGCCAGTTTAACATGAAACTACATTTATAGTCAACTTTAAACAAATCCATAAGACAGTTTAAACCAGGTAGAGTTCACCGTTACCCTTCAGGTCTGATAATAAGAAGTAAATCTTGGATTAGGTGCTGAAAGGCCCACCTGCCTCTCCAGGCTTGGCCCAAGTACCTCTGGTCTAGCAAATTGCTAAGTCAGCACAGCCTGGCGCCTTGTGTACCTGTGACTTCCTATATACTGGGAAACCAGTCCTCTCCCCAGGCTTTTGTTCTTTGGGAAGATCACCATTGACCAATCTTACAAGAGAAAATGTCAATTCAACAAATTTTTATGTTCCTCCTATCTGCGTTATGGTACTAGGAAAAACAGCCCCCCCCCAGAATTATGTATTTTATTATAGAATTCCTATGTCAAAAGGGTTTATATATTTAGCAAGGAAAAAAGAAAGTATAAAATCACTGTAATGCAAAGATGAGTGAGGGAAGTACCATTAAGAGGATTCAGAGTGCCAAGGAGTCTCAAAGGAAAGAGATTACATCTAGAACAGGAAGGGGCTAATGGGGAGGTGTCACTTGATATAAGCAGTGAGAGAAAGAAAGAGTTTCAACCCAAGAAGATGGAGGAGCAAGGGAAGGTGAGGGGTGATAATCCAAATACTCTCCCAGCCTTTTAAATAAATGAAAGTGCCCAGGGAGGGGCCAGAGTGACCCGAATCCTTTGAATAGGCAAAGAAAAATTTCCCAGCAGAGAGAATCTTAACAGCAGTTTACTTGATTAATAATTGTTCAAGACGTTATTAATTATTCATTTACATTTGCTATGCAAGAAAGAGTTCAATTGGAGTGGGTAAACTTTTGTCTCCAATGGAATAGACATTGACAGGATTGGAGGGAGGAGAGAATGTACCACATGATCCTGAGGGACCTCTGTTAGTTCACACGCTGACTTTCAAACATGAAGAACAGGGGTGACTGGGGAAAGAAGCAGGCTGCTTCTGACTGGTAGGTGACAGGCTTAATAAGCAGGAGAACTTACATAGGAGGCTTGTGTTGGGTGTCTCCAAGGCAAGCAGATCTCCACAATGGCCTGCCAGAATCTTTTAATGTTTATACAGAGGCCTTAACTGGGTTCAGTCACATATACCACCCGGATGGTCCCAACAGCACCTTACTCTCTCAAGGCTGTGTCCTTGGGGCAGCTTCTAGTGTGGGGGAGGCAGGAAAAAGGCACAGTCTAAGAATAGAAAAGGGGGTAAGGAGTCCCTGATTGCCCCTGTCTAGTTCGCAGGTCAATCAGTGGTCACATCTTCTCAATAACATCTGCCAGCACCCTGCCAGTTTGCCCATTCTAAATCTGTATTTATTTATTTATTTATTTATTTATTTATTTATTTATTATTTTTATTATTAAGTGAGATGCTGGGAGGCAGAGATAGATAGATTCTGGCATATGCCCTGACCAAAATCCACCTGGCGAGCCCCTGACCAGGAGATGCTCTGCCCATCTGGGTTGCTGCTCCATTGTTCAACAACTGAGCTATTTTAGCACCTGAGGGAAAGCCATGGAGCCATCCTCAGTGCCAGGGGCCAACTTTGCTCAAACAATTTGAGCCATGGCTGCCGGAGGGGAAGAGAGAGAGAGAGAAATGGGGGAATAGGAGAGGTGGGGAGAAACAGAGGGTCACTTCTCCCGTGAGCCCTTACCGGGAATTGAACCCGGAACTTCCACACAGCAGCTGGAACTCTACCACTGAGCCAACCAGCCAGGGCCCTATTCTAAAACATTCAAGGCTACTGATTCCCAGAGATACTCAGACCAAACTGAAATATTATTTAGTAAGAATATAAAAAGGTAAAGGACATTTTGTGAGCCTCTGAAAGAGGAATCCAGTTTCTTTCTTTATATTAGAGAGTCTCAACCTTAGTAATAAAGTAGAATCACTTGGGGAGATTAAAAAGCTATGGGTTGGGCCTGAAACCCAGGTATTTTTATTTTATTGAAGGGCCTTATTATTTCTGAAGAGCACCAGCCACCTCCCCACCCCAGATGACTCCAATATGCAGCCAAGGTTGAGAACCACTGCTCTAAAAGCATTTAAAGTAACTTCCAGACTGTTTATGGAAAGTAACACAGAGGTGGGAAGAGCTATTTCTAAATTTGGAAAAACAAGTGAGAAGAGGCAGAGACAGCTCTATGGAGAAGACAGAGTTCACCTCAAGACAAAGCTACCTATCCTCATTATTATTTTCTCACATTACAGCTGCTTCGACATCTTCCAATTAGGTCTATGTTTGCTCCTACCTACCTCACATTGATAAGAACGGTCTCTTTAGTCTACTGGGCACTTTTTATTCCATGGAGATAGTTTAGAGATCAGGGTAAAGCAACAACTTATCCTTTCCAGGTGCAGAAGGCAGAATAATGCCCTCCCACAGATATCCAGATCCTAATCTCGAATTTGTAACGGTGTACCTCATATGAGACTCCACAGATATGATTGAGTTAAGGATCTTGAGGAGAGGTTATCCTGTATTTTCCAAGTAGACTCAATGTAGTAATCACAAGGGTTGTTAGTTACCAGTGAAAGAGGAAAGGAGGAGAGTCAGAGTTCAAGGAGATATGATTGACAGAGCCAAAGTCAGAGCAATGGCTTGGAAGATGGAAAATGACTATGAGCCAAAAAGCTGCTAAATGTTTTACACACGTTATTTTACTTAATCCCCACAACAGTCCTCTACCATAAGTCTTTTTATGGAGAGGCAGAGGGGGTGGTGAGAGAGAGAGAGAGAAAGAGAGAAACATTGATTTGTTGTTCGACTTATTTATGCATTCACTGGTTGATTCTTTTATGTGCCCTGACCAGGGATCAACTTGAACCATTGCATATGGGGACAACCCTCCAACCAATTGAGCTACTGAGCAGGGCTTGCCTATTTTATAGAGGAAGAATGAGAGACTCTGAGGGTTAAAATATATGTTTTTTTTTAATCCAAAATATCAGAAAGTATAAGATGCACTATCATACTATGTGCCACTAGAAAAAAGGACTACAATTAAACTGTGATATATCATCAAGGCATTACCTTTTCTAATTCTAATTTTAAAATCACAAAATATATGAGATACAAATTTTCATATGAAAACCCTTACATTGCATTATAGAAAAATCAAATATTAAATTCCTTAAAATATGTTCTACTTGAAAATTTTATTTTTGTTTGGAGTCCTTAGAGCTATACTATGCAGTATAGTAGGCACTAGCCACATATGCCTAGTCCAAATGAGATGTGAGGTGATTTTAAAACACATCAGATTTCAAAGACTCATGATAAAAAAAGTAGTTAAATATCTCCTAACTAAATTTCTATATTGATTATACACTAAAGTGATTATACTTTGGATTTATTGGATTAAACAAGAGAAAATATTAAAATTAATTTTACCTGTTTCTTTTTAGCTTTTAAATGTGACTTCTAAAGAATTTTAAAATACAGCCTGGTACAGTGGATAGAACGTCAGCATGGGATGCTGAGGACCCAGGTTCAAAACCCTGAGGTCACTGGCTTGAGCACTGGTTCATCGGCTTCAGTGTGGGCTTACCAGCTTGAGCGTGGAGTTACTGGCTTGAGCATGGAATCATAGACATGACCCCATGGTTGCTGACTTGAGCTCAAAGGTCGCTGGCTTGAGCAAGGGGTCACTGGCTCTGCTGGAGTACCCCTGGTCAAAGCACATATGAGAAAGCAATCAATGAACAACTAAGATATCGCAACAAGTTGATGTTTCTCATTTCTCTTCCTGTCTGTCTGTTCCTGTCTGTCTCTCGCTTAAAAAAAAATTTTTAAACATACATCTGGCTTTTTTTTACATTGCTGTTGTACAGCACTTCTTTACAGTATGTAAATAATATGCATACTAGGTAAAACAACACAATTTTGAAATTTTTGGAGTTTTGGAACTATATTATGCCCTTTTTATTTTTTCAGAAGTTAAAAGGATAATATTCAGAAAACCTGAATTTAGGCAGGGTGAGGTGAATGTGTGTGTTGTTGAAAGTGGAAGGGTCAGGGCAAAATGCCCAGTTAAGTATTCCTTTTGAAAAATGTCACTTTTTAATATTTTATTATAATAAAATGTATATAACAAAAATTTTGCTATTTTAAGTGTTCAATTCAGTGACATTAAATATATTTAAAATTTTGTGCAACTAATTAACACTATTCACCTCCAGAACTTCTTCATCTTCCAGAACTGAGACTCTACCCACTAAGTAACTCCCCATTCTCTCCTCCTTCCAGCCCCTGGCAACCACCATTCCACTTTCTGTCCCTATGAACTGGCTACTCCAGATACTTCATAGAAGTGAAATCAAACACTATATGTTTTGCTGCTGGCTTATTTTACTTAGCATAATGCTCTCCAGGTTGATTCACTTCTTTATAAGGATTAATAATTATATATATGTATATATATATATATCATACAAAATATGCTGTGTGTATATACCATATTTTGTGTAACCATCTATTTATCCATGAATATATCACTTTTCACTTGCTATGTTACTTGTAACTGTTCTACTTTTGATAAAGGGTTTTCTTAGCTTTGATTTATCTCACATCTTTTGTAGTGTTTATTGCAAGACTTACTACATAGGGGCTCTCAAGAGATTTCTCCTAATGAAATGTACTGCTCAGAGATACTTACAAATTGGGCAATTTTTAGAAGAACTGGGGAGCACACATTCTCTGCTTCTCTGCCACCATGTCAATAAATTTTGACAAGTTAGAAGAAACTGTTAACAGTTGACTTAGCATCAAGTCATGCAGACAAGAAAGTCTTACTGAGATGCTGAATTCTCAGGCTGGAATTTAAGACTAAGGACCCAGTGTTTTTCCACTATAATACTTATCCAGTGCTTTCTGCCTATAGCCTTGAGATAAGGAGACATTCCATAAGGTTACTAGGCTGTAGTGAATCTGCACATAACAAATCAGGAACCAGGAATATCTCCAATGTTCTCTATTTACAAAGTTTAACACTTGGCCACCTGGCAAAGGAAAAATGTTTAAGAGGACAATATTCATTTTTAAAGAGCAGGCTAAAAGGATGAATTTGTAGCTCAGAGTTAAAGATCTACAAAAACTTAGATGACTTGTGGGAAAAGACCTGTAAAGCCATAGAGTGATAGGGTGAGCAATCTTACTCTCACAGACAGAAAGTGAAGGGAATTTATTAAAAGTAAAGAATTAAAGAGCTGGTGATATGTAAACGTTTTGGGTCCAAGAGTGAGTTTGGAGGTGAGAGACGAAGGGATGCAGGGGACCAGGAACTGGAATAAGACACAGGGAGATGCAGGCAAATGATACATGTTTTATTGGGTGGTGGCAGCAGCTGAATGCCGTACAGTGGCAGCAACCTGATACAGTGCACAGGAATTTTATAGTAAATCACATAAAAGTGGCATCAAGTCATGATTATAAAAGGTAGGGGTAACATTATCAGTTATATAAGGTGGGCGAGCATGCGTACCATCCCAGCCTATTTCACTTAGTCATGCGTGGCTGGTTCTGATGCAGCAGACCTGTCCACACTGACTCCATTTTATGCAAGCTGTTTACCAATCCTGGGAAGATTAGTTTCCCCACACTCCATTTCCTAAACCGTCTGCACTTGGGAGGGTATACAGGCCCAGAGTGCTGCTCCTTGAGCCCATAGGTCACATTAACAGTATAGGGATCAGCAGCCTATTACTCAGGCTTGTGGGAGAGGGTCTGTATAGTTTGCATCTAATATCTACGTTTTGTAGAGCTTGTGTTATATAAATATTTTTGATTATCTGGTATATATATAATATTCTATATCAAGGATAGCATATGTATCTCTGAGCAGTTGTCAATAGATTCAAGGTTATTTTATTTTGTAATATTAGTCTAATATGTATCTGAGTAGTTTTATCCATCATTAGAGTTAGAGCTTCCGAATTTGATTCAAAGCCCAGGCCATGTGTTCAGTTAAGGCTGTCATCTTTAATTTTATTTTAATAGTGCCCCATCTGGGGTAAAAGACAGTTAAAGGATAAAATTTACCAAGCAGTATATTTCTTTCTATGCCAATGGTGTTATATTATATTTTAATTATGTGGGATTTTCAGAAGGACTTTCAGGACATGTCCTGCCCTATAGGATTTTTCCAAAGCCTATTTCCCAGTTTAATTGGCAGGGAGATATGACCACCTGTATCCCTCATAAATCCATATGTAATCTGGGGGTATTATGTTCACTGGTTTGGTACCGGTGTGTTTTCAATCATTTTACCAGTGGCCAGACTTTGTTACAAGGGTGTTATTCGCACACAGCTGTTTGGGGATTCACACAGCCATGCAGTGTCCTATCCCCCATTGCTGCTCTATGCAATGGGGAGCTTTTGTACAAAGTTCTACTTGCTTTCCCAGAAGCCAACCCTATCCATTCCAGATTGCATATCCCAAATACAGTTGTCAATTGCAGTAGTTATGCCATAGCAGTGTTTTAATGGTGCACTGTGTTTGAGGCCACCTGTAGGATGGGTCTTGAGTAGCTAGCCAGGACCAGCTGTCCACGGTCACCAGTTGGATGTGCCACGGGAATCCACCAGCAGCACCAGCAGGCAGCTCGGTGCACACTTAGCAATGAGATACACTGTACACTTGAGCACAGGGGTGCGCCCAAGATGTGATGCTGTTGCCAAAATCATCCTGGCCGCAAAGACAATAAGGAAACAGACGCCATAATAGGCAGGTCGCACCCGTTGAGCAGGATAGAAGCTAATTTCTCATCATAAGATAAGATGATACACAAACCAGGCAGTAGGGATGTCCTGGTTTGTGTATGACACTAGTTTCTTCTTGAGGATTCTTGTTGTGGGAGCAGGGAACAGAGCTGGTGTATGGGGACAGGTCAAATAGCCACAGCGAGGGTGCCCTTTAATAAGGTACCCTTCCCATGCTGCGAGGCAGAAACGGTCAGTATCAGAGGCCAAGTGACAAGAGTGGGGGAGACATGTAAATGATACACTAGCCCCATCCCCCAGGGAGTTACTAAGGCAATTCAGGGAGCATCAGACTCAATGACTGTCCATGGCCATAACCATAGGACCTTCTCTGCCTCTTCCAGAGGGGTGGGGGGCTGACAGGAGCAGGGCACCCATAGGGTTGTTCTTTGGTTTTAATAAGTCATCCTCTGTACTTATTTTTAAGTGTAGAGTGTGGGGTTGCCTCTGAAGCACCCTGTCTATTGGGACAACCCCATACATCTAGGTTGCTCATTGTGGAGGTACACAGTGAAATCTAAGCACTGTGCCCACCCTTTTAAACTGAGGGGATTATGTCCCAATTGTATATTCATTTGTATATTCAATAATCCATTATATCATTCCATTATCCCTGTTGCTTGGGGTCTATAGGGGATGTGGAATTGTTAGGTTATATCTATCTCTTCAGGCCAGATTTGTTATCAAGCGCTGGTCAAAGTGGGTCCCTCGGTTACTAGCAATGCTCAAGGAATGCCCATACAGGCATACAGGTGTTCCAAAACCTGATAGTTGTCTCTTGTGTGGCCTTCTTGGCAGGTTACACAAACAGGAAGCCAGTAGCTTTGCCCACGGCCATCAAGGCATAAGCACGGCCTTCAACAACAGGCAGGAGTTTTATAAAATTTACATGCCAATGTTGCAAAGGCACTACGCCACCGGCTAACTGCCCACTCTTGGGCTGCAACCCAAGTATTTTGGGATGCATCACAGGCTTGGAACTATCGTGCCACTTGTAGCATGTTTGTAGGGGCCACCTCTAGTCCCCAACAGTAGGCTATGTGCAACATTGTTCTGGGACTAGCATGCCCCAAGCGCCAATGCAATCATATGGCAGAGTCTGTTGTGAGGAAGGGGAGACTACATACCTGTGCCAGGGCATTGGCTTCATCATTTCCTGGGCTTAGGAGGGGACAATGCCCACTTAAGTGATAAATAAATAGCTGTTTTGCAGACCCCAGGGCCCACAACTCCTGCCACAGAGCCTGTCCCCAGACTGGACCGTGTCCCACAGCCACTTCTGTTGTTCCCACTGTGGGAGTCACAGTATAAGACTCCGGTACACAGCCCAGCTGTCTGTACCAATATGTAGGGGCCTATTTTCCTTAGTGAAAATTATCTATACTGCCTATAGCTCACCCCACTGGCTGCTTTGTTCTGTTCCTGATTCGACCCATATTTCATCTGTGTCTAAGAAGACAGCTACTGTGGTCCAGATGCTAGGATTCTCACAGATAGCTAGATCCATCTGTATACCAGGCATTTGGTGGTAAGGGAGACACGTCCCTTCACAATAGGGACTGGGGGTGACATCAACACCCTGCACAGCATCCAGCAACTCTGCAGTTGGGACCCAACACTTGTTGAAGCCCCTGAGTCAGTACAGCTCTTTGTTCCAGTACAGCTCTAGTACTCAGTACAGCTCTTTGTTCCATATGGGCACCCCACTTAGGCAGAGGAGGGGTTTGCGCTAAGCCTGACTTGGGTGCGGACACCCATGAGCGCACCCATCACCGATGGGGTAGGCTATGTGGACTTGCATCTGTCCCTGTAAGGTAATGGATTCACAGGCCTGCAAGGTACCATAGACAGTTGCTAGTTGTTTCTCCACCAAGGAATAGCAATTTTCAGCCCCTCTCCATAACTGAGACCAGAAGCCCATCAGGCTATGCTGTTGCCTGGTTTTCTGCCATAGGCTGCACACAAACTCATCAGGAGTTACAGTAACATCTAACTGGAAAGGTTTAGTGACATCAACTACTTGCAGGGCCCGTTCCTGAGCCACTGCCCGTTTGGCAGCCTTAAAGATCTGCTCTGTCTCCGAAGTCCAATCCCTAACTG
Organism: Rhynchonycteris naso; assembly: GCA_037038555.1. Classification (NCBI taxonomy): domain Eukaryota; kingdom Metazoa; phylum Chordata; class Mammalia; order Chiroptera; family Emballonuridae; genus Rhynchonycteris; species Rhynchonycteris naso. The sequence goes on along the minus strand of CM072999.1, from coordinate 84,778,248 downwards.
TCCCCTCTTGACACAGCTGGTACAGAAGGCAAATGGTATGGGCTAGATGGGGAATGAATACATGTGAATACTCTAAAAGACCTAAAAAGGTCCATAACTGACTGTCTGTGGTAAGGGATATGCTTAGACTATATCTATCACTGCTTCAGGGATTACTTTGGTCATACCTGACCATACAACTCCCAAGAACTTGACAGATAAACCAGGTCCTTGTATTTTGCTGGTATTGACAGCTCAGCTCTGTTTCTAGAGCACCTTTCAAACTCTTTGCTGCTGTCCTAGATCTGTAAGAGAATTAGAGGTTAGCATTATATCATCACTGTAATGAAAGAGGGCCACCGTGGGTGGTTTGGCCCATGAGGCCAGATCTCTGGCCACCAAACCATCTGTGCAAATAGCCCTGCAGTAAGACAACAAAAGTCCATTGAAGCCCTTCCCTGTTGAAAGCAAATTATCCCAGCTCTCCAGGGTGACGTCAATAGAGAAGAAAGCATTGGCTAAGTCCACTACACAGTGGTAGTGTCCCAAAGTCAGAGCTAACCAGTCTTTTAAATCCAGCACACTGGAACAGCTGCATATAGTGGGGGAGTCCCCTTGTTCAGTTTCCAGTAGTCAACTGGCATGCACTAGTTCCCATCAGGCTTCTTCTCTGGTCACACTGGGAAATTAAAGGGGCTATGTGTGGACTGCACTATCCCAGCTTTCTCTAGTTGAAAGATAGTCTTCTATCTCTTCATGTTCCCCAGGAAAACAGTATTGATGCACCTTCATTATTCTCCTGGGGGTGGGGAGCACCGCAGCCTTGTGATGTGGGTGGCCTCTTAGGACTGGCTTTACAGCTCACACCTGTGAGTGGAATTCTCCTTGTGTGATGGCAATAGTAAGCCCCTTTAAAACATCCATTCCCAAAATATACTCAGCTATAGAGGCAACATACAGCATGTATGCTTGCAGTGGCAAATGCCCAATGCCCAATGTGAGTGTGGCTTATAGCATTAGAACTGTCTGGCCACCATTAACCATTAATGTGTGCTATGGGCCCCAAAGGTTTCTCTGGGTTTCCGAATAACACACTATAGTCTGCACCAGTGTCCACCAAAGCCAGGACATGCAGAATATTCTTGGGGGACCAGTAAATATGTAATTTACCATGTGGCCTCTGGTTCTCCAGTTTCCTCCCTGGCCGGGTACCTCAGCCTGACTCCTAGTTGAGGAGAAAATAATCTTTCCAAGGGGTGCTCAGAAAGCCTTGGATTCATACAAGGCATGTAGAAGTCTTTCTGGCTCCATGCTTGGTGGTCTTCTGGAACCTTTGCTCCTTTGGCAATTATCACAAGGGCCAACAGGACCTCATTAGGCTGCTGATCTATTTTGTCTTTGTCTACACCAGCTGATAATAAATCAATCTATACTTACAGCTGGAGACTTTTTGGGGGCCCCTTCCCATTAGGGGTCACCTGAGCTACCTTTACCATATGGTATGTGCCATTCTACGACCCTGTCATTTGATCTTCACATCGCCGAAGTCCACCATGGCCATTGTTACCTCATGTATGCATCAATCCACATGTGGTATGAGAATGGCGGCCAGAGACCCAAATGTCACAGGTGGCACAGAAGCCAGGATCAACTCCTTCATTTGGGTGGTAAAGTACTCATCATCCAGCCTCTGGATGTTCAAATTAAACGTTGCCTGGCTCATACCAATCTCCCAGATTATCTGAACCAAGTCAACAAGGTGGTCCATTTAGTTATTCCCTCGGGGAGCAGCTAGACACAGTATGGCAGTGGCAGCCTGACACAGTGAGTATGAATTTTATAGTAAATCACCCAAAAGTGGTACCAAGCTGTTGGAGGAATGCCAAAGCACCTAGTGACTTTCTATTCCCATCCTGCGAAAGTGAAAGTCAAGACCAAGGATACGTGACTGAAAGCAGTCACGGCCAGAGAAGGCCCAAGTATGTGGGTGTTGGGCCCAACTGGAGCTTTCTGCAGGTCAGAAATCAGAGAGCAGATGGTGTGGTGTTATGTCACAGAACGGGAAGAGAAATCTAATCAATTTTGCAAAACTAAATAATAAAATTGCACACTTTATTCTGATTTTTAGTTTCTTATGCAAGATGACATCTTTCTGCTTAATAAATCGGATAGCTTATCTCTCTAAGGCACCTCAGTACTGGAGAGATTGGGATCCTCCACTTGCAATATTGTTGCTGCCTCATTCCTTTGTGGCTCCTCTTCATGAAACCCTGAACAATAACAACACCGAGCCATGATTACAAAAGGCGGGGGTAACATTATCAGTTATATAAGGTGGGCGAGCATGCATACCATCCCAGCCTGTTTCCATAGTCATGCATGGCCAGATCTGACATAACAGACCTGTCCACACTGACTCCGTCATGTGCAGGCTATTTACCAATTCTGGGGAGACCAACTTCCCCATAAAAGGAGTATTTGTTTTTTGAAGTCCCCAAAGATACCTTATGACCTAAAATGAATAAATAGAAAAACCTTGGCTATAAAAGTGTTTAAGAGTGTTATATAAGAGAATCCTAGGGTCCATCTCTCCTGCACAGTGAGTAAGACTACAAATGTTCTTTCAGTAAATATTTAATGAACACCAACTAGGTATAAGTACTGCTCTAGTCACTGAGGAAACAGTAGTAAACAAGGTAGACGGAGTGCCTAATCTCTTGATTCTTAAAATAAAACAAGACAATGAGTACAAAATAATTGAAACAAAAAGCTATTAACAAAATAATAAATAACAAACAAATTTAAAAACAGACATGAAAGGTGATATGCAGGTGTCATAAAATAGTAACTGGGAGAAGGGTCAGTTGATACAATTAGATGAAGTACATGAGGAAGATTGCTATGCTGAGGTGACATTTCAATTGAGAACTAAAAAATGAGAATAAGCGGGGTAAGCGGGAGCCCAGGAAAAAGCCTTCTAAAAAGAGAGAGGACAAGAGAAAGGGCTTCAGGGCAGGAAATGACTGGCTTTCCTCAGAGATTGGGGCTGGGATGAAAAAAGAGGAAAGGGGGACGTAAGGGGGGAGGGGAGAAGAGATGTTTCTTGTCAACAGCAAGAGTGCACTCAGCAGACAGAGGTGCTGGTAAAAAGAATAAATAGGGCCTGACCTATGGTGGCACAGTGGATAAAGCCGCCGACCTGGGAACACTGAGGTCGCCAGTTCAAAACCCTGCACTGGTCTGGTCAAGGCACATATGGGAGTTGATGCTTCCAGCTCCTCCCCCCTTTCTCTCTTTCTCTCTCTCTCTCTCTCTCTCTCTCCCTCTCTCTCTCTCACTCTGTGTCTCCTCTCTAAAATGAATAAAATAAAACATTAAAAAAAAAAGAATAAATAGGGACGGCAATATGGCGATGGAGTAGGCGGACGTATCAACTTCCAACTCCCAGAACCAAAGTGGATTATAACTTAAATTTAAGAACCATCATCTGGATAAACCAACTTTGAACTAAACTAAGTGGACAATTCAACCAAGGAACACAGAAGAAGCCACATTGAGACTGGTAGGAAAAGCAAAAATTCGGAGAGGGCTTCCCAGCGCCCAGGAGCGAACGGCAGCCAGGAGAGACTCACGTGGCGGGAGGAGAGTTTGGCAGAGATGGAGGGACCTGGGTCCCAGGAACAAAGCCCCAGCCTGCAGCCCCAGAGCCTAGAAGAGGCGTTTGGACAGTACTGAGCTGTGAAACAAGTGAGGATACTGTTTGTGAGAAAGAGACAGTTTTCTCAGACCCAGGATTCTTCTTAAAGGGACAGTGCAGAAAACCTCTCTTACAATTACTCACCCGGGGCTCCGGGGAACGGGGACAGAGAAGAGGACCAGAGCAGCGGGAAGAGAGTGTGACCTGGAAGGCACAGGGAGAAACACTCTGAGGGACAGCCACCCTAACCCCTAGGCTGAGTCACTTCCCAAATCAAAAACGAATATTTCCCCTGGAACTAGCAATACCGGCAAAGGGAGACAGGACACCAACCAAACAAGCTCTCCTGCGGCACTTAGAGCAGAGCTGCTTAGATGGAGGGAGCTTCCAAGACTACAGTATGGAGTGTTAGGGTCTGAGCTACAGTGCCCCTACCCACACTGCTGAGGACTGGCTGGAGGAATGGTGGCGGCAGGATGCTGAAACACGGTTCTGTTGGCGGGGGCAGAGGCCCAGCTGGTGCGAGCTCGGTCTAAACAGCAGGGGTAGAGGGGATGCGCGAAAGTTGTCCAGCAGCTGCGGGCCTGCCTGCAGCCCCACCTACGGGAGAAAAGCGGGAGGCCAGGAAAGGGCAGAGATCTGCTCTGCAACCCTGCGCAAGTGGGCCCTGACCACAGGGGCGGGGCTAAAGCCAGGGACAGGTGGAGGCTCACAGCTGAGCGCACACCAGCAGCCCTGCCCGGCCTGAGAAACCGTGGTTTGCCATACTGCCTACATGAGTTGGCTCTGACAGCGGGGGCGGGACTAAAGTCCGGGACAGGTGGAGACTCGCAGCTGAGAGCAAGCCAGCACCCCCACACACACGGAGAAACCGTGGTTTGCCATCCTGCGTGAGCCAGCCCTGACTGCAGGGGTGGGGCTAAAGCCCAGGACAGGCGGAGGCTCACAGTTGAGTGCACGCCAGTGCCCGTCAGACCTGAGAAACTGTGGCGAGCAGGCTCTGACTGCAGGGGCTGGGTGGAAGCCTGGGAACAGGCGGGGTCCGCAGCTGAGCAAAGGTGCTCACCACTACCCTTGGTGCTGAGGCTTATGGCTTGAGTGCAGTGCGCAACCCCACCTGTGAGGGCAAGGGGAAGGCCTAGACAGGCAGAGGCTTGTAGAGCTGGGCACCAGAACACAGCCCCTCCCATGGAGGAGAGGCGGAAATCAGAGCAATAGCTGCAGTGGGCCGGCACTGGCAACACCCATACCCAACCGTCCTAGGCAGCGGCAGAGGGGGTGATAGGCCTGCAGACACACCACACCTAGGGAACACAAAGACAACACCCATTGGAATCCAGTGGCCACACTCTTCTTATACACAGACAAAATGGGCAGGCAGGAAATGCAACCCAAATAAATCAAGAGAAATCCCCAGAGAAGGACCTGAATGAACCAGATATAACCAAATTACCAGATGCAGAGTTTAAAATAATGATAGTTAGGATGTTCAAAGAGATTAGAGCAACAATGTCATTATGAACACCTAAACAAAGAGATAACAAGTATAAAAAAGGAAATTGAAATAATAAAAAAAGAATCAGACAGAAATGACAACTACAGTATCAGAACTGAAGACCACAATGGAATGAATTAAAGGGATAGATGAAGCTGAGGATTGAATCAGTGAGTTAGAGGACAAAATAAACAAAGGCACAGAAGCAGAGCAGAAAAAAGAAAAGACACTCAAAAATCTGAGGAAACTCTAAGGGAGCTCTGTGACAACATGAATAGAAATAACATTTGCATCATAGGGGTCCATGAAGAAGAGAAGAAAGAACAAGAAATAGAAACTTTGTTCAATCAAATCATATCAGAAAACTTCCCTAAATTAAGGCTGGGAAATGTTTCACACATTCAAGAAGCATAGAGAACTCCATTAAAGAGAAACCTCTAAAAATCGACACCAAGATACATCATACTTAAAATATCAAAACTAAGGGATAATGAGAAAAATTTAAAAGCTGCTAGAGAAAAAAGGATATTACCTACAAAGGAGCCCCCATAAGGATGACATCCGACTTCTCAACAGAAACACTTGAGGCCAGAAGGGAATGGCAAGATATATTCAAAGTAATGCAGAACAAGAACCAAGACTACTCTATCCAGCAAGGCTAACGTTTAAAATTGAAGGAGAAATAAAGAGCTTCCCAGACAAAGAAAACCTCAGGGAATTCATTAAAACCAAGCCAATTCTGCAAGAGATGCTAAGGGGCCTGTTTTGAATAGTTCAAAGGGGGAAAAGAATATAGCAAAAGAAGAATACACCTTTAAAGAATAAAATGGCAATTAACAACTACATATCAATAATAACTTTAGATGTAAATGGATTAAATGATCCAATCAAAAGACATACAGTAGTTGTGTGGATAAGAAAACAGGACCCATACATATGCTGTCTACAAGAGACACACCTTAAAACAAAAGATGTACATAGACTGAAGGTAAAAGGATGGAAAAAAATATTTCATGCAAATGGAAATGAAAAAAAAGCCGGGGTAGCAATACTTATATCTGACAAAATAGACTTTAAAACAAAGGCTGTAGTAAGAGATAAAGAAGGACACTACATAAGGATAAAGGGAACAATTCAACAGGAAGATATAACTATTATAAATATCTATGCAACAAACATAGGAGCCCCGACATACATAAAGCAGATTTTGATGGATATAAAGGGCGAGATTAACAGCAATACTATCATAGTAGGGGATTTCAATACCCCACTAACATCACTGTATAGATCCTCAAGAAAGAAAATTAATAAAGAAACAACAGACTTAAAGGATACACTAGATCAACTTGATTTAATAGATATCTTCAGAACTTTTCACCCTAAAGCAGTAGAATATACATAATTCTCAAGCGCTCATGGTACATTCTCTAGGAGAGACCACATGTTAGGACACAAAAATGGTCTCAACAAATTTAAGAAGATTGAAATTATATCAAGGATTTTCTCTGATCACAATGCCATGAAACTAGAAATTAACCACAAAAGAAAAACTGAAAAATACACAAACACTTGGAAACTAAATAGCATGTTATTAAATAATGAATGGATTAACAATGAGACCAAAGAAGCAATAAAAAAGTTTCTAGAAACAAATGATAGTGAGCATACATCAACTCAAAATTTATGGGACACAGCAAAAGCAGTACTGAGAGGGAAGTTCATTGCACTACAGGCATACCATGTGAGCTAGTAAAAGCTCAAATAAGCAACCTGACCTTGCATCTAAAAGAACTAGAAAAACAACAGCAAATAAAGCCCAGGACCAGTAGTAGGAAGGAAATAATAAAGATCAGAGCAGAAATAAATGACATGGAGGCTAAGAAAACAATGCAGAGGATCAATGACACCAGAAGCTGGTTCTTTGAAAAGGTAAACAAGATTGATGAACCTTTAACTAGTCTCACCAAGAAAAGAAGAGAGAGGACTCAAATAAATAAAATTAGAAATGAGAGTGGAGAAATAACAACTGACACAACAGAAATACAAAGTACTGTAACAAAATACTATGAAGAACTCTTTGCCAAAAAATTAGACAACCTAGGTGAAATGGATAAATTTCTTGAATAATATTATCTTCCAAAAATCAATCTGGAAGAATCAGAACACCTAAACAGACCAATTACAACAAATGAGATCGAAACAGTTATCAAAAAATCCCCCCCAAAAAAGCCCTGGGCCAGATGGCTTTACAAGTGAATTCTACCAAATATTCAAAGAAGAACTAACTCCTATTCTCCTCAAGCTATTTCAAAAAAATTCAAGAGGAAGGAAGACTTCCAAACTCCTTTTATGAGGTGAGCATAATTTAGATCCCGAAACCAGGCAAAGACAACACAAAGAAAGAAAATTATAGGGCAATATCCCTGATGAATTTAGATGCTCAAATTTTTAACAAAATATTAGTCAACTGGATCCAGCAATATTTGAAAAAAATCATACACCATGATCAAGTGGGATTTATTCTGGAGAGGCAAGGCTGGTTCAATATACGCAAATCAATCAATGTTATTCACCACATAAACAAAAGTAATGAGAAAAATCACATGATAATTTTAATAGATGCAGAAAAGGCATTTGATAAAATCCAGCACCGATTCATGCTCAAAACTCTCAGTAAAGTAGGAATACAGGGAACATTCCTTAACATGATAAAGTCCATCTATGACAAACCTACAGCAAACATCAAACTAAATGGAAAAAAATTAAAAGCAATCCCCTTTAAGATCAGGAACCAGGCAGAGGCGCCCCATTTCACCACTCTTTTTTTTTAACTTTTTTTTAATTTTATTCATTTTAGAGAGGAGACACAGAGTGAGAAAGAGAGAAAGAGAGAAAGGGGGGCGGAGCTGGAAGCATCAACTCCCATATGTGCCTTGACCAGACCAGTGCAGGGATTTTGAACTGCCGACCTCAGTGTTCCCAGGTCGACGCTTTATCCACTGCACCACCACAGGTCAGGCTCACCACTTTTATTCAACATCATTCTGGAAGTCCTAGTTACAGCAATCAGACAAGAAGAAGAAATAAAAGGCATCCAAGTTGGAAAAGAAGAAGTAAAACTGTCATTATTTGCAGATGATATGATATTGTATATAGAATACCCTAAAGTCTCAGTCAAAAAACTACTGGACCTTATAAATGAATTCAGCAAGGTGGCAGGATATAAAATTAATACTCAGAAATCAGAGGCATTTCTATATGCCAACAATGAACTGTCAGTAAAAGAAATTAAGGAAACAATCCCCTTCACTATTGCAACCAAAAAAATAAAGTACCTAGGAGTAAATTTAACCAAGGAGGTTAAGGACTTATACTCGAAAAATTATAAAACATTGATAAAAGAAATCAAGGAAGATACAAACAAGTGGAAGCATATATTGTGCTCATGGTTAAGAAGAATAAACATCATTAAAATGTCTATATTACCCAAAGCAATTTATAAATTCAATGCAATACCAATTAAAATACCAATGACATACTTCAAAGTTATAGAACACATATTCCAAAGATTTATGTGGAACCAAAAAAGAACACGATAGCCTCAGCAATCTTAAAAAGAAAAAATAAAGCAGGACGTATCACTCTTCCGGATATCAAGGTATACTACAATGCCATTGTACTCAAGACAGCCTGGTACTGCCATAAGAACAGGCACATAGATCAAAGGAACAGAACAGAGAACCCAGAAATAAACCCACACCTTTATGGACAACTGATATTTGACAAAGGAGGAAAGAACATACAATGGAGTAAATACAGCCTCTTTAACAAATGGTATTGGGAAAATTAGACATCTACCTGCAAACAAATGAAACTAGACCAGCAACTTACACCATTCACAAAAAAAATACTCAAAATGGATAAAAGACTTAAATGCAAGTCGTGAAACCATAAGCATCTTAGAAGAAAACATAGGCAGCAAGCTCTCCGACATCTGTTGCAGCAATATATTTGCCCATTTATCTCCACAGGCAAATGAAATAAAAGGCAAGATAAACAAATGGGACTATATCAAACTAAAAAGTTTTTGCACAGGTAAAGACAGTAAAAACAGAATAAAAAGACAAACCACACAATGGGAGAACATATTCTACAACACGTCTGATAAGGGGTTAATAACCAAAATTTATAAAGAACTTATAAAACTCAACACTAGGAAGACAAACAATCCAATCAAAATATGGGCAAAAGAAATGAATAGAAATTTCTCCAAAGAGGACATACAGATGGCCAATAGGCATATGAAAAAATGCTCAACATCACTAATCATTAGAGAAATGCAAATTAAAACTACAATGGGATATCACCTCACACCAGTCAGAATGGCACTCATCAGCAAAACAACACAGAATAAGTGCTGGCGAGGATGTGGAGAAAAGGGAACCCTCCTGCACCACTGGTGGGAATGCAGACTGGTGCAGCACTGTGAAAAACAGTATGGAGATTCCTCAAAAAATTAAAAATCGAACTGCCTTTTGACCCCACTATCCCAGTTTTAGGAATATACCCTAAGAACACCATAGCATTGTTTGAAAAGAAGAAATGCGCCCCCATGTTCGTGGCAGCATTGTTCACAATAGCGAAGATCTGGAAATAGTCCAAGTGTCTTTCAGAGGACGAGTGGCTTAAAAAACTTGGTACATATATACTGTGGAATACTACTCAGCCATAAGAAATGATGACATCGGATCATTTACAACAAAATGAATGGACCTTGATAAAATTATACGGAGTGAAATAAGTAAAACAGAAAAAATAACAGAGAACAGCATGATTTCATACATAGGTGGGACATAAAAGCGAGACTATGATACATGGACAAGAGTGTGGTGGTTACGGGGTGGCGGGAGGGAGAGTGGGGAGGGGAGGGGCACAAAGAAAACCAGATAGAGGGGGCCAGAGGACAATTTGACTTTGGGTGATGTGTATGCAACATAATTGAATGATAAGATAACCTTGAGATGTTATCTTTGAACATATGTATCCTGATTTATTAATGTCACCTCATTAAAATTAATAAAAAGTTTAAAAAAAGAATAAATAGCTCTGGGGTCCCAGAAAAAGAAAGAGAATTATGATTATAATGTGTCCTTGAGATACTTTCTCGCAGACAACATGATATGACACAGCTGTTTTATTAGGTTAATCTACAGCCCAGTTCCAGCTGGCATGCTGATCATGGACACAGCTGGCCTAGAGGGCTGGCTAGCATCTAATCAGAAAGGCTATGCATACCCAATGGCAACAACCACAAGCCCTTTTCTTACCTAGCATGCAATCAACACCAGAAGTTTGGGTAATAAAATGAATTACAAAAATGAGTTTTATCGCCTTGGCCAGGTAACTCAGCTCAGTTGGTTAGAGCATCCGTGATATGCCAAGATTGCAGGTTTGATCCCCAGTCAGGGCGCATACAAGAATCAACCAATGAATTCACAAATAAGTAGAACAACAAATCAGTGTTTTCTCCTCTCTTTACCTTCCTCTTTCTCTAAATCAATCAATCAACATTTTTTAAAAATTGAGTTTTGTCTATTAAATAAATGGCTAGTTAACAAGTTTGAATGGTAGGAATTTGGCTCTTACTGGTTAAAATAAAGGTATGTAATTTGGGGGGCTAGCCACAATATTTTAAGCTCACTTATGCATAAACAGAGAGTATAAGAATCCAGTGAGAGTATAAATAGTCCGTACCTTCTGTATGGAACCCAAGGCTTGATTCCAGATTAGTCCTGTGTCCAGCCACTGAGGATTGCTCTTTCCTGCTGCTGACCAGAAGGGTAATAATATCTTGCCTATGGAATATTGTCACTCAAGACGTGGTCTAAGTGCCTGAAAAAAAGAACAGAACAAGAACATCTAATTTACAAAACAGGTTGTATTAATTTGCTTGCAAATAAATGGTTGTTTAGTAAATGTTTGTTGAAATTTCGGGGAGAGGTATCGCAAGTCCTCCTCAAGGCACCATTTCTCTGACGCCACTCTAGTAAGTGTTTGTGAGCTGGAATTTGGTCTGAAATTTACTTTCTTTAAAATCTGGTAGCAACGTTGAGGATAAATGCTAACCCTGGGGTACCTCGAACTTTTTAGTGACTATGATTTTTTGTGTGTGTTAAAAAGAATTTAAGGATGTTTACATGACCAAATTGATTTATATCCGTTTGCAACACATTCCTAAGTGACAAAAACTGGCAGCAGCCATTTAACAGAGAGCAATTAGAGGACAGTAAATTTCTCTAAATACAGATGAGGATTCTAGTTTTTATTCCCAATTAGAGTTTATATTCAATATTATTTTGTATTCGTTTCAGGTGTGCTGCATAGTGGTTAGACAAGCACATACTTTACAAAGTGTTCCTCCCCAATATTTACTGTACAGATGCTATAGAAATGTTTACCTGAAACCTATGTACTCTGATTGATCAATGTCACCCTGTTAAATCTAATTTTCTAAATAAAATTTTAAAAGAAATAAATCATTTTGGAAATTGAAGGGATGTTTTTGCCTGTGTTAATGGAAAAAATTTAAAACTATTTATTTCATCTGTAATTTTAGGTCCTGTGCCATTTCATTTACACAATGCTAGCTTTTCTTTTCGTGTTTCCAGAGACAAGACTTTAGGTTGTTTATTAAAGATTTGAAAACATTTTGCTCAGGCCTTCTCTTGCAGTGTGCTGTTTTGGGTTGTGGTCAAGGCCCTCCATCTGGCCTCCAGTCAACTCTGACTCTTTCCTACCTGCTCTCTCTGGCTCTGAGGGTTGACGTGAATGGGCGGTACAAACAGGGCTCCCCTGCTTTCAGTTGGGTCTGGTCAATGTGGAGCACCGGCAGCAGACAAGAGGGAGAGGGAAGAGTGACTGCAGGGTATTAATGCTCATGGCTACTCCCTGCAAGGTTACCTCCCCCTGGCTGTGTCCCTCAACCAGGATAGAAGAACTCATCCCTGCTTCTGCCAGGTTCTGGTAACTTTTGTCCCTGTGGCTTAGATGTGGGTGAAGGGAGAGATCCCCTAGATGGGGCAGTTGGGGATCTTAGTTGAATTTTATCAGAACACTTCTGTGGTGCAGTCGGGCAGGGGGGAGCCTGGAGGAGGAGTGGAGGTGAGGAGAAATAACCTTGGCTGTGAAAATGAGAAAAAGAGGGGAAGATATCCTTGGGGAGTTGTCCTGAGGAAAGGTATTTGTTTTTAGGCTAGAGACTAGAGAATGTCTAAAGTCTGAGGTTCATGTGAGCATAATTTGACTAGTGATAGAAAAGCAGAGACCATATCGAAAGCCCGGTGGGGGTGGGGAGATTTGACTTGATCAGTTCGGGCTTTTAAGGAAGGAAATTGTGGCAGGCATGTTCACATTATTTTGTGTAGGGAAGTTGATGAAGTTGTTTTCTGGAAATTTCTATTCTTTCTGTGAAATAGGGCTCTGGAGTGAAGGGGTTAGAAGAGGAGCTGTGAGGAATGAGTAGAGTTTTAACATTTGAGAAGGATGGGGGAGTTACAAAGACAAGCAAAGAAGAGTCATAGAGGGCGCTGGTGGCTCAGCTGAGGTTGACGTTTAGAATCTCAGTGACTACAGATAAAAGGACTGCTCTCAACAGCACAGGAGGAGAGAAGTTTAACTGGGACTGGTCCAGCTTTGTAGTTGTTACCTGTTGGCTGCAGGGAAAGTATACGGAGTTGAGGATGCTGACAAGAGAACTGTCAATGGGGTCCAGACTTAGTAATGAAAGAGAGTGTGACCCCTACAGTGTTGATAACTTCAGAAAAGTGGGGATAAAAGTTTCATGGGGGCTTTGTGAAAATTAAATATAACCAACACACAAAACTTATTTTAGGAAGTGTGCAGGCAGGACCTGTAATTTTACCCTACTTCCAAGTTAGCCCAGTATAGGATGCTGATAGGAGATATGAGACTCCTGAGACAGAAACAAAGAAGTTCATTACAGCAAAAGCAGTAGTCAGAGCTTCGTGCTCTTTGCATTGGTTCTCTATGTCCCCCAAGTCCCATGAGGACAACACAAGGCCTGTGATAAATATTTGTATACACAGTGGGTTGACTCACAAAAAAGAGATACTAAATTTGGGGATTTACCACTTCCTAGTAAGCAGAAACAAGCTTGCTTTTTGTCTGGAGGAGGCATTACCTCATCATTCAAGGTTACTGGCTGCAAACACAACTCTGAGAAATGGTCTGGCTAAAGAGTAGTCAGAGACTTGCATTCTCGGCACATCCAGCAGAAGCATGCAGGGATTCTCAGAGCCCGTGGCATAGTGCCTCTTCCAATAAGTATAGTGGCTGGCAGATAGTAGGTTTTCTTTTTTGTTTGTTCTTAACTTTATTAATTTTAGAGAGGCAAGAAGAGAAAGAGAGAGAGTGATTTGTTGTTTCATTCATTTAGACATTCATTTGTTGATTCTTGTATGTACCCTGACTAGGGATCAAATCCATGACCTTGGCATATTGGACAATGCTCTAACCAACTGAGTTACCTGGCCAGGGCCCAATAGTAGGTTTTCAACAAATACTAGCCATTCTTAATGATTGTGTTGTTATTCATGATTATAATGAATTCTAGTTAAAATTCAGGATAAATGGATGAGTCAAAGATCCACAGTCAAGGCATATATATTTTACTAGCAATAAGAGGCTTGATATTAAGTCTAGCTAAATAAAAACTGTAGAGTGTTTGACATATTTATAGATAAAATGTAAAGACAATATAATCAAGAAGTGTCTGAATACATTTGCTATGGACATTTCTAATACTGCATAGTATGAAATATAAAAGTAGAGCACATGATGAAATGGCTAAAGCAAACCATGATGTAATCACACTTCTGTAAACATAATCAGTAAACTGTGAGGTGCAGAGAAGGAACTACAACTGTGGCTGAGAAGGTCAACCTTCATCTTCTACTATTTACCTAAAAATTCAAATGGGAACATACAAAACTGGAAAAAGAATTTCAGAATGGTTCTAAAGTCAAAGGAATGGATTACATAACTTCTCCAGACAACTAAAATAAGATGTTTTTTCATTTTACTTTCACTTATATGGAATCTAATGAACAAAATAAACTAATAAAGTAGAAACAGACTCATAGATAGAGAGAACAGACTGACAGCTGTCTGAAGGGGAGGAGAATGGGGGCTGGTAAAAATGGTGAAGGGGTTAAACAAAAGACAAAAACAAAAAAATTCAGAGACATAAACAAAAGTACAGGTGTCCTTGGGTAACAACAGTTTCGACATACAACATTTCAAGTTTCTGACACTCCCATAAAAACTAAAAAGTTGAGATGTGAGTGTTTTGGCTTATGTCGTTAGTGTCACACTTAGAGACTACATTATACTTCCAGACTAGCCTGGAGCAATTCGTTAAGAAGGCAGAGCGGTCTGCAGCAGATCCTGTACCCTCTAAATCAGCTGCGACAAGAGATGGAGTACAGGCAGAATCTCCAGCGTCTCCTTCATGTTCGTTAGGCAATCCTGATTCACCTGACCCAGTATCTCCAGCACCTTCTGCAGGTTCTCCTGCCTCTCCAGCTTCCTCCCCCCTGATAAGTCACTGTCTCCCACCTTGCAATGCCCCTTTCAGTGTGCAAGTCAACCACAGAAATAAAGGGAAGGAACTTTTTTACACTCATTCTTTGTCATTTTTTCTGTTACTACAGTACAGTGTACAGTACAGTATGTTTGTGTCCTTTTCCTTTTTCTGTGGCTTTAGTTATGTTTTTATATTCCAGATTGTGATTTTACAACAGTGTTACGATAGGTACATGACTTAGTTTAGGATGTGTTTTGACTTACACCAAAATTCGGGTTACATCACCGTCGTAGAAATAGAACTGTGTCATAGCCCTGGGACCCCCTGTGTGGTGATTACCAGCGAGAGAGGGGAGTGGGGGCAAGTAGAAGAGGGTAAAGGAGGATAAATGGTGGTGACTTGACTTGTGGTGAACAGACAGTAATGTGGATATTTTTTCAGGCTCTCTGGATAAGAACACTGGTCTGGAGGGTACTGCGGAATGCTTTTGTTAATACCAATGAGTTTAGTTCTTTCCAACCTTACCCCAATCCCAAATAAATATTCAGTGTCTAAGTCCTAGTGCAATCCATGATTACTGATCTGAAGTTATTCAGGGTTTTTCTTTTTCATTATAATCGAAAAACTATTTTTTTTAAAAAACAACTAAGCACAAAAATGAGACAGAATTGAGCTTAGCTCCACCCAAATGAGTCAAATTATGGCATAACTGTCCTCTTAGGTTTATCATTCTGGCTAATAGGTTTTTTGCCCAACCGACTTTATTTCATATTAGCCAGTTGGGACTACCTTCCAAGTCTGGTTTGTGAAGGATTTGGGGCAGTTCACTTAAATTTCAACTGGATTTTCTAGTCCAGGTGGGGCATTGATTGCTGGCATGGTTCTACCCTAGGCCATAGGGCCGAGGGTGCAATTGTACCGGGTTTATCTCCTAGCAGATCCCAGGTTCCTGAGAGCTTAGAGATCAAATAGAGCAATTCCCCTTATACATTATTGTGAAGATAAAGAGAAAGGAAAATGGAGTGAGCTGATTACATCAAACTGAAAACTGTGTCTAGTGGTGAAAGTTCGATGGTGGGACCTCTCTCTTTTCCCTTTCTCACTCTCTTTCTCTCTCCATGTAATAGTACAGCTGACATACAATATTATATTAGTTTCAGGTATACAGCATCATGACTAGACATTTATATAAGTTACAAAGTGATCACCCCAATAAACCTAGTATCCATCTGACAATGGTGGGATCATTTAATCTTCCACATACATAATATTAAAAACATTATTTTTAAGAAGTTTGAATTTACTACATATTAATTTATGTAAATGACATGTGAAGCTTTTAAAAGTTTATAAACCTCCCCAGCCATTTCTTCCAAGGACTCAGATTGCAAGGACTCTTAAAATTAGCTTAATCTCTTATATTTAAAAAAAAATTTAAAAAGCCAATTAGCTTATTGAGGGAAATTATTGAAAAAAAAACAAAAGAAGGAGCTTCAGTCCCCTTCTATCCTATTTTTTTAATGTAAATATATTTCCTACAGTCAGGATAAAGTGTCTTGTCTCTATTCTGTCAGTAGTTTAACCAGAATGAACTAACTGCAGAATACTGACCTAAACCAATAAGATGCAAGTCTTTAAAAATAAAACTTGAAAAGCAATGCTAAGGATGAACACTATCTTCGTATCAGTTAATCTTCTCTCCTTCTCTCGTATTCTAGAATTGTTTAAGAAATGGGGATTCAAGTCATGTGCCCTTTGGCAAGGAGCCAGTGAGTCCCTGTTCCAGTATCTGGGTCTAGATGGGTATCCTGGGGAAAATAATACAGCCAGTGGGTAGCAGAGACATCTGGTCACCTTAGTCCTACCTTCACTCCAGGTGTGAACTTGCTTTAAAAAAAATATTTTGAGACATAGTAGAAAGAACTGCATTTTTGTTAATGATCACATTTAGTGAAACAGCTGGCCTGTCAAGATCGCAGGAATAAACAGACTTCCTGTACCAGTTAGCTAAGCCACCTGGTGGCTCAGAGGTGACAGCGCCCTATACCAAATGTGCATGGAAGGAAAGATCAGGTCCCCATTAGGTGTGCCTTGCTCTTGCTCCTGTTTTCCCTTTTCCACAGGGAATCATAGATTCCAGATCAGTAGTTAGTATTGTCTTCTTCCTCACATGACTCTGGTATCCAGGCATTAGATGCTCTGTGTTAAATGACACTCAGCTGAACAACTTGTCCTAAAGAAGATCTGTTGTGAAATCCATCCCAAAATCCAATAAATAGGAGTGAAACCTGTTGGTGAGTGAATCGGGTTACTTGAGGTAAAGTTGAGTTACTAAAGCTGTGAGCACAACCAAGAAAACAGGAACCTGGGAGGACTTTAATGTACATTCTGCTCCCTAACAGCACGATGAACATTGAAGAGGAAAGCCCAAAGGTTCTTGGTCCATTAGCATATTAGCCCTTTTGTGGGGGTAGCTGTGATGTGGTAGACAGAACCCAGTTTCAGTTCTGTGGCTTTACCTCAAATTTTCTCTCTGAGCTATACAGAGTTGGTATAAAATTAAATCATATAATCAATGTTAGCACTCACAATTTGGTCCCACAGAACATGTGAAAATAGCTAAAGCAATTTTTGGTTTTCACAACTGGGTGGTGGGTGGGACTCCTGTTATCTAGTGGGTATAGGCCAGGGATGCTCCTTAATGTCCCACAATGCACATGGCAGCCCTCCACCCCAAACCAAGACTTATCTGGCCTCAGATATCAATAGTGTGAAGCTGAGAAATCCTGTATGGGTTCACCTTCTTGGTTCTGCTTTATTTGGGACATCTGAGAAATGAGACCTTTGCTAAGATTGGGTTTCCTGAGTAGGTAGATGATTTAGAGAAAGGTGGGTAAAGGAATTTGGGGAGTGCAGATTCAGGTGTAAAGCTGAGTCACTTGTAGTTAGTTATATATGGATTTGATTGTCAGTGTTCACTGGCCCTGGCTTCCAAGTTGGTAGATGAATAGCATGGGAGGGCATAACTGCAGAATATACAGAAATAGTTGGTACTTATTTCAAAGGGTCTAAGTGTCTGGGTTGTATGTAACCACACACTTTAGATGGGGTAATATACTGGTGTTGTATGAATATGTTGGATTTACAAAGGACTCTTCTTGCTTATTTAAGTAAAGAAGAGTCACTTCTTAAAAGCTATGCTTAACTTTAAGGTATGAGTTCTTATTTTGGTTCTGTCACTGAAAGAACTTTGGAAAAGCCATTGTCTGATTCCAAACTCTCACTTTTATTGATGTGCCTAACTGCAATGAGGCTGGAAGCGATTAGATGGAATTATTCAGAAGACTGTCAGTGACAGAATTGCTGAGCTTAATATACAAGGAAAGCAAAAATGGAGAGATGGTGAATATCAATGGCAGAGTGAGGAGCACCTGCAGACCTAGAGAACTGTTGATACAAGAAAGCTATGTGTAAATGTGCCACAAACCAATGACAGTTCCCTTTTGCCTATGAGAAGCCTCTCAACTGCTTTATAGAATCTGTATATTTCCACTTATTCCCTCCATCTGGGTACCTCTACTTTACCTTCTGCTGTTGATTCTTGGCTACTTTCTACCTACCTGCCCGTGACCTTTAATTGATGCTTCCACTAGACCTCTACTTGGCTCTGATGCTTGCTTTCCACTGGACAGGCTCTCATTCTGTGCCTTGTCACTCCCCTCCCCACATACTTACAACCACCAAGTCCAGGCTCTGAGAAACTCTAACGGTACTGCTGCCTGAGCACACCATTGGCTGGAAGGGATGTATACAAGATCAAATTCAGAGTGACCAATACTGGAGAAAGGGATTAGGGAAAGTTTTGAAAGGCAGAATCTCAGGATTGTTAAAATTAAGGAAACCCATACAAGCAGTAAAAAGCTATATTTCCAATATTATAAAATCTTAAGGACCATTTTTTGCTTTGTAACTTACATGAACAATAACTCAATAATGTTGATAGCAAATCTTGCTTGAATGTAGGGATTGAGTCATATTTTCTCTTAGCCCCAGAGACTAGCACATTGCATGAAACATTGTAGGTTCACAGTACATGCTGTTGAGTAAAATCTATTTCTATCCTGTTTGTGTTCACTCAGAATTATGGAAAGATCAGGCAGCTGATGAAAAATTATTGTGTATAAAAAGGAAAGGTTAACTGTGTTTAGCAACTATGTCTTCTTAACATTCTTTTGTTGTTGCTGTTGTTGTTGTTGTTTCTTTTTTTGTTAAATTTATTGAGGTGCCTGACCTGTGGTGGCACAATGGAAAAAGCATCAACCTGGAATGCTGTGGTTGTCAGTTCAAAACCCTGGGCTTGCCCGGTCAAGGCACATACAGGAAGCAACTACTATAAGTTAATGCTTTCTGCTTCTACCTCCTCTTTTCCCTCTCTCTAAAATTAATTTTTAAAAATTATTGAGGTGACATTGGTTAATAAAATTATATAGGTTTCAACTGTACAATTCTGTAAACATCATCTGTATATTGTGTTGTGTGTTCACCAACCCAACTCAAGTTTCCTTTCATCACCATTTATCCCTGCTTTACACTCTTTTACTCCCACCCCCACCCCACTACCCACCTTTTCCCTCTAGTAACCACCACTGCTGTCTGTCTATGAGGTTTTTGTTTTTGTTGGTTGGTTTTTTTAATCTCTTTACCTTTTCATCCACCCCTTCCCTCTGTCAGCTGTCAATCTATTCTCTGTATGTATGAATTCCTTCTTTTCTACAACTAAATATTGCTCTATTGTGTAAATGTACAACTTTTCTTATTTAATCATCTACTGATGGGCACTCTGTCTACTTTCAGATCTCTCTTTTAGTATTCTTGAACAGAAGGAGAGGTGAGTGAGCAAACAGTGACTTAGAATAATAAACTATCACAAGCTATACAAATCCAGGAAATCCTGGTGTTGGTTTTAGGAGGAGAAACAAAATATTATTGTTCATTGTTAGAGACAGGGCTTGAAGGAGAGAAGGAGACAGTTTTTGAAATTGTTAATATTCGAGATAAGGTTCACCGAAATACTTTGTTCTATTGGTGTATATACACATAAGGAGCAAATCTTCCTGGAAATCATCAGCCTTATGTGTGCACATGAACAGTTGGATCACAGAGTGTTTAGAGGTTCTGTGTGCACTGGTCCTTCACATACAATAAAATCTTTCTTCTCTAAACACTCACTCACTCACTCACACTCTGACACACAGACCCCTGACACATGTGGATCAGGAAGGGGTATGCATGTACCTTACTATTGAGGATAATGTAGCAGTGTACCCAACCGGTTGTGCGTAGATGGCATCGTTTAATTGAAATTGTTTAAAGTATGCTAGCACAGCTCCTTAATTTATATTAATTATTAATGACTTTTGAGTTATGAATTGCTTTGAGAGCCTATTAAAAAAGTTACGGAGTTCCAAAACAATTATATTTATAATGTTACTCCATACAGAAATTATATGTTTAGACTGTATTTCCAAATACAATTTACCTTCATTTAATTTAAAAAGTATATATGTAATTAGAAATATCTGAAATTACAAAACAATTATGAATAAAATTAGCACCAGTTAAAAAGAAAATTATGGACTATCTTTCCAGAAAATTGAACATAAGGGCACAGGTCCAATATTTTTGGGGACACACATAATTTCAGGACATTTATAGATACTTCTGAAGAAGAACCTTAAAGGTATCACATAAAAAAAAAAATCTCCGGAAAAGGAATTGTGGGAAGAAGACTTTTATAAAGTTAATAATCATCCCATAATCAATCCACTGATGTTTATATTTATGACAGGAGTTGCAGTTCACATGTCTACGAAGGTCACACAGGAAACGTCTAAGTGAGTGACTCAGGGAAGACCTAATAGAACAGGAAATGGTGGAGCTGTAGAGACCTGGTGGTCTGTACCCTTCAAAAGGCAGCGGTCCAGACGTCTTCAAACTTTTTATAAAAACTGCCCACTTTTGCACTGCTGGTCAACCTGGTCTGTACCTCCCACTAGTAGGTGTTCCAGCTTTCATGATGGGCAGTAGTGGAGCAACCAAACGGCACCGCGATTGGCCCACCATGAAAGCTGGAATGTCCATTAGTGGGCAGTAGGGACCAGGTATACCAGCACTGCAAAAGTGGGCCGTTTTTTTAAAAAGTTTGAAGATGTCTGGCCGCTACTCCATCTCTAACACTTGTCGGCTTGTAGATTCATTATTGCCAGAATTGAGATTCTTACAGAAACGTAAAAATCTGAATTTTATTACATTTCCTGATTTTTAGTAGACTATCCAAGCAAACAAAACATGACTAGACTTCCCGCATTATTTTATTAAAAACTTTAAATGTACAAAGAAGAAGAAAGAATTATAGTGAATACTCAAATATTCGCCACCTAGTTTCTGTCGGAAACATTTGGTTCATTTGCTTTATCACATATCTATCCATCTATCTATCCCTCTACCTCAGTCCATCTTAGTTTTTATGCATTTCAATGTGAGTTGCAGACATCAGTACACTTCCTTGGAAACATTTCTGGCAGCCCATTTTCATATTTCTAATCTATTTTTATTCATTTACCTGTATGTGTGTGTGCATGTATAGGTGTGTGTTTTAGACGAAGCTTCTTTGTTATTCTTGTACATTCTGGTGTATGAAATGGTTAACTAGGAATGACAGACACTGCATGGCTGTGGGTAGGGCCAATGCTTGATGCTGTTACATAGGAACTGTCATGTGCTGGGGGTGAAGTGGTGACGTGGGAAATGATTTGCGAGTTCAGAATCCATTTTTGACCCAGATCCAAATCTGAGAGTTGTTCCTTCTGCCTGGAGCTGCAGAATGAAAGCAACCCTTTCGTGGCTACAAAGAGAATGCAGGACGCTGTGCAGGGGGGAGGGGGAAGACAATGCAGTACTCAGCAACCACCAACCTTATACCCAGGAGTGTGGGCTAAGGATACAGAGGGATGGTGAGCTGAAGGACCACACAAGCAGACAAGCTGTTCCTGTAGTCATTATTGGCAAATATTTTGCTGATTATGTTGAAGAAAAGCAGTCTTTGTTAATTAGAAAAATATACACAATAAAAGTATAATATGTATAATCACATGCTGACAGTATCTTCAAGCATTGTGCCAAGTAGAATGTTAAGTGCTTTGCCATACTTTAACTTTTAAAAAAACAGAAAAGTCAAATCATGAGGTAGGAACAGATGAGAAAACTGAGATCTTGTATGTCAAAACTCACACTGTTGGGAAGTGGCAGAACTAAGACATGAACCTTGGTCTGTCTTGTTCCAAACACATCTTCCTACCCACACAATTACACAATGAATCCTGTAAAATATTTCAATAATAGAAACAAGAGTCTTGGGAACAGAATATGACTAGGGTCAGGTACAAAACTTGTGGGACCTGGTACAAGTTCCATTGTTCAAAAATTATTAAGAATTTCAAGGCAGAGAGAGCAAAGCACTAAACAAAGTGTGGGGCCCTTCTATCTTGGCCCTGTGTGTTTGCATGGTTACATGCCCATGAGGCTGAACTTGGATAGCAATATGGAACTGAGACCCACAAAAGGTCATTTACAGAACATGACCCACACACACAAAAGGAATCCAGGATAGACCAGGAGAGAAAACATGTATTAGACCCTCAGCCTCTTCAGTTAGCTGGAACTAGAAATTTATATAGGAACCACACTTTATTGTATTTGTAATTTGTGGCATATAGATTATCTAGTAAAATGTATGTAGAACTCAATGGGTACTATGTTTTAATCTTTCTTAACTTATTGTTTCATAAAGTTTTTTAAGTTAAACAACTACTCCAGTGTTGTAGTAAGTTCCTGGGTATCCTAACCATCGCTGTCAAAATTTTGGTGTCCCACTGGGTGAATAGGTAAACTCCCTGGTTCCACTCCCACACCTCCTCAGACCTGTCTACAGAAGTGACTTTTGCCAGCCTTATTATGTGACTTCAGTCTCAGGAATATGCCACATGCCCCTGCAGCCTTCACACAACCTCAATCACAGTATTAATTTTCTGAGATCAAGATTTGCTTGTGCAGAAGGGACTTAAAGGTAAAGGGAGGCCAGTGAGGTTTTCCATGTGCTATATGCAAATGAGCACAGCTCTCCCCAGGCAGAATGGTGAAGCCATCTGTGGGGAAAACAACTGTGTTAGGCTTGCTTGAAGGTTCACTGGCTGCAAGCACTTTGCCCGATTGGTGCGTGGGTGCGTGGGTGAGTGGCAGCACCAGTGTGTGAGGTCTATCTAAGGCTGCGGGTGCTTTCCCTGGGCGGCGATTCTCCCAGATCGCTTTCCTGCCGCCATGAGGTGCAGTTTTCCCTGCTCCCTTGCCCTCACTGCATATAGTAGATTTTCCTTTCCTCATTAGCACTTTTCCTTTTGTTGTTTATTTGCTCGCCTGTCTTTGCAAACCTCCAATAAATGATTACAGCCTGATGCTTTCTGGCTCCACAGTTCCTCTACTGTCTTCCCAAATCCAATGGGATCCTGCTGGGTCTCAACCACCAGCATCGCATCCTCAAACTCGTGTTCAAGTCATTTCTCTCAGCTGCCCTACTCTCTCACTAGCCATCCCTTTCTCCTTGGCATGAAGTCTCCCAGGGGTCCTTTGTTTGGGTCCCACTATTACTTTACCTCCTTCAGGTTGGACATTAAGCCCAGACCTGACTCCTCTCTTCTCAACAAGTTTTACCTGAATTTCTTCTTTCCCACAAGACTATCCTTTGTGATTGGCCAGGAGGAAATTAATCTCCTGTACTAATTTGAACTAAGACTAATGGATAACACTAATTAGATGGATTGTTCTCACATTCTAATGCCTTAGCTCAAGGATGAGTAATTAGGGAATATATTAGGTACCCAGGCTGAAATATTGCAAGAGATATTACCAACAGAGGGGCTATTCCGGCTGACTTTGACTGACATTAACAACATTATACTTATTTCACAAAGAGGAATGTCCTACTCTTTGTGAATCATGTGAAGAAACAACAGGCAATTTATATTGTGCACTGTTAAATAAAAATTTAAAGAATATACTCTTTGCTTATCAAATGGTAAAAATAGATAATGAATATTGTTGAGGATGAAGTGAAATTGACGCTTATATGGTGCAAGAGTATCAATTAGTGTGTACTTTCTGAATAAATTTGGCAGTTTGATGGTAATGGTTAAAAGTACACATATACACATATTATACATAGATGTTGTGCATGTATATACACATACATATGTACATACACATACATAAATAAGATATTTTAAGCATTCATATGAAGGTTAATAACACCGTGAGCAGTTTGGTCCTGCCTACCTCTCCATTTTCATGTCTCACCCTCTCTGTCAAGCTCTGATCCTATTCACACTGGCTTCTCTCAGTTCTCCCATATACCTCATACTCCTTCCTGCCAGGGAGCTTTGCATAGATTAGTCTTCTTGCCTGAATGGACCTTTAACCCTCTTCTGACTAACCAATTCCTGATCATCTCTCAGATCTCACTTTAAGTCACCTTCTCAGTCCTCTATTCCACCTCCCCCACTGCTTCCCTTGAACAGGTTCCCTTATCTTATGCTTTTAGGGATTGCATTCCCTTCCTTGTGGTAGCTAGCCTAGTAAGGATACTTTCCTTTATGTGACTATATTATTCACCTGCCTCCCTTCATGCACTCTACACACAGTAAGAGCAGGTTAGTGTTCACCTTTCCCTCCCTAGTCCCTAGAAAAGGGCCTGCCCTAGTCCCTAGAAGGTGCTCAAGAAATACTTGCTGATTGAATAAATGAATGGTGAGATTATAATTAGTTTTTATTTTCTCCTTTGTCCTTTTTAATACTTTTCAAATTATAATAATTATAAGATACTTTCATAATAAAAAGAAAACTATTTTAAAAAGCTTTTTCTTCCCTTTGACACTGGAGCTGTTCTCTGCAGAGCCTGCTGTCTTTGACACGGATTCCTCCGACAGCTACTGTTCTAGGCTAGTTTATGCCTGGGAACATGAGTGTGCTGCACCGTCTGAAGTTCTGCTGCGGACAGGGCAATTCTTCCCTGCCCACCACCTTAGTGTGGTTTGCCAAGATGCAAGTGACTTGGAATTCTACCATTCTCTCTCCTGCCCTCTGGGGAGCATCCTGGTGGCTTTCAGGACTCTTTTCAACAAAGCTGCATACCAACCTGTCATGCCAGCTGATGATGACCCAGTGGGACTTCACTGACTACAATCTCCACTGTAGTGTCTGAGGAGAGATCTCTTGGCATGACACCCTCACACATCTCCCTATACT
Organism: Rhynchonycteris naso; assembly: GCA_037038555.1. Lineage (NCBI taxonomy): Eukaryota > Metazoa > Chordata > Mammalia > Chiroptera > Emballonuridae > Rhynchonycteris > Rhynchonycteris naso. Next base: position 84,753,117 of record CM072999.1, on the reverse strand, counting down.
CCCCCATAGTAAAGAGAACTGTAGTCATTATAACTTTTTCTGTGGAGTGAAACCTCAGCTTTTTCAGGGAATTAATATGAGTAATTTAATAGCTTCTGTTTAAAGACTCAATTTCTTTCCTTTTCCTACAAATTGAGAGCATAATTGCAGTTATGGTTGTAGCTAAGTGAGAGTAATTTCTCCATCTGGTGCTTCAGGTGGCATTTAAGATATTTTTAATACTTCTGTAGGCAAGTTAAAACAACAATCTTGTCAATCTGTAAACATTTTACCAGCCTCCACAAATGTTCACCTACATATTGAAATGTTACAAGGAGAATTCAGCATTTCAAATCCTCTTCGGAGTGTGTTAAGGAATAAATAATATGAATGGTGCCCCAAGAGAGACTGAGCCCACTCAAGCTGAAGAGATATCATTCTGGTGGTGTGAGTAAGACTTTCAACCGTTATTTTAAGTTCTGAATTTTCTATGGCCCCATTTGTATTTTCTCAGACTGTGAACCCACATTAAGTGACAGTATTGCTGCATGAAGCTTTGTTTTATTGTCTTAGATTTCGAGATGTGCTGCAGAAATCAATATTTTGGTGCCATTAAATATTATCAGGACATGTCAGGGTGATGAGTAGCCATTGACTTACAGAATAGCATGTATATTAGGATGAATGTGGCAGCAGGCAGGTTGCATTTATCCAGCATTGAGCTGAAAAGCTGATTACATAGCTGAGGGCAAATGAGGTGGAAACATCTTGGAGATTAGGTTTGTTCCCCGTGTCCTACATTTCACAGGGATGTGATCATTGGTTTCATGTTTAATATTTCCCATGGATAGCCTTTCTCTTCCCATAGACTATCTTGTGGTTGAAATAAATCCAACAAAATCTATCTTGGAGAATGCTGTCTGTATAAATTTACCTTAGTCAGGACAGAAAACATTAACACTGGCAGTCCTGTGGTAGGCATTCTGGGATAACTTTGTCATCCCCCATTTGTGACAGATGAGAACAGTGAGATCCAGATTGGTTGAGGTGATTCAGACCATATAATCAGTGAGTATAATAAAATGTTGGACCCTTTCTAGAATTATGAGTTATGCTGTTATGTCCTTCTTTGTGGGAGGGCTAAGGTGTGATCACCAGGTATTCATCCTGCCCATGTTCCTTCACACCTCCCAGAATTCACTTGTAGTATCTACCTTCCGTTTTCACTCCAGCTGGTCTCTTCTTGACATCCACACAGATACCTGTTCCCTGAGATCAGCTCTGGGGTTAAAGAGACTCCTTGCTCCTGACTGGTCATTTAATGGAAGGCAGGACTCTGAGGCAACAGATGATATCACCTAACATCCCATTTCTTTTTGCTCACCTGGATTGGAGTCCTTTCAAATGGAACCACCAAAATGTTTCTGTTTTCTCTGTGTCTGGTTTCTCGGCTTCCTTTTTGAACCCCTTTTGATTTTCTAGGTCATACATTGAAGTTCTCTACCTCAGGGCCTTCCCTGAGATTCAATTAAAGAAAGCAAATCACTTAGTATATGCAAGGTGTTGTGGAGGTGAAAAGGTAAACAATAGTCAATTCTCTCCCTCAAATTGCTTCAATCTAGAGAAGAAAACAAATATGTTACAGCCCTTTATGGGAGACAAGAGGATCAAATAAATACAAATAGCACACTACAGAAATACAGACTGGAGATGAATTCTGACAGGGAATGAGGGAAGGTTTCAGGAGGAAGTGGCTTGTGAGATTGAACCTAATGGCAGAAAGGGTTTATATCTCATTCTTTGAAAGGAAGCACTTAGTAGTTAAATTATGTCATATATGGCTTTCATTGATTATAGAGGGTAGTACTAGTAGGACTGGGAAGCTTCCGGTATATGGTAGCATCCACCTGAATCGAGAGCCTGGCTTATGTTTCTCTTTCTCTTCTTTTTGCAGGAAAGGGATGGTTTAATCTTTTAAGAGATGTTGAGAGTTAGTTATTTGTGGGCAGTAATGTTTCTAGCTGTTAGAGGTAATAAAAGAAACAGATGTGAATGTGTGTATTATAAATGTTCCCCTCGCCTCTTCTTTCTCCCCTTCCCCTTTCCAGTTCAAGGTCAGGAGCAAGCATCTTTGGGCAGTAAGCTGCTGGAGTTATTAAATGCATTTCACACAAGATAAAGTCCTTCTAAAACTTTAGTGCATAGGGATTATCTGCAAAAAATGCAGATTCTGATTCAGTAGTTCTGGAGTGAACCTGAAATTCTGTATTTCCAACAAGCTTCCAGGTAGGTCAGTCCTGCTGGTGTTCTGACCACACATCTGAGTAAACATCACTATCTTGTTTCACTAGAAGTGAACTAAGAGGTAAAGAAGAGAGTTTGGAAATGGTTAGGGAGTTACATGAAATCCTTCAACCTATGACTAAGGACTTAAAAGAGAACGTGTATGCACTACATGAAGCCCCAAGTAGGCAGAAGCCATCTATTATATTTCCTTGGTTTCATTTAGAAAGTAGGATACTTTGACAAACAAATTAACCAAATTCATTATTGAAAAAAATCACAGGAGTGCATTTTTGTGAGGATTATTAGAGTTACTTTCTTCCCTTAGGAAGACACACATGATGTTGCACAAAGTTGTGAACCTTTCACGTCAGAAGGATTTGGGATTAAGACTTTTTCTCAACATTGTAACCTCAAGTGAGCTATTGTTCTCTGTAGTCTGTTTCCACATCTGTGAGATGAGGATTTATATTACTGTCCTGCATAGTTGTGGAGACTAGCAATAATGTTTATAAAGTGATCTCTCAGATCACTTCTCAGTCTTTTGGCTAAGATCAAGTATACAAAGCAATCTCTTCAAGTCTTCAAATTGTGCTTCCTGGAGGTCAGGAAGTGGGTTTTATTGAAATGAATATCTCCAGGGTCTAGCACAGTATCTAACATATACCATATTTCCCCATGTATAAGATGCTCCCATGTATAAGATGCACCTTAATTTGGGGGCCTGAAATTTGAAAAAATATATATTATATAAATATATATTTTTTTATTTTTATTCATCAAGTTTTATTCATCATAAAATTTATATAACTCCTCATCACTATCAAAACTTCACCCATTAGCTTGTCTTCATCTGTGTCTGATGACAAATCACTGTCTTCAACAATGAGAGCAAAAACAAGTGCGAAAAAGCGAGTAATGCAAGTAAAATAAATCTACAACCACTGTATAAGATGCACCCAGTTTTTAGACCCCAAATTTTTCGAGAAAGTATGCATCTTATACATAGGGAAATATGGTAATATTAGGCACTCAGTAACTGTTTATTAAACAAGAAGCACATATAACCCTAAATGTCTATATCACTAACCTGTTAATTAGTGTATACCTTTGTATTGATCTATAACCTTTAATTTACTTATATTTTGTCTTTATAATGGCTTCTTTGGGAAATTTATTTTTTTGTTTCTTTTTAAACCTACACGTTCCTCCCTCCCCAACTTCGAGCAAGTACATATTTCCAAGTTTGATTAAATGTCAGAGTAGGATTTATCAATCTCTTCAGAAAGCTTTTGTAACAAATGCTGGGATAAGACTTTGGGTTATATTCTTTTTTCTTTCCAGGATATTATCTTGCTAATTTACTTTAAAAGATTCCTACTTCAATTACAATCCAGTTAGACTCAAGCCCTGAAAAAATATACTTCCTTCCCATCAATATCAAATCACATCTCCCCTCTATTTACAAAGCTGACTTGCTATTGCTCCTAACACATATCAATGGTGCCGCTTCACTCTTGGAAGTGCTTTGGAAGCTGCAGTTTCAAGTCCTGCTAGCATAGCTTTTCAGGTAAAAAACAACAATAAAAAGAACAAAACCCCAAAACAAAACAAAACCTTCAAAGAAATAAGAGTTGTGTTAATGCTTCTTGTTCTTCTAATTCATAATGATGAGTTTTAAACAGAAGTGTTGACCCTGTATTGACTCGACCCCTAATTATGTGCTGCTAGAACAATTACATGACCCCTTTGAGCCTTCAGTTTTCTTATCACAAGGTAAGTTTACACATGGTAGATATGTGGATTGAAGGAGATAACTATAGATAAAAAGCCTATCTGTGTTTGGCTAATATTATGAATAAGAATAAATCAGAATTCCCAAAAGTTATTATTTCTAGAAAAAAAACATTTTGAGAGGAAGAAAATCACTGTATAATATCTTGCCTAAGTTTTCCATACTTACATATTATTAGAGTCTCTTCTTTAGTACCAGAAGCATGGTAAATTTTGCATTTATCAGAAGCAGATTAAAGGCAGTGAGTGCTCTTTCTTGACTAAACTACTTGAAATAGACAGAAATGCTATACAATTAAGGCCTCCAATCGTCTTAAGAAATGTTTTAAGATAGTAAATTCCAGGAATGATCTGACATTTGGGGGCAAAATGGTTTACCTTGAATTGAGGTGTACACTGATTCATCAGCACAGAAACAATAGCAACAAGATCCTGAACTCTGAGGTTTTCCTGCAAGCTGGTAGCCACTATTATGAAGGCCAGGGCCTCATGATATGTAGACTCAGTCTTTCTTCAATAGCCAAGACCCTAGCTCAGTGATTTTCAACCTTTTCCATCTCATGGCACACTTAAACTAATTACTAAAATTCTGTGGCACACCAAAAAATATATTTTTTTAATTTTTATTTTTTTGGTGAGTTTACAGAAAAAATATGTATAATTGTGATTCATTCATACCAGAAAGCTATCATTGTATTGGCTGTTGTCATTATTTACTTATTTATTTGACAATCTAAAATAACAGAAGTCAGTGCGGTGTTTTAGACATTCTTGCAGCACACCAATGTGACGAGGCACACTGGTCGAAAATCGCTGCCCTAGTTCATTGTTCCGCCTAATTCAGCTCAACTCCAAGTAGTCTAAGTAATTTACCTGCCAGCGGTTAAAGAACTATTTGGAGATGGACTTGGGGGTGTGAGAAAGACTAACAAGAGTCTGGGTTTACGTGTGTATCTATTTTTGGGTTTTCCTCTTTGGTTCCTTGTCGCACTTATAATCGAGAATGACTAGCTTGCGGGTACAGCAGCAGGGACTGCTGACCTGACCCACTGGGACTGCACTGCTTTGCCGGGTCTTGAGGGCGTGGGAACCTGGAGAGCCACAGGACCGGCTTCCTTACCCGCTTCGCTTCCAGCTAGTCCAGAGCGAGCGCTCTGAGAAATGCCGGGGCTAAGGCAGTTGAAGGGTTTAGCGGTGGCCAGGGCTGTCCACCTTCGATCTAGCCTACCGACCACCGCCTCCAACCCAGCAGCCTGTACTTGCGTTGCCCAATAACCTCAACGCCCCTAGACAGGCACACTGGATGCCGCTGCACGTTTCTATTGGTCGGAAGCCCTGCCGATCAACCCACAGCTTACCTCCCCCAAACAGCTCGTCGGGCCAGCGCGTGCTAGAGAGGCGGGACCTCAGGGCTGGGGGCGGGGGCGGGGCGGGGCCTTCCCGGAGACCAGCGCAGCGGCCTCTTTAGCTTCTGGCTCTGGGCTTCAGCGCAGCATCCTCGCTGCAGCGTCTAAGGGCTGCTGCACCTGGTCAGGTAAAGAGAGACTTGTCTGTCTCGCTGCCGGTCTGTGCGCCTCTACTTTTTCCTGACCGAAGGCTGCCTCCTCTTCCAGGGGTTTCGGGGCTCTCGCAAAGAGGCACCAAACCTGTTTTGACCCGCTACCTCTTTTCCTCCCCAACTACGTCCGTCCCTTTAGCTCCCCAACCGAGCGGTTCCCAAGTGCGTTGATGGGCCTTCCAGGGTCGCCCTAAAGCTCCTCATTACAAAATTGTCGGTTTTTTATACTCTCTCAGGTCCGGGCCCCCTTGACTCGCCAGTGCAGTCTCATTCCCAGCTTGGCACAGGATGGGTGGACGGGCTGAGGGATGGGCGGGGGAAGGAAGGGATGCAGCGCTCTATTTGGAAGCTGGGTGTGTTTGGTTCAAAGGAGGAACGCCTCAGTGGGGTTGGTTAGGGAATGGAAACTGCTTCATGATTATGATGGGCAACGAATAGAAGGATATTGTTGCTACTCTGTGCTTGTATTTATAGGTGACATTCATCATCACCGTTTTCTTCTTTCATCATCATCATCAACATCACCTCCACCACCATCATTTCTCTTCCTCCGTCAGAGCTCCTCAAGTTTTGCAAAGGCAGACTCTGTTCAACCATGTAAGTGTTGACCCCCTCAAATAACAAGCAATGCTCTTGCCCTCTGAGGCCAGAGCCAAGTCCTCATTTAACTAAAGGACAAATGGCTGGCAGCAGCGCGTGAATTGGGGGAGTTTCTTTTTCCTCATTTGCAGTTGAGATTGCAGCAACAACAAAAATAACCTTTCGTTTTAATCATCCATGCTGCTGCTTGCTTACTTTTGGAGAGTTTGACTTTGGCACTCACAAGTTACTGGTGGGCTGAATGTGGAGCCCAGGACCTGTGGTGCAGACTTGTGCAATAGGGGTGCTTCAGTCATGGAGAGGTGAATGTTCAGACCTAAGCCTTTAAGAGACCAGGTCAAGTAGCTTCGCATCTGACTTTTTTTTTCAGTGTTCCAGTTGTACTAAAGCATGATCCATGTTTGCATATGGGTTATGTGTCATCATCTGCTATTCCATGCCACCTTGGGGTATCTAAGTTCCTGGGAGAGAGAATATGTTGTGTTATCTACTTAAGATAGCATATCACGGGCAGACCATTGGGATTCAGTAGCCCTTGCTCAGCTATTCTTAGGGCTTACTAAAAGATCATTTAGATCTTAGACTTATTAACATTTTTTTTTTAAGGAGGGAAAACAGTAAAGCTGAGAGTTGCATAACAACCTGTCTTTGTGGAAGATATTGCTATAAATGTGTTATAGAAGTCCCAGGTCTTCTTGGTCAGAGATATCTAACCATTAGCCTCCTTTCTCTCATCTGTATTTATAGCCCAGTAGTAGGACCAATGAATAAATTGCCTTTAGATATACTTCAGGAACTGAGGAACAGTGACCTCACTGGTGGGAAACAATAGATAACAGCTGAGAGCTGGCAGTTTATCAGAGGGTTAAACTCGTCAACCTGTCTCACAGGTTCAAATTCTGGAGCAACCACTGACTAGCTGAGCGATGGTAGCAAGTCACTTACCCCTTTGAACTTTGGTTTCTTGTTTGTAAAATCATAGTAATATCTGCCTTATAGTGGAAGTCGTAATAATTAAATGAGATGATATAAAGTGCAGAGTAGTTCTTGTCACATACTAAGTGCAGAATTAATACTGTTATTAATATTAATAATACTTGCCAACAGGGATAATGAAGTCCAGTGTGCTGTCTCTAAAATGTGTATTTCCTCCATTGTCTTTTTCTACCCTTTTAGTTGTTAAAGATGATGCTAATGGGGGATGACAGTGTTCAGGTTCCTTATAGGATTCTGATTAGAGAGGTGGCACTGAGTGAAGCCACATGTGTTTAGACAGGCATTTCTCTCACCATCCTGCGCAAATGCTTAGCAAGCTCTACTGAGGTGCATTAAAGATGCAGCTTTAGAGAAGGTTTCTGGACCTCTGGGTCTGTCCTGGGCTGCTGCTTTTTTCTTGGCTCTTCGGTGCACTGACTTGGTAAATTGTGCTTTTTTACACACTAGTGAATGCATTGGCTTCTGCTGAGTAGAAGCAAAACTGCTTTTCTTCAAATGTCCCTAGGAATTGAAACTCTTAACTTGCCAGTATGCAAGAACTTGTGTTTTACAATATTTTTCTTCTTGAAGAATAATATATTTCTCTTTGATAATGCAGGAAACAGCAAGTCATTACTGAATATCTGTGTGGTTCAGTTTTCTTATTTAGAAAGAGAGGTAAAAGTCTTATCTACTTTTTGGGGATACTTTGAAATTTAGAGTACATTGCCTGTTATATGAGTTAGGGTCCATTCTGCTGTATGAATAGGAAGCCAGAAAGAATTCTAAGCAAAAAAGAACATTTTGGATGAACATAACTGAGTCATGACCAAGCTCTAACATCTTGGTGAGGAAGCTGGTCTACCCGAGCTGGGTCCTGCTATTCAGATGCTTTTCTGGTTGATTGGTGGTTTTCCGTCTCTTTGTCTCTATGTCTTTCAGTTCTGTCTTTTCTATCTGCTTCTTTTTCTTTGTCTTGGTTTTATTCTTTGACCTAGTCCTCTCAGTACCTTCATAAGCTCTAGATTCACATCCATCTAGCTCTGTGGTCTAAGGATAGCTCCCTTCTCTTGCTTCAAAGTGAATCTCAGAAAAGAACTGTGATCAGTCCTTGGTTACAGGCTTAACCTTTCTTTGACCAGGGGAGTGGGGTCCTCTGGGTACTATCATTGTCTGAGGGTGTACTCCATACCCTGGACTTTCTCCTTTTTTAGGAATGAAATGGATAGAACTGTCCATAAAGAAAGGGGAATGTGAAGAATGGAAACACATTGGAAGTTGATGGGATTATGTTATACATTCTTACTAGAGAATTCAGAAACACTTCTTTCCTTCCTCATCTATAGTGACTCAGACTCTAGTTTTGTTCAAGCTTTGGACTTGTGCATGTCATCTCAGGCAAATGGGATAATCCTGCCTTTAATGGTTTTTTATTAAAACTTTACTTGTATAATTATTAAAATTCATCAGCGATATTTAATAATATACAGTGATTCCAGTGTTGGCAGATCATATTTGGGAGTTACTCATAATCTCTTGTTGGGCCTTAGCTTTCACAGGCATCATCATTTTTAGATGTATATAGTCTCTGTGTTAAAAATCAGCTTTATTCTCAAGCAGGTCTTAGCCTGTGTGTTGGCAGAGTTATAGTCATCAATCTGATTTGCTTGATCTTGTAGAGAAGGTAAACTATGGGAATTAAATCCTTGTGGAGTAAATATGAGCTTGCATCAACAGGCTGAACTGAAACATCCCTGTGTTTAGTGTTTGTGTAGAAGTGCTGACAAAGCACTCATCTGTGTGCCTGTGATATTATAATTATGAAACTAGAAAGATGGAAAGCAGGCTATGAACCTTCTTACCATGTGAACATATAAAAGGTAAGGTTCTGGGAAACGGACCATTCCCTCCCACCTAGGTTTCTCAAGTTCTTTGGCTAGGTGTAAAACATGTCTGAGTAATCTGTATTTTTCTGTTTCTTTAGGCTTTGAATATATAATGCCATAGTATATACCTGAGACTGGGGGAAAGGGAAGGGTTGGTCTTCCCTTTGGCCATGCCACCTCACCACCCTGCTGAAATGATTAAGACATCTGTAAATCACCTCTGCAGAAATTGGGCTGATAGCTAATTTTTTTGTTCTTTTTTTTTATTTTTTAAGTCAATTCATCTACTTTCTTACCTTACTCAAAATAGACTTGTATGGCATTCCATCTTATTAGGCTATGCTTATTTCTCATTTGTAAAGTTATATCATTATTAAAGGCCAACATCTTTCAAATTAAACACTTTCTTACCTTGGTCTTCTGAGTCACAGGCTTTTGGGGGAAATATTTTGGAGATAAGTGGGATTTTTTTTATAACAACAGAAAAACAAACAGAAGTTGATTATCGTGTGTGTCACACTTACATATGAGAGTACGCAGACATGAGTAACTCTAAGGGGTGGGAGAGAATTTGGGCTTAAATACCATCTTAGGCTAAAGGAAAAGGAGTCTTGTGCTTCTAGGTTGGGAAGGCAAGTTATGAGAAGGTGACCAGAAAGGTATGATAAACAAGGGTTGTTTAGTAAGATTGTTATTAAAGGTTTAAGTTAGCTTATTCTTGTTATTACAAGTTCTCCTCTTCCTGGCATGGGAATAGATAACTTTTATAAGTGAAAATGTCTTTATCAATATCTTCCCTTTACAAAAGGAAAACTTGTGCACTGTTTCTAGAGCTTTCCTATATCAGCTGGTTCTCAATGGCCTTTAGCTCAGAATAATCCTTATACCAAGAAAGCATATTTGGGGGTAGTATGATCTAGTACCCCTTACTCTGCCCTTTGAAGCTTGCTTCCCCCACCAGGAAGTTTTATGTATCAAAAGCTAAGTTGGTAGCTATAGAGAGATTGGGTTAGGATTTGCAAGATAAGAGATCTGCAAAGGAGAGAAATAATAGAGTGGAACAAGGATGAGAAAGCAGAAAATAACCGATTTAAATGCATTCCCCATCTTGTTGAATCAGTTTCTCAGTCCTGGGACTACGTCAGTCCAGTTAAACATGTGTGTCTCATTGCAGGAGGCAGTGGTATAGAAGGGAGTCAGGTGTGCATCTAAGTTAGGACTCTCTATCTGGTGTAATATTTTTTTAAATGAATACGTTTGAAGCTCTAATTAGTTTTTTTGAGTGATTCATTAATTGGGCAGCATCCCATCCAGCAGATAGAAAAGAACTCCAAAGAACTGTGCAAAATGAAAGACTTCTATGAGTAGAAGGAGGAAGGGCAAGAAAGTTATTCTAGCAGAGTGAGTTTTCTTAGGAAAGGTTGCCTTCCTCTTGAGGGAAGGCAGCAGTCTATCAGAGAGATTACCTCACTAGGGCTGACCAGATAATCCATACTGACTACTTAAGATTACATTATTGGGAGAGGCTTAAACTACATTTAGCTTAGGTATTAAGTTTTACTTTGGTGACACGGGTTCAGCACAAGTGACTTTATTTTGAGCCTGTTTTTTTTTTTTTCTTAACAACTGTGTGAGCAGTCAGGCATTTAATAAGGGGGGTTTCTATAGAAATAAAGGAAAAACAAAGGTTGATGGTTAGAACAAACTATATTCTCAGTTTTTGAGTCCAGAGCACAGTCAGTCAAAATTTCTAGATGTTGACCTCAACGCTTCCTTAAATGGTGGAGTGAGAACAGGCAGGGGTAATTTGATGAATTTCTCATGTTGTTGCAACCTGAATGTCTCTGCTGAAGGCATTGTGTGTTCCAGTGAACTTTCTGAGGGGCCTATACAACAGGTATGCAGTGTGGCAGGGCTTTTTAATATTCGTGTTGATCATTAGGATATGGACAATAGCAAATGCAGCCAGAAAAGCTGATTGGGGAGGGTAGATAAGGCTTTAAAGCAGAACAAGAAATACCATTTTGTTTCTGCTGTGAAGGTGCTAGTACTAACATCCCAGTAGGAGTGCTCCAGTGAGCATTTTTGTGAAGGAAGCACAGAGAACCTGGGATGACCTGCAGGCCAGTATTTAAAAATCCATCTAACAGAGGAGTGCATTGTTGTGCTGTTTTTGCCCACATGAGTATCCACCCTCATCCAGGCTCTGATGCTTTCTCCAATGATTGCTTCTGTGAAACATGGAAGAAAAAATATGGGATTTTCAGAGAAAGAGCCGAGAACCTATCTATTTATTAGAAGTTAACCCCAGTGATCAAGTTAGTATGATAATTTTGGGAAATAGTAGTTCCCAAAACCTTGACATTTGCACAAGTTTCAATAAAATTATCTGAAACAATTGCATCATCTATGGTTGAGTGAAAACTCTCTGAGTAGCATATAGATGATAATGGCACTTTTTCATGCTCCCCAATAAATCTTTCCAGTGTCTTAGCTTCTTTAAGTATTATAGAACAGTTTGTCTGTTCTTTGATGTAAAAATTGCTGAACAAGCATGGGGAGGGTATTTTGGGATGATAGTTGTCTTAGCATTTATTTAATGATCTTTCTCCTCTATGAGAATTTCAACTGGGAAGATATTATGTTAAATGTCTTCAGTCCCAAAAGGCAGTAACTAAAATCTTTGTCACCATTTCCAAAGGGTGTATTGCTATTTTGATCTGTTCACTGACTAAAAGCTCATCTCTACGATCTTGGCCCTGTGCGTACTAATGAAGTTGACTTCTCATCATGACACCATGGAGTACATATAACTTGGTGATGTTCTTTTCTGAGAAAAATGCCTTTTAAGTCTATTGCAAGGGCAAGCAGTGAGCATGAGTTGTATGTACCTCTGTGTCCATCCTGTGCTTAAAGCAGGAGATTTAAGCTCCTTACCTAGGTTGTCTAATCTGTCAGTGGTACCTCTGTGCAGGAAGTAGCTGGTACTATGCCGCTAGTATAGATGAGCAAATCAGGGCTCAGAGAAGTCATTATGCTTGCTGAAGAGTATGGCTGTAAATGAAACCTGGGTAGTAATTATTCTGCCTGCTGGGTTTATAATCCACCTTCTGTCCAATAAGCCACAGATAACATGACAGGCTTTCAAATTTTTAAACTTTCAAAGCAGGATAAGCTATAAATATAGTGCAGTAGTCTGGGTATGGATCTAGTGAAAAGCAACAGTTGCTTTTTTTAGGCATTAAAGAGATTATGCTTTCTCTTTTTAAATAAAGACAGCCACTTTTGAAATTTTTCTAAGGCTAGCTCATATTTGGGAAGCTTTGCATATGATTTTTTTAAAAGTCCAGAGGTCTGCAGAAAACAGAATTCATTTACAGAATTGGCATCTGTCTTGTCCTGATTTGCCAATGTCCCTGTCTCCTTTAATCTCTATTTCTGGTGTAGTATCTTCTGCCTACAGGACACCAACTGGGCTTTTGAATCCACTCTTTCCTACCAAACCAACCCCCAAATAAATATGAATAGAACATACCATGCATAAAAGGGGGCACTGGCCTTGTGTTAAGATCACTTTCTTATTTGTCATAAGCCAATCCTGATTTCTTTCTTTTTTTTTTTAAAGTGAGAGGCAGGGAGGCAGAGACAGACTCCCACATATGCCTTGACTGGGATCCACCTGGCAAGCCCCCTACCAGGTGATGCTCTGCCTGTCTGTGCCGCTACTCTGTTGCTTGGCAACCAGGCTATTCTAGCACCTGGGAGATGTAGCCATCCTCAGTGCCCAGGGCCAACTTTACTCGAACCATTTGAGCCATGGCTGTGGGAGGGGAAATAAAAGGGGTGGGGTGGGGGAAGGGTAGAGAAGCAGATGGTCACTTCTCCTGTGTGCCCTGACCAGGTATCAAACCCAGGACTTACATAGGCCGGCCGACACTCTACCGCTGAGCCAACCAGACAGGGCCTTGATTTCTTTTAATTTTCATGATTAGTTGAAGAACTAAAATTCTACGATATCATAGTGTCATAAGGAAAATTGTGGCAGACTGAAAAAAATTAAACTGTTAAGTAGCATTATTTTCTAGGTAGTTGACAAGATATTTTTCTAGTTGTACAGTGGAGAAAACTGAGATGGAGAGATAAAAAGTGACTTGCCCAAGGTCACTCACAGTCAGCGGCACAGCCAAGAATAGATCCAAGTCAACTGACTCCCTGGGCTTTGTGACATCACTTGACTTCTGTTCAGAAAGTAACAGCCCTGCCAACTACAAAACTGAGAGGACAGTCAAATCTCAGATGCAGTATTCAGGACTGGTTTTTTAAATCTATCTATCTATCTATCTATCTATCTTTCTATCTATCATCTATCTACCTACCTATCTATCTATCTATCTATAATCTATTTTTGGGTAAAACATAATAGCTGCCAAATTGCTGCAGTGTTGACTAGATTGAAGATCTTCACTAATGCAGAATTTGTTAAGAAAATCATATTCTGTACCAATAATCTATGATAGTGTATTGTACACTTAAAAATTTGTTAAGAAGCTAGATCTCATGTTAAGTGTTTTTTCTGGCCCTGGCATGTTTTCTCAGTGGGTAGAGCATTGGCCTGGTGTTTGGAAATCCCACGTTTGATTCCTGGTTAGGGCACACAAGAGAAGCAATCATCTGCTTCTTGCTCTCACCCTTTCCCCCTTCTCTCCCTCTTCTCTTCTCGCAGCCCGTGGCTCGATTGGCTCAAGTGTGGCCCCAGGTGCTGAGAATGACTCAGTTGGTCTGAATTTCAGCCTCAGGTGCTAAAAATAGCTCAGTTGATTGGAGCATCAGCCTCAGATGAGGGTTGCCAGGTGGATCCCAGTCGGGGCGCATGCAGAAGTCTGTCTCACTATCTTCCCTCCTCTCTCTTAAAAAAAGTGTTCTTTCCAAATAAATTTAAAAATTTTAAAAGATAAACAAAATTCTGGTATCATAGTCACTAGTTGGGCAAATGACAAAGCAGAAGGAAGAAGTAGTTGAGGGCTCCAAAGTGGTTGCATAGGGGGCTTGTTTTCAAATCACATCTAAGAAGGAATAAATAGAAGAGTGGAAAAGATGTACATGGTCTAAGACTACACATACTATATATAGACTGGCATGACATGGATCCAGTGGAATAGCATCAGAAAAGTAAGTCAGGAATAACAAGAGGATTTGAAAAAAATTGCTAAGCCAGTTTTTATAAGAGGGCTTTTCACCTTACAGTGTATGATGTACACATTCTGCTGCTTGAAAAAGATGAGGTCTAATTCACACAGAGAGAGGAAGCAGAACCACTCAGTTCTCATTTGGCTTCTGTGTTTTCTATTCAAGTGTAGCAGATGAGAATCTCCATCTACAAAAACAGGTATATAAAAGAGATATCTCATCTCTCTATTTTTTTACAAGCCTTGTTCATTTCTGTTTAAAGCCTTTTCCTTCTGGGAAGGAAGACTTACCCTCAGTCCTTCTTAGGGTCATGTCTTCAGAGTTGTGTCAAGGCCAGACGACTGCCATTGCCAATCAGTATTGGGAGAGGGAACCCTATGGTCACTGAGCCATATGACCAACAGGTTACACTGTAGCACCTAGAGTTTCAGCTCACATGGCTCTCTTAGTTGCAGATATTCAGGTCATTCCTGGTCCACAGATAACCTTTGGTGATATTTCTGGTGGTTCCTCCTGCCTGGATGTACCACATGCAGCCCTGGAGTCTTGTGGCCTTTCTGGAGACACTGCCAGGAAGCAGGACCTGGCTCTGCACTCCACCATGATCCATAGCCTACCCCTCCTTCCCCAGCAGCCTTGGAGAGCTATTGCTCCAAGTTTCTTAAAGATTCTTTATGTCCATAACTCTTATTCCTTTTACCTACTTCAAGAAGTTTCCTGAGTTCTTTTAAGGATTTTGGAAAACAAAATCCAGAAATATACCTAGGCTATTTCTCTGTTTTTCCTTGTTACAGGAGTGTCCCCTGTTGCAGTGAACACCAATTTCAAAATAGCTGCTTTACTGGGGATCAAGCAAAAGAGAAAAGAACAAAGGGAAATTAAAAGAAACATTAATATCTCCGAATATTACTTTCCTTTAGAAGTACAGTAATTTGGGGTATCTGTTTTATTCACATCCATTTTCCTTTCTCTGAAAATGACCCCTGATACAATCATGGATACCATATATGCACACCATGTCCCTGGCCAGGACTACTGAAAGCAGGGACATTTCCAAGAATTAGGTTTAAGGTTGAAGGACTGCAGTGACTACAGGTTCTGGAGTTTAATCTCATAAATGAAGTGGGTCAGGGAGACAGTGTAGGAGCCCTGTCCTCGAGGCCACTTGGCGGGCTCTGCTTCCTGTTCTTCCCGCTTTTGGCTTTTCAGTTCTTACTCCAATTTCATGAAATTGCCCATGAATTTCCTGAAATTGGATATGCTTCTTTTTTGTTTAGGTAGACAAAAATCAGTTCCAGTTACTTGCAACCAAGAGTAATTTAAGAATGTCTTCAAAATTGCAAAGGCAGAAAAACATGGTGAAGAGGAAATTGACATTCAAGAGAGGTGAAGAGATAATAAGCTAGAATCTCGCTATTTAAGACATGTTTGCCTCATGATTTAATATGATTGTTGCAAGAATTGTATTTGTGATCTTGGCACAACTTTTGGAATTTTTTGAGAAGTTGTTATTAGCTGTGGGCCCTGCTTTGTCATAGACATACTAGAGAATAGTGAGATGACATATAGGGTTTTGAGGATGCAAACACTTCCATGTGAGGACTTGCTGAGGAGACTGGGGTGGTTTAGTCAGCATGAGAGGATGCCTCAGGAAACAGCACTGTCTTTTAGCTGTTCAAAAGGCTACTGTCCCAGAGAGGAACTGGATTCTCTCCTTGCAGCTCTGGAAGTGAGAACATGCACCAGTGGAAAGATATTAATAAAAATAGACTTGGTTCAGAATAAGGGAACATTTAAAAATGTATGTATATATATTTAGGGCTCTCTGGAATGTCAGAGGTTTCTAGAACACTTTGCCTTGGAAGAACTCAAGATGAGACTGGATGGTCACTCATGAGTGTTACAGTGAATGAGAGAGTCCTGCATTGGGAGGAAGAGGGTATGGGATGAATAACTTCTAAATTGTCTTTAAATCTAAAATTCCAGTATTTTCTTTATGAATATTATTAAGTCCTAGGCCAACCCACATTTTGACAGAATACAATAGGGGTTAAAGCATTTCACAAATGTAGTTTCAGGAAAATGTTTTTCCTTTCTTTATAAGAAAAAAGAAAGAGAAGAAACCATAAACTCCAAACTTTCATTCAGGGAAGACAGTTTCAAAAAGTAAAAGAAACAAAAATATATTTTTATTCTATAAATTAAAGGAAAGAATTGCTTATGATTAAATTTTACATCTAAGAGGCTCACTGAATTAAAAAACTTTCGGTAATATTAATGTAATCATACAAAACCCAGGGAATACTGGATTCTATTCTAACTAGAATTTTAAGCTACATGAAACTGAATAGATTTCTTTAGTTATTTTAAGGAATAAGTCAGAATCCCAACTTTTCTCCCAAACCTTTATAAATGAAAATTGTTGCTATGGCAGCTTTACGAAACCCAAACAGCTCAGATAGTTTAGTTGCCATTTCTCAAAGGTTTCGCATAAGCTAGTTCTTAAAACAACTATGTAACCATTTGTGTATTTTAGATTATTATTCTTAATTAGAAGGTAATAGCTACATTATTCTAGTTGATATTTATTATAGCAAGCAGATGTTGACATTCACTAAGTATGTCTTAACCACAAAGGGACAAAAGAAAGCCACTTAGTTTAAGATCCTGGTCTTAAAGACTCCATCAGACATTGTCTGACATCTTGAAGCTTTTCATAATCACTTTCATAATCTTCTCATCTTCATGTATAAACCTTTGAAAATGTAAACATCTGTATAGCCATTTATTTTCTCTCTACTGAATTTATTTGAGTGGATTGCATAAGAACATTCAAAAGAATCCAGTCTTTTATCTATCTATGGATGGATGAATGCTTAGATAGAAACACTTTTATAAAATTGAATAGATATATTATTTATAATAAAAATAACTTTAAAAATTTTAGAGCCATTAAAAGAAACTAAATTGAGAATAAAGAATAAACTTTAAATTACTACCTCATTTCAAGATATATTAGTTCTTTTTAAAAATCTATCTATGGCTAAAGTAAAAATATTAAGAGGTAGGAGTCATTGTCATGAATTATATTGCTGTTTTTATGAATACTTTTTTCTTTAGATAGTACAAGATGACTCCACCTCCCTTTTTTTGAAGGACAGCACTTTTGAAACTTTATCTTTTTCTTCTCCCCCCTCCTGGGTATTATTAGATATATTATTATTTGTACATTGTTCAAGTTATAGTATTCCATTTTTCTCTGTGAATTTAATTTTGAGAGTTGCTTAGGAGTAGCTCTATGCTTAAATGAATTGAACATGTTAAGACTCTGGGTGTTATATCATTGCACTTTATTTTCAGTTATTTTATCAACTATTTAATCGATGTTAACCCACTAATTTGAAACAGTTATTCATAATCCCTAATGCTTAGAGTCTCTGAAACTGTGTAAACCATTTTCACTCATTTACTAAAAGTTGTTGAGTGCCTATTTGGTACTAGGTGTTCCTGAACTTTAAAATTTCACTGTTGAATAATAGCACACAGTCCCTGCCCTCAAGAAGTGAGAGCAACCAAAATATATTAAATTCTTACTGTGTTAGCTGCATGAGAGCTGTTTTATTATTACTTTTTTTATCCTCAGTGCCCACGCTACAGTGTAGTATCTCATAAGCCCTCAATTAATGTTTGTTTAATTGAATGGGCCTTTATGTGCCAGAAACTATGGTAAGTTTTCATTAAAAGTTATGCCTAATTTTATCTGGACAACAAACCTATTAGGTAGGCATTTATATCTCCATTTTATAGAAGAGGAAGCTCAGTAATACCCAGTTTTACAACAGAATTAGATTGTAAAACTTATTGTTTATTGACACATGGTCTGGGGCAGTTATGTTGAAAGTAATAGAGGAAAGAGGCACAGGGACTGCTGATTATAATACAGCAGGGTGAGTAATATCATAGTGTATAGACAGTCTAGAGGCTATGAGGCTGCTTAGGGTCGCGTCTCTACTATTTATTTGCTGTACAACACTGAGCAAGCCCTTCCCCTCCTTTAAGCCTCAGTTTTCTATCTGTAACAGGAATTAAGAGTAGAAGGATTATATGAATTCACTTCAGGTAGAAAGTTTAATGTAATACCTAACCCCGAGTGTTCAAGAAATGGATACCATTGATATTATTTTACAAAGTGCTCTGGATGCTCAAAGGAAGGAATAATTTTTTTACCCTGTATTTCCAAGGGAGGAGACATTTGTGCCTGGGCTCTGCAGGAAGCATAGAAGTTCATCAGGTGAGAGGTAGACAGTCTTGAAATAAAGAGAAACACCAAGCACAGAACGAGAAATCCTGCCGAGACCCACGGGATTTGCAACTGTGAAAACATCCTTCTGTCACCACACTTCTCGAAAGTGTCCACACAGGAGTGTCTGTGTTTAGAGGGCCTGGCTTGCAAATGACCATCTTATCTTACTGGACCATCTTCCCATTGAGAAGGTGAATTAGTCAGTGTCAATACAGTTCCAAGGAGACGTGACAGGGCAGTTTTAGGACTATTGGTCCAGGAGGCCAGGGGCCATCCCAGGCCAGCGTGAAAGCACCTGCTGGTCCTAAGGAGCCAGCAACCTGTCTGATGTTCTGCAACAGTGTTTCTTAACTGTTTTTTTTAATCCCTTTTTTTAGACATTTTCCTAATGGCCCACCTCAACCGATGGATTGTTAAACAGACTTCAGAGGGCCTTCTCTGGTAATCTGCTCGACTAAAGTTGTTCTAAAACTTTGTTTTCTAATCATTTTTTATTTTTCAATCACAGTTGACATGTACAATATTATATTAGTTTCATGTGTACAACCCAGTCATTAGACTATATGATTTGGTAAGTGAGCATCCTGATCCTGACTCTATCCCCTCCTTACATCCCAGGCAAATCTCGTACCCATCTGACACCATACATAGTTATTAGAATATTATTGATTGTTTTCCTTATGCTGTACTTTACATCCATCCCCATGAATATTCTGTAATAATCAGCTTATACTTCTTAATTCTTTCCCCTTTTTTAGCCTTGAATCCCTCTCCCACCTAGCAATCATCAAAATGTTTTCTGTATCTATAAGCTGTTTCTGTTCTGCTTCTTAATTTATTTTGTTTTTTAGATTCATTTGTTGATAGGTATGTATTTATTGCCATTTTATTGTTAATTTTTTATCTTTATTTTTTCTTCGTGAAATTTTAAGGTAAGTTTATTAAGTTCATTTGATGAAAGCTTTCAGAAGAATATTCTCCTGAAAATGATTTTTTTCTTAGAAAAAAACAAAGGAAAATGAACACTCTTTCAGCACAGCCACAGATGCTGTGGCAGTTCGGCCTCGCTGCGGACGGCCTGGCTCGTCAGTCAGTCAGGTCGCTCTCTGCATCGGCAGGATTGTAGTCTGGGTCATCCTCATCCTCCTCCAGCTCCAAGTCATCCATTTCCTGGAACAAGGACTCGTCTACCTCCACATTGTTCCCAGCATCCTCCAAAACTGGATATCTGATGTGTCAAGATTATGATCTGTTTCAAATAGCTGTTTCCCACTTGATTTATTTTTTCCTGCTTGTTCTTCTTCTTTCATTCATTTCTTTTTTAGTTTCAATAGTTCTGCATCAAACTTGGCTTTCCAACTTAAGAAATTCTCAGTTGTAACAGAAGTGCCATGAAATAATTGCTTTTCTGCTTCTTCTGCTTCTTTTTCTTTTTGTTTCTTTTCTTCTTCTCTTCTAGTTTTGATTTGAACCACTATTTCATTTAGTTTTTCTTACACAGCTGTCATTAAAGATCATCACCATACCAAGGTTTTCCTCTGCCTGTAATGCTAATAATTTTAAAATGCTTGAGACATCATTATCTTCTAAATTTTCCTGGGAGAATATTTCATAAAGGGGGCCTTCATCTGGGTACTTCTCACTGTATGTAAACTTGAAGGTAGTCTGGACAGTTTCATCATTTTCTCTAGCCTCAGATGTCACAGTAATGGTGAAGCTGGGAGGATTTTCTGATAATACTGTAAAGGAGTCAGGGTAGATGAACTCCAGAGCCTCCAGCTCATTGTGCTGGCCCTCGCCGCTGCCCATGGATTGCCCAGACACCCAGGCAGAGCACTGCCCTTTAAGATTTCTATATAATACTTGTTTGGTGGTGATGAACTCCTTTAGCATTTTCTTTTCTGGGAAGCTCTTTATCTCTCCTTCAATTCTAAATGACAGCCTTGCTAGGTAGAGTAATCTTGTAGTCCTTGCTTTTCATCACTTTAAATATTTCATGCCATGGCCTGACCTGTGGTGGCGCAGTGGATAAAGCGACGACCTGGGAACACTGAGGTCGCCAGTTCAAAACCCTGCACTGGTCTGGTCAAGGCACATATGGGAGTTGATGCTTCCAGCTCCTCCCACTTTCTCTCTCTCTCTCTCTCTCTCTCACTCTCTGTCTCCTCTCTAAAATGAATAAAATAAAAAGAAATTAAATATTTCATGCCAATCCCATCTGGCCAGCAAAGTGATTGAGAAATCAGCTGACAATCTTATGGGAGCTCTTTTTTTTTTTTTTTTTTTTTTTTTTACTTCTTACTCTTCAATATTGCTATTTATTTTTTCTTCTGCGTGTTACAGAGAAGGCACAGACAGGTTTCAAACACAGACATCTCCAAATACAGAGTCCCCATTCTTTTTTTTTTTTACGGGGACAGAGAGAGAGAGTCAGAAAGAGGGATAGACGGGGACAGACAGACAGGAACGGAGAGAGGTGAGAAGCATCAATCATTAGTTTTTCGTTGCCGTCGCAACACCTTACTTGTTCATTGATTGCTTTCTCACATGTGCCTTGACCGCGGGCCTTCAGCAGACCGAGCAACCCCTTGCTGGAGCCAGCGACCTTGGGTCCAAGCTGGCGAACTTTTGCTCAAGCCAGATGGGCCCGTGCTCAAGCTGGCAAGCTCGGGGTCTCGAACCTGGGTCTTCCGCATCCCAGTCCAACGCTCTATCCACTGCACCACCGCCTGGTCAGGCTGGGAGCTCTTTTGTAGGTAACTTACAGCTTTTAAGATTATCTCTTTGTCTTTAACCTTTTGCATTTTAGTTATGATGTCTTGATGTGAGCCTCTTTGGATTCAATTTGTTTGGGACTCTCTGAACTTCCTGGACTTGTATATCTGTTTCCTTCACTAGGTTAGGGAAGTTTTCTGTCATTATTTTTTCAAATAGGTTTTCAATTTCTTGATCTCTCTTTTCCTTCTGGAACCCTATGATGTGAATGCTGGTACACATGAAGTTGTCCCAGAGGCTCCTTACACTATCTTCTTTTTTTTGGATTTCTTTTTCTTTTTGCTGGTTATTGGGTGTGTTTTGCTCCCTTATATCCCAGATCCCTGATTTGATTCTAGACTTGATTTAATCTACTGTTGATTCCCTGTAAATTTTTCTTCATTTCAGTTAGTATATTCGTCATTTCCAACTGGTTCTTTTTTATGATTTCTATGTAATTTTTTATGCTTATTATTTCTTTGTTGGAATTTTTGATAAGTTCCTTGAGCATCCTTATAACCATTGTTTTGAACTCTGCATGTAGTAGTTTGCTTGCCTCTGTTTTTAGTTATTTTTATGGAGATTTTTGTCTTCCCATTTTGACGGCTTCCCTATATTTGTTTCTCTTTACTAGGTACCACTGCTATGTCTCCTAGTCTTAGTAGAGTGGCCTTGTGTAATAGGTGTCCTGTAGGGCCCAGTGGCACAGCCTCCCCAGTCACCTAACCTGGGTATTCCAGGTGTGCCCCAGTGTAGACTGTGTGCACTCTCCTGTTGTAGTTGGCCCTTGATTGCTCTTAGCATCACTGGGAGGGATTGACCCCAGACTGATTCACTTTGAGGACTGGCTGTGACTACTGTGGACAAACTGCTATGTAGCAGTTGACCTTATGGAGCAGGACTTTCTTCAAAGGGGCTTTGGTGCTCACAGGATCTTCCCATTGAGTGTGTTACTCATGGAAGTGGCAGGGATGTACATTGGTGTGGTCTGAAGCTGTCCATCAGGTACACTGCCCCTAAGACCTCCTGGGATGTGCAATGTCAGCCACTACCTGTTCCCTGACTGGGGCCAGCCAGCATGAGCTACAGAGTAATGTGCAGATGGCTGCTACTTTTTCTGGGTTTAGAGGTGCCCAGAAGAGGCCAGGCTGTGAAACAAGGCTGACTGCTACTAGTACCAGGCCTGGGACTACTTAGAAAGAGGTATGGGATGTGCAGAGGCAAGATGCTGCTTATTTGAGGAATTTTAGGAAAGTCCAAAGCATGAGCCAAAACAGATTGTTTGTATGGAAAAGTCACTGGAAATGGCTTGGGTGGGCCCACAAATTGGTTGGGGTGGGGTCTCAGGGAATCACCTGGGCGGGTGAATGGTATGAACCAGGTTGATGTAAACTAAGATATGGCACCCTCTTGCCAGCTCTGAGTGTGTGTGCATGGGTGTGGGGAGCTACTCAGGAAAGGAACAGTGGCCTTTGCCAGCACTTTTGTCTGGCAGAAAGATGTCCCCCCAGATGTTGCCCTAATGCTCAGCAATCCAGTTCCTCCATTTGTCTCTAGTTTCTTTCAAGCCATTGCCTTGGTACTGAGCTCAGAGGGAGTGGCTGCTGCTTGAAACTCAGAGGCTCTATCTGCTGTGCTACAAATAGCCACTTTTTATTATGTTTCCACTCACACCTCCACAGTGACTCCTCCCAGAACAAGAGTCTGGGCTACTGCCTAACCTCCCAAGTGGACTCTCTGCGCTTCCTTGCCTGACCTTTCACAGTCTATTTTCCATGTAGCAACCCAAGTGAGCTTTTAAAATGTAATCAAATCACAATTTTCCTCAGCTTAAAACTCAATTAGCTTCACATTGGACTCAGAATAAAATCTATGTGTCCTATCATGGCCCCAAAATTCTACCTAATCGAGCTCTTGCCTATCCCTCTAAACTCTACCATTAGCAGCCTGGGTGCAGGTGAGGTTGCTCCCCTGGACAGACAGAAGCCATCAGGCAGAAAGCCACAGGTGTTTGCAGTGAGTTGCCCTTGGTGGGAGAAGTGACTGCCAAGAGGACATGGGTGGACAGTGATGGCAGTGGCAGTGACACCACAAGGGCACAGAAGAGAGGACCTGTCTGCTCAGGAAGTCAGGAAAGACTTTTCTGAAAAAGTGATAGTTACGGAGCTACAATATGAAATGTATTATGAGTTACCTACGTGAGAAAGAGGGACGGCAGTCACGTTCTATGCAGAGGGAGCGGCCCATGCAGAGCTCACAGGGCGGGGTGAGGGTGTGGCCTGCAGGTGAACCACTGAAAGGGAGATGTGGCCAGGGCCTGGTATGAATTGAAGCTGGAAAAATAGGTAGGGGTCCATTCACAGAGGGCTCTTCAGGCCATGTTAAGGGCTAAAATCCGTATTAAGAGCAAGATTGCCACCAAAGGGCTTTGACTAGTGAGGAAGAGACAAGGTCAGATTGTTGTTTTGAAAAGATTGTGCAGGTTGCAGTGTGGGCAACAAATGAATGAGCATGGACCAGTTTGGAGGCACTGGGGTGGCAGGGTGACCAGCTGGTACAGGTTCTTTGCTGGTTTTAGCACTGAAAGGCCTGCACTCCAGGAAACTCCATCACACCAAGCCAGTTTGGTTGGCCACACTGTGCTGCACCATCATTCAAGGGGAGATTATGGTTGTCTCATGAAAGATGCAGGATCTTCTCTTTACTAGACTCACATCAGAAGAAAAAGGTCAGCATCACAATGCCGTATTTTGAAAGTCCCTTAGAATTGACCTCCCCAAATATACAGGCAATGCAGGAATACACACACACACACACACACACACACACACACACACACACACACACTTTATACACACACACCCCTAATATGCAAGTTGCTTCAGGTAAGCCTTGATTTTTCTTTTCTGCACAGGCCTGGTGGTATCTCATTTTTGGCATCTCAAAGCCTGGAGCCTGCTCAAGCAAATGTAGACCTAGGTAAGAGGGTGGATTAAATCATTGCCATACCTTGTACTTCTGCGCACTGTCACCCTGCACCGTGGCCCACTCATTAGCCCTAGCTGGTTCCCATCTTGCTTCTCCCCTCACATGGTTAGCACCCCCACAGTGCTACTAAGGCATGCTCTTTGACCACACTAAACTACAGAGCACTTTAGTGGTTCTCAGTTGCCCCCTGAATAAAGTAAATAGTCCCCCTCATAGATTTTAAAACTGCCTCTCCTGCCCCCTTGTCTAACTCTTCTCATTTTTTTAAGTCCCCAGAAGCAGAAAACATTTTTAATAAACCGTCAAAAAGAATTCAGGGAGAAATTCTGCTGCCCTGATCTTACTACTCATAACTAATTGGGCCCACTGTGTGTGCCAGGCACTATTTTAAACACTTTACATATATATTTATTAATGTTTGTATTAATAAATGGATCACTCATTGGATAGACTTTTATTGAGTACCAATGACTTTCCAGGTAACCTGTCAAGAAGAGTACAAGAAGGGAACAAAGCTTCTCCATTCACAGTGGTAGCATTCTATGGTGCATGGGGAGAGGCTGAGTAACCATGGATGTATGATGTGGCGGGTGACAAGGTTCCATGCATACAGGTGCCTCGGGGTGAGGGATAGAGAGTGACATTGGCCATAGACATGCTTTCTTTTTGAGTTACCAAGAAAGTATTTCAGTGGAGCACCATTTGAGTAGAGTTTCTGTCATAAAGATACGAGGGAAACCCAGGCAAAGGAAATAGTGAAAAGTATGTATTTTCAGTTTATGTTGGAATCCTGAAATCACACCTTTTATTTTTCTCTTATGCACTCATCAAGGCTTTGCACATCTATTTTTGTACCCCTTGTTTAGTATCTTGGACTGTTTTTTTTTTAATTTCTTTTTATTTTATTCATTTTAGAGAGGAGACACAGAGTGAGAGAGAGAGAGAGAGAGAGAGAAAGAGAGAAAGGGGGGAGGAGCTGGAAGCATCAACTCCCATATGTGCCTTGAACAGGCCAGTGCAGGGTTTTGAACTGGCGACCTCAGTGTTCCCAGGTCGACGCTTTATCCACTGCGCCACCACAGGTCAGGCTATCTTGGACTGTTTTATAAAAATTATTTGTATTCACTTTTCATGTTTCCTACTTCCATTTTGATCTGATCTTTATTGCAAATTTTGGTATCAATCTAGTCTTTTACTTTCTAATTTGACTTTTTGTATTTTTGATATTTTTTTTTGTACTACATTTTAATGATGACGATGATTATGATTTTTTGTCTACTTTGGTTGTGCTTGTTGGAAAGCAAAACTGGAGCCTTCATGAGTCATTAATGCTGTCTTGAATAATGATATGCTTGAATTTTCAGGCAGAGTCACAGGTTGGATTAATATCTTTACATAATGACACTTTAGTCTACTCTTTACTGAACATTTCCCATCTTTAAGGAATGTACTAAAGGGAAAACAAAAATGATGATGATGACAGCCCTCCCCTTAGGGAGATTTTTTTATCAAATAAGAAAAATACATCATAAAAGGTTAATTGACAATAGGATGCAGAGTGTATTGGGATTCCATTCCTGGATAATGTAGATCTGGAACACAATAATAGTAGCAATTATTTATATAACCTCTATCATGTATAAGGCTATGCTTTAAATACCAGTAGGTCCATAAAGTATCATTATTACTTATACTCTAGGAATAAAAAATTGAGGCACATAGAGATTACATAGCTAGCTAAGTTTCCCATGCTGAGTAGAAGAGCTGGGATTTGAACCAAGGCAGTGTAGGTTCTAAAGCTGTGCTAAAGGGTAGGAGGGAAGGATACTCTGGCCCTCAAGACTATGAGGCATGGAACTCAATGACATCTGAAGTCTTAGTTCAAGGGCAAAGTTCGGACTGAGCCAGGAAAGGCTAAACAGAGTGTAGACCAAGAGCAGGACACAGAGACACAGCACAGATTGGTTTAAACCAGTGGTTCTTAAGCTGGGTTCTATCGAACCCTAGGGGTTCGATGAGTCAGTCTCAGGGGTTCGGAGAAGCCTCTGCCGCGGAGGCCAGAATAAAGTAATACCGTAGTTTGTTGTGAGTTCATGCACTTCGTTGGTTTTGTTCTTTGAGCAAGGTGATGTTCATGCACGGCTCATTTTGTGCGCCAGTAAAAAAAAAAACCATATACCTATGTCTTGAATTTGGAAAAAAAATCATATTTTATTTATCACTAATGAAGGGTTCGGTGAATGCACATATGAAACTGGTGGGTTCGGTACCTCAAAAAAGGTTAAGAACAACTGGTTTAGACTGTAAGAGCCTGAGAACGGTCTTGAGTTAAAGATTTCTGCCTTTGTGCTTGGGCCAGGAGGGAGTGATTAAAACACCTCTTCAGATGATACATTAAGTGTCAAATAAAGAGAAAAAAGCTTTAGGAGTGTTGGGGTGGAGTGCTGTCTCCTGGGTCTCACTTAAGTTAAGGATGGATTGTCTTTTATAATAGAGGTGGAAATAATAAGACTTGATTAATTCATTTTATATTTTATCCATATTAATTTTACATTGAGTGTTACTTATTTTGAATACTTTTCTTGCCTGCCTTCTAATTTCTAGCATTGCTGATGAAAGTTTGACTTTGTCTCCTTCCTGTAAATTTCTTATGCTATTTCCTTCCCTGCTGCCCTCCCTTACCATCCTGTGGAGTCTCCAGCTCCAAAAGTCTGAGTTCTGATCCCGCGTGTGACCTGAATTTACCATCTACCTAGAAAAGTAATCTGGCGAGTAGGTTCCGTTACTGTGCAGGAGAGATGATGGAATTGGGAGGGACAATACAAAGCTGTTTTACAGATGGGGACACTGAGGCGCGAGGAAGTTAAGAGACTCGCAAAAGATTGCTGTTAGGAACTGGCAGAGTTGGACTTGAGCCCAAGCCGTCTCACTCTGAATTCGTTGATTTCCCTCTATCTGCGTTCCCAGGGGAACTGTCTTAAGTGAAGATTCATCAGCCCTGGGCCAGTTACTAGTTGTACCTGGTACATGGGGTGAGTGCTCCATCACCTGTGACCTTTTATTTTAAAAATATTTTCATTGATTTAAAGGAGGAGAGAGAGGAAATGGAGAGAGGGAGAGAGAGAGAGGAGAGAAAAGCATCAACTCATTTCACTTAGTTTTTCCATTTAGTTGTGCACTCACTGATTACTTCTAATACAGGCCATGACCAGGGGTCAAACCTGCAACCTCTGTTGTGCGGGTTGATGCTTTATCCACTGAGTCAGCTGACCAGGATAGGTCTAGGTCTGTCTTCTGAATTAGATTCAGTGACTCCAGTAAGGGATTTTAAAGCCAGGGAAACCATCTGGGTTCAAGTCCCAGCTCAGTCACTTAGTCGCTGTGAGACCCTACTAAGTAGTTAGTTAACAACTCTGTGCCTCAGTTCCTTCATTGTAGAATTGGATAATATTAATACCTACCTCATAGACTCTGTGTGTGTGTGTGTGTGTGTGTGTGTGTGTGTGTGTGTGTGTGTGAACATGAATGTCTTACAACAGGTAGAGCCCTAAGAAGAGTGACTGGTACTTGGTGAATGATCACTAAACAATAGTAATGACCTTAGCTATCAATGTTTATAGACTATTCCTTCATCTTTTCCTTGGGAACCGAAGCTCAGAAGCACTCTTAACATTCCTGAGTCTTGCCTTAGCTGCAGGCAGATGTGTAGAATTCTGTCACTGCTGCAAAGACCCCTGAGCATTTCTTCTACTAAAGTGCAGCTGGAACTGTCTAAGTTGGCTCCTTAGCCTCTCATTTCCTTTGACAGGGTAATTCTGCCTGGGATAGCTAGATTATGTCGTCAAAAGTTAAGTGATTTATATCTGGTCATAATTTGAAAGTGAATTTTTTATGGGCAGGCAAGAGAATGTGTTACAAGTGAGAGGAAGGAAAGCACAAATAGGTTGATTAGAGAAACCAAAGACAAATTATCCATGTAGAATAGTGTGGGGGAGGGTGTCTGAGAGGTAGTGCCCTTAGGGGGTGGGGTTCTAAATGGAAAATATGGTGTTAGCTTTGGTGACACTTCACCCAGGTGTTCCTCTTGAATGTCCCTCAGCAAAGCCCACTGTGTCTGTCTCTTAGGCTGATCTCGTCTTCTACAATTTTCAGAGAAATTGCTTATTTAAATAATATTGTATAAATGAGATTCTTTCAAAAAGCATAGGCACTGTGGAATTTTGAGGCAGTGTAACCTTGGTTTGATTCTAACAATAATAAATAATCCAGCTTGGGCAGAACTTCTCATTGGAAGGGGGTGATACATGGGTGAGAATTTCTTTCTCTTTTTTTAAGTGAGAGGAGGGGAGATGGTGAGACAGACTCCTGCATGTGCCTCATCTGGGCTCCACCCAACAAACCCCTTCTGGGGCCAATGCTTGAATCAACCGAGCTATTTTTAGCACCTGAGGCCGTTACAGCTGAGCTATCCTCAGCGCCTGAGGCTGATGCTAAAAACAACTGAGACACTGGATGCAGGAAGGGAAGAGGGGGGGGGAGAGAATCAGATGGTCACTTCTCTTGTGTGTCCTGACTGGGAGTTGAACCTGGGATGTCCATACGCTGGGCCGAAGCTCTATCCACTGAACCAACTGAGAATTTCCTGATGCCAGGGCCAAGAATTTCTTGATGCTTTTGACTCCACAGGAGAGCACTACTAAGTGTGGATGTGGCAGAGGTAAGAGTAGGTATGTTCAGGATTTTTCTGCTTTGATGTCTACTAAGTTTTGGCCTCACTGGAACCTTGCCTAGTTTTCGGTTTCCCGTTCCCAGGCCTGCAGACACGCAGCCAGCACTGTGTGAAGTGTTCTAAGCCAGGTGTTCTTGATTTTTGAGTACTCACTTCTTTATTTAAAAACAAAGTAAAAGGGAAAAGATGTGGAGAATAGGGGCTACCTGCTTTCTTGAATTTTTTATAACAGACAAGTAATAAAAGAAGATACCTGGTAGTAAAACTCTTAGAAGTCTGAGGTTATTTTCTTCTAATATGTCAATTCTCTTCCTAGAAATAACCTAGGACTTCTCCATGAGTGCGACCCTACCCCTTAAAGAATAATTCTTTCTTCTAAAAGGAATCTAGGTTTATTAATTAAAGCAAAATGCGACAGGAAGAAGCCTCTCCACTTGAAAGTTTCTCTCAGTGTCATGGGCTCTTTATTAAGCCCTGTGGGTCAGCATCCATTTTGAAACAAATCATGATGCAATTGAACCATTGCTCTTTGCTTTATAAAACACTATAGTGTGGAACATGGAAATATTTCTGATTGTCTAACTATTGCATAAGTCCAAATATGGAAAAGTCAATCATGCCCTGGGATCTTGTCATTGATAACATTCAAACAGTATGGGAGTTGGGAATGTGAAGAACTCTCTGATATTTGGTCACTTGAGCCTATGCTCCCAAGAATCTAGTGGCTACTATTGGGCTAGATACCCTTAAATATCACTGAATCAAATTCTGGGTGTTATGGAATTAAGTTGTCTAAGTAACTAAATCAAGAAAATGTTCATGATGATTGGGATCTGCTGTTTTTATTTGCAATGAAAATTTAATAATGTAGGATATTACAGAAAGTAGCTAAAGAGAACAAAGATTCTCTGCCTTCTCCAGAGGAATATATATCATAATGTATACAGAAAATAATACCAGCTCAGGATGGAAGTGGTTCTGAAGGCTATGTCACTCAAGCACCTAGCCATTCATGGAGGCAAAATCAACAGAACTTGGTAATGGATTGGAATCTGAGAAGTAGGGAGGGATTCAGGAGGACTGATAGGTCTATAGAACTGGATGTATAGTGATTTAATTTCCTCAGAATTTCTATCAAATAGTTATCAACATGCACTTGAAAATATCCAATGATAGTAAGCCTTCGAAAGAAACCCATTCTATTTTAATAACTTTGATTTTCCCTTTTGGGGGAAGGAAGCCATATATATCATTGAGTTTTTTCTCTTATCTTTATTATGTATCACTTGCTTTGTCCTCATTGTATAGGAACTTAGTAACCCAGCAGTCACTTGTTTACAGGTTTCAGTGAGGACACCTCAATGATGATACCATGTTATGGTGAATCTTACCTCTTTCCTGTTTACACAGGACTTACCACTTCTTAGAACTTCCTCATTTACCTGGAGCCTTGCATGCTCAGCAGTCAGACTGGTCCCACTGTCCCCCAGCCTGGTCCTCACTGTGCCTTGCCCTGGCCTCTGCTGCTGGTGCCTTACATTAAGGCATGCTGCTGAGCAGAGCAGGCTTCTGCAATAGCCTTTTTGAGGTTTGGGGGCACTGAAGGAGATGGTGCATGGGAAGAATGGGCCAGTCTCCAACCCTGGCTATGAGTGCTCTGAAGCAGCACTGATTGATTTCATAGTCTTACAAAGTCTTTTATGAACACAGAGAAATTTTTAGTCTTCGTTTTTCTCTTTGGTTAACATACTGTCCCTATCTCTTTATTGTCCTCACTTTTCTCTCTCTCTCCTCCTGTCCCTTATTCACAATTTGCCCTTTCTCTCTCTCTCGATTCTTATAACTAAATACATCTCCTTCCTTCTTCTTGTCGCTCCAATACAAAAACTTCTCCTGGTACATTTGCTCATATGATAAGCTCATGAAGAATTCCTCATCCATCAGTCGCACAAAGAGGTGAGCTGGATGCTGCGGCCAAGGCTCAGGTGGATCACTGTGTTTTAGATTGCTGTTCTCTAGCTGCTCCATCCCTGTCCTGTGGGGTACATGGTGGTGCTCTTTTATCAGACCTCTGGAAAAATCATCCTTGCACTTAACAGTAGTATTTCAGTGCTACGGCTCCCATCCCACCCTATCCTTTTCCTCCTCAAAGTCACATTTTTTAATTCTCCAGCCTTTAAGTTTTCTCCAGGCTTATCAAAATAATTTGCTTTTTCTTTAACCTTTCTTTCTTTTTGAAAATCCTTTCTGATAAGAGACAGTCTTCGAGCCCCACCTACTCGAATGTGCTATACTAAGAGGACTATTTATTGACTTTGGGGTTAGATTAACCTAATGGTGGAGCCAAACTTAACCACTTCCTTCTGGTGAATTTCATTAATTATGATCTATGAAATGAAAATGACTACCTTACAAAGCAGAAGATAATTACTAGAGTGAAATGAGATAACAAATGCAGAATTTCAAACTCAGTGGCTAACCAGATACCCAGTGTCAGTCTCTGTCTCCTCTCCCATTTTCTGCTCCGTCCCTCGGTGCCGAGGCACCCTCCATTGTACAGCTGACTGTGGTTCTTCACAGCATGCACATCCACACAGTTCTCCTGCACTGGGGGCTGGGCCTCTCTTTCCTTTCTTACCTTCCATCTTCTAGGTTACACAGGGATCAGTGGCCTTGGCATCAAGGTCATCATGGAACCTTGAGTTAGTATGTGGGTTGATCATTTAGTCGTAAATCCACATGTTCCAACTCTTTGTACCTTAGTAATGATGTCAAATTTTCATTAATCTTGGAAAATGGGTGAGCAGCTTAAATGTGAACTCATGTTTCTCATTTGAATCATTGTGGTCTATACATTACGCATGGCCATACATTATGAAGGCAACTTGTGATGTTAACACAGTTTCCAATTGCATTTGTGAATGTGTTTATTGTATATAGATTTTACTGAAACACCTTAGAATTGAAGAATTATAGTTATGGTTAGATTGGTGACATTTTGGGTCAGGGAAGGCAATTGAGACTAAAAAAAAAAGGAATGAGGAAATGTATTCTGTCTCCCAACATCAAATTTAAGAAAACCTCATCATTAATTTTTTCTTTGTTAATAATTAAATTTAAAGAATAATTGATGGAATTAAGTTTCCATGCCCTGAAGTTATTTATCTTATAAAATGAAATATGTAATGCCCCAGAACCTGCTTTTTTAAAGAAGGACTTGAATGGTGTAAATGTATTTGGCTCCAATAGGCATCCAATGCAGGCAAACGAATGTTTCTCCTAATGGTGGCAGACCCTTTAAGAAGGATTTTCTTAGTAAATCCTGATCTCTTGATTCATAGAGAATCCCTCAATGGGAAAATGGATTAATCACGCAAGTACGTGTCTACTTTAGAGAACATTATTATTTAATTTGATGATAGAAAAATATTTAATAGTATACTTCCCTAGTGGCCTCATCTGATTCATAATTTACTTTGTAATTTATGAGATAAATTTGTGCCAACTGCAACTTTTTATAAAAAGCTATAAAAAGTTATGGAATATTAGGCCTTAGTTTTTTTCTCATTCTGTATTCTATCTACCATTGCCAATATATTTGCGGTACTTACTATGTATTTGCTTTTGTTTCAAACTGTCTTTAAAACTTGCCACAGACCATGAGAAATCTTCCTGATATAAGAAATATGCTTAGAGCCTTTCAGTTCCTGGGTTCCCTTGTGTGCTGGTCAGGGGGAGAGACTCACCGCTCTTTCTGTTATCAATCAGAACAGCAGCCCTTGGTCTCAAAATTCAATTAAATTTTTTTTATATATAATTATTTCTTCACTCTATGAAGAGGTCTTAGTAATCAAATTCAGAAATGTTTGTATTAACTTATTTTATGTTTTTCAGTAGTTTATTTATTTATTGATGTGTTCTGAATCTCAGGAACATAGGCGATTTCTAGAAGCAGTATGAGGTTGCTGTAGCAAATTATCTAGGGCCTTATCTCTACCTCAAAGCTTTGGCTTCTTCATCAGTTTTATAAATGTATACTTATCTTCACCTTTATTCTTTCTGAGCCTGCCATCTGGATAGCTGCGATTTTAGACGTTGATACAGTAATCTGCTTTTTATGATTTCGACTTTCAATTGAATTCAGTTAACAGATTGTTGAGCATGAACTTGTGAAATCATTGGAAGTGCTGCTAAAATTGTATGTAAATAGCATGAAAGAACTATTAGACAGCTTCTGTGTCATAGTTACAGATACAGGAACAGTGGACATGACATTTTTGCATAAAGTGAAATTTGTGAGTGAAATTTTGGAGAAGCTCAGTTTATTAAATGGAAACTGTACAGAGTCCAAGCCAGCCCTGTTTCCTTGGCTAAACCATTGGGTCTAACTATGGCTCCTATGACATAGAAGGTATCTGTCTTAGAAGTGTTGAAATTAGGGATAAGATAACTACCCTCTGTAGTTGAGACTTTAATGATCTTAAATTCAGTTCTAGCAGGAATGTTGCAAACATGGCATGCTCTTTTTCCTTGCTGCCATAATTTATACTCTAAGGGGCACAGCAGATCGTGGTGTTACTTGCTTAATCGCCATAATCTGTTAACTGTTTTTTTCTAAAAAGAAGAGAAATAATCCTCATGTAGAGGTCTCCTGTGGGTCTTCCATAACAGATTCATTATCTTTCTGTAAAGTTTTAAGAAATGCAATCTTGTGTAATTACTACATGCAAACTTTTAAGACATTCAGCTTGGATTCAAGTTCCAATTTTGTGATTAAGTAATTTAGTGACTTTGGGCAAGTTACTTAACTTCTCTAAATTTACACAGTTCTCTTGGGTAAAATTTGAGAATTATTGATTCTCATCTCATAAGACTGTGAGAATTAAATTGAATGAAGCACAGGAAGCACTTAGCCTAGGGCCTAGCACTGGTTAAGAATTCATGAAATGTTGGCAAATATCTTTCTTCTTTTCTCCTCTTCCCCTCCTTTTCTCCTCCTCCCCTTCCTCCTCCCCCCTCCTCTCCTTCTCCTCTTTCTTCTCTCCTCCCTCTTTCTTTATCTCAATCAAGTATGAATCTACCTATTTTATTACCATACCTCATTCTTTAATGTTTATGGATTACTACTGCTGCTTACCCCCAGATTATCTTCCTCCCTCTTCGTTAGTTAGCTAAGAAAAATGAGCTTGTGGACAGCCCTGGTGATTCCAGCTGTCTTTGCTAAAACACACAAATACTGAATGAGAGTGCAGTCCGGGTAACCTTGTCCATTTTTTGGGAGAGCCTTCTGTTC
The DNA here is from genome assembly GCA_037038555.1 of Rhynchonycteris naso. Classification (NCBI taxonomy): domain Eukaryota; kingdom Metazoa; phylum Chordata; class Mammalia; order Chiroptera; family Emballonuridae; genus Rhynchonycteris; species Rhynchonycteris naso. The sequence continues at coordinate 84,718,788 of CM072999.1, read as the reverse complement.
AACCATCACTCTATGTAGAGTTACTGGTATTGTGCAAAATACATCCCCAAATAACTAACTCTTATAGCCTATTTTATGAAGTGACACTAGGTTAAGATAAGTAAGGGCCTTTTTATATTTCCATGGTAAATATAAGAGTTAGTGAAACTTTGATACCGAGATATCTCCCACAACAAAGCAAAAAAGGAAGCAGGCACACCTTATGAAACCGTTGTCTATATGTTATAGCCCCTTGGAGGATTCTAAATATTTACTCATACATAAAACTTTTTAAATAACATTTATTTTGTATTTTTTCTGAAGTGAGAAGTGGGGAAGCAGAGAGACAGACTCCTGTATGCGCCTGACCGGGATCCACCTGGCATGCCTACTAGGGGGTGATGCTCTGCCCATCTGGGTTGTTTCTCTGTTGCAACCAGAGCCATTCTAGCACCTGAGGTAGAGGCCATGGAGCCATCCTCAGCTCCCGGGCCAACTTTGCTCCAGTGGAGCCTTGGCTGTGGGAGGGGAAGGGAGAGATTGAGAGAAAGTAAAGGAGGAAGGGTGGAGAAGCGAATGGGTGCTTCTCCTGTGTGCCCTGGCCAGGAATCAAACCCGGGACTTCCACACACCGGGCCAATGCTCTACCACCGAGCCAACCAGCCAGGACTAGAAATTTTTTAAAAGCCATATTTAAATGTGAAACCTTTACCAAGGCGTGGGCTCTGAGCCCACTTGCTTCACTTTGTACCACTACATTGCATTAAAGTTCTATCCAACAACACAATCTTTTATATGGCATTTTGTTTCTTCACTATTCTTTGTTTTTTAATAGTTGTCAGCTGTAGTTGAATAGTAGAAAAAGCACCAAACTGGGAGTCTGGAAACCTGATTTTGAGTCTCCTCTATCGCTCACTACTAGTTGTGTGATCAGGGACAGGTTACTCTAATCTTTCTGGTCTCTGTTAGCCTCTTTGTGTATGCAGTGACAATGACAACATGTCTGCTTCCCAGAGTGCCTGTGTGACTCTAATGGCAGTTTGAACCACACAACCAAAAACAGTTCTACTGAACAGGCTTTGGCTTCTATTTTATTTTTGTAGATGTTTTCCAGTATGTTCTAATAAGAACTATCTTGGAGTATTGGTGGTTTCATATTCAAATCAGAGTGACAAAGACAGAAATTTTGCTTCTACAATATAAACTGGCTTAGTGCTTTTTTTCTTGTGACATTGTAAGAACGCAAAGAAAATCATACAGTTAGAATCTTTATGAAGAAAACAATACTCATTAATATAATAAATAGGTTAACTCAATTTTGCTGCTTTCTACCACGTAATCATCTTTTCTCCTTTACTTGGCCCTGGTCTCTGAGCATGAACCAGCCCTCCTGTTTGTCACGGCTGACCCTTCCAGTGTGTCCTCCAGCCCATTGCTTCTACCTCCTCTGCTACCTTCCTTCATCTGTTGTCCCGTATTTTATCACATCTTTCACTTGTGCCTCCAGTATCTCCCTCTTTACTACCTCTACCTGTGCCTTCTCAATTTAAAACCATGCTTAAGTTTCCTTTGTATTCAAAACAAAACAAAAGAAACAGCAAAGACAAGCCTTGGTACCTGTACAGCTTATTACTCTTATTTCCTTCTCTTAACTATTGGCTTTTCATTTTTTTTATATATATATATTTTATTATTATTAATTCTAATGCGGTGACACCAATAAATCAGGGTACATATGTACAATGAAAACATCTCCAGGTTATCTTATCATTCAATTGTGTTGCATACCCATCACCAAAAGTCAAATTGTCCTCTGTCACCTTCAATCTGGTTTTCCCTGTGTCCCTCCCCTCCTCCCTATCCCACCCTTCCCTCCCTCCCCCCTGGCTTTTCATTTTTTGTGGTATATTTTGGTGTTTTGTTCCTCTATAAAAATTATTATCTATAACTATGCATGTAATCTCCCTTTCTAATTGTTTCTTTTTCAACCTCTTTAAAGAGTTTGCTGTTTTCCTGAGTTCCTCATTCTGACTCCTTGCTCTCTTTCTACTCCATCCCGCTCTGATATAATTGCTCAGTTCATCTCCCTTAGTTTCATGCTCAACATACTACTTCCCTGATTAAAATCCATCAAATGCTTCCCCTTTGTCTATAAAGTTAGTGTTAATTTCTCACCATCCTGGATTCAAATCTTTCTCCAATGTGTTATTCTCTCTTTCTTGACCTATCTCTCCTGATATGTATCTAAAACACAGACAAAGTGAATAATTTCCTTCTTTGCACATGTCAGCAGATCCTACAGTCTTGTGTCAAGCTCCTCCTCCTGGAATGCCCTCTCCTTAATTGCTATCTGTCAAAATCTTCCCCTGTAGTGGAAGCTATTTCAAATTCTTTCTTCTTCCTGAAGGATTTTCTGATTTTACATGCATGGTGTGGTCTCTCCTTTCTTTGACCTCTACTGATCTATCTTATAAAATGGATCTCTTTCTGCTTTGTATTATAATTTAGTTATTACTCCTATATTCCTTTTTCTACAGTGTGTGGATTATTTGAAGAAAAATTCCTCCAGGGGAAAAGAGCTAAAAAGCTATTGCAGATCTATTTTTGTTTTTATACGTATCTTCTATTTGAAGAAACAGTAGCACTGCACTCTATTCTAGGGTAGGTAGTAAAGAGATAAACAAGCATCTAACTTCTTTGAAATCAAGCATGAGAGGCATAATTCAAAGCTATATAAGCCTGAATCAGCAATGTGAGGGAGCAGTAACTGAAACCCAGAGGAAAGAGCTGTAGCTGAGGAAAAGCTACTGAAGAGGAGCTATGGATGCACCTACTGAGAAACCATAGCCAAGGAGGGAGAAACCAGGGAATAAATATTCTCACCCTCCTCCCATTCTGCCCTCCATCTACTGCTAGTGTTTACTAATAACTAAACCTAGTAGAAGCCAGAGTGCAAGGGAGTTTATCGATTAAATCCATAAAAGCCTTTCTCTTGATGCTTAGAGTTGTGTGTAAAAAGGTAGAGCCTGAATCTGAACAGACAATGGACAATTTGCAGTTTGATAATGGAAGTTATATTAATCTATCTTAGCTGTATTGGGCTCAAATGGTGTCATAGAGCATGACTGCACCAATGGCTGAACAAGCAAAGCTTTGCAGTGATTGTCTTTTAGGGCCAAAATTAATTAGAAAATCTACAATAGCAGACAGAATGACTATAGCAAATGCTTGGCTCTTATTTTAGGTATTGGTGAAATAAGTTATGAGCATTGAAAAGCATGTATTAAAGGCAATAATTTTCCATTATAATGAAATACAATATATATTTCTATTTTGTGTAGAGTGAAATCATGTAGTTGATTATTATAAAAAAAAGTCAGGGAAGAAATCACTGCTAACAGTGTTGTCTTGGAGAGAATGTCAGCCTGGACTTTGTCAGAGGGGATAGAAGACATAAAAATTTCCTAGGAAACCATGATTTTCCACTGAGCACAACCAAAGAAGGTCTCTTCAAAGACCAAATTAAGATGCATAATTTAGCATGTGCAGCCTGCAGAGTTGCTGCCTTTTAATGAAAGCAGAGTGAGGTAATGCTGCTTGAAATAGTCCTGTGAACTCAGCAGGAAATTGTGGTGCGGGTGTATCTAGCCCCACTTTGTATTTCTTCCCTTGTTATTTTATTTTTTTCCTCCCAAGACTTAACAGCTCTTTTTGCTCTGGCTTCTCCGATGGAAAATATGTGCCATGATTCAGCACTGCACTCTGACTTGCTAATGGACTGTCACAGACAAGTGTTTGCCTTGCTCTGAAGCCTTCTTTTGACACAGTCCACACTTGAGTGTTGAGATTCGAGTTCAATTTTTTCAGGGTGTATGTTTTTCTTCTTCAAAAGGGAGGAGTTTTTTTTGTCTTTTGGTAATCTGGTAGATAATCATCAAATAATATTTTGAGTTAGCAGATTGAAAATTTAGAGATTAAATTTCTCCTTACCCAAAGGACATGAAATTTGAAAGAAGAAAGTGTATGGGGTGCTTTATCCAGATGCAGACCCTGGCAGGGATGCTGGGCTGAATCCTGACAGTCTCTTCTTTGGTCGAGGGGGAGAGATTTGGGAAGACTAGTAGTGGTTCTGTGCTCAAGAGGAAATCAGCTCAATAAATATTCATTGATGATAATGGAGGGTGTACCTAACAGTTTTTATAAAAATAATTTCAAACTGTGGAAGAGAATGGGAAAGTAAGAGTTTGAAAACGATTGTGTTTCTTTGCAGTTATCTATCTTAAATTGTTTGGGCTTTGTATGTTCAAAGTTGTAGCAAACCCAATTCTAAAACTCCCCCTAGGACAAGGAAACATGAACTTTTAAAAATAAGTTTCCTCTGCCTGAACTGTTGTGGCGCCATGGGATAAAGCATTGACCTGGAACACTGAGGTCGCCAGTTAGAAACCCTGGGCCTGCCTGGTCAAGGCACATATGGGAGTCGATGCTTCCTGCTCCTCCACCCTCCTCTCTCTCTCTCTGCCCCCCTTTCTAAAAATTGAATAAATAAAGTCTTAATTCAGCCCAGTTATCAACCCCTATCTTTTGTTGCCAGTGATGTCTTTTCTTTGAAATTTTTTTAAATGATAAAGCCTAGAAAGAGAGGTAATAGGAGTATCTTCTCTACTGCTTATATGATCATTAGAAACTCAGAAATTATGAACACATGGTATGTGCAGGCCCATTTGCACCTGGATTTGGACTCCCAGGACCCTTTTGAAGAGCACTTTTTCTTGGAAGAAACGTACAACTCTTCAACATTTAAAAAAATTTTTTTTTCTTAATTCCAGAAATGAGACACAACACTTTTCTTTTACAGTTGTTAGGGACTTGCTTTTGCTATGTATCCTGCCGAAACCCCATAGCCAATGTTAAGTTCTACAACCCAAAGCTCACTCCTTTTATCTTTGATATCCTGTGGTTTGATCTCTAGTTGAAATGGTCTTTATAATGGTACAACACCATGGTTGTGACTATCACTATTTTTATACTATTCTTCTAGAAATGAAAATGTAGTAAGAAAAATGTAGGTCTTTAAGAAAGGGTGATGGATGAAGCTGAAGCTAAGGATTTAAGGATGTAACTGGGGATATCACTCCTGTTACTATCATGGAAGGGAGGAAGAAAGACTTGCTGTATTAAGGAAGTCCTATAGTTTAGTCTGACACTAGCTTCTGAGAAACGGATTCTGGTATCAGTTTGGTTAAATGATTAAAAGATTTCAGAGCTAACATTTACAGACTTGTAATACAAAAAAAAAAACCAAAATAAGAAGTAAGGAGATTGAAGCTTAATTTCGTTAGCTACAAAATATGGGGAATTCTTTTACTACCTATTTCTTTCTCAGCCTTGTTTAAAGTCTCTTTTTCCACCATTCACCTCTTGAATAGTTTTGTTCCCAGAACTACGTTCGGGAGCCTTTGCTTTTCTTGGTTAGCATACTCTCCTTGAGGAATTACATCTAGTTCATTGACTTTAACTCCATATTGTATGCATTCTGACAATCATTGTGTTTAGACCATTTATATAATGCAATTACTGATATGATTAAATTAAGCTCTACCATTTTATTAGTTATTCATGCTTGTTATCTCTTTTTTGTCGTTGTTTCTTTTCTTAATGCACCCTCTCTTGTTCTCTGTTGAGTTTTTAAACATTTTTCATTATCCCATTTCAACCTATCAATTGTATTATCGATGATATCTCTTCGTGTTTTTTTGTTTGTTTGTTTTGGTTTTTTTAGTGGTTGCTCTAGGAGTTACAATATACATGCCTAACTCTTCACAGTGCAGTAAGAATTAAAGTACTATTATACTTCACCACTATATAGGTCTCTTTTCCCATTTCCTTTTATGCTATAGTTGTCTTATGTGTGATATGTACATACATTGCAACCCCATCACACAATATTATACTTTTTGCTAAACTGGCAAGCATCTTTTAAAGAGCTCAAGAAAGGAATAATATTATATTTTATAGATAGTTACCATTTCTGTTGCTGTTCCTTCATTCTTGATGTTCAAGTTTCTTTCTGGTATTATTTTCATTGTCTGAAGAGCTTCCTTTAGAAATTCTTTGAGAGCAGGTCTGCTTACAACTAGTTCTGTTACTTTTCTTATATCTGAAAATGTCTTTATTTTACCTTTATTGTTTTTTAAATTGATTTTAGAGAGAGGTTGAAAGGAAGAGAGAGAGAGAGATAAGAGGAAAGAAGAGGGAGACAGAGGAAGATAAAGAGAAAGAGAGAGAAATATCAACTTGTTGTTCCACTTATTTATGCATTCATTAGTTGATTCGTGTATGTGCCCTGACCAGATATCTAACCCACAATGTCGGTGTATAAAGGTTGATGCTTTAAACAACTGAGCTACTTGACCACGGTCTAACCTTTATTCTTTAAGAATATTTTTACTGAATATAAAATTCTGGCTTAACAGGTCTTTTCTTTCAGCACTTTAAAAATGTTATCCTACTTCTTTTCCTGAGTGTTCTGAGCCCCCCTGGCACTTATGGGTTGACCAGATGTCTGCATTTATTTTTAACCTTCATTTTATCATTTTTCTTTATCTGTCTTCTTCAAAAAATTTCTGTTATAAAACTCTTCCTCCTTTGTCTCTTCCTCCTCTTAAAATTTACTTTTATTGTAGCTTTTTACTTTTAGAACTAGTTAGAAAAGATCTGAGAAAAATTATTTACTGAAGATATCAATGGTTAATAAATTATCATTGTGTTTCTCTTCCCAGGGGTATTTTTTTAAGCATGGAAATTTTAAAAATTGGGCAATGCCTTAATTAAAGAAATGAAGTGTTGTAATATAGAATTTTAAGCTCCATGCTTGTATATAGAGATGTTAGCCACAGAGATATTCCTTGGATACCTCATATTATAGGAAGAAGCATCCACCTTTACTGTTTATATAATGGTTCAGCCACTCAAATGGTGAAGACATTGGAAAATTTATACAGCAGTGGCTTATAGATTTTTGTTTTTTTCTTGACATTCTATTTGGCATTAAATAGGCAAGAAGTATGAAATAAACTTAAGACACCTGAATTACTTATTTAAATTTTGAACTTAATATTTTTTTGGCAAAATATATGAGTTGTTTTCAGAAGAGACTCCAAATTTGTGGCTAAATACCTTTCTCCCACTCTACTTTAAATTAAGTAGATAATGTTAAATCTTAGAAAGAGCTTTAAAAATCATTTTAGAGAGAGAGGAAGAAAGAGAGAGAGAAACATCAATTTGTTGTTCCACTTATTTATGCATTCATTGATTGATTTTTGTATGGGCCCTGACTGGGAATCAAACATGCAACCTTTGCATAGTAGGGTTAATGCTCCAACCAACTGAAGGTGCTATTTGGAGAGTAAAAGGATTGACTTGTCTTTGCAAAGTGATATTTCAAACACAAGTTATTAAAATGGTTATGTTTTCTGAGGTTCTCAAAGTCCCCTTACCTCAGGATTTCTGGGAGGTATATTAGTTCTGTTTTATAGAACATAAACTGAAGCCTAAAGAAGTTGAGAAACCTTCCTAAGGTTATATAGTGAATTCTGCTTTGTCTTGAGGCTAAAATTAGTGCACTCTCCCATTTTTCAGCTGTAAAGAAGCTCTGCTGGTCAAAAGAGGGATGGGAGTGGGGAGGAGGTAGCAGTCAGCCTCCTGGCTGATCCCTTGAGTTGGTCTAGGTCAGCCAGAGAGGAAGGCTGAGCCATGGTGATGCTTTGATTTATATTGATGTGTGATTTATCCACTCTGTTAGACAAGCTACTTTCTTCCCCTGTTCCTCAGGCAGTCTCACTGCTGGAGATGACTGTCAGCTGCTTTCTCTGCGTAGCTACCATCACATGCCCCAGCACTGGAGCCCGGGAAGCCTGACCACAGACCAGCATCTCTGAGGCATGAATAATTAGGTAGGCATAATGGAAGGCACTCACTGCACCCTCCAATTGCGTAAGCCCATTACCGAACTCTGCTACATCAGCTTCTATCTTCCAATGGGAGAAGTCAGAGGATTTTCATACAAGGGCACCGTAACTCTAGACAGATCCAATAAAGTGTTTCATAACTGCTACCAAGTCAGGGAGGGGTCAGACATCATCAGTCTTAGCCTGCAGCCGAATGAACATCCAGGAGACATATTTTTCAAGCAGACTCCCACGAAAGACATTCTAACTGAGCTGTACAAACTCACAGCAGAGAGGGAGAGACTGCTGGCCAATCTTCTAAGCTCAGACCACATCCTAGGGATTGCGATGGGGAACCAGGAGGGGAAGCTTCTGGAGCTGTCTGTGAGCCTGGCCCCTGAGGATGACTGCTTCCAGAGTGCTGGCAACTGGCAGGGGGATCCCCTCATGGGCTGTCTCAGTAAGAGGAGTGCCCGTGGGAACAAAAAGCCTTGGAGGTCTGGTGGAAGGAGAAAGAGCGTGGAGGCACTCCCACAGAAGAGGACAAGAAAAAAAGGGCATGGGGACCAGGAGTCCGCTCCTGAGATCGGGAGGGACCACATCTGTTCCTGTAACTCCCTTCCCCTTAGTCAAGTGAGACCTAATCTTTGGCTTCTAGAGGAGAAAGGCAACTTGGTCCCAAGTAAGCCACTTACCTCTTTCCTGCAGAGGAGAGAAAGCTATCCCCCAGAGATCCCTAGGACTTTGGACCCAGACCCTGGCTTTGGGAGCTCTGGGATGGCTTCTGAGGACACTGAGCTTGGAAGAGGGAGGTTGCCCTGTGACTGCAGCTCCACAGAACCAGGGGATGGTGGAGCTGTGGGGCTACAGAGGGGACCTTGCAGGCTGGCCAATCAGCAAACAGGCTTCTCTGGAAGTTGCAAGGACCCTGAGAAGCATCTCCATGCAGAGAGGAGCTGGAGGGTGAAGTCCTCTGAGTGGACTCGCAGGAAGAAACCTGTTTCCAAAGTGATGGCCAAAGTCCAGGATCTGTCTCCTCAGGTGCAGAGTGTAGTGAAAATGCATCCTGAGGGTGAAGGAAGGATGGCTGTTTGTCCAGTTGCCAAGGCTGAGTTCATACCCAGTGCAAACTTGCTCACCCTCCCAGGAGCCAAGGCTGGGGCTCGTGGTTTCAAGCAGCAGGGCGAGGAGCAGCGAGGGGATGGGTCATTGCAGTCATTGGCCAGGGAACATCCTCCAGCTGGCACCAAGGGGGCTGTGAACAAGGTCCTCCTGAAGGTGATAGAGAGTGAGAAGTTAGCTGAAGCCACTGAGGGAAAAAGGCTGGGTTCCTCCATCAGCACAACAGCCACCTACATCCTCCCGGACACTAAAAGCAAGAGGAGAGCTGAGCCATCCCCGAGTGGCCACAAAACCTCATTTCTGGATCCACCCCACAGTGGTGGCCCTGACTCCACACAGGGCGGAGGTGATGAGAAGAGGCCATCCCCCCCAGCACTGGCAGCTCTGGGAATGGTACTTAATAATTCATTCTCTCAGTCTGGCATAAACCAACGGATGTCACCTGTTCCCTTGCCTCTATCTCCAAGGCTCCTCAGCCTGCAGCAACATCACAGGCTCCTCCGGCTGCCTGGCGACAGGGAAACCGCTCTTGATGACTCTCCTGGTGGAAAGAGCAGTGCCTTCTCTGGGTCCACCTCCACTGACACCTTGGATCCATCATCCTCTGCAAAGGTCACGGAGACCCAGGGAGCCAGCTCGGCCTTCCTCAGAGCAGACCAACCTCGGTTGGTGCCTGGGGAACCTTTGGAAAAGAACTTGGGGCCTGGGAAGATCACAGCTCATCCTCAGCACCAGTCACCTCCAGGTTAGTCCCTGTTTAAGATGCTTTATATCTGTATTTTTGGGTGATTCACACACTGCTTATGCTGTTCAAAGACTGGTTGATTAACAATGAACCAAAAATTCTTGGGCCTGTGAGTCAGTTCTCCCTGTAGCAAGAAAACTGGGAGTGGTGTAGGGGAGTGTTGAGATTGTGAAGATGGTGTTGACCTATGGAGTCCAGGGTGTAGTTGCTTCCAGAAGCAATACTTTGTGAATGTCTTTTTAATTCAACTTAATTTAATTTTGGTGGGCATACACTATGGCTGCCTCCATGTTTTTTTTAACACAGAACTCCCAAAGGAAACAGGAAGAAACCAGCAGAGAGAAGTAGCAACTTGTTGCTGCCTTTGATGCAAACACTGGGTAATTGGCCCCTCAACCTTAATTTTGCTGTTCGTGCTGCTGGAGTCCCTTGAGTTTGCTGGGGTCCTCTAAGCAGAAGACAAAAACATACTGTGTCCTGGAATCTTTCTCTTGTTAGAGGTTTTTATTCATTATTGTTTTTAGTAATCATCCTTTATAACATCACTATTTTATGACAAAAGACAACAACTTGTTTGTTTTTGCCAGAGGAGATATGAATTCAGTCTAATTTAGAGAGACTTGGTGCAGATGTTTTTTTTACTGTTTTTTAATTTCCTAAAGGAGCACCAAGTAATGTTTTCTCTGAAGTTATAACTTATTTATGAGCGACTAGTGCTACTAGTGTAACACCATTTTTTATGCAAGAGGTACCAAAGAGATAATCCAGTTTGTATGCTTAGTGTGATTTAAAATTTTACTTGAACATAATTTGGAGGGTTCTGTAAGTGGATTTAATAAGATCAAAAAAGACAGTGTATAAGAAACACCACTTCAGTATTCACTGCAGTTTCCAGGCCAGTGTGGCCAGATGCTCAGGGTTGGAGTGCCATTGTGTGGTTAATAGGTCTTTCTCAACAGTCAGTCCTGCCACAGCATATGGTCAATGCTTTGTCTGGGGAATAGTTTGTAATATGATATACGGTCTCTTAAAGGTTAAAGCAAACATCATGGCAACTTTTGAGATAAAAATATTTATCTAGGAAAGAAAAAACTTCAAAAGCTTTTTGTCCATTTTGAATTCTTGACATTTTATACATTTCTCTAAATTATTGGTCCAGGGGCTGGCTCTTTAAAAAAAAAAAATGTGGTAAGTGGTTTCATCTTGTTTCTATAATATCTTAATATTAGTTTGATAAGACTTGCTTCTTTCATAATATAACTAATTTACATCACCAAGGTAGTCATAGAACTGTAGATTTTATACCCTATATCCTTAAACACTGGTGACGAAAATTATTCCTTCCTGTGGATACTTTGAAATACTTGGAAAGGAAGCTCTCTACAACTCTTAGTGAGAGACTTCTGGAAATCTGGGTGTGGAACAGCTGCCTTCACTCTGGAGGGTCTTTTTAGACATCATGCCAACTTCCAGGCTTCTGAGTGCTCCTCATCCAGAAACTGTGCAGCAAATACACTGAGCTTCAGGAAATCTACCCCCCCCCCCCCGCCCCTGATTTAGAGTGATCTTTTTATTTTATTGTCCTTCTTCTATATAAAAATACTATAAAAACTTTGTGGTATCTGGGTCAAGGCAGGTACCCAGAAGACATTCAGCTTCTAGGTGACTGACCATGAGCCCCTCAAGGGGCAAGGTCAACGGGTCATTCCTGTTTCCTTTGGCTTTCCATACAATTGCTCAGAATCATTCCCTTTACTCTGGTCCCAGATCTTCCAGTGGGACCATCAGTAGCCCTTTCAGGAGACAGTTATTAGAATCACAGGGATTCCTTGTCAAGAAAACCCTGTGTTTCTAACTTTATCAGAGAAGTGGGACAGGGAAAGGAGACCAGGAGTGTGGGGTGACCATTTTTTCTGGCGTGGATAATATCCCTTTTGCTACTTTCTCCCAGGACATCCAAACATTATCTGTTATCTGGGTTCTCCTTTGAAAACCAGTAAGGGAGGGAGTTCTCCAGATAGTCTTTTTGATTTATACCTTGTGTTCTTACCCCCTTTTCTCCCTTCAATTCCCCTTTTCTGTAGTCAGGAATCCCCTTCATATTCTGGATCCTTCAGTGTCTTCCTGCAGCTGGTAGATCCCTACAGGGAGACATTTCATGCTTCCAGCTGCCTTTGATTTTCCCCTTATTTCTGCTCCCACTTCTTCCGGGCAGAGGCCTTGGACAGTCCCTACCATCCAGAAGGGGGGTATGTAAATGCATTTACTATCATTGTGCAGTAGCCCTTTCCCTGAATCCAACTCCCCTCTTTCTCCCATGTTGGCTATTACCAGGTGGGGTTTATGGTCTGTGAACATTTATTTCCTGTGGAAATAACATGTAGGTATTTTATTGAAGTGATGTGATTAATATTATTAAAAGCTCCCATTAACTTCCCAAGTAAGAGATTAAGTCTGGCAAAAATAATCAAATTATTTTCCAGTTGGAGTATTCTTAAGTGTTATGGACAAGTAGTAATTCCCTGAAAAGAATGAAATCTGCTTCTCCTTCTCACAGGAGCAAGCTGTTAAAGCCAACATTACCATCCACACAGGAGATAGCATAAAGGTATCGCAGAGGCTATTGGTCGACGTTATATTGGCTTTGTAATTTTCCTAACTGTTCATTCCAAGGGGTACACAGAGGAATTTTTTGTTGGGTGGTGATATCAAATAGAGAATATACTAACAATGACTAGCAGCCAGATTTGTCTTCTCATTGTCCTTCCCCGTCCCCACCTTGGAGTTGGTTTTATAGTCTTTTATCTGGGGACAGAAACTGCTATAGAATGTTTGTTCCCAAGCCTTTGTGGAATGTGGTATATTCAAACCTTGAGGGACTCTAGTTGTGTAAGCCTGCATAGCAGTGGCTTTGGGGCTGGAATTCCATTCTTTTTTTGTTGTTGTTTACAGAGACAGAGACAGAGGGAGAGTCAGAGAGAGGGATAGATAGGAACAAACAGACAGGAACAGAGAGAGGTGAGAAGCATCAATCATTAGTTTTTTGCTGCCGTCGCAACACCTTACTTGTTCATTGATTGCTTTCTCACATGTGCCTTGACCGCGGGCATTCAGCAGACCGAGCAACCCCTTGCTGGAGCCAGTGACCTTGGGTCCAAGCTGACCAGCTTTTGCTCAAGTCAGATGGACCCGCGCTCAAGCTGGCGAGCTCGGGGTCTTGAACCTGGGTCATCTGCATCCCAGTCCGATGCTCTATCCACTGCGTGCCACCGCCTGGTCAGGCTCCATTCTTTTTTGATGGTTTCTTTTACCTTTGGTCTTCAGTAGACTCTTTCCATGCCAGGCTCACCATCCTCAGGAAAATGCTCAGTGTTTTAGTGTGCTCCTCAGCTGTCTTGTGATCTGTTCCTTCGATTGAAGTCAGTGAGCTGGTGAGGGAAGCATGGGCCTCAGGCATAGTTCTTCTGAATATAGTGAATCATTTGACCAACCCTTGTGCCCATGAAAAGATGGAGTTAATGTCCACTGATTGACAGTTGAGAGGCATACTTATAATAGATTTTATTGTATCTAATGCTACTGTCAAAACTTTGATTCCTCTCTGGACATATATTATGCAGAGTAGATGTAATTTCTTCCTACATGAATATTGAGGTTTGATGCAATTCTAATAAAACCTTAGACATTTTAAATAAAATCTTATAACATTAATGGACATGTGCAGCCATTTAAGATTACTATAGAAAGTATGTATGAAGATCATGGCAGAAAGTACACAGAAAATTATCTGTAATTAATTTTAAAAAAGAAAATAATATTCAAAAATTGCATATGCCATTTTATACCCATATAAAACAAATATAAGAATTAAATTGACAGGTTTCAAGAAAATAAAAGGCTTGTAATTGAAACTATTTGTAACGTTGACCTAGCAAACCTACTTTTAAGAATTTAGCCTACATAAATAGATGCTTTAGCCAGAATATATGCATAAGGGTATTTATTGCGGCATTGTTTATAGTGCCAAAAACAGCTGGAAAAATTTGGACTGTCCGTCAGTAGAGAAATGACCAAATAAATTATGGTATATTACACCTCGTAATATTATGAAACTATTCAAGGTAGTAAACTAGATCTATATCTAGCCAATTGCAAAGTAATGTACAGCATGGTCTCAGTTTTTGTAAAGACAGCCTCACCCTTCTCCATGTATTAGTATATATGTTGGCATGGGTTTGAATATCATGGAGGCAGGTATAGGAAAAGACTGGCCAGGCTATTCACATTCTTTATTTCTGGCCAAGGCAGGGTGAAGGTGGGGAATGAGGTAAAGGGGAAGGCTCCAGAAGTGCTGGGGAAGAGCACTGAATTTTTACAAATTTATATTTACATTACCTCACTGGTTGTTCTGAATGTGTTACTTGTGATTTCCAAAGAGGGATTTTAACTATTTTTTAAAGAAAAAAACAATATACCTAGAGTAGGTATGTGTACAATAGGATTCTAGCTAAAAACCACACTTTTCAGTATTTTCCCCAGGTCGTTGACTGAGGCAAAATCTCAGCATTGGGACTACAACATGGTTACGATGGGAACTTCAGGTTGGTAGAGAGCTGTGGAAGCATTGCCCAAAAAGGACTAGTCGGGGGGTCGGATGGGGTGAGAATAGAACATGATCCAGAAAGCAAGAGGAGAAGGCAGTTCAGAAAGGCTCATAGGTTAGACAGGGTCCTGACAGTAACCAACACCCCCAGGCCTAAAGGAACCCGGGACACAGAGGTCAGCTGAACCCCAGACAGGAAAGCTTAATGGAGATGACTGAGTGGCAGGAACAGTGCAGAGAAGAAGCAGTAGGAATAAATATCGTGGCCTCACTCTTCTTTGATCTTCTGCCTGGAAACCTCCTCAGTGAACCAACCAGAAGGCAAAGTGTCAGGAATTTGGTAGGTGTGATCTCTAAGGTCAGCTTTCTGGAGCCAGGACCATGTAGAGAAGGGTGGAGAGTGGATCTGGAGAGGCAAGTGTGGGAGACAAGATGATGCAGATAGGTTGAGCCATGAGGACCAGGAAGTGTGGAAAGATAAAATGGAATTTTAAATGAGCAACAAGGTGAAGAAGAATGTTTGTGTATGTGTGGTACATGTTTCGTTATAGAGCACTGGTTGACTTGGCAATAAATAATCATTGCGCTATTTTCATTTCTTTGCCATGTGACCTTTCTACCGCTTTGATTTAATTAGATCAATGTCTTATTGTTCATAGTTCAAAAAAAGAGGAAGTAAAAGAATTGGAAGATCTTGTGATACAATTTTTAGTCTGTTAATTCAGAAAAATATATCTGGTTTTAAATACAAAGCTCTTACATTTATCAGTAATTGATAACACATCATGCTTAGTTGCATTTTATGAAAAGAAAGAAAAGAATTTAAAAATATCTTCCCCAATTAAATCAAATTAAGAAAAACTAAGTTGCATATGAAATATGAAATAGATTTTCTACCAATGACCATTTGTATTTTGAGGTCAGTTTTTGTATAAAATAAACTGTTTCTCTCATTCAGATTTTATTTTTTAAAAGAATATGGTCAGAACCATGACCAAGATATGATGTTTTAAAATCCCAAGCCAGCTTTACATAAATAATTTTTTTCTCAGGTTTATATTCATTTGGATTAAATGAATTTGTGCAATTCAATAGCATCTTCTATTGAATTGTTTTCTATTTGTTTCCTTTTTATTCTTGGATTCAGAATATAAGATTTAAAGCAAGGATGGCAGTCTGTGGTTGTAGGCCAAACACATCCATCCGGAGTAATTCTGAAGAATTACAGAAATAGCAGAAGTAACACTGTGATTAAAAGTAACAGTTGGCCCTGGCCTGTAGCTCAGTGAATAGAGTGTCACCTGGTGTATGGACATCCTGGTTTTGATTCTGGGTCAGAGCATCTGCTTTTTCCCCTCCTATCCCCCTTTTCTCCCTTTTCACAGCCAGTGGCTCAGTTGGTTTGACAGTGGCCCCTGGTACTGAGGATAGCTCCATTGGAGTGTGACAGCTCAGGCACTAAAAATAGCTCAGTTCTCGAGCATCAACCCCAGATGGGGTTGCTGGGTGGATCCCAATGGGGTGCATGCAGAAGTCTGCCTCTCTGTCTCCCTTCTTCTCACCTAAAAAGAATTAAAAAAAAGAGAAAAAGAAAGAATAGAAAGAAAAAAGAAAGAAAAGTAATAGCCACTGAAAAATCCAAAAGAGAAGACCATTTTAAAAATAAATAAAGATTAAATTTTGAAGAACTATTTATTGCATATGTACTGGGCAGGGCAAAAGTAGGTTTACAGTTGTTAATACATGAAACAGTTTATTCTTGTATTGTTATTTTTAACCATTTTATTATTTTCCACATGAACAACTAACTATAAACCTACTTTTACCCTACTTTATCTTTTCACATGATCCAGCTATTTTGCCTCATAACATTATTGGTTGGGGCATAAAAAAGGACAAACTTTGGAGGTTATGATTGGATTACAAGCATTTTATCAAATTGATAAAGCAAATACTGAATATTGAAGGTGTATGTCTTGTTTTATTCTTAATGGGCTTTTCTGGGAGAGTCTACTTTTTGAAAGCAGTAGTTACTAACTAACTCTGGGCCTTTTTTCCTCTCGATAGTTTCTATCACATAAATGACCCTTACTGACTAATTTACTTCACTTTCAGGTAACTTACAAGAGTCATAACTTCTGTCAGATAGTTCTCAAATAGGAATCACCCCATGCTATTTAACACATTGTTGTGACCTCTGAGTTGTGAGATTAGGCCGTATCATTCCCCCAGAGTCCCTTTGTGTGCCCTGGTAGCTCAGCTGCCTGCCATGTCATGTTCCAGAGTTTCTTCACTCTCACAGAAGTCCTGGCAGATTTTTCACAGTCATGGGTTGCTGCTGCCCCTGGAACCTAAGGCCTTCTCTGTGGCCTGGGGCCTTATAGGACAGAATTTGAATGTAAATCAGATTGGGATTAAGATGTGCATAGGAGGTAGAGGGACCCATGGGGTCTTTGAAGGAATTGAATACTAGAAAGGAACACTGGACAATGGAAAGGGAAGTATTGTGAGAGAACAAGCTTGGACCCAAAGTCTGTGTACAGATATTTTCTTAAACTCCTGGGAGCGTCCTGGTCTAGGAGAAGGGCTCTTGGCATGAAGGGAGGAAATAACTTTGTCACCAGAAGCCCATTAGTTCTGCAAATGGAAGAGCTGTTTTAGAGAAGCAGAACCTTCCTTTCAGACCAGAGGGAGAGTGAAGGTGCATTGGTCTGGAACAGGTTGTTAGCAACCCAGGGGCAGCAGAGGGACAGAATAACAGAGCCCAGGAGGGGGCAAGGGCAGCAAGCCTGCAACCATGGAAACCTGGTGGGACCCTGGAGGGCATAACTGAGGAAAAGGAGCCTGAGAGAAAAGACCTAACTTCCTGCCTTGCAAGGGATTGAGTACTTCAGACATTGAGATACAGATTTTTGTGATTCGTGTGGTACAGTTTCATTCACAGTAAGGCAGTAAATTGGATCATCCAGGTTTCACTTATCTTTCCTAAAATGTATGATACAGGTTTCTTCATTTGTTTTAATTTAAGCATAAGTTAAAATTTTGACTAAGAGTTTTGTGTTTGGGAGGAGAGCTCCAAAATAGTCCTGTGACTGATTAAAGTCATTGGTTTCTAGGTCAACCCAGAGGAATTGTGGAGAGTAAATAACATATGTGGCTTGAGCCTAAATGTAGTCTCCCTAGGGTACAGACATGGGTCTCGGCAGGTCTGGATGATCAGATGGTTAGACCTGTCAAGAGCTTTTTGCTTGAATACTCAGAGGATTGTCACAGGGCAGAACTCATCCTAAGGAAAGCAGGATTTGAGACACATGGGAGGGGACCAGCCTGGGGGGGACAGCACTGAAAATAGCCTTGACATACGTCCTCCAGGTTTTCTACCGGCCCCACTCTCATGACTCATGCCTCGGTGGTAGGAAGAGAAGACTTCAATGAAAAAAACAGTGTGAAAAGTTAAAGAGTAATTTTACTAAAATTTCCTGAAGATATTGAAGAGAGGGTCTACATTACAGTGTAAGAAACTATGGATGATGACTCCCTACTCGAGGTGCTGTTGAAGCAGTGTGACCAGGAATCTGGTGGAATGAACCAGCCTTTACCCCCAAGTAAGCAGAGGTGGACAAGTGGGAGAGGAGGGTGATAGTACCTTAGGAACCCATCTTGCACCTTAGCTATAACAGTCCTGGTGACAATTCTAACAACATCAGGAAGCATGTTAAACAGTCAAAAGAGGCAAGAGCAGCAGTGATGATGGGGAGGTTTCATCATTGAGCATTCTATTCCTAGCAGGACTGGGGAAAACTGTGTAGTGGGAGGGGAGCACCAACATTGGCAGAGCCACAGAAATAGCAATTTTGCACCTTGTTGCTACTCTCCTGACTGCATTTGCTAGAAAAAATAATATCAAATTCACAGGGTTCTTTTGAGAATCATGTAACATAATGTTGATGAAAATAATTCATAAAACATTAGAAAATATTAGCTTCATTATAATTAAAGACCATTATTGACTCAGAGGGCCAGAAAGGATTTTAATAATTTACTATTTTTGGAGTTTTTCGTGATGCTACAAATAATAGCTTACAACACGTTATTCTATGTAGATTTCTTGATTTGCTCTCAGTTAAAGCAGTTACATTTACTTCTGTTTTTAAGTCCCTTATATAGCACATTTGGTCTCTTATTGTTTTCTGTAGGTTAATTTTGATTGTCCACCTAATTTGTAAAAAACCTTGCTGGGAGCGATCCTATATGACACCTCTGATGCACTCTTCACAGGGTCTACTTTAAAACTGGCTCACTCAGTAGATTCTGAATTTAAGTGGAAGAGTTTTATCTTTTAAAGTAAAAAGAAATTATAATTGCATTTATAATAATAATGTCATTGCATTATGAAATCATAAATTAAAGGATGTCACAAGGTAGTCAAAATGTATTCATTTAATTAAAGTTTTTGGTGTTGACTTTAATTAAAAAACACCCTCCAATTTATAAGTGTCAAGGCAGTGACTGTGAGTGACAGATTGCCCTAGGAGTAAACAGAATCATTGGAAATACCTTCAGTTGACTTGTGGTATAGCAGCCAGAAGTAGCTTTGCCCTGACATGCTCTCGGTGTCTCGTCTTCATTTGGCACCTGTTGCTGCTGGTTGTAGAATATATCTAAATTAAAACAGATGTTTTCTTATTCTTGATTTTCAAAAAGCCCCCCTCAAAGATAGCAACAGTGTCATGTTCATCATTATCTACCAGGAGTCAGGGTCAGTAGCTGACAATGACACGTATTCTATAAATGCTTCATTAACGAATGTGTAAGTGGGTGGATGAATGATAAGAAAACTTGGTCTTCAGATTGGTAACAGGGACAAATTTTCCCCACTTATCCTATGTTAAACAGAATGAAATCGGATTAATTGGATTCATACCATGCTATTTGAGTACTATTATATTATTTTGGCAGATAATGTCTTATTTTTAAACCAACCTTAAAAGTATTTATCTCTGCTTAGGTTTAGGAATCTGAACATACTCAGAGGATAGGATAAAATTAAATAGAACTTGGGTTCTCAAAGCCAAATTTTTTTGTGAACAAAGAAACTGTTCTTTTAATTGGAATAATTTTACAACATAATCAATTTTACTAGAAGAGACATTTTTTAATCTTAAAGGGAGACTTAGTTTTATTGTTAACAGCAGTCACTGAGGTGTAAGCCAAGTGATCAAACTTGAAATGGAAACCAGAGGCAGCTTACCATTTCATGTATTTTGCTGGTCACAGATTAGCCATGTTGTATTATACATGGTCAAAGGCCAGCACATTTGCCACAAGGTACACTTTATGACCAGCATATTGTTGAACTAGAACACTGGACAGGTACTTGTAATTCTTCTAGGCTGATTCAAGGTGTCCTGAAAGGCCCGCCTGCTGTATGCTTGATGCCCACCATTAAAGTTTGCTTTCTGTGTGAAAGCACTGTTGTGAGAATATTTGTGTATAATGTGAATATAAGTTGAGGTCATGAGATTGATTCCCAAAGCTATGCACAAAACTCATTGTATTAATTTGCCCATAAAACTCCTGTTATTACCTAGCAGAACAGGATCCTTACAGAATGGATTATGGGACAGCATTTCTTCCAAGAGTGAAGTGAGAAATTAAGGCCAGGAAAAGAATAAGTAGGCCTAGATAAGGCCATGAGAATTTGAGGCCACAAACCAATAGAGTGAGATACTAGGGACCTCAATTCCATCCGTAAGATTCATTTGCCATTGCCATATAACATAACTGGATCATGGAAGGGATGCACCATTATATTCACAGGCTCTGCTCTCATTCAAGGAGAGGGCATTATTCTGGTATGTCCCCCAGGGGCCAGGACACTAGGGGACTATCTTAGAATTCCTATTACCACAGTGTCCTTCAATTATTTAGGGCTTTCTATCCCCTTCTGGTTTTATCTTCTGCTTCCACTGTCAGAATCCTATTCCCACACCCTTCCCTAATGTCCTAATGTGACCTAATTTGTATATACAATAGACTGTTCTCCATTTCTGGATCATTAATCATAGTATGATGGTTGAGAGTGTGTGTTTGAAAGCTGAACAGATCAGTGTCAAATCGCAGCTCTGCTCCCTACCAGAAGACTGGCATCTGCCTCAATCTGTAAATGGGAGTGATAATAGTGTTCATATAGTAGATAATATTTTGAATACTTACAAATTATTGTAAGAATTCAGTGATATATTTAAAAGGCGTGGCATGGTGTCTGTCACATAATTGTGCAAAATGTCAGATATTAGTATTTTATAACTCAGTGAATTTATTCATACGTTATGGGATACCTTGATAAATTCTTATGCATCCTTCAAAATTCATTCTAACCTTGGTTATGCAAACTGTCAATATTTGCATAATGTTGGGAAGAGTGTAGGGAATTCTTCATTTTTCAACTTTTCTATAAGTCTAAATGATTTCAAGACAAAAAGTTTAAAATGTCCTAAATGTTATCTTAATTATAAAGCCTTCTGATTCTCTTCATTGTAGAATGAGAAATTTAATTAACTTTCATAAAACTTTACACATTATCACATTACACCATAATTATTTGTTTACCTGTCTAAATATAAACTCTATGAAAGCAGAGATTAAGCTTTATCCTTGTGTCTTTAATATACAGCATCACATTTGATATAGCTTAGAGCATATATTACATAAATGTTGGCCCAATAGCTAATTGTTGAATGGATTTTTGTTTATTGTACATAGTGCTTCACCATGGCAAAATGAAATGTGATTATAGGAAATTTTAACTAGTGGCAGGGTTAGCTTGCCGTAGAACAGTGGTTATCAATAAGCGTGTTTCCTTAGAGACAAGCAGTATTATTAGCCACTATTGGAAACTTATTGAAATGCTTTTTCTTGAGCCCCCTTCTCCTGACCTACTGATTCGAAATTTCTGGCGGTGGGGCTGAGCTGTCTGTCTTTAACCACATTGGTTAAAGATAAAAACATAAATTATTATACTAATGTATAGCTATGTTAAATAAATCCACAGTCTTATAAATGCAAATATTTTATTAAAGGGAAATGATATGAGTTATCCTTAAAAAACAGTTTATTCCCACTTAGACCTATACGCTTATAAACATGAAAAGTTTATTATTTCTTTTGTTATCCTACTGACATTTTACATTGCCTTAACACAGGAAGATAGAATGCTATTCTTGAGGTTAGAATGCTGTTTTCTTGTCTGAGATTTGTTGCTGTGATCACAGCTTTTTACCATTAATTATATTAACATTCTGGCCTCAATACAGTTGTCTTTAAATAACTATCGATGTCTTCCAAGGACCAGCTGTTCCAAATTGTATTTAAGTATCCATTAGGCTTTCAGTGTGTAGCTTTCATAGTCAGTTTTATGTTGTCAGCAAATGTTGGTGACGTTACAGGATTTTACCTAGGAAGTAATGAAGTATTATATAATCACACACCTGCAGCTTTATTCTAACGAGCAGTGCTGCTATTTTGCTGCCATCTTTCTAATGCCTTAAAGAGCAAATGTCCTGAAAAATCATATGATAATGTAGGACTATTCTAACAAAGAGCCTGAGTCAGGAAAGCATTTGCTTCTTAGATGCAGAAACTGTTAAATCTTAGCCTCTGTGTTTTTGGAGAAAAATCACTTTCTTATGTCTTTTGGGCAATATTTTCCTTTCAGAGGTCTGGGGGCTGTTCTTCCAAAACCCCTCTGCCTTTCTATGACTTTTTCCTTTTCATACTAAGTAGACAAAAATTCACACAATGGTTCAATTGAGCTGGGCTGGGGATGAATCCCTGCCATACCCCCTTAACCACCCATCCCTTCTAACCACCCATCTCTCTTAACCACCCATTTCTCCTAACCACCCATTCCCCCCTAACCACCCATCCCCAGCCTTGAAATCAGGAAACCCAAGTTGAAATTCTGCCTCTGTCAATTACTATCTGTGAATAAGATACAACTTTACCAACTCTCATACTAAACAACAGGTTTGGAATATCACTCTCTCAGAGTTGCTGTGAGAATGAAATGAGAGAGCATACATGAAATTGCATTACAAATGTGAGGACTTGTTTTTATGATTACAAATGGCAGCCTCAAAGAGAGCTATCACCTTTCAGTTACCCTTAGTGAGCCCAACAGACTGCCAAAGAACCCCATGGATGTTCTCAATGGATGTTCTTTGCAGACTAAACCTGGGAAGCTGCATTTACCTTGTAATCCCCTAGGGACTCTATTTACTGTCATCTCTTCCAGGTGGTGAATCACTAAAGGGTAATAACTATCAGCTTTGTATTCCAAGGCAAGTAACTGGCAATAGTGGGAACATGATAAATTTCAAATGGGTAAGAATCAAGCAGGACTACAACAGTCTTGGTGTTGCTAATTATAAGGAATAGATTCTAAAACTCTGTGGACTCAAAACTAGATGAATTTGATTGGATCCACAGTTGAGGAAGAAAACAGAGTCAAGGCTCACTCTAAGGTTCCTGCCTCAGGTGACGAAGGAAACAACTGCTATAGGAAAACACACAACGTTTGCAGCCAGGCGAACCGTCACTCTTAGTCATTGGTTACCAGATCTGTGCCAAAATGTAGAAAGGGGTCATTTTTTATGTCACAAGACTTAGCACTGCTCCCTGTCCTATTTATATCTTTTCTTTTCAACATCTTATGGGTGTTCTTGGTCAACTTTGGGAAAACACTGAGATGGAGAAAGAGATATTAGATGACAGAATCAAAACTTGTTAAATCCTTCCGAAGGGAAATGGAACAAGATTGAAGTCAGGAGGATACTGGAAACATCCTGCACTTGGATGAAAATATCCACTTACAGGTAAAGGACATAGGAGACTTTCGTTTCAGTTTTAGTTGACAACATATCGATTTTGAGCCAGTCTGGTGATATGACTGTTTAAAACTAAAGCCAGACTACATTAGTAATGGATCAAGGCTGAAAACATACTTACTGTACTACATATACTCCGACAAATGTGGAATTTTGGATGTAATTATTTGTGCATATTGGAAGGGGGCTATTGACAAATTGGATTACATGCAGAAGACCAGGATGGAGACATATCTGGAAATTATTTCATAGGAAAAGGAGTCCAAACGAGTAGTGAACTACAGCTCTCTAGAGCAAACTTGCACCTTTACCTACACCTTCCCCCAGCAGAGCTCTCTCTGAAGCACACCCACCCAATCCTCTCTACTCTAGGTGCATATATCTTTTCCTTTCTTTCTCCTAAGTTCCAATGGCTCTTCTTTTGCCTTTTTAACTTGTTTCCTGAGTCCATGCATGCTAGCCGGCTCATTTCTTCTACCTTGTAATGCCAGTGGCCAAGGACCTCTAGGTCCACATTGGTTTTGGGCAGATGGTAGAGGAACTGCAGAGTCACAAAGCGTCAGGCCATTCCCATTTATTGGAGGCTCGAAGAGACAGGCAAGTGAATAAGCAAAGGAAAGCCGTTTTTCACAGTGGAGGGCAAGAGATCAGGAGAACTGCCTCTCATGATGGCGGGTAGTGGCTGAGGGAGTCAGGGAACTGTACCTCATTGCGACGGGAGAGTGATCTAGGAGAATCGCCCACAGGGAAACCACCCAGAGTTTTTCACAGACAAGCACATTGCTTTTTGCCACATGCTCACACGCTATTCATGCAAAGTTCTTGCAGCTGGGAAACCAGTGAGCAAGCTTAACACAGCTGTTTTCCCCACATACCTCTTTGACTTTCTAAATAACCTTTGCCTGTATCTGGGAAGAAGGAGGGGGGTAGAAAGGATAGTGAGCCAATAAAATTGGACAGTGATTACATGACAAAGGCTGTGTAGTGAAGACTGTGTCTCATCACCCAGATTCCCCTATTAAGATTGAGGACCTCCTTCCCTCAGCTGTGGAAAGTGTTGCTGGCTGATGGCTTACAGCTGAGTCATCTCCCTCTCCCTCCCCCTCCCCCATCCTCAACCCCAACTGCCAAGTTTGGTTGGTTAGAGCATTGTCCAGAAAAGCAAAGGTTACTGGTTTGATCCCTGGTCAAGGCACATACAGGAAAAGATTGATGTTTCCGGCTCTCTTTCTCCCACTTCTTCTCTCTCTAAAAATCAATAAAATAAACACTAAAAAATTATTAAAACTCTTTTACAATTATATTTTACATTCAATATTATTTTGTATTAGTTTCAGGTGTATAGCATAAAGGTTAGACTATCATATACTTTACAAAATGTTCTACCTGACATTTCCAATACCCACCTGGTATCATACATAGTTATTACAATATTACTAAACTCTAATTTTGAAAAGAGTTTTAAATTACTCATTACCTACAGTGGAGCATATTATTAAGTGTGTTCCTACCTTCAGTTTAAAGAGATTAAGCAGATAAGCTAATTCTTTTTACCAGAGGTGTACAGCTGCATAGGGACAAAATAAGTGTTATTTTTCTTTATTACTCATTGTTTCTCTTCCAGGTATATTGCTGTTTAGAGGTACTATCAGGAGTTAATCCTGAAAAAAGTGAAATATACTTTGCCTAGAGAGATGAAATATGTTGACATATTTAACCATATATATCTAGCCATACAGTGGTGGGATTTAAATAATTTAACAGCCGGTTCTCTGCCCTACTGACCATTTTAAGTATAAAAAAACAGTATACCAAAAGGTAGTTTATTATTTCATGCATTTAATACCTAAATAAGAACAATAAAAGAGGTACACAAAACTAGATTATGTTATAAGGGTTTTAAATATTAGTGAAAAATATTAAGTAATACCTGACAAAAGAACAATACAATTGTTATTTAAGATATTTCCATATTGCTTCTTGATTGGTATCCTCACTAGCAATTTTCTTTGCTTTTATCCAAGCATCATCAGCTGTGTGATTTATCCTTCACTAGAGCACTCATAATATCTTGGGGGAATTTTGGGCGTAACACAAAGCTGAAACAAATGACAGTTTGTCACCCCGGGCTGTTTGGCACTTTTTCTCTTTATGTTATATGTTTATTTACTGAAGTAACAAACATGAGGGAATTAAAATGTAGTATTTCATCAAAGGTATAATAATTTTTATAAAATAACTAAAAATTACAAGCATAGTTCCATCAAATTTTTTTCACTTATGGATGGAACGAATATTACTACGGGTGCTTAGAATACACTGCGCCCGCCTTAGCAAGAACCCGGCTTACAAGTTCCATTTTAATAACTGGTTTGACATACTCAACAAAAAATTAGGTATCAGTTCTGCCCAACCAGTGTGAACTGGCTAGATCCCATAACTGTATCTATATATGTATAGATAGATATATATTCTTCAGGAAAGCTAAGTCTTTGGAAACATACACTTTCAAGGTATGTGAAAATCATTAATTTTTTTTTTTTTTAAAAGCCAGCAGCTGTTCGATAAACTCCACATGGAGAATGTGATTTCACTGATGTTTGTTGCCTCTTACAGTGTTTATAAAACATTAAAGCTGGGAGGGACCCTTCAACCCAGTGCCTTCATGGTACCAGTAATGAAAATGAGATTCCATCCAAAGTGTTGTAACTGTAACTGTTGAGTGATAGAATACTCCAGATCTTATAACTTCAATTTTGGTTCTTTCCTTTACTCTATATACTGTTCCCACCATCAATTTGAAGATAACAAGAAACTTCATTGAATTTTCAGTGACTGAGTTACAGTAGTTACTTAGGTATTTACTTTGGAGCCCTTGAAATTTCCCCAATAAGCAATTGCTTGGTGGCCTTTGTACCATTAATAATTAACTTCATTAGCACCTAAACTCAAGGGGATAAAGCAACTCCAATCTAGAGCAATATAATTATTTAGGCTCATAGTCAATATGGAGTAAATGGGGTAAAGGTTTGTAAAATAAATTTAAAATTTACTTGCTCATTAATTAAATTGTGATAGAGACTCTGTTAAGTGTAATAAGCTTATATGATAATTGAAATGTAGTTGGAAATATACAGTACCTGGGTTTCCTTCTTTCATTGGTAAAATTAATAATTTAGAATAAATCCCTGAGGATAATCCATCTTTGAGACTCTTTTACCCCTAAATATTTTGATTCTGTGATGGTAGTAACAGAGGAGTCATCTAGACTTTGCTTGTCTTGCAAAGTTAATTGATGCTTGATGTTGCTTAACAAAGAAGGTTTGCTTCCTTATTTGTTTTGAAAAGTAATCTATGACTCAAATGCTATTTTGTCTTTCTGAAAGGTCCCTAGGAATCTCATTCATTAGTCTTCATGTATGTGTTTTCTATTTTTTATTAACTTGATAAAACTGTGATTTATGGAAACTGATAAATTACAGTTGTTCAAACCATGTGGTTTCTTTGCACATAACTGGATGGATGTAAGGTTGAAGAGTCAGTGTGGAAGAACATGGGTATCATATGTATTTGAATCTGAATTCTGCCGTTATGGTCTAATGCAAGTTATACACCCTTTCTTATCTCAGTTTTCTCTTTCCCACTTTGTAACTAACAAAATGTACTTAATAGAGTTCTTATGAAGAGTAAATAAGATGCCAAGCACAGTGTCAGGCACACTGCAAGCTGGCATGTTAGGGTGACCAAATGGCCTAATTGCCAGTAAAGTTTTTTTTTTTCCAGTACTGATGTATACTTTTCCGGTTGGTCTCATTGAAGCTTTAAGTATTTAAGTTATTGTCCTGCAGTATGTGTTTTTAAAAACTTATTTTTCAATTGTATAGTCATAACAGTTGGCCATAATATAAGTATGATGTGCCAGTGACAATGGGAGTGTTTGTTTCTCTTTTCCACAATAAATTTGTCGCTTTCCTTTCCCACCACTCTTCTCTGTGGAAACAGCATAGCAAAAAGGATTGCTGGATTTCTGCAAAAGTGTTCAGGAAAGACCAATGGGTAGATTGTCTAGAAGGTGGATACAGTAGATTCTGAATTTCTTTAATAGAGCGTTATGTCTTTTTCATGTTTGCATTCTCAGAACCTAGCTGACATAAATAGATTAAGTAATAAACACTTTCTGGGAAGTGGGGAAGCTGCTTCCAAATTCTAATGATAATGATAAAGTTCCTTAAAAGGAACTTTAGTCAATTTCATAACTTAAAGCATAGCCCATGCCCTGGGTAATGTTATAACAGATTATGAGGCCTTACCTAATTATGGCAAACAAGATTTTGATGCCCAGGACAAGTAAAACCAGAATAAACAGTAGCCCTTACAGAATACTTGCTTTAACAAGGATTATTTGTAACTAACTGTGTTATGCATTATTCTAATACCAATGTTTTTATAAAATAAGTAACAAGAATATTAAAAGTGTTGAGCCCTGGCTGGGTTGCTGTATGGGTAGAACATTATCTCTCCGTGCTGAGGTCATAGCTTCAATCCCCAATCAGGGCACATATGAGAAGAAACCAATGGGTGCACAACTAAATGAAACAACTACAGTAAATGGAACGACATGTTGATGCCTCTCCCTTTCTCTCTTTCCTTTTCCTTCTCTCCCTTCCTCTCTCTCTTAAATCAATAGGGAAAAAATTTTTTTGAGAGAGAGGCAGGGAGGTTTGGAGAGACAGGGCAGGGAAGGAGAGAGAGAGACAGGAATATTGAGCTGCTCCTATATGTGCCCTGACCGAGGAATTGAACCGGCAATCTCTGTGCTCTGAGATGATGCTCCAACCAACTGAATAAGCCAGGGCTTAATTTTTATTGATTTTTAAGAGAAGGGAGAGAGAGGGGAGGGGAGGGAGAAGGGAAGCATTCATTTGTTGTGTCACTCAGCCATGCGTTCTTTGGTTTCTTCCCTTGTGTATCCTGACCAGGGATTGAACCCTCAACCTTATCATTTCAGGACGATACTCTTAACTGACAAAGCTAACTGGCCAGGGCCAGAAAAAATATTTTTTTAAATAATAAAATAAAATAAAAAGTGTTGATAACAAAATAATTTTTCTCCAGCACTAGGGAACTGTTTATTGGTTCAACACATGTGACTTTGAATTGCTGAAGTATTTCATTCCTGCCCATGAAAATTCATATCTTAAAAAGTTTTTAATCAACTGCTGCTCAGAGTTGATTATTACAATTCACAAGTTTTTAAAAATGGCTGCAAAAATTTATCTCTGCTTGCATGTATCACATCTCCTATTCCTCCATTTAAATAGAAGAAATTGGGAGAAACTGTTCATCATTAATCAACTGACTGCCAGATTCCAGCTCTTTTTTTCCTCCCTTGCCTAGGCATGGAATTTTGGAGAAGCCAACAATATGGTTTATAAAACGGAGTGAATGAGCTATGGAGAACTAACATTTATTATTCTACCCCCTCCTGTGCTAAGCTAATTATGGGGAAATTTTATTCTATCCTTAGGAGTCTGTGCTTTTCACACCATCTCTTGTGTGTGTGTGCGCGCGTGCACACACATGTGCCATCCATGCTTTTTTGGTTTTTAGGAATCAGAGTTTATTCTCAAGAAGAATTCTTTTTTGCTGGCTCATTCTTGTCACTTTCATCCATTATATTGTATTTCATCCCCAAACAGCTTGTTCTGTTTTTCGTCAGCTCACAGGCACTATCAGAACCACCATCTGCCTAGAGAATTGTGCTTGTTTGAGAGGCAGCTCCTCCTGCGTGGTGTGAGCCAGAGGACATTTTACCTGGAGTCTGAGTAGCTTAGAGGTGGGTTTCAAGACAGCAGTAGCTACCGAATAGTAGTCTTGGTGGTTTTAAAACGAAATCCTGATCCTCTTTAGACTGCAGGCATTTAATGTAATACATGTTAACGTGTCAGGTTTTATAACATGTGGGTTGAATGTGATTAAGAACTGGGTCCCAGGTGTGCGGCTTCCTGAGGACTCTGAGAAATTATTACTTTCCTTAGGAAAAAAGAGGGATCCATAAATGTTCAAATGAGAAAAGTATGCTTTAATATAAAGGGCATGGATTATTTTTGAATGCTGTAAAAATAGAGAAGGTAGTGTTTTAAAATATATGTTCCAGATATACCAAAGTATATGTCCAGATCTGTGTTTAAAATTATTTTCCTTTAAAATTTATTTAGAAAACTACATTTAATGAGGTGACATTGATCAATAAGAGTACATAGGTTAAAATTTAAACTGAGTTTTACCATTCACAACCTCATCTATGAAGTATTCTTGCCAAGGAGCTGAATGTATAGATAATCAGACATTCAGGGCTAACTTCCAGTTCACAGGAAACCTGGAAGTTAGAGGGATAAGTTAAATAATATCACAAGCAAGGAAACAGAAAAATCCATATGTGGGACTGTACTGCGGTTCTTTTTTTTATTGAGATATAAGTGAGGTAAAATTGTGTAAGCTGTACAACATGTTGATTAGATACATTTATATATTGCAATATGATTACCACCATAGCATTACATAACCCTCTGCCACATCACATAATTATTTCCTATTTGTGGTAAGAGCAATTAATATGTAGTCGCTTAGCAACGTTGAGATTTATAACGCAGTAAACATGAGAGATGGGTTAGGGGGATGGGGAGACTGATTGGTCTGGTAAATACATAAAAGAAACTTATGGAAATAGCAAGCAACTGTATTGTATGGACTTTGAAGTATAATTGAATTAAGCCAACTATAGAAACATTTTTTTAATAAAAAACATATTTTTGAGAACAGCAGGAAGATTGAATATGGACTACATATTTGGTCATATCAAGGAATTACTGTTAAACCTGTTAGATATGATAATAGCATCGTGAGGATGTAAGACAGTGTTCTCCATGTGTGGTCTCAGACTGGTAACCACCAGCGTCTCCTGCAGATACGTGAGAAATGGAGATTCTCAGCCCCACCCTAAAGCTACTGAGGGTTGGGCCCCAACAGAATATGACAACTACTGATATAAGTAAGTATCCACATTTTTAAAGACTAGGTAGGGATTACATGAAATAAGGTCTGGGAACAGTTTTACAGTACTTAATGGTGAAAATTAGATGAAGCAAGTAGAGCAAAATCTTTAATTGTTTTGTTAAATAATATATTTGTGTGGCTGCATTATATGGTTCTATTTTTGTGAGTACTTGAAAATGTTCATTAGACAATTTTTGGAAACCTTACAATACACACACACACACACACAATCCTCGTCAGAGAAAACAAACAAAAATTTTATTTGAAATGTCATAAAAACTCAAGTTTGTCTCTAGAAAACTGGGGTGAGCCTAGGCTTTGCCATTAACTACTTGGATGGATGGTCTTGGTAAGTCAGTTTCCCAGGAACCTCATCATTCTTATTCTTGGATAAAGGGGTTCAATATGTGTTCATTGAGAAAGTTCCTTCAATCCTGCTGTTCTTGGTTTCCGAGCATTCAGATGAATGGTCAGGCTCTGCAGCCAATTCATCTGGTCTAGAGTTTGATCTGTGGGAGTTTGAGTATGTCCTGTCTGTCTGTCTCTGTCATTTAACCATTTCCCATCTTAGAGGACAGCAGTATTCTCTGGGATAACTGGTACATCACTGGCTGACAGAATAGAAAGGGTATGAAATTTCATGAAGAAGATCTCCAGGGATTTGAAATATGAGGTGCCTTGCAAGGTTAGATAAGAGATGGCAGAGGCCCAGAGCAGAGTTCTGTACCTGCTGCTCCTGGCATTTGCCTTGAGCCCTTTCTTTGGCCTTTGCCACTCCTGCAGTCATCCCCTCCTCGTACAGGGTGTAAACTCTGAGTGGGTTCAGGAGCCCTAATTCATAACTATCATGCTTCAACAACCCTATTGATTAGAATAATCAAAGCTGTGTACCCAAGTTTGACAGACAGCAATGATATCCTCAGTGCTAGGTAGAGACAGGTTATCTATTAAACTATGAAAATGTGGAATTGCCTGGTTAATTCAAGCCTCTGTGTGTGTTGAGGGGTTAGACGAGAGGAAGGCAGCATCTCTCTGGGGGAGAGTTGGGAGACATGCCAGCCTGATCTCAGGGAGAGGGCGGTGAAGGAGGAGATGATGGGCCCAGATGAACATATGTGTGCAGAGGCTACACATTGCATTGGCAGAAGGAAGGGAAAATGAAACAGGAGGAAGCTTGTGAGGATAAGGAATAACAGCTGTGGAGTCCAGCCCAGTGGCCAGGAGATGGTGATATATCCTGTCTCTACTCCTGTTTAGATTACCTGATAGAAGTGTAATTCCCACAAGTGCGGCAGGAAATCATTGATAGTGTTCCCACCAACGGAGCACTTCCCGGAGTGCTCTTTTTCCCAGAGAAGGCAGTTGCTTATTTTCTCTTCTTGTGTTTCTTCATTCCTTTCACTTTCTTACATTAACTTCCACCCTGCCTGTGCCATAACAGACAGGGTATGCCTATGGACATTGGCTAAAAATAATAACAGCAATAGTTATTTGTTAGCACTTATTTACCAGGCACTGAATTGAACACATGATAAATATTATATTTAATTCAAACCACAATCTATACAATAGCTAGTATCCCCTTCTTACAAATAAATAACAAAAAGTCAGAGCAGTGAGGTAAATTCCCTGCATCACTCAGCCAGTAAGTGGCAGAGCCTAGAATTCAACCCAGGTCTGACCAACAGCAACTGCTGCCCCTCATCTCTCTGTGCCTTCTCCCATGGTGACAGACTAGAGTGAAAACTGGGAACCAGGTTGGTAGGGCAGTCTGTTGAGAGGGCCACACAGTGCAGGGTACTGGAAGAGGCCACAGTACCTGGGGCTCCCCCAGTTTTCTGAAGGTCCAGAATCACATAGCAAAGCCATTCCCTAGGTAGAGAAATGTGCAAGCATTTCACATAGCCTGTTGAAAGAACATGTACTACTCACCTGTGGTAGGAAAATTCATTTTTTGAATGGAAGATGAACAAAACTCAGAACCCTCCCCTGGAAAGGACACTTCCTTGGAGATATCACTAAATAGGTTTTCTTGATCACTTGTGTCATACTGACTCTTTGGGGGCTACATTAGTTCATAATCATGTAACTTTCTTTTTTCTTCTTAGAAACATATAGCTACCCTTCTCATTTGAGATAGGTAGAGAGAAAGAAGGTAGAATTCCAGAATGCTTCTAAACTCTTACCCTATAGTCCCTACCTCTCAACTAGAAGAAGCAAATGTGGTAGAGCAGCTTACCTACAGAGTGGTGGCAGTCGTGAAGGGTCACACTGCCACAGGGAATAGGGAAGGCAAGGGTGGCACTGGCTAAAGAAAGCTTTGGAGCTCTGGCTGGGTAGCTCAGTTGGTTAGAGCGTTGTATTGATATGCCAAGATCACAGTTTTGATCCCTGATCAGGATACACAGAAGAATCAATCAATGAATGTGTAAATATGTGGAATAACAAGTCAGTGATTCTCTGTTTCACAAAAATAAAAAAAGAAAATAAAAAAAGAAAAAAGAAAGCTGTGGATAAGAACCACCAATTACAGTGACATCTGTGGGTACACACTGTTGCTTACATAGACTCCACATACATTATCATCAGGTCTGCACAGAAATCCCCATGAGATGATTGGGTGTATTTCTGTCCTTTTTTAAAAAAAATCATTTTTTTGGTTTATACCCTACCTTGTTCTAGAAAGGATTTAAGAGACTTGCATTTAAAATAGAAGACAAGCCTGACCAGGCAGTGGTGCAGTGGATAGAGCATCGGACTGGGATGTGGAGGACCCAGGTTTGAGACCCTGAGGTCGCCAGCTTGAGCACAAGCTCACCAGCTTGGACCCAAGGTCGTTGGCTCGAGCAAGGGGTTGCTCAGTCTGCTGAAGGCCCGCGGTCAAGGCACATATGAGAAAGCAATCAATGAACAACTAAGGTGTTGCAACAGAGAACTGATAATTGATGCTTCTCATCTCTCTCTGGTCCTGTCTGTCTGTCTGTTCCTATCTGTCCCTCTCTCTGATTCTCTCTCTGTCCCTGTAAAAAACAAAATAAATAAATAAAATAGAAGACAAAATGCATTTAAACAGATTTTAAGATTTAGAGAGAAAACTTTCTTTTGATAGGGTTTTATTGACCTTCCTAAAGTTTGTATCCAAAACACCCTGGAGCCCTTAACATAACTCTTGCTCCATTTTCAGGAAAAAAATAACCATAACATCATTCATCGATGAAATCACTGGCTTAGGCACTTATATCCTGCACTATAACGGTATAAGGTTAGGAGGCAGCAGTTTAAGCAGCATTGCATAGACATAAGAGGTGGGCACTTTCCATTCCTATTTGAAATTGTTCTCAAACACTTGCATCTCTGTTTATTTTGCACTTCTGTCCTTTCTATGTGGGTGTGCAGCATATGTGCATAAAATGTGTATTTTTTATATAATCTCCCAAGATATAAACCTCTTCAAAGTGCCATGTACTTTCTGTGTGATTCCTACTGATCCTGGCCAGAAGCAGGACTGCCATCTCCGTTTGAATGAGGATGGAACTAAGTAAGATTCAGAGAGGCTAACTTGCTAAGCAAATAGCTGAGGGAAGACCTGATATTGAATCACTCCTGTTTCACCACATTGCCATGTCCCCTATGGCCAGGGAACCATCTTCTCTGAATTGCAACAGTGAACACAGCCCTGTCATTATGAGTTTTTGTGTTTATATCTGCCAGGCACTCAAAAATCATTCATTCACTCAACAGTATTTATTGAATACCTACCATGTATTTATCACTGTTCTAGATATAATGGACATAGCAGTGGACAAAACAGACCAAGGAAAAGAAAAAAGCGAATCCCTGTCCTCATGGAGCTCACACTGAGAACCAAAATACAGTCAGTAAATTCTATCCTGTGTTAGCTGGGCACCTATGTGGTGGAGAGAAACGAGGCAGAAAACAGGATAGGAAGTGTAAGTCTGTTCTGTGTATTTATGGTCCATGGAATAGGAAGCACAATTGTGCATAATTGTATTGGTATATGATACACAACGGTAATGCTGTCCAGTTTTAAGTATGTATTTTAAGAATACTGCATAACCCTGGGGAAGTGACCTGATTCCAACTGCGTTCCATGGAGGGTCACTTTTTACCACAGGCCTTGCCAGCTAAGCTTTCAGTTTCTCTCACTTCACTCCTGCCAAGAGGCCTCCTTGCTCCTCAGGGAATTGCTTTTCTCATATTTCAGGACAGTGCATTCTTGTGTCAGCTGTGAAAGGGATCTCTCCTCCTGGATGCTGGTGAGAAGCAGCTCCAGGGAAGGCCGGCTGACAGAGCCAGCAGTCTCCTCTCTAACTGGGTTATTCTGTGCTCCGGCGTATCTTACTGTGAGATCTTCCTCTGGTTGTTCAGGTGTCCCTTAGTTAACATCATCACTATTCTCTTTGTTTTCAGGGACACATCTTTACAAAAGGACTTCAGAAAGGGGGTGAGATTCTAAAGACTCTCAAAACTTTACACTGGCCTTTTGAAAAACTAATTATAGAAGAATGTCTGGAACAACGTCCTCAAATAGTTGTATATGTAACATCTAAAGTGCTTATTGGTCTTGGTGGGTGCAGGTCAAACAGCACATCATTTGAGTTTTAACACTTAAAATAATTTCTTGGGGGACCAAAAAGGAGGGGGAACATTGAAAGATGATTTGAAGGAAGAGACTCAGTAAACAAAATGTTTCAGCCTGACCAGACAGTGGCGCAGTGGATAGAGCGTTAGACTGTGATGCAGAAGACCCAGGTTCAAGACCCTGAGGTTGCCAGCTTGAGTGTGGGCCCATCTGGCTCCAGCAAAGGGTGGCTCAGTCTGCTGAAGGCCACGGTCAAGGCATGTGTGAGAAAGCAATCAATGAACAACTATGGTGTCGCAACAGCAACAAAAAACTAATGATTGATGCTTCTCACCTCTCTTCGTTCCTGTCTGTCTGTCCCTATCTACCCCTCTCTCTGTCCCTGTACATATATATATATATTATATATTATTATATATAATATATATATTAATATATATAATATAATATATATATATATATTTCAAATATACAGACTACTTTAATTTTACCTGCAAAACATTGTGACTTGGATGTATTTGCTTTTTTTATTTGTAAGATTTTGTTGTTTCTAAGGAAAAGTGAGCTAGCTGAGTAGCAGAGAGGTTAAGCAACTCTTCTAGGGTCATAGATTTCTTTTACCTCTTAGTGTCCTTCCACTTGACCTGGAACCCCACAGGCCTATAGTTGGGTATGAAGTGCTCCCGACCCCCTGCAGTTTCCCTCTTGTCCACAGCAGGTGCAGAGTCCCTGATGGTAGTGGCCATGTGCAGGTGTGGTGGTGCACCTGGAGAACTTGTTTTCAAGTTGCATTTGCATGACAAGCACACTCTTTTTATGTAGATTACTGTTTATTGGGTGGTTTGGGGTCAGGTGGACTGAAACTGTTAGCTCAGTTCAGCCCACCTGCTTCTAGAGCCATTCTTAGGTCATTTAGAAAACAACTTTGCCATTTTTTAATTTTGTTTCTTCTTTTAAACTTTACATCAGTTTCTACAGCCCCATTTAAAACTAGTGGCATTAATTATCTAATTTGGTGATAGACTAGGTCTACCTGTTATTTCATAGAAAGCAGTGGTTCCTGGCTGTTTTTTTGTATGGTTGACAGAAGCTCCGTGGTTTAATGACAGCCTGGGACTGATATCTGGTCCAGTACACAGGTTGGAAGTAAGCATACATACTTGTGTTCTTTTGAACTCCAAGCAAATAATTTGATGTATGCACTCTTAGCTATATTATTATAAACAAATAGAAAGGTTAATGGTTCCCTATTTTGCCAAATATATATGGACACATGTAATACTGGAGGCCGAGGCCAGGCAGGTCCACATTGGATTCGGGCAGACAGTAGAAAAACTGGGAAGCTAGAAAAGTGTTGAGCTATTTCATTTAATAAAGTCTCGCAATGTAGGACAAGCACACAGACAGGGGACACCGCCTCTCAAGCAAACAAACAGAAAAATGGCCCCTCACAGTGGCAGGCAGGCAATTCACACATCCGCAATCCCCTTGAGCACAAGCACCCATAGCCTTACATAGGCTATACACATGGCCTCTGCCACGTGCTCATGCACTAATCAAGCAAAGTGCCTGCAGCTGGTACACCGGTTAGCAAGCCTAACACAGCTGCCCCACATTCCACCCCTTTGGAGTTGCTCGCCTCACAAGAGTTACATTACATACATTCCAAAAATGACAATTACAAAGATACCCTTCACAGTGTCTCCCTGAGCATCTGCCCAGGGAGCTAACTGGAGGCCCAACTCCATCCAACTCCTCACTTCATGGTGTCAACAAGGCCACCCATCATAGGTGGGGTCCTGTGCAGTCCAGGGCCATGTTCATTGAAACCAAAAATGTCTGTGGTGAGTTTCTGCAACTCGGTGAGATCAGCTTCCTGGTGCAGGAGGTCGTCCACTGCAGCTGCCCCCCCCCCATCAAGGTCTCTCATGGTACTGTCCAAAGGCGGCATGTCCATTGAACAAGGGAGCCGGTGCCCCACCTCTGATCACATTCCAAGAGTCAGTCCATGATAGACAGCCCAGCTGTCTGTGCAAATCACCAAGGTAAAGGTCCATTACAGGCAACTAGCCATACAGCTCTGTATTAATGGACCTCAGCACCTTTCCTTAATGTGCTGTCTGTTGCCACAAGCCCCATCCAGACCCCTTAGCAAGCTCACAGGGCCTGGCAGGGTCAAATACATTCAAAGCCTGTGTCACCTTAACAGTTCTCTTAGCTGCAGCTGCTGCTGCTGTAAAAAAGCACCCATTACCTTCTAATGCCAACACCTGCTGCACATTAGAAAGGGGCCAGTGGATTGCCAATTTCACATGAGGCCTCTGGCCCCCGCCCATCTCCATTGGACAGGTCCCTCGCCCTTCCCCCTATTCAAACTGGGACAATGGGTATTGGGGGTCCTGTAACCTGAATGCCAGCCATT
Source organism: Rhynchonycteris naso (assembly GCA_037038555.1). NCBI lineage: Eukaryota > Metazoa > Chordata > Mammalia > Chiroptera > Emballonuridae > Rhynchonycteris > Rhynchonycteris naso. The sequence continues at coordinate 84,681,421 of CM072999.1, read as the reverse complement.
TTCTTGGCAGATGCTGGGGCCACCCGCTTCCCCTGCTTTTTCAGCGGCTAGACTTCTGTTCTGACTAAAGCTGCTGCCAAAGCTCCAACAAGACTTTACTAGGCTTGCCATCTAATTTCTCTCTATCTGCCCCGGCCACAATCAGATCTACCCACATCTGTGTTCAGGTAATGTTCACAGGCCCGTTTCTCTTGTTAGTTGGGGGATGGGGGTGGCGGCAGGCAGCACAGGCAGCAGCCCTCACAGCTTTGTGATTCTGTGCTATCTCCAGCTCCCCCAAATCTACTACCATCTGTGTAACTGCATGGACAGGCTGTCCCACATAGTGGCCCAGGATAGCCACTAGTGACCCAAAAAGGGCTGATGGGGCACCGCAGAGGATAAGGTCACACATCCTGGCCATAAACACTTCCTCGTCTGGTCCATGGAATCCCGGGTGGAAAGCAGCATTCTTTATACCTAGTTCCAAAAGGACCTTTACTAACTCTCTATAGCACTACTTTTGACTCACTGCCTGTGGCAAGTCCCCAGCATTCTGCTAGAATGTACAAATGGCAGCCATCACTCATTCTAATGGGGTATGGTTTCCTGAGTTGTCATGGAAGTTCTGAAAACACTGCCCCAAGGAGGAGTGGGTGGCAACAGTGGCCAACCTCTCCACCTCTGCTCCAGAGAGTCGATACCATCCACCCCTATGCCCCACAATCATAACAAGCCTACCAAGGGCTCAGTAGGTACTCTTTGCTGCTGGATTTTTACCTTCTAGACTATCTCTGACCAAGCTCTGAGTGTGTGGACGGCAGCTTCAGCCCAAGACTCCTCATCCTCAGAAGAGGAGCTGGAAATGCCTGCTTCCACTCACTTAGAGCCACTCTGCCAGCACAGCTCCATCTTCGGCTCCTGTGGCTGCCGGCTCTTGGCCTGAAGCTGAAGCCTCAGTTGTTCCTCCAACAAGTGCCACTGCCAACGTTCAACTTCCAGGGCAATCTGCAACTTACAGACCTGTAGACGGCCAGTTCCAGGCACTGTCGGTGCTCTGCAGCTCCCGAACCCGGCCGGCCTTCTCCAGCGCTCGCTCCAGTTCCCGCAGTCGCCATTCAGTATGCAACTCATCCTGGAGCTTTTGACCTCGCTCAGCTTCTTGCACAGAGTTCTTAGTTTCTTCTCTTAGGATCGTAAAGAACAGCCAGCCCACGGTCCATGCCAGAAGAGCCTGTGGGAACATCTACTCCTCTACCCCACCCCTCAAGGGTGTCGGCTCCATACCAGTCTGCTTTGAATCCTGCCCACTACACCAGATGTAATGACGGTGGCTGAGGCCAGTCAGGTCCACATTGGATTCTGGCAGACTGTAGAAAATCTGCAGAATCGGAAAAGCGTTGGGCCATACTGTTTAATAAAGTCTCACAACAGTGAACAAGCATACAGGCAGGGGAAACAAACTCTCAGGCAAACAAACAGAAAAATGGCCTCTCACAGTGGAGGGCAGGCAACCCACCATCTATAATACGCCACCTATCTCAAGCACAAGCACCCATAGCCAGAGGCAGATTTAAGGGCGGGTGCACTGGGCATGCGCCCTGGGTCCCAACTTCCTAAGAGCCTCACAAAGCCCCAACTTTACACTTGTTTCTAATGACAAGGGGCCCGATATTTTCTTCTGCACCTGGGGCCTCAACGAACCTTAATCCACCTCAGCCAATAGCCTTATATAGTCTATGCACACAGGCCTCTGCCATGTGCTCAGACACTAATCAAGCAGCTGCCCCACAACATGCCCCTGTAGCATTAGAGTCCTTTGAAGAAAGCACCAATACTCACTGTTATCATTACTCGTGACTGTAGAAAGTTAGGGATTTAGAAGGTATAATCTTTCTACCAAGAAGATCATCTGGTTTTATCCCTATTTCTAACAGAGTTGTAGAGATGAAGTGACTTTTCTAAGGTTAAGTAGCTAGTCGGTACCAGAGCCAGGATTAGGACAAGATCTCTAGCATTACAGTTAATGCACTTTCCTCTGTGATGTTATTTTCCTGTTTGCACTCATGGCTCACTCGTTTACAATTGCATGTGAGATCATCTGTTCTGTTTCACTTCACAAATAAGAACTGGGAAACCTAGAGACATTAAGTGGTCTTATCCAGCCTCACAGAGGTTGTAGGCACTAGAAATGGGACTAGAGACCAGGCTCTCTGATGTCCAACCCAGTGCTTTTGGACCAGCACCCTGCTTGTTTGTAGATGATTGTGCCTTGGAAAGTGTTTTCACTCAGAACCTAGAGACTCTCTTGAACTCAGTCACATAGTCCTATCTTCTTGTGAGTAGAACTATTGAAGGATAGAGTTCCACGTGGTAGTGGTGCTTAATGTGAGAGGCAGGGAGATGCAGTGCTCAACCTCCAGTTCCCTCTGTGACCGGTGGATTCATGGCACATCTGTGTACCTCAATTTTCTCATGTACAAAGCAAGGGCAGGACTTAGATGTTCCTTTTTGTTGCAGAATTCTGTGGTATGTTTGCATGTTTACATCTGGGTATGTTTCTTTATGTTTTGTCCAGTAGAGGGGGGTGTGTGCTCACAGACCAACAGACCACCAGGCTCATCCTCCAAGTTGGATTATTGTGGAGAAACCTGGAGGGTGTGGTGGGAAAGATGCAAATCTGAGCCAGACAACACATGGGAGGAACTGATGACAATGGTGGAAGAGTTTAAGTCAGAGGAAATTGGAGGAATTCCTGGGAGACAGATCCCCAAGTCCCAGAAATTCTTTTTAGGTTAATGTCTCACCAAAAAAAAATTCAAACTACAGGTTTGAATATTCCTATTGCAATTTTACCCTCTGCTCTTAGAAGTGGTGAGTATCCTGGTGTAACATGCATAATGCTATACCAGTCCTGGGCTGGGATTCCATTTCCAAATGACATTTGTAGGCCGCATTCAGAAGAAATATAACGTCTTCTCTTGGCACCAGTTACACACAGGTAGCTTCTTCACACCTGAAACCTATGTGCTGAGGTCTGGGAAAGACCAGTTGACTGTTCCATCTTAAGTTAAAGTGACAGACCACAGTGCATTAAGACAGTACCAAGAAAAAAATGAAATGCCCATTTCTCCTGTGCAGACAATGGAAGAGCAGGAAAGAGAAGTAGGAACGGAGCCCTTGCCGGAGAAGCCAAAGCTGGGGAGGAGCCTTAGAGAAGTACTGCTTTGGTGAGCATGCTCAGCTGCTTGCTCTCAGTTTGGATATTGGATTTGAGACAAGCATTTACAGCCAGAACGGAAGGAGAGAGGGAGAGGAGGACAGGGGAGGAGGGATAAGTTTGGGAGCTAGACTTAGTGCTGGGGATGAAGAAAGGAAGAAAAAGAAACATCTTGATTTTTTTCTTCTGACCCAGCTGTGGAAAATGCTATTGGAGGCCTGTAAGGCCTGTGGCCGAGGCCAGGCAGGTTACATTGGATTCAGGCAGATGGTAAAGAAGCTGCGGAGCAGGAAAGGGTTGGGCCGTTTTGTTTAATAAAGTCTCACAACAGCAGACAAGCACACAGGCAAGGGAAACCGCCTCTCAGGCACACAACTACAAAATGGCCCCTCAGAGTGCCGGGCAGGCAATCTGTGCATCCGCAATCCCCCTGAGCACAAGCACCCATAGCTTTACATGGGACAGACATGCGTGGTGCTGCCACATGCTCACACACTAATCAGGCAAAGGCCTTGTAGCTGGTAAACCAGTGAGCAAGCCTAACACAGCTGCGCCACAAGGCCCCTTGCCTAACTGCATCTGAAAGGGTCTAGGCAGGCTTGGGAAAGTGCTACATCTGATAACATCTTGATAACATGCTACATCTGATCAGTGGTTTCTCCCCTGGGATCTGAGAGAGCTTTTCTCACATCTCCTTAAATAATGTTCAGTGACTGGTAGAGGTGTTTCTGTCACTTGAGGCTAGATTACTCCCAGAGGGCATTTACCTGGTAAGTAGTATCTACATTTTACCCACTGTGGGGCAGCTGTGTTAGGCTTGTTCGTAGGTTTACCAGCTGCAAGCACTTTGCCTGATTGGTATGTGAGTGCATGGCTGTGTCACGTGTGTGTGGCCTATATAAGGCTATGGGTGCTTGCAATTGAGAGAGATGGGTCATTGTGGGTGGTGGACTGCCTGCCCGCCGCTGTGAGGGTCCATTCCGGCTGTGCTCATCCTATGTGCTCATCCACCGTTGTGAGACTTTATTAAATGGTAATGGCCCAACGCTTTCTGGCTCCACAGTTTCTCTATTATCTGCCCAAGCCCAGTGTGGACCTGCCTGGCCTCGGCCACTGTCATTACACCCACTTTTCCATTGCTCTGACCTGCCACCCTTATCAATGTCCTGATGGCCTTCCCTCATGGCCACTGAGTCAGTTGCTTTGAGGAGGTGGCCTACAATGATGTTATCTTCTGTCTCTGTGCAACTTTGATTATTGTGTCTGTGGAGGATATTGCCTGAAGTAAGCACTTGACATTGTACATCACATTCAGAATCTATGAGAAATCATGTAGAATATATAGTGATGTCATCCCTGCCCCATAGGAGCCCACTTGAAAGTGGGCTGGGCCACAGTGAGCACAATGTACTAATATACTGATGACCAGTTATGGTTACACGTGTTTTCAAACCTCTTTTTATCTCCAGTTAACACTGACCTGTTCAGAAAGCATAGCATATAAGTCAATAAAAATAATCATCCTCATTCTTATGTCATATAGCTCCTTCCAGTTTGCAGTGCGGTGCCACAGACATCTCATTTGATCCTCTCACCAACCCTATGATGGTTATCTCAAGTGTGGTTTACTTTATTAGTGAAGAAACAGGCCTAGAATTTAGGAAAGCTCTACTAAAGAAATGCAGTTAGTGAAAGATGGAACCAGAACTCTTATCTAGAACCAGTATAGCTTTTTTAAATGATTTCATTTTAATATGTGATACAGCTAATGAGGACGATTTAGTTCTATTACCTGGAAAACTATAGAGTGGTTAAAGATTCAGATAGTTTCCCCAGTTTTCTGGGAAAAAAAATTATTTTCCCTTTGTGGGGAAAACAGCTGTGTTAGGCTTGCTCGCTGGTTTACCAGCTGCAAGCACTTTGCTTGATTAGTGTGTGAGCATGTGGCAGCACCATGTGTGTGGCCTATCTAAGGTATGAGTGCTTGCACTCAGGGCAGCAGATGGTGGATTGCAGATTGCCTGCCTGCCATTGTAGGGGCCATTTTTACTGTTCATTTCCCTATGGGCCATTAGAAGCCATTTCCCTGCCTGTTTTTTCATCTGCCATTGTGAGACTCTATTAAACAGGAATGACCCAACTCTTTCTGGTTCTGCAGTTCCTCTACCTTCTGCCCAAATCCAATGTGGAGCTGCCTGGCCTTGGCCACCAGCATTACACCCTCATTAAAAAAGCATATACTTCTTCTGATATATAGCATATATAGAAATATACTGATCTGTATCAGTATAGAAACTATATATATATTAATCATTATAGAAAACTTTGGAAACACAGAAGTTAACTTTAAAAACTAATAAATCTGTCTAATCCGACAAGTCTGAAATAAACAGTTAATATTTTGAACTTTTAAAATTACTTATCTATATTAACAAAATCTTAATTGTTTTGTATTATATCACAGAATTGTCCTATGCCATTAAATTTTTATAAAATTAGTTTTAATATTTGTATATATTCCATTAAATGAATTTATAATTTTTGAAACTACTCCCTTCTTCTTAGGTTGTATCAATCTTTGGTATAACGAAGTTGAACAGCACACTTTTCATCTGAAGTATTTATTTTTAAATCACAAATAGTACTTTTTATTTGTCTCTATTAAATATCTGAATTTTGAACAGATTGTTGGAGTGGGGGATTATATCCATCAGCCCTTTCAATGTTAGCACCTGTCTCATCCCCCAATAGCTTTTCCAGAACTGTGGCTTTTGCCATGAAGCTCCATGAGTTTTCCCAGTTCTAATATGGGCTTCTTCAGCACTCTGACCTTCCTGACAAAGACATCATGGAACAGATAAATAGACTGGCAAGTCTTCTCTACGTCTTTTCCAATGCTATCAGAATCAATTTACTGACCACTTCTTTCATGTCATTTGTCTGCACCTCTTGGGTTATGATTTTCATCATCTTCCTCTGGCTAGATTGTTGCGTTTTTTAGTAAAACCAATGCAGAACAGATGAAGCTAATAACCATTAGTAGTATTCACATCAATATGAGCTTCAATCATGGTCTGCCATTTTTTTGACCATGGAGCATGTTTTGTCACTGGTAAGATCTATGCCATAGAAATTAGACAGTTTTTGCCCTGAACATCCTTAGTAGTTAGCTTGAATTTTCTAAACACAGCTTCATCATTCTGCAGATCAGCTAGCCTCACTTCAAAAACTTGACCCCTGAGACCATCAGATGTGATTTTGATTCCTGAGTTCTTATGACTAGTGTTGTTTTAATATTTTTTATATTGAAGATAGCAGGGGCTTTCACATCATACCCATCTTTCTTAGAAAATAGATCAACCCAGTTTCTTCTTGGCTCCCTTTATGCCACCTTTTATAATATGCTTGTTCTTGGTCCTCGCTGGTTGGTCAATGGATAGAGTATCAGCCTGGCATGCAGACATCCTGGGTTAGATCTCTGGTCAGGGTACACAAGAGAAGAAACTATCTGCTTCTCTTCCCCTTCCTCTCCTCCTCCTCTCTCTCTTCCTCTCTTACAGCTAGTGGCTTGATTGGTCCAAGCATCGGCCTCAGGTACTGACTGAGGAAAGCTCTTTGGTCCTTGTATCGGCCCCAAATAAGGGTTGCCGGGTGGATCCCGGTCAGGTGCATGCAGGAGTCTGTCTCTCTATGTTCTCTCCTCTCACTTAAAAAAATAAAAAAAGGTGCTTGTTCTTACTTATTGCATGGGGCTGCCCAGAGAGCCCAAAGTGTGGAAGTGAAACTCATGCAAGAACTTAGTCATATTCTGAGATATTAAGGGTTAGGGCAACATATCAATTTGTGGGAACATAGTTCAGTCTATTACATTACTTCTTATATATTTTTATTGTGAAATACTGACATGCTTGTAGATGAGTAAGAAGGCAATATTTACATTCCAGCATCCTACCTTTTGGGTGATAGCCAGCTCCTTTCTGGCCTAAGGTATGAATGATAGAGGCAGTCTGGTATCTCATGAAATGTGCCAGACTTAGACTCAGAGCCTTCAGTTTGTATCCTGGCTCTGCCATTTCGCAACCATGTGATCTCAGCCGCCCCCAGCGTCAGTCTCCTCATCTCTACAATTGGGATAATAACACCTACCGCAGTAGACAGCTGTGAGACTAGGTGAGATCATACACATGAGGTTGTCCAGCATAATGTGTGCTATGAAGTAGATGTCAGAAAATGCCCTGGCAATGGAAAGGTACGTTAGAAATCAGAAGTATTTCAATTTGGTGATGAAGAAGGGCTCAGGTATTGACCAAGTTCTAAAAGTTACTGAGTTGTTTTCTTTTTTAGTTGTTTTATTTTTTTAAGTTATCAAGGTTTTTTTCTTTATTTTTTACTTAGAACATTAAATTTAATGGGGTTACATTGATTAATAAGAGTACATAGGTTTTAAGCAACTATTTCTATAGCATTTGAACTGTTGATTGTGTTGTGTGCCCATTATCCAAAGTCAAACCGAATTTAAAACAATGTTTTAGTGATCTTAGCATTGTTATTTGCCCATACTGCTATCCCAGCCTCAGATTTATTTCAGCTCAGTTACATGGGTGGTTTACCAAGCTTTTTTCATGTAAATAAAAGAGTTTGATATGTTAAAGTATTTAAATATAAAACACTTATTTATAACATACAGTTGTAGATTGCACTAAATGATTTCAATTCTTACCCCCCCAAATTCTGGTGGCTTATTGCATTGTGGTGTTGTCTGAATGCCATTTCCACTGAGAATTGTGTCACTTGAGCTTTAAAATATGTTCTTACATAAAATCTCATGATGTTTCAGTGAAATGACAGCGATGACCTCTGTGAAACATTTTATAAGTGGACCTTGAAACGTTGTAGGGATATACATTCTCCTTTTAGTATGTGGAAAGAGTATTCAGTGATGATCAAATGGCAGGCCATGGGAGCCTAGAGGCGCTGCTGACTCTTTAGGATCCTTCAGGAATCAGAAGCCCAGAATTAGAGCTTTCGTGTCTGGTCTTGTCTAAGCAACAGTCGTGACCAAATCTTCAGCTAATCAGCTTTTCATTGCCTCTTTCTGAGGATGGTAGAAGTTATGGCCTTTAGTTAATCTGCTTTTCACTGTCTTTGTCCAGGGCAAGGTGTTTCCTTTCTCTGTTTCTCCATCTTTGTTTGGCTCCTCTCCTGCTCCCATCACCATACTCTCCTCTTCCTTCCTCCTGCCTTATTCCTGGTTTCTGTTTCAACAAGCCTGCAGGCTGCTTAACCTTTCTCACATCTCTCCTTGGTGCCCTTTCTTACTGTCTCCTGACCTGCTTTCATGTCTGGGTATTCTGCCATGATCTGTTTTCCTTTCTCTCATTCACTAATATTCTCAATCTCACTCCTCCTTTCCCCTCCCTCTATCTCCCTTCTCTTGTTGCTGCCTCTTCCACTTCTCCTTCCAAATCTTCTTCTAGCAGGAACAGAGATGTGACATCCCTCAGAGGTATATCTAGCCACTGTCTTATCCTGTTACCCTAGGGATAGGATCTTGGATTTGTTGCACCTACTTCTCCAAAAACACTGTGAGTGGATTTAGCATCGTTAAGCATCACTACAGTAAAATGTAGGAATCATCTCCTGGGCTCAGCGTAGCTTTTACCAGGGAAGGTAGTTCCGCAACCCAATAGAGGAGCTTGATCAATGGAATGAGAAGGGAGCTTTGGTTGGAATGGAGTTAGGTTTGATTTGAAAAGACTTTTATTTCAACTTTTATCCTAGGTGAGTAGCTTTAGTACACTTGCAGATTTGAGTTTTATTTTAAAAGGTTCAGTGTTTAAAAATTTTTTATTCAGTTTAACAAAGACAGTTACACTTGGATATCATTTAGTAAGTAATAGTGATTGTTTTTATAGTTAGATCTGGATTTACCCATTGACTCAGTTTATTGGTTATTCTGATCCATCTCTTGAGACTGGGATTAAGTAACAGTCCATGCAAGAACAGAATAGAGTTGGTTAAAGGATCTCAGGGTCCAGGTTGAAACTAGAAGAGCATTAATCATGGCGTTACTGAAAATTAATGGATATATGTGGTTGAGTTATTATGATCCAACCAACTATTTGATTCATTTGGAGACCACAGTCACTAAAGAAAAACAAGTCTAGCTTGACCCCCTCTCTGTTTGAGGGAATGTAAGATGGGACACCTTCTCTCCCTTGTTCCTTGTGGCTAAGACTCTGTCTTATTAGCCTCTCTGCACTCAGCCCCTAGTGTTCAACGTGTCTGTTTGCGACGTGTATTGTGCAGTTTTCTCAGACGCCCACATGTAACCATGCCTTATAAACCTCTTTGCAGAGTCAAGCAGCCACAGTTTCTCTTTATCAGAAAACCCACTGCCTTTAATCAAGATGAAGCACTTACCACACTTTGCAGTTACACAGCTGCAGCTTTTTTATGGGTATCAATTTTCCTTTCTAGGGTTTTGGAGCCAGAAGACTCACCAGGAAGGTAGATCCAGAAGAGTTCAGGTTTCATGAACCTGCAAATTGGTAGTTCAGTCATTTGTCTTCTTTCCCTTCCCCAGTTTCTGCTCCAACCTGCCTGCAGCCCACACTGCTGCTTTATTGCCTTCTCTGTCTGCTGAACTACCTCCATTCTGGGCATGCTGCCAGGATTTGCAGCTTTCTCTCTTCATCCCATTTCCTGCTACTTCCCTATCTCTCTCTGGCCTACTGAAGGGCAGGCAGAAGCATAAAAACCCTCAGCTATGTCTGTGAGACTTCTTAAAATTTTTTTTTCTTCTTTCCCCAAGTGAGAAGAGGGGAGATAGAGAGACAGACTCCTGCATGCACTCCAAGTGGATTGGGATCCACCTGCAAACCTATCTGGGGCCGATGCTCTGCCCATCTGGAGCCATGCTCGCAACTGAGCTATTTTTAGTGCCTGAAGCAGAGGCTCCATTGAGCCATCCTCAGTGCCTAGGGCCAATACACTCAAATTAATCAAGCCATGGCTGCAGGATCAGAAAAGAGAGAGAGAAAGAGGAGAGAAGTGGAAGGGGTGGAGTGGAGAAGCAGATGGTTGCTTCTCCTGTGTGCCCTGACCAGAAGTTGAACCTAGGACATCCACATGCCAGACTGACACTCTACCACTGAGCCAACCGGTCAGGGCCTCTGTGGGACTTTTAAAATGAGTTTTGGAGGTTGATATGAGATAACATTGAATATAAGTAATATAAAAACTCAGTGGTAATAAGAATAGATGTAGAGTTGGCCTGCTTGAAAAGATATTGGGTGTCATAGGCATAGACTCTCCACCATCTGTCCCCACCTTCCTTTCTAGCTTTGTCTCATCCTTTTGTTCCCTGTGCAAACTCTGTACCACAAGGCTCCACATTATCTATGAACACTCTGTGCCACTCTGTGGAACCACCTGCTCACAGTGCCCTTCTCTTGTCTTATCCATCTCTTGCCCATCCGTGAGACCGAACCCTCTCCCTGTCCTGCCTCCTTTATGGTGTTCATTTCTCCATCACTCCTCTCTTTCTCCTGTCAGTCTAAGAGAACTCTGTATTGCATCATGTGGTGCTTGATCACAGCTGTCTCTTATGAGGATGGACACTTCATGTGACCAGGGATAAGATCCTTTCAGTCAGCAGCTGTAGCAGCCACAGCTGCAAAGGGGAAATATTCACACGGTGCTTTATCATTTGCAGAGCCCTTTCATCTATGTTCTCCTACCCGGTTTCAAAACTGCACTGCAAGGTTGGTGTGATTGTCCTTATCTCGTATATAGCCCTATAGAGCCACTGTCCCAAAGTGACTTATTGCAAAGAAGAGCTTTTAACCATGAGTTATTAAAAAGATGATTTTTTGAAAGAAATTTGGCATTTTTCAATGGGCTCTAAATTACCTACCCATCCTATTTAGGAAGTTAAACATTTATATATTTAATATTAATGAAACACTGTCTTGATAAACTCACATGGAGAGAACTTCAGACTAAAACTGTGGGAGCTTTTTGGAAAATTTCACCATACAAAGTTAACCATTTAATGAACACTATTCTTATTTTTTAAAACTATAATTTAGATATCCAAATTCAAAAAGTATGTGCTTAGACACCCAACATTACGAGTTTGCAATCTGCACTATGTATTGCCTTTAAATAAGTGTTTACATGTATTTTCTAGTGCCTTGGCATTTATAATCCAGGAATAGTATAACTTTTCATTTAGAACTAATTCTCAAGACTGGATTGAAAAAAAAAATTACTGCCCCAAATGATAATAGCTAACAATTAACAGTTTACTATGTATCAGATGCTTTCTATGTATTATCTATAAACCCTTCAAGAGTCTTTGAAAAAGGTTATATATTGTCTCCATTTTATAGGTGAAAACAAATAGGCTTAGAGAGGTTAACTTTCTTCAGTTGGGTGCCCCTGATAGTAAGGTTTGGATCAGGGATTCAAACTCTGCATTCTACTATATCATGTGGCCTCCCTGGATAGAATCTTATTTTAGGGCATGGAACTATTTTAGAAAGAGGCATGACACTGATAAACTCAGTCCCTTTAAATTATCTCAAATTTCTGTGATAGGGTAGAAGTGGGTTTGAGAAGGCAGTGGTATATTCCAGGATGTAACCTCCTTGAATTTCTTCTGATTTCAGTAGATGAGAGCGGCACACAATACTTCAATGGTTGTCCTTGTGGCAAGCAGGCTCTACGGTTTGTCTTCCCAAATAAAAATAAATAAATAAAACTCTAAGAAATAAAAATTAAGCCTACTTTTGCCCCTTTTCCTCCATTTCTTATTGAATTGATTTTATGCAAAGAATATAATGAGGGAGACAAAAGAGTGCTGTTGAACCTAGTATCTGGTTTATGGATATTAGTCTTTTTCCCTCCAAACTTTGTGGAGCAGTTGCTGAAAATGAAAGTAGCCATCTCAGATTTATCTTCAAGAACACAGATTATTAGATGAGACAAAACAGATGCTGTAAGACTTAAGCAGTGTTTGTATATCTTGGTGGTGAAGACCAAGTGCTTTTACACTGCCCTGATCCTCCACCCTGGTTACACTTTAAAATCACTGGGAAACCTGAAAGAAATCTCAATACTCAGTCCCATGTGGCGAGCTAGTAAGTCCATGGCAGCTGCTTTCTTCTTTCGAGTGGTAGGGTCATAGAACCATTACTGATGAAGAAGCAAAATGACAAGGGTGGGTGAAAGTACAGAGGGCTCCCTGATTGGTCAGAAGCTAAGAGTAACAGAGAGAAGCTATAACAGCATAACAAAAAGCTGACCATCTCCGTCTCATTCCATGTATCAGAACTTCTTTACAGTAGGCTTCAATGTTTGTTCCCACATGGCATTCATTTCCCTTTTGTCTGCTAATAGTATCCCACTTTTCCTACAAGAAGCCACTTCTCACTTTCTATGGTAAGGATCACTGTGGGGTTGGGGGTGGGAGGGTACAAGGGAGAGGTAGAGAAGGATAGAGGGTAGATAAATAGCAATGGATGGAGACTTGACTTGGGGTGGTGAACATAAAATACAGTGTACAGGTGATGTGTTGTGAAATTATGCACCTGAAACTTGTATAATTTTGTTAATCAGCATCATCCCCAAAAATTTCAATAAAAAGGAGGATAAAAAAAGGATGAGGCTGATCTCCTGGAGATCATGTGACCCAGTCATGTGACCTACAACCTGGCTACTGTGATTAGTTTAGAGATGGGCTCATTTTTCAAGTTATTCTATGAGGAATGATCCTTAGGTCTTTTGCTAGAGAAGCTGGGACACTTTCTTAGTAACTTATTGTTAATAAGGTAGAAGGATATCATTCTGAAGCTGTAATGACCGTCCTGACTCCACATGGAGAAAACAGGATCAAAAGATGCAGAGAGATTCCTTATATTATTTGAGCACCTAGACCCAGCCATGCCTATAACCCTGGACTTTTTTGCTCATAGGAGCTAATAAATTCCATTTTGCTTATGTCAGTTTAGTTGGATTTCTGTTACAATATAAAGAATTCTAACTGACTCTCCTCAGTGGGACCAACAGGCCAAATGAGAAAGCAAAATATTAATGTTGGGGTGAATAGTCATGGAAAGGACCTTTCTTGGATAACTGGGTCTGTGTTAAAGCACACATCCCTTCAAATAGCTACCTCTGTTTGAACAACAACCCCCACAGTATCCCCAGCCCAGATTTATGAGATTTAATTTTTCCCTCTCTGGGTATTTCTGGTTGTAGGGATAGACAGATCCTAGACCTTGTTATTTATCTCTTGAAGAGATGTTCAGTACATAATATGTTATGATTCTACTTTGGAGAAACATTGCCACATACAGTAGGTATTCACTTTGTGTCATGTATTCATTCACTAAACATTGATTAAATCAGATCTGTATACTAGATAGTGTAGGGGGTCCTAAATACCATGTGAAGGAGTGTTTACCTAATTTAATAGATTATGAAAAGCCATAGAAGACCTTTGAGCAGAGGCGTGACATGACCTCAGTGTGATTTAGAAAGGTTAACCAAACAGTAGAGTGAAGAGCAACAAGAGATTACAATAACGCAGGTCCGTTGCTGATGGTTGCAATTGATGAGAACACAAATCGTGACTGGACAGAAAGGAATAAATATCAAAACTACTGTACAAATAGATCCACAAAGCTTAACATTCTGGTACTGAGAGAAGAAAAAAGTGTTTTAGATGATTATTACAAAATAGGCGCTTTAGTTGTAAATCTATGGCTATGCTTAGTTTCAGTGTCTGCCTTGTGGTACATACTAAGTAAATGTTACTGTCAATTATTAAGATTAGATAGCCTATACCAGAGGTCCCCAAACTATGGCCCGCAGGCCAAATTGCAGCCCCCTGAGGCCATTTATCCGGCCCCTGCCATACTTCCGGAAGGGCACCTCTTTCATTGGTGGTCAGTGTATGGAGTACTGTGTGTGGTGGCCCTCCAACGGTCTGAGGGACAGTGAACTGGCCCCCTGTGTAAAAAGTTTGGGGACCCTTGGCCTATACTATACCAATCTTCTACCATCCCTATATAAGGAAATATAATCAGTTCCCTCTCCTTTTAAATTGTATAGCAAGATTGTGGCAGCAATGGGAACAAATACCCTTATTCTCAGCATTTTGGAGGAGCATACTTGAAGTAAGACAGGCCCACATAGGTGATTTCAGTATTCATGGATTTGACACAAACACAGGGTTTCTTTCTCACATTGCATGCATTGTCAGTAGGCATTAGACTAAAACATTGCTGAAGTATTGAGGGGAACTATATAGAAGGTGATGTTAGGATACTGACCTGGTTGTTTATATTGTTATCCTGTTGTATTTTATACTCCCAGGACACCTAGCAGGCTTGCATGAAGTTTACTTTGGGATAAACATTAAAGAAGATGTGGTACATATATTCAATGAGATAGTACTCAGCCATAAGAAATAATAATATATTGCCATTCATGACAACATGGATGGACCTTGAGAACATTATACTGAGTGAAATAAGTAAATCAGAAAAAGCTAAGAGCTATATGATTTCACCCATAGGTGGGATATAAAACTGAGACACACGGACATAGATAAAAGTGAAGTGGTTACCAGAGGAGGGGACAGAGGGAGGGGAGTAAAGAGGGCCAAATGTACTATGACAGAAAACTATTTGACTTTGGGTGATAGGCACACAATGCAATCAACAGTTTAAATGCCATAGAAATGTTTACCTGAAACCTATGTAGTCTTATTGATCAATGTTATCCCATTAAATTTAATTTCTAAATTAAAAAAATGAATGGCCCTAATGTGCATAAGTCTAAAATCAGTATTAACTTTATAAAACTTATCTTGAATTAAATGTGATCCTGGAGCAAATATCACTGGAAACAAGGGAATAAAACACTCCCTTTGCATTCTCAATTTTTAGGCAGTCTAAAAAGTTGCAAAGGATAATGATATTGCATAGAGTTGGATGCTGAATCCCCCATTTGGTCTGGGGGGCAGAGGCACAATATAATCAATCATTATGATGCTCAAACTCAGATTTAAGCATATGTGCCAAGTCTTATTTGCAAAATACTTTTTTCCTCAAAAAACATAAGGACCCACCACTCTGTCTTGGTAAAAGTACAGGATTTAATTTTTTTTGTTGAACTAAAGCCTTGAGGAAAGTGGGATTTGAGTCATATGTGGGCAATTGATTGTGTGTATTGTTTTCTTACAACCTCAACTAGTCACTTTCCTTCCATATGTCTCATGTGGAATGTTCTCTAGTTCAGTGTTTTTCAACAGCCAGTCCATGGACTGGTCTGTCAGAAATTTTGTGCCAGTTCACAAAAGAATTAACCACTTGGATGTTGTATGAAGGTTATAGACCAATGATGGGCAATCTTTTGAGCTTGGTGTGTCAAGATTCGCCAAAAAACCATATATAACTCGGGTGGTGTGTCACTTTGAGAAAAACGGCCGAACCGGAAGTCCCAGAACTAGATGCTCTGTGCCAGAGTTCTGTTGTTTTGGCCTACAGACCTTCGGCACAGAGTGTCTAAACTACAGCAAATGTTTTATCCTCGGCTACTGCACCTGGCCATGCAGGAGCCAAGGATGAAACGTCCTTCTCAGCTTGCGGCCCCATACTTCTCTGGTATGCGGCCGCGTGTCATCTAAAATGGCTACGTGCATCAGTGCTGACACGTGTGTCATAGGTTCGCCATCATGGTTATAGACCGCCAACCGACTTTGTTGAATTCACTTATGCTTACGATGATTTTTGCCTTAGCAGTCCCTGAAGTAATTTTACACAGCTCACAAAAATTAGGGGATATTTCAAAATGAATATGAAGCTATATAAAATATCCCCTAATTTTTGTGAGCAGTATATTTTCAGCAGTCCCCAAGTGTAAAAAGGTTGAAAACTACTGCTCTAGTTACCATTTTGGGGCCATACTGATAAAGTAGAGTAGATACAGATTAAGCCACAGCTTCTGGCAAGCAGAGACAGGAAGAAGGAGGAAACTGGTGTCCATCCAGGGCTGTAGGTTCACGATATAATCAGCATCTCAGTGTATAGAATGACAGGTACATTTCCATAAACAAGAAATCTGGATCATGTAAAAAATGAAAAGTAGGTCCAAAGAAATATTTTTAAAACATGTTAACATACAAGAATATTTGAGTTTATAACATAGAAAAAGAAAGGGAATACTCAAATGTCCAGAAAAAGGGGCTTAGGGAAAATAAATTTTTGTATATTCTTGTAGATGTATCCATAAAAATGCATATGTAGTCACTTAAAAGAATGCTATACATATATGTGAACTGACAAAGAATGATGACCAAGGAATGTTGGAACATAAAGACAACCTAAACAATACACAGAACAGAAATGTCTGGCTTCACTCTGTGTGTACTCACGCATCCCCAGATTGGTAACCTCTGGGAGTGACAACATGAGATTGGTTTTGTTTTTGCGCCGGACTATTCCATATTGTTTGAATATCTCACAGTGAACATACACAGGACAGCCAACATAAAAAACTTCTTTTTTCCCAGTGTTTTTAAACAAAGTACACTGACTAACCATTCTTTATAGACAGAGTAAATACCATTGTGGCCTGATCCATTGATGGGGAAGATGGCGGTGGCCTTTGGCAAGGGTAAGGAGGGCAATAAAGTGACTGGAGTTACCTCATCTGCTATCTTCAGCATGTGTTCCATAATGTGCAAACAAAATAATTTTTATGTGCTTACTTTTATATTTTTTAAAACCTTGGAACAGAACAACAGATTCTTTCTGAGAGGTGAAAGCTTGTTCTTGTTTTAACACGAAGCCCTCTTCTAGTCAGCTAGGTATGTCCTTGAAAAGAGAGGTCAGAGTCCTGAATCAAACTGTTTCTTCAGCTAGCGTTGTGATCTCAAATTGAGTCATGTAATCACGAATCTCTCAGTTTCCCCACCTGTTAAAATTGATAGTAATAATCCTTACTATTAAATTCCTGAGTGGGGTGTTGTGAAGTTTAATAAGATCATGGTAAAAAAAAAAAATTAGATTATGTTAGCAAAATGCTTTGAGCTCTTTAGATGAAAGGCTCAGTATAAACATAAAGTCTCATTAAGATAATTATACAGTGATTTTTTTTTATAGTTCAAATTTACATCCATGGCTAAAGGTAGCGTTAGAGGCCATTTTATGGAGTCAGGTGAGGAGATCGGCTTTCAAGATCTGAAAATAAAATCCCTAACACATTTTGAAGACAGATATAGTAGAATCATTTGTTTTTAGAAAAGAATAAGGGACAGTTCTTATAGGACTTAATTTGGAGGGATGATTTTTAAAAAATGAGAAATAAAAAACATTTAAATTCCTGTGTTTCATTGAAGACATCTTTGAAAAGCAAAGTGATCACTTTTCCTTTCTCGTAGAAGAGGAAGAAAATAAGAAAAGAAGCTCTTGAAGAATATTGTTGGTTTAAAAAAAACTGTCATTTGTATGACTGTAAAGTGGTGAAACCTGTCTGGCCCACAGTGCACCCAGAAGGTTGACTCATTAGTGCTTGGCCGAGTCTTCCCCAGTGGCTCTGCACCAGCTGCTTCTTTGATGGAGCAAGGGAAGTACATCCTCTGCCTGTTCTTTCTTCTCAAGCTGTCCTGAGAATCCACCATGTTTGCAGCAGGCTCCCCACCCTTTGGCACCATGGGCGCATACTACCACTATAGCCCAAGACATGATCAGTCAGTTCCAGTTCCCACGATTTGGAAGTGCCGACACAGGAGGTCAGTAGCCCCAGAGGAAGGTAAGCTGGAAAGCAGAAGCCCTTGCTCTTGACTGCAGCTGGGGAAAGAAAGGTTTCTGTTTAGAGAGAAATCTACTCAGGTGATAAGAATTGGAATCCCTCTTTATTTAATAAATGCTTTAAGTTTTCTAGAGCTTATGGGCTGAACTATGAAAGAAGAGTTCTTTTTTTCTCTTTTCTCTCTTTTTAAAGGAGAGTTCTTGGTGAAGGTCATTGCTTGGCTTGGCACATGACAAGGTGGTGACAAGTTAGTTCAGGTGTCCTCCAGTTGTAACCTATAGGGCTGCTGATCTCAATATTAATATATTCATTTAATTATATTGGAAAAAACTAAGCATTAGTGGGTTTATTTGTAAAGGAAGGTTTAGAAAAATCTTCAGCTAGAAAGATTATTTTCATCATAAAGACTTTGGAGTATTGTATTTATATGAAGATTTTATACAGATCTTTAAAGATTGGTTGATGTAATAAAAAGCTGTATCAATATCAAGCAATATTTAACCTATATTATTTAGCCAAAGTATATGAAAACACTGCATCTAACCTTTAATATGGACAGTGCTTAATTAAGGCTCTTGGCTTTTAGTATCTAATATGGACATTATTAAAATGTAAGAGGAAGAGATTTTCTTCTTTCCTACAAGATCAGTCAATCTCCCATTCCCATTAAACCCAGTTTTGTGGTACTGAGGTAAATACTAACTTTATATTCAAATTAGAAAAATTATCTCAGAAAAATTAGCTATGTAAACTAAATGAATTTCAGCCTTGAGGGAGACATTGACTTTTTTTAAATCTCCTATTTGCTGGTGCTTATTGGAAGTCATAAGCTCTAATCTTTTAGATATACTTATTTTGTTCTAATCTTTTAGACATACTTCTTAGTATGCCCTGGAGAATCTTCATGTTTGGGCAGGGAATCATCAGCGGTTCTAAATAGAGTATATATTAAACTGTGAGGGAAGTTATTAATAAAACTAATGAGAAAATTCCTTAAGTTATAATTGCTTAGTGGGAACTAGTATTTAAAACAGAAAAAGCTAAAACTTTGTATGAAGGATATTAAGCAACGAGTCAAATGATTTTAAGTTTGCAAGCTGTGTTTTGTAATCTAAAAGCTTTTCTTAAAATGCCACATACACATGTATTCACATTTGCTAAGAATTCATATGATTCTATCTTATGACAGAATCAGAAAGTTTCAGAAAAAGTCTGTCTGAATTCACAACACATACTTCTTTAGATTTGGGAGAACAAAGATTTTCTTTATAGGGTCATGAAGGGGGGAGTATTTTTCCGTTCCCTACTATCATCTCATCACCGGTAACCTAGACCTGATAATAGGCATTTGAATACAAATCCAAATTTTATTCCTAGTTCAAACACTAATTTGCTATATGACCCTGAGTATGGTTTTTATTTTTTCCAACTGAGTATTTATTCCCCCCTTATCCAACTTCATGTAGAGAGGTGGGGGGGGTCATAGAAAAAAAATTTGAGTTGATATAAAAATGTAAACTCTGGATAGGTGGATTTGGGTGGATTTGGGAGGAGAGGGTGGTTGATTATTTTTGAAGATATATGGTAATGGTCCTTTGGCCACAGATTTCAAATCCCAAGCAGCATGGGCTAGAGGGATGGGCAAGATAGGTAGGAAAGGGCAGAAGACACAAGTGATTCCACAGAATCCTATCAATGGCTTAAGTGTTGCTGCAGCTTTTTTCTTTCTTCCTCATGTGGCTGGCCTGTCTATCTCTGAGAAAATTCAAACCTCTAAATGAACCCCAGAAGATTCTGAGTATGTTTTATAATTATTGTTTGCTTTAGTGGTTCTTCCTTAAGGAGATTAAGTATGCACTTTCTAGCTCATCAGAATGGAACAAAAATGCTATTTGCAGTATGATTATCTCTAGTAGATGTAGGTGAAACACATATCAGAAGTTAATGTTGTTTACTTATTGGAATTTTTTATTAATGATTCATGTATTAACTTTAATTTCTTATTCTGTATCTAAAAATGTTGATCTCTGAAGTGGACTCAAATTCATTGAGGTGTAAGGAACAAATACTGTTCTCAGTTCATACTGAGATTTTCCAACAGTAATTGTTAAGGTTAAATAATATATTTTGGGGAAAAGATGTTCAATAGCATATCCTAGTTAAATAATTATATTCCAAATAAAATGAATACATCTTGTAAATCTCACAGACAACCCCTGTATTTCCCAGAATGCCAGTAATAAAAAATGCAGTTATGATTTCTATAACCTCCAGATTTTAAATTACTCTTACGTAGATGCAGGATTTCTGCATTGTCTTCTTTATGGCAGGAAATTACAAATGATTTTGTTGTTATTGCCAGAATCTGAGGGCGTGTAGCTTCCAGCAGTGTCACCTGGATTTGTTTTCTTTTTCTTTTGGAGCGGAGGTTGCGGGCTGGAAGTTCTTTGCCAGCACTCAGTAGTTAAAACATTTTCTACTATGTTAATCATCCAGAAACTACTAGTAAAGACATGCTGTTACTGGAGAAGACCTGAGTCCCTGGGGTTTCTCCTTCCTCAGTTCTTGTCAGGCTCGCAAGAAAGAATTCTTGCGAGGCCTTGCAAGGAGAGAGACAGGGTGCAGCATTCAAGCAAAGCAAACAGTTTATTAAGCAAAGCGATACACTTGGCGTAAGGCACGAGCAGGCAAACTCAGCTAGTCTGGGAGCCCCACTTACTGAGGTCTTAGACGTTATATACCCTTTGCTTCAAGGTTTTGCTTCCCTGTTATCAGGGCAAATAGACAGGGTTTCAAGATTCCCCTTTGTAATTTCTCTTGTAACTGTTGGAACCCCTGGTTATCTTGTTTTGCTGACTCCATCATTCAGTGGGTAAGATAACCCCCTGTTTCCCTTTCTCTTTTCCTGCCCTGGTAACTAACTGTCTATCCTGACTGACATTACTACTAGTCCCCTTTGACTACTGGAATAGTCTCAAAATTAGATCTTTTAATTTCTCCTTACACTATACTTTCTCTTCCCTCTTCATATGAGATTATTGTTAATTTCAAATAGAACATTTCTAAACCTTGCTGGCTCATCCCTTAGCTCATCTCCAAGGGGGGGGGGGTCATTGACTTCAGTGCCATATTTCATTGGTTATGGTGGTAAAAAAAACAGTAGTAGTAGTAGTAGTAGTAGTAGTAGTAGTAGTAGTAGTAGTGATGGGATAAAAGTATGAACCATTTTTTGAGTGCTATATAAAATATTGTAACTATTTCATCTTGCTGAATCCTCACAAAACTCTTTTTTTTGGGGGGGGGGATTTCTATAATGTCCATTTTATAGATGAAGAACCTGTCCAAATGGATAGACAGTAACCTTTCTGACTCCAAGGTCTATACTTTTCTCACTATTTTATATTTTCCATGGGGAAAAAGAATTGATATTTGGTATCGTTTCCTATAGCAGCTTCTATAATTATGTTGGGACTTTAATATGAACTCCCCTCTACTACTGCTTTTATCACAGGCAGTTGCGCTCGGAGAGGTTGGAATGGAGAGCCAAATAGTGAACAAAAGCAATTTAATAATGGGAAGTGGGATGCATATCTAAAGTTTTCCAAGTTTTGACATTGGATGAAACAAGAATTAATGTGACTCATGGATACTTTAAAAAGCTAGAGGGTTTTTCCAATGAGATGTAAAGGAAAGTACAAAACTAGGCTTCCTAGTCTGCAAGTGAACTCCAGTGTCACAGGATGAACCAAACACTAGGGACATAGCTAAAATTATGGTTAGAGCTCTCATCTTCTTGTATATGTGTGTGTATGTCTTTAAGGTAAAGGTCTATAATCTCCATCCACCATGAGAAAACTCATACGCAGCTAAGAGCCACCTGAGAAACATTATTATTACATGAGTGTGAGAGACTCTAGCTGAACATTGATGCAGCCATGGGTCTGCTGGCAGAGGGTCACAGGTTGCTGTACTGGGGAATGCCTGTAACATAACCAGAAAGAGGAGCCAAGCAGTAACGCAGAAAGAGAACTAAGTGGTAACTAAACACATTTATTTAGAAGCAGCAGAAGCAGCAGCACCATGGGAGCTAAGAATAGATTTAGGGATTTGAGAAGCAAAGAAGAGATAAAGTCTGGAGGAAACAGGTAAGCAGTTCCAGACAATTACTTGATGCAGGTGTTGTCCACAGCTGGATTTCCAGTGCTTAGAGCGTTGCGGCTTGTGGGGAAAATAATTTGCATTTAAAAGGCAGGGGCAAGGTGGTTAAGTGGGTGGACAAGACATCAGGTCTCACCTAATCGAAGTATTTTTGTAACTTGAGGAGGAAATTCAATTTCCTTAGCAAGCCTGTACACAAGGGCCTTAGCCACCTGGCCCTCACCTATCTCTTCCATAAGCAGCCCACGTTCTAGTTCTAGTGAAACACATGCCATCTGCTGAGCATACACATTCTTTTACATGCATGTGTACCTTCTGATTTGCCAAGTTGAGTCTTATTCTTCAAGTCACAAGTATTATTTCTCCTGAGAAGTATCCCATTTCTGAACTCCCGTCCCCCACTCTCCTTGGGACTGCTTTAGGTAGCTCTGCTTTTTATTTCCTTAGCATTCTCCTTGTAACACTTACATTCCAAGAGATTATTTTCTTCTTCATTTTCTCTGTGGGTTGCTGGACTCCTTGACAGCAAGGACTTATCTTAGTTATTTTTGTATTACATGATTCAGTGTCTGGCATAGTAGGAGCTTAATCAATATTTTGACTGAATGGATAAATTAAGTTTTGATGACTATGTAAATATTACTTGTTAAATCAATATATACTGATCATGCATTGAATTAGAGCTGAGCATAGGTCACTTACCTTCTAAGGCATGTTCGGGAACCAGACCCCTTCACTTTTCAATGGCTGAATGAATAGTAACTATATAAATGTTTGCATCATTTCAGTCAAACATGATAGGCAATGAACAGAAAAAAAAAGAGATGATTTCCAAAGTCAAACATCTGGCACTGATTAGTGAAAGTAGGATTGTTTTCCTCCTTTTCATTATACTACTTTATGGGCGTTTGGGCTGTGCATTCATTCAGGTGATGAGAAATACAGGCCTTATAGTTTGGGTGAGACATTGCAGCAACCATTACTCTTTATTTACTGACTGTGTTCAAGAAAGGAGCATTGTTGGTCATGTGGCAGGGGAAGGAAATCCTAAGTGCTTCAGTCATGAGGCAGGGAGAGACTTGTGTTCGCATGGTGTTCAGGTGGTATGCACAAACAAGCAGCTGGCTGATTCACATGGTTGAAGCAACAATGACTTGTTCCAGAAAAGGAACAGACATGACAGAAACATATGTCTGGGAATCCAATGACCACACATTACGTAGTAAACACTTCTCTGAAAATTTCTTAGAAAATATTCAAATATTGATGACTTCTTTATATTTATATTTTGGTCTAAATTGTGGAGAAGTGCCCTGGCCAGTTGGCTCAGCAGTAGAACATCAGCCCTGCGTGTGGAAGTCCTGAGTTTGATTTCTGATCAGGGCACACAGAAGTGACCATCTGCTTCTCCACCCCTCCCTCTCCAACTTCTCTCTCTCTCTCTCTCTCTCTCTTCTCCTCCCACAGCCATGGCTTGAATGGTTCAAGCAAGGTGGCCCCAAGAACTGAGGATGGCTCCATGGCTTTTCTCAGGTGCTAAAATAGCTCAGTTGCTGAGCAACAGAGCAGTGGCCCCAGATAGAAAGAGCATCGCCCTGCAGGGATTTGCTGGATGGATCCCAGTTGGGGCACATGCGGTAGTCTGCCTGTCTGCCTTCCTGCCTCTAACTTAACAAAAAATAAATAATAAATACATAAATTGTGAGGAAGTGAGAGGCCAATTATTTCATCTTATATCTCTGGCCTGAAGTTAGCCTATTATGGCATTTTCCATAGAGTCCTGGACTGCTTGATTCTCCTGTTTTGGACAAGCAAGAACTCCCAGGAGTCATACCCTGCAGGCTGGGACCTGGCAGAGGCTGAGCATCCTTCTGTCCACACTTGTGGAGCATTGAGACAAAGAGCAGGCACCAGGGCCTCTGAGTCAGAGCAGGTTCAGAGGGAAAAGGAGTTGAGTTTCTGAAGAAAACTATCCAAAGAGCAGGAAGGCAGGGAAAAAGTAGAAACCCAGTTTAGGAACCCATACACAGAGAGTGACTAGGACTTGGGTGTGTCTGTTTGAGGGTAGGGTGGAGGGATTGCTGGACCTGGGGCAATTTCTGAGCTAAGGAGCTGGCAGATGGCTGTTTATCTTGTTTCCCACACTTGTAGGTAAAAACATAATGAGAATAATTAAAGGGACAGTTGGAGCAGTTTTCAGTCAGGGCTTCATTTTGAAAGAAGGCTCTGCTTTAAAGTACCTTGAGGACCTGAACTATAAGGTGATGATCTCGAAGGAATCAGAGCTGGAGAAGCTGATGTAGCCATAGAGGTGGCTCTGAGATGGACCACCAAAAACCCAATAAGCAATATGCAGTGCTCGAACTCATATGGTATATCTGTGTTTGATAGTGGCTGGTAGTATTATACCAGGGGCTCTTGTCTACAAGGGAGAGTGTAGTAACAGTGGTGGGGAGTGGTATATTTAAATTGGGATGTGGTGGGGGCTGTGGAGGAAGGTGCCTGAGTGTATGACCTGGGGTAATGTTTCTGTGGGAACCCAGGTGATGACTGGAGATGGAGGTTGGGGAACAGGGTTGTGCTTCATGGAAGAAAAAACTGTCATTGGGGAAAGTAGGTTTTAAAATTGTTTCCTCTGTGTTCCCAGCTATGTTTCCTAAAGAAATAATATAAGGCAACAGCACAAATTATATATAGAATGAAATCCACTGAAGTATTTATGATAGTCATTCCTGAATATGGAGTATATGGGCTGACTGTTTTTTCTACTCATAGGTATTTTCTAAATTTTCAGCATAAGCAAATTCTACTTTAATAATGGAGAATAAAGCAATTAACTTTTTTGTGACAGAGACAGAGAGAGGGACAGATAGGGACAGACAGGAAGGGAGAGAGATGAGAAGCATCAATTCTTTGTTGCAGCACCTTAGTTTAAAACAATTAATTTTAAAAAGGGTAGATAGAAAGGATCTTAAATTTCAACAGCTTTACAGTTTTGCTTCATTTTTATTAACTGCTATTTGAAAGGATAAGATGCTTAGATAGTTCAAAACAATAGATGATTCAAAGATTGTAGTGGACCTAAGTCGTGAATGCATGGGAATACTCATTTTGTTTAATTCCTATGTGGAAGTTGATTGAATTCATGTCAAGGAGCCAATTGACCTTTGGGGAAGGACATCTTAGAAAATGAGTTATTCATTGACAAATGATCACACGGTGCACAGGTCATGCTTTGGGAGTGGGGTATCCAGATTACACCAATAAATGTAGACAATGGAAAAAATTTATTTAGAGTTTAGGTACATGTGCATTGAGGTTGTTAAATATTCTTATTGCACTTTGCCTATAAGAATTCTGTTTTCTTGTTCCTTGCAAAATATATACATACTGTCTGTTGTCAACATGCGTAATAGCAAAGGTTCTAGTAAGCATCCTTCTACCTTCAGCTGTTTCCTTGTATACCCACACTGCTAAGGGCAGCTGTAATATGAAGGCTAGATCTTTCTGACATGTAAATACAGTAGTGATTGCCCTAGAGGTTGGCATACCTCTCTCTGCTCTGAATGTTCATTTTTTATCATCTCCGCACATGACTTCACAGCAAACCACATTCACAGTATCTCTGTGCACACTCCCATTACATCACTATTATTTATTCTGCTCTTACTTAACTTTCAGTTGTGAGCCCTGAGGGAACGAGAATCATATCTTGCACTTCTATTGATTGAGCAGCAATAACATGCACTTGAAAAATACTAGATAATGCAACCAGAGATACCGGTAGCATATGTGCCAGGCACTTAAAGAACTGGACTCCACCTTTTCACCTCCAATGTCATCAAAGTGATTTTTGTCATAGATTTAAAATTAGACACTGGTGCCTGGAATTCTTCCCCACATTTACTGAATGCTCTTTCATTAGGTATCTCAAGGGAAACTTTTAATTTTATTAGATTGCTGAGCTTACTACAGGTTTAATGGAGCAATAACAATTTTAATATTTTTAATTAAGAAATTTACATAAAAACTACTAGAAAAAAACACAAAAAGACAACAGTAAAAATATTCTCTAATCCAGTTACCTCAACTCTTTTTATGGAGATAGGTGCTTTTATATGACATCAGTCATTTATTTTATGTTATATATTTTCATATGTATCCATGATTATCTCAAAATTTTTATATTTCAATATAATCTTATTAATCATAGTTTATAATTTTTATAGATTATAATATTTTAGCATGTAGATAAACCATAATACTAAATCCATTGTTAGACATTTAAATTGTTTCCAAGTTGAAAATATTAGAAAATACTGTGGTTAACATCATTATTCCCATAGCTTTTTGTTTCCATTAAATGACTTCTTTTAAGTAAATTTTGGCCCCAGCTGGTGGCTCAGTGGATAGAGCGTTGGTCTGCATATGGCTGTCCTGGGTTCGATTCCAGGTTAAGGCACATAGAAGGAGCACCCATCTGCCTCTTTTTCCTCCTTCTCCCATGCTAGTCCCTGTTCTCCTCTGTTCTCCCTCTTCCCCTCCCACAGCCAAGTGGCTCAATTGGTTTGAGCGTGGCCCTGAACGCTAAGGATAGCTCAGCTGGTGTGAGCTTGTCAGCCTCAGGTGCTTAAAAAGAGCTTGGTACTTGAGCAAGCCTCGACCCCAGATGGGGTTGCCAGTGGATCCTGGTCAGGGCACATGTGGGAGTCTGTCTCACTATCTCTCCTTCTCTAATAATAATAATAATAATAATAATAATAATAAAGCAAATTTATATAGATATAAATAGTGAAAAGATACAAATATTTTGTTAGTGTTATAGTTCTTTCCAAAAAATTACACTAACATATAATACTACCAATTTATATAATATGGTTACTCACAGGGCCTTTTCTGAAAACCAACTTTATTGAGATATAATATACATGCCATACAATGTACCTATTTAAAATGTACAATTCAGTGATGTTTAGTGTGTTCATAGAGATATAGATACAACTATCACCACAATCAATTTTAGAACATTTTATCACCTCCTCTAAAAACCCTATACTCATTAGCAATCACTCGCCATTTCTCCACAATCCCCTCCAGCCCTAGGTAGCTACTAATTTACTTTCTGCCTCCACAGATTTGCCTGTTCTAGACATTTTATATAAATGGAATAATTCAATATGTAGTCTTTTGTAACTGGCCTCTTTGACTTAGCATAATATTTTCAATATTTTCTCTTCTTATTGCCAAATTTCATTGTATAGATATTAATTCATTTTGTTTATTCATAACTGGATGGACAGTTGGGTTGTTCATACCTTTTGGCTAATTAATAATGCTACTTTGAACATTCATATATAAGTTTTTGTGTGGTTATATGTTTTCATTTCTCTTAGGTAATTATATTCTCTAGGAGTGGACTTGCCGGGTCATAATGTAATTCTGTATTTATCCTTTTGAGGAAATGTCAGATTGTTTTCCAAAGCCACTATACCATTTTATATTCCCGTCAGCAATGTATAAGAATTCCAATTTCTCCACATTCTTTCCAACACTTGTTATTACGATATTTGTCTTTTTGATTATACCCATCCTGGTGGGTGTGAAGTAGTATTTCACTGTGGTTTCAATTTTTATTTCAGAGGGCTTTAAATATTTTATATAAAATTGTAACAAAATTTTATATTTAAAATTGCCTTGGTAGGGTTGAAAGTATTTTACAAAGCACATTAAAATATGTATACTTTCGGAACAGCACAGAGAACCCAAAATAAACCCACACCTTTATGGACAACTGATATTTGACAAAGGAGGAAAGGACATACAATGGAGTAAAGACAGCCTCTTTAACAAATGGTGTTGGGAAAATTGGACATCTACGTGCATAAAAATGAAACTAGACCATCAACTTACACCATTTACAAAAACAAACTCCAAATGAATAAAAGACTTAAACGTAAGCCGTGAAACCATAAGCATCTTAAAAGAAAACATAGGCAGCAAGCTCTCCGACATCTGTAGCAGCAATATATTTATCTCCACGGGCAAATGAAATAAAAGGCAAGATAAATAAATGGAACTATATCAAACTAAAATGTTTTTGCACAGCTAAAGACAATAAGAACAGAATAAAAAGACAAACCACACAATGGGAGTACATATTCAACAGCACGTCTGATAAGGAATTAATAACCAAAATTTATAAAGAACGTATAAAACTCAACACCAGGAAGACAAACAATCCAATCAAAAAATGGGCAAAAGAAATGAATAAAAATTTCTCCAAAGAGGACATACAGATGGCCAATAGGTATATGAAAAAATGCTCAACATCACTAATCATTAGAGAAATGCAAATTAAAACCACAATGAGATATCACCTCACACCAGTCAGAATGGCACTCATCAGCAAAACAACACAGAATAAGTGCTGGTGAGGATGTGGAGAAAAGGGAATCCTTCTGCACTGCTGGTGGGAATGCAGACTGGTGCAGCCACTGTGGAAAACACTTTGGAAATTCCTCAAAATATTAAAAGTCGAACTGCCTTTTGACCCAGCTATCCCACTTATAGGAATATACCCTAAGAACACTATAGCACTGTTCAAAAATAAGAAATGCACCCCCATGTTCATGGCAGCATTGTTCACAATCGTGAAGATCTGGAAACAGCTCAAGTGTCCGTCAGAAGACGAGTGGATTAAAAAGCTTTGGTACATATATACTATGGAATACTACTCAGCCATAAGAAATGATGACATCGGATCATTTACAACAAAATGGATGTACCTTGATAACATTATACGGAGTGAAATAAGTAAATCAGAAAAAAAAACTGAGAACAGCATGATTTCATACATAGGTGGGACATAAAAGTAAGACTATGAGACATGGACAAGAGAGTGGTGGTTACAGGGTGGGGGGAGGGAGGGGAGGGTTGGATAGGGAGGAGGGGAGGGGCACAGGGAAAATCAGATAGAAGGTGACAGAGGACAATTTGACTTTGGGTGACGGGTATGCAACACAATTGAACGATAAGATAATCTGGAGATGTTTTCATTGTACATACGTACCCTGATTTATTGGTGTCACCCCATTAAAATTAATAATAATAAAAAAAGAAATAAAATTTAAAAAAATGAATACTTTCTAGAGAGCATATGCAAAGCATCATAGAAAACACACAGAAAAGAAATAGTTCATAGAATGGGAGGGAAATATGCCATTAGAAATAAATATAGGGTAAGAAATGGCAAACCACAAAAAATTTCAAGCTAACATTTGAATAAATAAGTTTATAGTTATATACTACTTTTTTACATATATTATCTCATTTATTCTGAATAATCATTATCTTAGGTGCTATACACAAAGAACTTTAAGAAAATGTAGAGGAATGGTTTGTAAAACTTCATTAAGGTTAATAAAATTATACCAAATGTCAAGGCATGAAAAATATTTTAATATAGAAACTTTTAAGTGTATTAAGATACTGACAAATTACATCACTAATAGTAAATGGAAAATAGCCATAGTAGCAGAGGGATTTTAATTGACATTTCATAAATTTTAAAATAAAAAACTTAAAGTTAGTCATCAAAATGCCTTATTTAAGTCCTTTACCTATTTTTTAATTGGATTGATTGAAGGGTTTTTTTTGTTGTTGTTATTGTTTTGTTTTCTTTCTTTTTTTCCTTTTTTTTTTTTTGGTGTTGAGTTTTGTAAGTTCTTTGTAAATTTTGGACATTAATCCCTTAACAGATGTATCATTGGCAAATAATGTTCTTCCATTCAGTGGGCTGTCTTTTCATTTTGTTGATGATTTCCTCTGCTGTGCAAAAATGTTTAGTTTGATATAGTCCCATTTGTTTATTTTTTCTTTCATTTTTCTTGCCTTAGGCGATATATCAGAAAACAATATTGCTATAAGAAACATCCAAGATTCTACTGCCTATGTTTCCTTCTAGGATTTTTATGGTTTAGAGTCTAACATTTAACTCTTTAATACACTTTGATTTTATTGTTGTGTATGGTGTAAGAAGGTGGTCTAGTTTCATTTTTTACACATACCTGTCCAGTTTTCCCAACACTATTTATGAGATAGATTGTATTTACCCTATTGTATGTTCTTACCTCTTTTTTCAAATATTAATTGACCATAAAGGCATGGGCTTATTTCTGGGCTCTCTATTTTGTTCCATTGATCTATATGCCTGTTTTTATGCCAGTATTGTTCAGGTTTTTTTTTTAATTAAATTTATCAAGGTGACATACAGATGGCCAATAAAGATGTGAAAAGATATTTAACATCACTACTCAACAGAGAAATGCAAATTAAAACCACACTGAGATATCATCTCACACCTGTCAGAATGGCTATTATCAATAAATCAACAAACAAGAAGTGCTGGTGAGGGTATGGAGAAAAGGGAATCCTTGAGCACTGTTGGTGGGAATGCAGATTGGTGCAGCCACTGTGGAAAGCAGTATGGAGTTACCTTAAAAAACTAGAAATGGAACTGCCTTAAGACCCAGTGAATCCAGCTTTGCGAGTATATCCAAGAAACCCAAAATACTAATTCAAAAGAAGATATACACCCCTATGTTCACTGCAGTGTTATTTATGATAACAATAGCCATGATCTGGAAGCAACCCAGTTGTCCATCATTAGATGAGTAGATAAAAAAGCAGTGGTGATTTACACAATGGAATTACTCAACCATAAAAAGAAGGAAATCTTACACTAGTGACAGCATGAATGAACCTGGAGAGCATCCTGCTTAAGTGAAATAAGCCAGTCAGAGAAAGACAACTACCATATGATGTCACTTACGTGTGGAATCTAATAAACGTTAACAAATAAAATAGAAACAGACTTATATATACAGAGAACAGACTGGCAGCTGTCAGACAGCAGGGGAAAGAGGAGGCTGGGTGAAAAAGTTGAAGGGATTAAGATAAAAACAAAAAACTTAAAGACACAGGCAACAGTATGGTGATACCAGAGGGAAAAGCAGGTGGGGGGGGGGAGGTAGAAGGGGATAAAGGATGGATAAATGGTGATGGAAGGAGACTTGACTTGGGGTGGTGAGCACACAATGCAATATACAGATGATGTAGTATAGAATTGTAGACCTGAAACCTATACAATTTTATTATCAATGTCACTGCAATAAACAATAAAAATAAAATAGAAAAAATGTCATATTGATTTGCACATATACAAATCTTTACTGAATAAAGTCAAATATTAAAATAAAAACTAGAAGAAAAGCTCTGATGTGAGGGGCTGTGGATGCACGTCCTCTGGATGTTATGTGGGTATATGTCAGAATGATCTTCCTCAGAAAATAATCTCCCTATTTTGTTAATATAGAATTTTACTTTTTATTTTTTTGCATTACAAAAGTGTTCTATGATCATTATAGAAAAATATAGATTTATGAAAATAGAAAAAAAAAACCTTCCATTATTAGCACCCTTAGAAAAAATTGTTAAAATTTAAATTTTTTTTACTGTGCTTAAATAAAATCCCTATATTTGATGCATAATTTTTGGCTTTACATTTTATAAAGCTTTTCCCATATTTTCAAATATTTTATAAATATTGTTTTAATTATTTTGAGATATTCTGTACAGAGAATGGGCCATCTGCTTACTATCACAAGATTTTGGATCTTGGCTTTTATATAATTTTTTAGTGTTTTAATAATGTGATAGCATTTTTGCACAGGATGTTTGCATTTTTAAAGAATTTCTTTATAGCGAATTCCTAAGAGAAGAATTACAGTGTCAAAAGTATGACTATCAGTTGCATTTTAATATTTATTACCAAATTGTTCGTCCAAATTTTATTCAGTGTATATCCACCAGCAGAGTATCCATGCACTTACCTCATTTGTTTATTCAATCAATATTTAATGGGAACTTGCTTTGGCCAGCTCCATATGAAGGGCCAGGGCTATGGAACATGTTGGCACCGTCCTGCCTTTTTAGAGAAGAATGCTTGTTTGTTCTGTTGCCAGCATTTCCGATTGTGGTATTTTATTGCTCTTTTAACTTGTGTTTGTTTTATTACTACTAATGATGTTGAGCATTTCTCTATATTAATTGGTCATTTATTTAATTTGCCCTTTAGCCATTTAAAGTTTAAGCCATTTAAAGAAAATATATAGGAACTATCATGGATTTGTATGTTATCCTTTTAAAGGGACCTTACATATCTAATTTGTTAGAGTAGTTGGAGACATTTGTTAATTGAATAAAATGTTTTAGTACATTTATTAATAAACCAAGTACCTGTCTTTGTTTAAAATTTTTTTTCCATTGATTTGAGGGGCAGGGGTAAGGGGGAGAGAGAGAGCGCACACCAAGCATCAACTAGTTGTTCTGCTTAGTTGTTCCATTTAGTTGTGCACTCATTTGTCACTTGTATGTGCCCTGACCAGGAATCTAACCCACAACCTCAACACACTAAGACAGTGGTCCTTCTTATCTACTGAGCTGCCCGGCCAGGTTAATCTTTTCTTTAAAAAAATTAAATTATAGTTTATATTCAATATTATTTCCTATTTCAGAGGTACAGAATAATGGTTAGACAGCATATACTTTATGAAGTGTTCCCCAGATATTTTCAGTACCCACCTGGCATCATACATAGTTATTACAGTATTATTGACTATATTCCCTGTATAGCCTCATGACTACTTTGTAACTATCAATCTATACTTCTCAATCTCTTCATCGTTTTTACTCAGTTCCCCATTTTAAAGGCACTTTGTCTTGAAGCCGTCCCTGGACTGAATATAGATCATTCTCTGCTTGACTTTGGGGTAAGAAATGGATTATAAATGGTAATAAACTTATTATAAGTTTGCTAGGTTGTTTAGTTTCTTCTTGGGCTAATTGTGGATCTTGGGGTATTTTCAGTATTATACTGCATATAACTCTTTCCCTGTTCTAGGAACTGATTGATCGTCTGAAAGATTCATATCAGGAGGCAGAGTGGTAATCAATATTGTAGGCTGAGGTCACTGACAGAGGCCAAAGACAGTAATGTGTGAAATTTAGGAGGAATTGTTTTTTGAATTTTTTCTGGATTTACTAAGATAGGGAAGTTGTTTGGGCAAATGATGCCTCGTTTGAGTTTCTTTGAAGTAGCCATCTAATGAATCAAGGGAAGGGCAGTTAAATTCCTCTTAGTGAGAACATCAAAAGAGGAATGGTGTATAGTTACATGTCAGGAGTCAAGGGCTATCAGCTGACCTTTCTTAAGAGTGGGGAGAGGAGTTGGGATGATTGGGAAGTGTTGTCATCGCGTGACCTTTCTTCCACATTTTTTTTTCTTTCTCTCCTTGTCTATGGTTTCTCTGTCCTTGCTTAATTATTCAACAGCACAATTAGGAAATTAGCAAATAAAAGTCATGTTTTATTAATGGCAAAGATTCTTTAAATGTCTTCCACATTGTATTTCATTAAATTTCCTTCCTTCCTCCCTTCCTCCCTTCCTTCCTTCCTTCCTTCCTTCCTTCCTTCCTTCCTTCCTTCCTTCCTTCCTTCCTTCCTTACCTTCTTCTCTTTTCCTTCCTTCCTTCCTTCCTTCCTTCCTTCCTTCCTTCCTTCCTTCCTTCCTTCCTTCCTTCTCTTCTTCTCTTTTCCTTCCTTCCTTCCTTCCTTCCTTCCTTCCTTCCTTCCTTCCTTCCTTCCTTTTCTCTCTTTCTCTTTCTCTCTCTCTCTTTCCTTCCTTCCTTTTTATTTCTTGGGAGAGGAGGGGAGATAGTGAGACAAACTTTGCATGTGCTTCAACCCAGATACACCTGGCAACCCCTATCTGGGCCAATGCTTGAATCAGCTAAGCTACCCTCAATATATGGGCCCAACATTTGAACCAATTGAGTCACTGGCTGTGAGAGGCAAAGAGAGAGAGAAAAGGGAGAGGAAGGGGAAAAGACGCAGATGGCCACTTCTCATGTGTGCCCTGATTGGATATCAAACCCTTGATTTCTTCACACCGGGCTGACACTCTATGCACTCAGCCAACCCACCAGGGCCAATCTCTCTTTTCTTAAAGGGCAAAGAAAATAAAATAATCCCATTCTCTTACAAACAGATGTTTGAATTAATTTCCTTTTCTCTCCTATGCCATTATCTTCTTTCTCTACTTGTGGGAGTTGAGATACATAGGTGATTCAAACATATTGATTATTTCAGCACACCTTTCAGCCTTATATGGTTTTTCCTTCTTCTCAATCAAAATTGTTACCGAAGTCACAAGTATTTGAGTTGTCTGTTTGAGTTTCATATCTCATTTTTTTGTTTGGTTGTTAAGGAAGCCAATGAAGAAGAACTGCCAGAACATGAGACAAAAGAAGAATACAAGAGCCCAGTCAAAGAATAGCAAAAATGGCACACACACACCACCACTCTTCCCTCGTGCATCAGGGAAGGCATTACTAACTAATCGCTGAGATTCTTTCCCAGAGATCCTGAATGTGGCCTCAAAGTTCTTGCCAATGTTGCATTCTATATATCATTTCCAATAACCTGGCTTCCAAGTTGAAACCTATTTTATTTCCTTTATATAAGATCTATAAACATGCCTCTGGGATTTCAAGTTTACTGTAATTGAGAAATGGCCTGCATGAAATATCTAAAATATACTAGCATTTCTTTTCTTTTCTTTTTAAAGAGTCACTACCATAATATCATCTGCAGAGAAGAAAATCTGATCTGATAACTTTCATTGCTATGGCCAACTTTGAGA
Organism: Rhynchonycteris naso; assembly: GCA_037038555.1. NCBI lineage: Eukaryota > Metazoa > Chordata > Mammalia > Chiroptera > Emballonuridae > Rhynchonycteris > Rhynchonycteris naso. The sequence goes on along the minus strand of CM072999.1, from coordinate 84,646,478 downwards.
CTTATTAGTTATGTAGTTGCAGGTCACAATACAAGTTATGTATAAAATACTTCAGAAAGAAAATGTTGGTAAAGGGGCAGTGACAAGAAGCCTTCTCTTTGGAAGGATATTTGAGCAAAACTCTGAGTTATGCAAAGAAGCCAGCCATGTGATGATCTGGGGGACAGAATTCCAGCAGAGTAATCAAAAATGTCAACAATAATAAGGCTAAGACCTCTAACTGAGAAGTAGAGACGATGAAGAGCCAATAAGGGATGAAGGGGTAAATAGTGAAGTAGGAGGAAAATATGGAGAGTGTTAAGAATATAATTTCTAGAAAGGAATTTCAAGGGAAAAGAAATGTGTTCAACTCTGCCTGATACTACGAAGAAGTTTCATGAGATAAGGACTAAGAATTGACCACTGGTTTTGGTAAGTTTCAGGACTTTGAGATGCATCCATAAGATTAATGGTTTCTTTGACAACTAATAGATTTAAATGATGGAATTCATATATTTTTTTAAACTCAAGTACACATTAAAGAGGGCTATGCCCCCATACATTTTTTTCAAGATTTCATGGCTCTTTTCTATCATTTACATGACCCAGATCTAATAACCCTCAATCTCTTTCAGTTTCTTGTTCCTACTTTTTATTTCTTTTTACAAAATATATCAGCATCAGCTTTGATCAGATAGCTTTTTCGTGGCCACTCAGCTCTAAAAAGTCCAGATTGCAATAGAAGAATAGCTGATCAGAGCTTCCACTTCAATTCTAAGATCTGTTCCCAAAAAGGGAGAACAGTTAAGGGATAGGTAGCCATTCCAAGAGCTACCTTCTAGATTTCCCTTACTTATCCTAACCATCTCTACATCCAAATAGGTCCTCAATAGCCTTGCTCTAGTTCTGCCATGCATAACCCCAAATACCTTTTTCCTTAGTAGGAAATAACACAAACTCGTACAGTGAACTGGATCCTCAAGTGATGTCAGGGAACACTGTTCTGAGTTCACAGTCAACTAGGTAGTGTTTCATTTCTCTGTCCCATCATGATCCATTTCAATATTTTGCAACTTATGAATCAAATGAATACTTTTAGTGTAATTAATATATCCTCTGTATAGTAGTAAGAAAAAAAAGGAGGGGGAGAAAACAGAAAGTATATAATATTAATTGAAAGAGAAAACAGAAATTTGTCAATCTCTAGATATCCTAATAGTAAGTAAGAAAATATAGGTTTAATCAGAATTCGCTGTTTATCCACCTGATCACAAAGCTATGAACTGCACTGGGTCTCTTTCCTCATTCATTAACCATGTCAAGTTGTTCTTGCCTTTAGCTAGTGTTTAAGCTGCTCTGAATTTCTTTGGGGGATGAGGGAACCTTTATTTTTTTACAGGTCTGAACCTTCAACAGTGCAGCCTGAATCGCGTTGTTAGAGTCTTCTGATAACCTGTGCTTTATATTGCTCCCATACCCCTCTGAGTTCCCAATAATGCCATTTCCCTTTAATAGGATAAATCATGCTAGCTATTAATCATAACCCCTACCCTTTTTGTCTGTTTATTTCATGGCAGGGAAAGCTTAAAATGGCCCAGAGAATGTCTCTGTTTCTGATTCTGGGGGAGACGCTTGCCTCCCATCCCTGCCCATTGGGAGCATATATCTCCATTCAGTAACAAAACATCCAGAGCACCCAGAGCACTGGGCCTAGAATTTTTAGAATCAGAATAAAAATGTTTAATGCTAACTCCTCAGTTTCTGGTGCCCTGTCTCCAGGCAGTGAAAGAGATAGCATCATGTACACGGGTCAACAGGTCAGAGCATGTACTTCATATTTCAAGACAGCTTCCAGCTTGCAAATGTAGCCTCCCAGGGTAGCTTCCCCACCTCCCTGAGAACCCCGGGCAGAGGCTCCATCTGTCTTGTGCTCACCACAGAAGCCATCACAATGAAATTTTGCCATTCTTTTGCTCTTTCTTTTAATGGTGCAAATATTAAAGTTCAAATTAGCATTGGGTTTATTTTGTCTTTTTTTATTGACTTTATTGGGGTGATATTGGTTAACTAAATTACACAGGTTTCAGGTACATGATTCTATAACACATCTCTATATACTGTATTTTGTGTTCACCTCCCAAGTCAAGTCTTCATCCATCACCATTTACTCCCTCTATACTTTTCTCCACCACCGCCTCCCCCCTCCCACTTCCAGTCACCACACTGTTGTCCGTGTACATGTGTTTTTTTTCTTTATTCCCCATTTTTATTCAATCCCTCCACCCCTTCACCCAGCCCCAAATAGAAATGCTTATAAAAGTTTACTGCAAAGAAAACAGCATCAAATATCTTCAGCAAAGTTTAACAGCTTTACTAATTTACACCAAATTATTCAATATTTTTTCTTTATTATTTTCTCTTTACAGTTAATTCACTCTATCCTTGATTTCATGGAGAACTATGGAACTACTTTAAAATTAAATTAGCTAAAAGACATTGCTGTAAGAATGGATATATATTACAATTTTCCCTAGTAATTGTGGGTTTTCATTTCCTTTAGTTCTCAGTGGCTGGAGCCATCTTGAATACAGCTCATGTTTGAATTGTACTGAATCTTCTGATATGTCATTTTCCCTAACGTTATATCTGGGTGGTTGTGGTTTTCCCTAGGAATTTTGTACACTTTCAGCATCATTTGGTGCTTCCATTTGTTAGCTACAAGTCACTGCAGTGCCTCATACTATTTTAAATGACAAATTGTAACAAATTGACAAGAAACTCTACTTCAATGTATGTAAATAAAATATGAGCCCACAGCAAAAATCTTACTCCTGACATGCTTGTCAGCACAATACAACTGAGTCTGACTTTCTTTGATCTTCTGAAGTCATCTTTGACCATCTTATGGTTGTTTACAATTTCTGAGCAATGCTATATTCAGAGGTTCCTATTATATTATTTGTTTGGTGGAATCATTCCAGAAAATGTTTATTATAAACTTGAGTATATTGATACGTTTTTCTTGGTTGATTAACTCAATTTTATTTTTTAGTAATGATTAGCTTACTTTATGGATTGGTTGCTTTCCTAAAAATAATTGCCTAATAAGTGAAGTTTCTTTTAGTAAATTGATGATTTTTCTAGTGACTTGCATTTGTTTCCATTTTTTTCTCTTTTTTAAATTGATTTTAAAGAAAGAGGAAGAGGTGAGAGGGAAACATTGATTTGTTGTTACACTTATTTATGCATTCAGTGGTTGGTTCTTATATTGCCCTGACTGGGGATTAAACCCACAACTTTGGCGTATCAGGACAACTCTCTAACCAACTGAGCTACCCAGCCAGGGCTCTCAAGCAATTTAAATAAGAGCTGTGTTTTCTGCTAGCGCAACAGCCTCAAGACATAGTAAAAGCACATTTGAAATTATAATAGTCTTCTCAGGTGAAGGAAAAATAAGGCAATTTTCAGGTAGTGATAAAATGCTAAAAAATAGTCACTAAATTGAAGATGATTGAAGTTAATTTTATGGTTTTGATCAAATAGAGTCAAAGAATAAAGGAAAAGAAATAATGATAATTTAGCTGAACAAAACGTTCTGAAAAAATGATGACTCCTCATATTCCACATGAAAACATGAAACTCATTTTGGTTGCTTAGATTTTTTTGTTTTTTTGTTTTGTTTAGAGACATATAGTTTGAACTGTTAAAAAAAATCAACCAAGTAAACTTGAAGATCTAATTGGCTTCATGAATCAGACAGCATCCTATCTATCAACTAGGACAGTCTGAGGAATTGTACAAAATGGAAGGTTTTTATAAACAGAAAGATAGTGAGACAAGAAATTTAAAAGAGTGAATTATTTGCCTCATCAGGCAGTGGTACAATGAATATAGTTTCATACTGGGACTCAAGAGGACCCAGGTTCAAAACCCCGAGGTGACCAGCTTGAGCGCAGGCTCATCTGGTTTGAGCAAGGCTCACCAGCTTGAACCCAAGGTTGCTGGCTTGAACAAAGGGTTACTTGGTCTGCTGTAGTCCCCAAGTCAAGGCACATATGAGAAAGCAATCAATGAACAACTAACGTGCTGTGCTGAAGAATTGATGCTTCTCATATCCCTTCCTGTCTGTCTGTTCCTATCTGTTCCTCTCTTTGTCTCTTTCTCTGTCTCTGTCACAAAAATAAAAATAAAAAAAGAGTGAATTATTTCAGGCAAGCCACCTTTTCATATGGGAAGGAAGGTGATCTTATCAGGCAGATTATGTCACTGGTGCTGCCCAAGAAATTCTAGACTTATTGTTTTAAAATTTTCTCCTAGGACAGGCTGAAACTACAATTAGATTAGGAATTAAGTCTTGGTACAGCTTAGCAAAGTGACTTCATTTTGGGTCTCTTCATTTTTTTTTAAGAGAAGGAAAATGAGTAAAATATAATATGACAACATATTTATTAAACTATTCATTTGAACTTGAAAGCAAACCCTTTGGAGAAATGAAATTGTCTTATTTTTTCTTTTTTGCTTCCACAGTGTCTAATTAAACACTGAACAAAGAGTAAGAGCTCTTACAACAAGGGTTTATATGTTTATGGCATTTAGTTTTCCACTTTTTTCTATCATGAATCATACTATGATGGGCAACCTATAATATGTTGATGTAAGAAACATGCAAACCTGTAAAGAATTTTTATAAGATTTAATTTGAGCCAAACTGATGACAATTGCCAGGAAACAAGATCTCAAATGCTTCAGAGAATGACAGTTTTGCAGTTTCTTCCATACATTTGAAAGTAAGGAGGGAAAGTAAGAAAGATTACGTGAACATGGGAGGAAGAGAGTCAGGATTACAGAATAGTTAATAAGATTATGTGTTTTATCGAGGGTGGTCATTTCAAACATGTGTTAGTTAACCTAGATACACAAAAACAATGGACGGGGCTTGCTTAAAGCAAAGATAAACTTTTTACTAAAGAAGTAGGCCCTGCCTGGGTAGCTCAGTTGGGTAAAACATTGTTTCCATACACCAATGTTGTGGGTTCTATCCCCAGTCAGAACACAATAAAAATTGACCAATGAATGCATAAGTAAGTGGAACAACAAATCAACATTTCTCTCTCTCTCTCTCTCTTTCTCTTCCTCTCTCTCTTTAAAATCAATCAATAAAAATAATATTAAAAAGTTATATGCCTGGGGCACGACTACCCACCATGACCTGCCCAGTTAGGAATTTATAATCACATCACCCTGTGAGATTACTTTCTGTAGAATCCCTTTTTTTGTCCATAAATATATCTTTTACAAAGATCTTGAATAGCAAAATGATTATTTTTCTAGGATTGATCCACACAAATCAGTTTTTCTGGTTAAAAGGTTAGAACACGTTAACATTTTAGGCTAGGAATCAGCAAACCTTTTCTGTAAAGAGCAAAATAGTAAATAATTTTTACTTTAAAGGCTACAAGGTTGCTGTTGCTGCTCCTGATTCTCATCCTCCTCCCTGTCCCTTCTCCCTGCCTCTCTGACTCCTCTTTCCTCTTATTGAAACATGGAGAAATGAGGCCCTGGCTGAATAGCTCTGTTGGTTAAAGCATTATCTGGAAGCACAGAGATTGCAGGTTTGATCTCCAGTCAGAGCACATACAGGAACAGATCAATGTTCCTGTCTCTCTCTCTCTCTTTCCCCTTCCTCTCGCTCTCTCTCTCAAATCAATAAATAAAAAAATTAAACATAGAGAAATTAAAGAACCATTCTTTCGTGGTTCAGAGTGAGAGAAAGACCACTCTCACTCTACTTTGGGTTCCTAGATCTGTGTGTTCTGGGAGAAATGGCACCATATTTCCCCCACTAATGGAAAGGACATACAGCATCCTTGGGGTCATTGCAGCGATTTGTGCCACCATCAAAGATTTGAAAGATGTAAGGATGGTGATTCATACCATACTCTTCTTTAAATTTTCTTTTGGTTAGTTAGAAAACAGATGGCTTTTAGAGAATACCTGGATTATTGTAGACTTAACTACACAGGGATGCAAGTTACAAGCACTGTTTCAGAAATGGTATACTTACTGAGTATATCAGCACAGTCCCTGGGAGCTGTGGGCAGTTATTGATTCAGAAAATGCTTTATTTTCATACCAGTCAATTCATCTTCAAATAGAAGAGACAGCAGTATACCTGTCACTGCCTTACTTTAGGGCTATGGCAATTTTCCTTTTCTCTGTCACAATATAATCTGAAAAGAGTTTGATCATTTTGATATCCTAAGAAAGATCACACAGACCATTACATTGCTGCTGTTATTGTCACTGGGTATGGTAAACATCATGTGGCAAACACTCAATGCCTTGTTATTATACAATCATGCTAAAGGGTGGGAGACACACTCCATTCCTGATATCAATTACCCTATCAGTCAGAGTCCTAGCTGAAATAGATGTATATTCAAAAGGCTTTAAACTGAAAATAACTTAATGTAAATAATGATGATTTCCAGACTGATTAAGAAACCAGCATCAATTTGTGAGGTGACTGCAAGATAGTAATGGCAAAAAGCCATTATCACCCCAAGGGGAAAGGATGGGGACAGTATCACCGGAAGCTGGCAAGGTCTGGAGGCAGGGAAGAAAGCCAGGTGACAAGATCTATGACTGCCAAAGAACGTTGCCACCTTCGAAATCTTGATCCAGTTTGTAGTGATAAAGTGGCACAGCTTCTTGCTCCTTCTGCTCTCCTCTTCCTTGCTCTTCATCTTTGTTAGATGCTCCTCTCTGCTGTCTCATAGTCATTGGTTGTCTGTACGTGCTTAAGATCTGGGGACACAAAGCCTGTGAGAAGTTATTGGACTTGACCTTTACTTGTAGGATGATCTGGAACAGCTGTGTATTAAGGAACCTTCAATGTCAGGATCTCCCATTTCTTTTTCTGGATTAGTTACACTTCTTCCAGAATATTGTTATAATACCTGCCTAAACCTAGACACTAAAAGAGTCTGGCTAAGGAGCTGCAATGGAAAATTGATGCTTCTCATCTCTCTCCCTTCCTGTCTGTCTGTCCCTATCTGTCCCACTTTCTCTCTCTCTCTCTGTGTCTCTGTCAAAAACAAATAAACAAACAAACAAATAAATAAAGTGTCTGGGAGCCTAGTGAGGCAAAACGAACAAACAAAAAGCCTAAAGCTTCTGCATTCAAGAAGCAAAGGTTACTGAATCCTGTTATCTATGATTTAACCATGTATCAACTGCACCAGATATTCCTAAATCCGGGTAATAAATGTTAAGAAGTTGACCGAGTGCCCGAGGACCAGTTACTCAATATTACATAAGGCTATAAACTTCCCTTTGATTATTGCTTAAGCTGAATCCCAAAGATTTTCTAATTTTCCTTGCATTTCTTCTTTTACCTGAGAGTTCTTCTGAAGTGTGTTGTCTGATGCCCAAATAGTGGGGATTATGCAGATAGTTTTTTGTTATTGGTATATAATTTAATTCCATTTTGGTCAGTGAACATATTTTTTATTATTTTGACCCTTTTAAATGTATTAAGACTTATTTTATGTCTCAATATGAGGTCTATTCTGATAAATTTTATATACATTTGAAAAGAATATGTATTCTGTAGTTATTAAATGGAGTATCTTATACATTTCAATTAGGTTAAAGTGATAGTAATGTTTAATCCTTTTGTATTTTTTATTGATTTTTCAGTCAACCTGTTGTATTACTAAGAAAAGAGTGTGGAAATCTCCAAATATAAGTGCATTTATATTATTTCTCAGTTTAGTTTTAATAGTTTTGCTTCATATATTTTGAAGTTCTTTTACTAAGTACAAGCTTAAGACTGTTATGTCCTAAGTTTTGACTCCTTTATCATTATGGAATTTCTTTGTTCCTGGTTTTGGTTTATTTGTCTGATATTAATATAACCACTCAAGTTTTCTGTGATTAGTATTTTCATGATATAACTTTTCCTATTCTTTTAATGTTAATTTATTTATGATTTCTACATTTAAAATGAGTTTCTTGTGGATTGCATATCTACAAGTGTCTCTTTTTTTTAATTCAGTCTGATAAACTCTGACATTTTTTAAAAAACTGATTTAGAAGAGATGAAAGGAGAGGGAGGAACATTAATGTGTTGTTCCACTTATTTACACATTCATTGTTTGATTCTTATATGTGCACCCAGGGACTGACCCTACAACCTTGGCATATCAGGACTATGCTCTAGCAAACTAAACTACCTGGCCAGAGCTGATAAACTCTGACTTTAAATTGGAGATTTTTAGGTGATATACATTTAACGTAACTATTACTATGGTTGAGTTTTAATCTACCTTCCATTTGTTCTTTTTTCCCTTTTCATAATTTACTGTCTTCTTCTTGATTGAATACTTTAAAGGAATTTATGTTATATTTCACTGTTGGAGATATTATTTTTAAAAGTTTAGCAGGGTAGCTCGGTTGGTTAGAGTGTTGTTCCAATATGCCAAGGTTGCAGAGTTCAGTTCCTGGTCAGAGTACATACAAGAATCAAGCAATTAATGTGTAAATAAGTGGAACAACAAACTCACTCTCTCTCTCTCCTTCTCCCTTTCTCTCTAAAATTAATGAGTAACTAAAATTTAAAGAAAAAGTTTGTTTCCCCATTGGTGCAACTCTCCATATAATAATTGAAATAATGTGACATAAGAAGGAAAAATGTTAATCAAGTTTATTTATAATGAATACTATAAGAAAATATTTGTATTCTTGTTCTTTACAGCAGTATGTTTTGTTAATAAGTAAGTATATTCCTTATGACCAAAATACCAAAAGTTCTGACCTGTTAGGAATTCGAAGTGCCAACATCCAATTACTTCAGCATTTATTATCTGAAAATGAACAGAGACTCTTAATATCTCAGTGAATCCCACAACCTTTCAAATTTGATCCTTTCTTGGCCTTTTCTGCACCAAACTTTATTTAGATACATCTGCTCTTACCTTCTATTCAGTTTAAAGCAGGGTGCCTAATCATCATTTGTGCTCCTATAAATACATACCCCTGTTGTTCAGGTGTTAAAATAATCAGTAAAAGTCCAGCCATAAATGAGTCCTGAGCTGAGTAATATTTGCTTTGCACCTGTCATCTATGTTCTTTGCAGGAAAGGATCATGGAAAGAGGTTAATGTGATCATCATAACAATATATGTCTATGTACCTCTTTAAAATGTGATCTAATTTGAAGCTATGCCTGTAAATAATTGTATTCATGGTTCTAGGCTTGTCTTTATTCACCACAGGGTGTCTGTGAAGGGCCCTGAGAAGCTGCTCTTTTTGGAGATGATCAGACACTTGGAGCTGTTGCATTTGATGACGTGAATTCTATTTTTAGGACTTAACCAGATTTTGGATCTGCTGCACTGGAGTGCTACTGGGAATTCTTATGAGCTTAATTATTTTTCTCTTTGTCTTCTTAACAAAAAAATAGTCCTTACCACAAGTATATGATATTTAGTATGCTGTCCTTGCATAAAGGTGCCGTTACTTAAAACAGGGATTCGTTTGTATCCCTTATCAATACATCACCCCCAGCCCAGGAAAGGTTTCTTAAAGGAAAACATTTTTGAGCACAACCCACTATCCGGTGTAGTATTACCATCTTCATTTTAGTAATGAAGATATAAAGGTTCAGGGAACTTTAGTAATTCCACCAAGGTCATACAGTTAGCAAAGGTCATAGTCAGGTACTGAACCCACCTGTCAAATAAATCATTCCCATCTCCTTTTTTCTCAGACCTCAATACTGCCATCTGTGTATTAGCAATAATGTTCTCTAAATAGCTTGAAAGATTTACCCAGAACCTGGACTTTAGTTCTGTCTTTGCCCCTAGCTGGGTATGTTGGAAATATCACAATCTCCCTGGACTTTATTTCCCTCACCTATGAAATGAGCAGGTAGGTAGAGAAATATACAAAATTCCTTCTAGCTCTAATTTTTATTTTATTTTACTTGAATTTAAATATCAATATTGAATTTGTTAATGAATATTGATGCTTTCCTTATAGATTCTGAAATTGACATAACCTGCTCCCCAGTCCTTCCTATTTCCTGATCCATTGACAGCCTTCCCCTGCTTCTCTCTACCTTCTGCCTGCCTGCCCTTGCTCATAATTTTTCTCTCCACATATTCCTAACAAGGAGAGTTAGAGGCTGGGATGGATAGATAAGATGCTTTTTTAGAATTATATGTACTTAGCTGACATTATCATTTAACATCACTAGAAATGAAAATGAGGGCAGTAGAACTAGGGAGTGTTGATCGCTAATTGACAGAAACCAGCCATGAGACTGTATTCTTGCCAAAGCTCTGCTTTTCTAGATATAGACATGAATAATTACACACATCGGCACACACCCTCACTACAAATACTTAACAATGTCACTTGCCATTAGCTGCACATCTTGATTGCTGTCTATCTTGCCTGTAAGTACATGTTTGAATAACATAACAGAAGACAGCCTGTCTCCCTTTACATATTGGTTCTGATTTTTATGGTTGGGAAAACTTTACCTCTTGGATTTATTTTAAGTCAAATATGATGGATGGCCTTGGGAACTACAGCATAGGAACAAAAACTCATGAGAGTTTCAGGCTTTTTATTCTTTTTTCTTTTTTTTTTCCTCTTCTCTTTTTGGAAGCATAACCACTTCATCATTGCTGTCAAGTGAGGGCTCACCATGACGGAAAAATTAAAAGAGAAAGCCTAAAAGGCACTGTAATTTTGTTCCTTAGGGAAGAAATTATATAGTATGTTTGTAAGCTTCTCTTTGAAAGTGGATTTATATCTGTATATATATTCTTTAAACAATTAAAGGCAATACCTAGTGAATAAGTTTAATCTTTTAAATGAAATGTAGTTTGTTTGTGGATATTGGTATGAATAAGGAAATGAGTAAGCTATGAGTTTTCACTTGACTTGTTGAATAATTGTTTTCAGTACAAATTACAAAATAAGATATAATTATAGTCTTTAAGCCAGCTTAGCTGAAATGGTTTTAAGTTTTTAATAGATGCAATGCTTTTGGTGGGGACAGATGATAGAGAACATATTAGGCAGTTATTTCAACAATGAACCCCAAGTCTCGATGGCTCATAGCAAATATTTATTGTTGTTATTCATTGGTTTAGGAATTGGCTAAGACCACTTGGTCTGACCTGGGTTGAGCTGAGGTTGTCTCCAGGCAGCTCTTTGTTTGGGCCTGCTCTTTGCCTAATTCCAGGCTCTGTAGGGCATGCATGTTAAATAATGATGGCAGAAACACAGAGCAGGGTGTAAAAACACACTGCCTCTTAAGGCCTTGGCTCAGTGTTGGCATACTGTAACATTATCCACATTCAACTGGCCAAACCAAGTCACAAGGCCAACTCTAGCATCCATGGGCCAATGGAAGGAGAGCTACCAAGATAACTGGGAAAGGCCTTAGGTGCATAATAATTATAATACCAAGAGGGATTAAAAAGTGGAAACAATAATCCAGTGTACCATAGGTAGAGAGACATTCAATTTTGGAAAGATAAGCTCTGGATACTGCCTTCAGTTGTAAATGGCATAATACCTTTCCTTTCTTTCTGCTTCCATTGTATTGACAATTGACAGCAAAGCCCCAGTCTGATGTTGTAGGTTAGCATCAGGAAGTGCAGCTCATCATGTGAATGATTGAGACAAGCACAGACTTTCCAAGTGGTTCCAAGGTAAGTTGCGCTTCCCATTCTGTAACTGTGTTGTGTTGTTATTAATAATGGTCAGCTGTAGAATTAACCTGTGTGTGTATGTGTGGTCCATCAAGCTGTTGGAATGTCTTTGAGAAACGAAGTAAGCAATATATATTGAGTAAAAAACAAATTTGCAATAGGCACGTGACAGGGAAAGATACATGATTAAGTTGATAAGACTGTTGTAAACTTTTTACAAAATAGTCAGTGAAAATCAAACACCTCAAAGTCTGTATCAGAAAATTAACTGACATTTGACTGTTTTGACAGAATATACTTACCTAATTTTAGGTAAATTTTCCTTCTCTGTATTAAATTATCCAGTTGAATAGAGTAGTGTGGCTGCTACCTGTTTTAATAAATATAGACGTGTTTTATTTCTGACTATTCAAAAAACTTGTGTTGGTATTATTAAGCTTTCAATTAAAAGACTCACTTTATAAGTTTGTTATGTCCTTTCTAATGGTGAATTTGTCCTGTGTCCTTACGTACCTTGTCAGATGTTTGAGAATAACCTTTTAATGTGACTTATTCCTGCCCTTGGCCCACTGCTGTCAAACTGATCCTCACCCAAATTACTACGCGTCCTGATTTTTACCTTGTGTGTTTTCTTCACAGGGATTTTGTCTGGTTAAGTACTAGGTATTAGAAATTGGCTCTTTAAAATTAAAGCTATTTCCAATATGGAGTTACTTTTTATCGTTTCTACCTAAACTTTGTGGTGTCTTTCCTCTGCTTAAAGTGTACATTGCACTTTCTACCTCACTAATGCAGTGTCAGTGAGTGGGTTTGCATGTGCAGCTGAATTTTCTCTAAGGACACCAGATCCTGGTTCTTGTGGGAATTTAGCACTCTCTTATCCCTAAATGATACACCTCTACTCACCAGACAATGTGCCTTTGATGATATAGATGTCTTAACCTTAGGTGTTCTCTGTGATGTATATTGTGCTTTTTCTGTTGTTTTATTAACCAGTGTAAACTTCGCTCAAAGCTGGCAGCTATTCCAAAATTAAAAAATGCAAAGTAGAGGGACTTCAGTTAAGATGAGAGATGGGATTAATAATGAAAACATTTCTGGAGATAAGGTAGCATGGTAAGAGTATACCATAGACATAAAAACATCTATATTCTCGTTTTTTGCCAAATGTGAACAGAAGTGTTCTAGGAAGGCAATGAGCCATGTAATGGAAGTCAGAAGAGGTCTGAACTTTAATCTTTTCGTCTAGTAAGGCATGGTTGGCAGCCTTCCTCTAGGGGCCACCGTGAAGATAGAGTGGAAGTACTTTACTGAGTGCTTCTCTCAGAGCCAGAGTGGGGACACTCTGCAGAACAGGGGGGGGGGGGCCCAAACAGAAGCCTTAGAGAGGGTAGTTAGTGAGGGGTGTATAGACAGGGTGAGGCCAGGTGACTGAAAACGCTCTCATTCTAAGACATCTGGCTCAGGGGAAGGAAAAACTTGGTTATAATATTCTGGACACCCTGTGTCTGTTGAGTGGACACCCAGGGCCAGGGACTCTCCTTTTCTCAGTAGCAGCGGAAAAGTGTTTTATGGACAGCCTACAAGAGGCCAGCTGTAGGGATGCTGTGACCTTCTTCACCTTTCTCTATGAAGTGTTTGGGAATCAACTAACCCGAACAAGCAACCAAAAAGCAAAACCTTGGCTGTTTTTGAACATTGTTTCTTCTCAAATGCTATTCTGATATAAAGGAGAAGCATGTTGTCCCAAGATCCCTTTGTTAGCTGACTTATTCTCAGCTCAAGTTACTGGTAAATCAGGTTTTCAGCATGGCGGAAGTCATTAGCTGGTTTGGGGTCACAGCCAAAGCGATGTTATTACAAGGATATGTGTAATAAACACCCTATCATATATCCAACAGTGATCTCTATTGTGAAAGTGCACTGAACCTAAACCCTTAACTTCTACCTAGTTGTGTAATATTTTGCAGAGGTTGCTTACCAGGAATTAAGAGAGAACTAAGAATTGAGAGCAAGATGGAACTTCAGAGGTGATCTAACCTAGTGTTTTCCCACCTGTGTTCCATTGGAACACTAGTGGTTTACAACATGGTTATCGGGTGCTCTTTTAAATGGATTTTGTGGACAAAGTAAGTTTGGAAAATACTATTTTACAGAGCTAAGTTTCCTCACTTAAGGGCATCTCGGGTCTTTAATATGCTAATATGAATCATGGCTCCAAGACAGAGCATGCCGCTTTTCTCACACTTATTTGACCACAAAGTCCTTTAGTTATAGGACACACATTGTCATCACAAGAATGCCAGGCAGAGCCCATATAGCCTAGTCATTGAGAGTCTGGCTGCTAGTTTTTAACTGCCTGGAGTTATCATTTACTGACTTTGTGATCTTGAGCAAAAAATTGAGGTTGATTAATTATAACCTCTTTGTGATTCAGTTTCTATTTCTAAGATGGAAACACTAGTGTTACCTACCTATAGGGTGCTTTTAACAAATCGAAGAACAGGGCTAAGAACAGTGCCTGGCACATACTTGACTGTTATCTTCCTAACATTTAGATAAGAACTAGCATAACACCCTCATTCTAGAGAGGAGAAAAGTGAGTTCACTCATATGCAGCCTCACTCATTTAACAAACTGACCAAGTACCAACATGCACCACATATGATGATTTAGTCCCCGCAAACAAAGATGAGCATGTTCATATCCCCAGAAGACACAGACACTTGGCTCTCTAGCAGCTGCACAGATAATATGGCTTAGGAGGCAATACCTCTTAGCAGTAAAGCCAAAAAGCCAGCCTTCTGACTTCTGTCTTCTAGTCTATCCCCTGATTCTATCCTGAATGAGAAGGATCTTTGTAGCCTGGATGGGTAAGCAAGAGAAGGGAGCATAGAGTTGAGTTGAGCTAATAGATTTATTAAGAAAGGAAATTCTAAAAATATAACTTACAAAGGGAAGTAGGAGTTAGTGGAAGTGGCCCACACAGGAGTCCCCCAGATAGGGTGGCTTGATGTTTTTTCTGGCCACTTTGTTGCTGAAGGTCTTCTCTGTGTTTGTCTAGGCATCTCCTCTGAGGGCTTTTCCCGAGACTGCTTCAATGAGCAGTCAACCACTAAAGACCTTCCCATCAGGGATGGAGGTGCATGGGTCTTGGGCCATAGAGCTGGACCAGCCTGTCCCTTTCTGCTCCAGGAGGAGAGAGAGAAGACAAGCAGAAGTGAATTGTACTTGGAACTCCATGTAAGTAGAAGTCTTTGTGTTTGTGCTGTGATTCATTGCAGTCAACAGAGGTTCATTTAATATGCATTTAATGCAAATCATGTTTGTAAAGCTGCTGAAGTTTCATTTTGTGTATATGGTGGGGTAGGGGTTATTGTCTAAAAATCAACGGGTTGCAGAAAACAGATATTGGTGGGCCGAAATTTGTGTGCCAGAAAGTGACTGTATTTACAATTTATCTGAGCTTTTCAGAGTGTTCTGTTCACATCAACTTTGCTGCCTAAACCTTGTTGAGGGAATACTCATTTGATGCTAGTCCACTTCTTAATATCATTTTTCTAAAATTGTGAGGACATATGTTAGCTGACTGATAGGCTCTGGATTCTCCAGTAAAACAAAATAGACTGCCTCTCTTGCACATTCTTAAACCTTTCAGTCTCTCTAGCTGCTCAAATAACAGGTGATCAGTTTGGCAGGAAATCTGTTGAATACAAGATGACCCATTTAAAAACACAGCCTTCTTTTTCATTCATTCCTGTAGTCGTTGACACAGAAGCATTGACTGCCTAATACAAAGCAGTGGGCTGAATTTTAGCTATTTCTACATTGTAGATGGCCTGATAGGATTTCCTAGACTGCCCTCATCACTCCCAGTTTCCTGGCAGAGATGGAGATGAACATTAGGAATCCAAGAGCACTCCCCTCCCCCCACTAGTTCTCATGCCTGTTAACAACCTAGTGCCCCTGAGTTCTTTAAATACTTTCCAATTCATTACTTTCAGGACTGGAAGTATATGTCTGATGAGCGTGGGTTAGATCTGTGATGTTCAGATGAGTGACAGTTTTTACAAGCAACCAAGAGCAGAACTTTGTACTTTTCATAACCATAGACACAGAAGGACCTTTTAGAAAAGCATTCGAAATTCCAGTCATTATAATAGGAGGTTTAGAATGGAACTAAAAGACAAAAAATCTACAATCTTTTATGAGATGACATGGAAATTCGTAAAGTTTTTGTTTGGTTCCTCTATATAAAAAGGGAGGCTGTGCATATTGAGTGTGCTCAAAGTTAGAAGTGGAACAGTGACATCTAT
Organism: Rhynchonycteris naso; assembly: GCA_037038555.1. NCBI lineage: Eukaryota > Metazoa > Chordata > Mammalia > Chiroptera > Emballonuridae > Rhynchonycteris > Rhynchonycteris naso. The sequence continues at coordinate 84,630,452 of CM072999.1, read as the reverse complement.
TGGTCAGATTATTGCAAGCTGAGCTGCGGCAACCGCTGGCATGGACATGGACATTCAGAAATGAATTTTAAAAGACTTCCTTTTTCTTTTGTCCATGTGTAGTTTTTATTTCTTTCTTTATTTAGAAAATTAACTTTAATGGGATGACATTGATCAATAAGAGTACATAGGTTTCAGGTAAACATTTCCATAGCATTTGCACTGTTGATTGCATTGTATAACCACCACCCAAAATCAAATCATTTTCCATCACCAGTGTGTGTATGTTTTAAATTCTGTGTTGATATGTTTTTTTAGGCATCAGCTAAACTATGTGTTTCTGGTTTTCCTTTTCCCCTGAATTTAATTATTTCTTAATTTTATTTAGTTTATTTTAATTATAAAAATCATATACAATTATTTTATAAAACTTGAAATATGTATTTAAATTGAAATAAAATAATCTATAATTTCAGCAGCTGAGGACACTTAAAATTTGATATTCTTTTGTTTTTTACTGTGTATGATTTATTTTCAGAGAGGATTTTATTTTAACATGTAAACATAGATTTTATATCTTTTTACTAATTACTTCTACATTGCTTACCCATGTTGTTACAAATTTTTTGTAGCTGTATCTTAAATGAATTCATTGGCCAGCACATTGAATCCCAAAATTTATTTAATTATTTTTTGTTATTGGATGTTGAAGTTGTTTGCAATTTTGGGAAGTAAATAGCACTGTCACACATATAATTTTACCTATGCTCTTTCTCCTCCTAGTCTTCTTTAGACTTTTGCTGCGTATCATTGCATAACTAAGGTCTATTTCCTGAACCAGTCTTTAATGACATATATATGTGTGCATATATAAAACATAAATATAATATTTACATATTATAATGTATATCATATGTAAATAATATATTCATATGAATATATAATAAAGTAAACATATGTTTCTTAGTCTTTTAGTAATTATAATTTTTCAAAATTAGGATAATGTCTTTAGATTATTTTCTATATTTGCTTATTTTACACTTTGGGCCCTAAGGCTCCTCACCTTTAAGCCCTTTCCCCTCAGTAACATGTGACTCTTTTTTTCCTTTTTATTGAATGTATGGAGGTGAAACTGGTTAACAAAATTATAAAGGTTTCAGGTTCCCAATTCTACAACACATCCTCTGTACATGGTATTGTGTGTTCGCCACCCCAAGTCAAGTCTTCACCCATCACCATTTATCTCCCCATCCCCTCCTCCAATTCTCCTTACCCCCCTCCCCAGCAATCACCCACAATGCTGTCAGCGACCATGAACATTTGACTGTTTTTATTTTAAATAGTGATATTCTAAGTGAGATTTTTCATTTGAAGGGGTTCTAGTGATTTAGTAAAAGTTTACATCCTGTTAATAATCACCACATCAGATTACAAGGACATTTCTCCTGCGGGACTTTGAACACTAAGTCAGGGAAGTGTTTATTACCCTGCGATATTTTGATCAGCTGTAAAAATTTGAAAGGACTGCCCTGTTTTACAGTGCCACCATCAGAAATTACTTTCTTCAGCCTTCTTATGTGGATGTGCTGCCACCCGATAGTATGCAGGGGTGACAGCTAAAATGTTTAATAGTCAGTGGGAGTTGGGCATCCACAAATCAAAATGGTCACTGGCGTGAAGGCTGGTGCTACTATTAAGGCCCTTTTTCAGACTTTTTCTAAGGGCCAGAAAGGGATTGTTTTAGGTTTGGGGAACCATGCCTTATGTTTCAACTACTCAACTCTAATAACAAAAGCAGCCATAGAGAATACATACATGAATGTGCCTGTGTTCCAATAAAAGTTCATAGACAGAAATTTGAATTTCACATAATTTTTACATGTCAAAAATAATTCATCCATTCATCCTTTCATTTGTTTTTTCACCATCATTTTAAAAAGTAAAGGTCATTCTTAGCTTACAGGCCATTCAAAAACAGGCAGTGGGGGATAAAAAATAACATGCATGGGCCAGATGTGCAATTGGCTCACCTGTGCTCTAGAACAAGAGTTGAAGATCTCCCTCACTTCTGCCCTGGCTCAGCCACTATCTGTGACACCCTGGGCACCTGCCTAACTTCTGTGGGCTTCAGGTTGTTTTTCTTTAACAAATGTGTTTTGGCAGAATGGGGAGGAACAGGAGCAGATGAAACAAAGTTCATTTTAGCTATAATATTAGAGTTCCTGATTCTATTACAGCAACATAAATCAACCCAAGCATTGATATTTATGTGGAAGGGAAATCAGTTTACTTAAAGGAAACAAATAAATTTTAGTATTTTCAATGTGAATCTTTGTCTTAATGTGAGGAACAATATCATATCTCTGATAGCGAGACCAAAATTTGTCATCTCCTAACTCTATTTGAAGGCACATATCACTTTGTTCTGTTCCAGCGCAGCCCACCTCCTTCAGTTTTATTGAGGTATAATTGACATCTAACACTGTTTAAGGTGTACAACATAATGATTTATATATGTATGTGTTATAAAACGATCACCACACTAAGTTTAGTGAACATGCATCACAGTTACCATATTTTCTTGTGATGAAAACTTAGAAGATCTACTCTCTTAGAAACTTTTAACTGTGCAGTATAGTATCATTAACTCCCCAGAATTTACTAATCTTATAACTGGAAGTCTGGACCTTTTGACTGCCTTCACCCATCTCCCTTCTCTATCAGCCCCTGCCTCTGGCAACCACCCATCCATTCTGTTTATATGAGTTCAGTTTGTTTTTTAAGACTCCACATATAAGTGAGAATATACAGTACAGTGTGTCCGTAAAGTCATGGTGCACTTTTGACTGGTCACAGGTCAAAAGTGCACCATGACTTTACGGACACAGTGTATTTGCCTTTCTCTTGCACAAATTCTAGAAGTAGGATTTTGTGTGCCAGTCTTTAAAACACAAATTTTGATGTTGCTTCTTGGCTTTTGGTATAAGACCAATTATAAAACACTGACCTCTTCAAGGTGATTCTAATTTTCAAGGATCATCTCAATCTCCTCTCACCTGTGGGGCCCTGACCGTTTTTTTATAGACTTGGCCTAATTGAATGGGAAGGACATAGAATCAGGTTCTAAGAAATTGCATCTTATAAATGGAGCAATATAATTACCAAATCTACACCCAACCTTTAGTTTGTCTCCCAGTAACACGAACTTCCCTGTATTGATCACTTCCTAAATGCCACCTACCCTCCTTTGTGGTATCATTCTATCTACTGTACAAGTAAGGAGATAGGTTCAGTGAAACAACAAATCCATTTTTTTTTCTGTCTCTCCCTTCCTCTCTTTCTCTAATGTCAATTTTTTTAAACAAAGAAATCTATTTAATGGGTATAAGTTAGATCTCTTAATCAGTGAGAAGGATTGAGAACCAGGCTTAGAATTGGATAACTAGAACCACAGCCAAATCACCCCACAGACCTCAATCCAGTGAAGATTCTGCAACTGCTGCTACCGAACACTAGATGTCTCAACATGCATTTCAAAGATCCTGGGTCTTTAAAATTAATGCGGAAACGCGGATTGGAGCATGAGGAGGTTTCAGTCCTCCCACCTTCCTTCAGTGTCAAACTGCACAGCATAACTTAGATGAACAGAAATCCACAGTGCTCTCTGTTATGGTTTCTTTGCAGTACATGGAAAGGGCCCCCTCTGTATCTTGTTTCCACAGAGCCTGCCACCTAAAGCTAAAGGCCACAGATCGACTTATCCAAAACATTAGAATATTCATGACAATGAGGCTTGTATTTGCAAGAGAATGCAGAAATATCAAAGTAGCCAGTATTCTAAAGGGTGTGTTATTTTGTATCCATGAGTACCTATGTGTGAGTAAATATATGTGTGAAAGAGAAAGTGAGAAAGTCAGAAAGAGAGACAGAGATCATGTTTCTGTTGGCTGTATGATAAATAATCAAGAAATGATTCGGGGAAAGAAAACAGTTGGAAGTGATGATTTATTGATCGACTTGGAAAACTGCCTTTTTTTACCTTATAAACTCTTCATCACTTTAAGTCACTGTAAAACAGTTGAAGAAAGGTAGTTTGATTTTACTTCTAAACCACATGAGATTAAACCAGTTATCTCAAATTAGTACTAATGTCGAAATTGGTGTAGAAGGTTGCTAACCCATTTAATTAAGGAGAAATCCTTATACTATGCCCATTATAAAGTTCAGTTATGCTATTTCCCTTATTTCCCTTAACTTCTACCTGTCCTTTCTATATAATACATGATAAGGACAAATTGAGCAACATTTCCAATTTCTTTGTAAAACAGAAGGAACAGTTGATTTGGTTTAATCATTAAAACACCTTTAATGGTTATTGAAACTGTGAAGTTTGCTTTTCTTTGATCCTAATAGGCTTATTGGCTTGATTTTCTCTTTGTCTAATCTGACATGAAATATAATAGCTGCTCATGTAAAATTTGGCCTCAGGAGTACACATCGAGAAAACTTTGTGCTATGCTTTCAGATCCTGAGAGAACAAAGAATAGAACTGAGTTCTATAACAATGTTGAGAGATTTATCCAGTTTTATTTAAACAAATGGGAATATTGCAGCTGAAGTATCTTATTTGATTTCTCTAAAATTTAAATAATTGCATTTTAGCCCCCTTTGGACAGGTTCCATTTTTTCAGTCTCCTTTATTGCAGTGCGGTATGCACTCATTTGATTTAGCATGCTGTGAGCTTCATATGGTCTCTTTAAACCCTGGTTGCTTTCTGCACATGTCATTTGTGTTCCATGTGTGTTTTTCTGAAAAGCACTTTCTTCTCCCTCCAGGATAAAAGTGGTAATTTGTGGTTAGAATTATAATCCCACATGCCCCATTTAGAATTTGAAATGCAGTAGCTTTTGCTTAGAGAATGCTTGAGAGCATTTCTATGTTAATATAAGGTTCCAGTTGTTATGGCCCCATTGTTTTGTGGTTTGTTTTTTTTTATTATTATTTTTTGTGGGCTTTAATTAAGCCATTTGATTTATTACCTTTTTTTCTAAATTTGGTTTAAAAATGCAGCTTCTGCATAAATATCCTGTGTATGAATGATACAAACTTCCCTTTCCAGCTATAGAAAGTAAATGATTTTGATTCTAGGAACTATTAAAACACTTCTTCAGAATATATCATGATACTTTTTGAACTGTTAAAAATGACAGCAGTACTCTATATACTTGTTTTGTTTGGATACCAAAGTAAAATGATGTACTAGAAGGAGGCAATAGTGAATATATTTTGAAAGGATGGAAATGTGACTCCTCCTCCCACACACTCTGTAGTGATGATGTCCACTATTTACTGAGTGTCTGTGGTGGGTCAAGCAAACACTACCTTAGGACTATTAGCACATTTAATTCTTAGGACAATACTTATGAGTTAAATATTTTTTCCATCTTATACATGTAGACACTGGCTTATAGAAGTTAAGGAACTGACCTAAGTAGCACAGTTAGTGCATGATTAGCAAGTAGTATCTCTCATGGAACACACATATTCTACCTCGTGGTCCCTCCTTTACGTTTTTCTTCCCTCTGTCAACTGTGTTCATGAACTGGATCAGAATTTCTTTTCTGTAATTTTTGTTTTGTTCTGTATTGGAGGTTTGCTTTTTTCCTAGTTTTATTGTGATACAATTGACATATATTATTGTATGAGTTTAAGGTGTACAACATAATGATTTGATATTTGTATACATTGTAAAATGATTACCACGGTAAGTTTAGGGAACATCCATCAAACACATAGTTAAAAATTTTTTTTCTGTGATGAAAACTTTTACGATCTATTGTCTTAGCAGTTTTAAATACACAGTGCAGTATTGTTAACTAAAGTCACTATGCTTTCTGTGACATCCCTAGGAATTATTTATCTTCTACCTGAAAGTTTGTATCAGTGGTGGGATTCAAATAATTTAACAACCGGTTCTCTGCCCTTATGTTTTAAGTATAAAAAAATGATATACAAAAAGGTAGTTTATTATTTCATGCATTTAATACTTTAATAAGAACAATAAAAGAGGTACACAAAACTAGATTATAACATTTTAAAAGTAGAGTTTTAAAATATTAATGAAAATATATTAAATAATTCCTGAAAAAAATAGTAAAACTGTTTTTTAAGATATTTCCATATTGCTTCTTGATTGGTGTCCTCACCTGCAATTTTTTTCCACCTGTGGACGGAATGAACATGACTACGGGCGCCTAGAACACACTGTTGCACAGGTGAACGTTAAAAAAGAGTAAGGAATGTAAATTTGTGATTTCCACATTGGGCAGCTGCCCAGGCACCCACCTTGGAGAGAGCCCTGATTACAAGTGCCATTTCAACAACCAGTTTGTGGAACTCAACAAGAAACTAGGTAGCGGTTCTGCTGCACTGTGCGAACCGGCTGAGTCCCACCCCTGCTTTGTACTTTTTGGCCACCTAGACCCGTTACCTACCAACTATAGTGATTTACTTTTTAAGTGATGTAATAGATGTACCCATACTTATTATATTATCATTTTATAAATTGTTTAAAATCCATTTTTCTATATTCCTCACTGCATAAATTTAAAAGTGTCAAGTTAGGAGAAGCAAGATGGCGACGGAGTAGGCGGATGTACCAACTTCCAACTCCCAGAACCAAAGTGGATTACAACTCAATTTAAAGAACCATCATCTGGATAAACCAACTATGAACTAAATAAACTAAGTGGACTCTTCAACCAAGGAACACAGAAGAAGCCACATTGAGACTGGTAGGAAAAGCGAAAACGCGAAGAGGGCTGCCCAGCTCCCCGGAGCAAACGGCAGCCCGGAGAGACCCGCGTGGCGGGAGGAAAGTTTGGCAGAGAGGGAGGGACCAGGGTCCCAGGAACCAAGCCCCAGCCTGCAGTCCCAGAGCCTAGAAGAGGCGTTTGGACAGTTTTGAGCTGTGAAACAAGTGAGGGAGCTCCCAGGCCTACAGTGTGGAGTATTAGGTCTCTTCCTACTCTGCTGAGGGTTGCTGAAGGGTTTGGGGCAGCAGGACGCTGAAACGTGGTTCTGTCGGGGTGGGCAGAGGCCAAGCCGGTGTGAGCTCAGTCTAGCCCAGCAGGATCGGAGGGGTCACACGAAAGCGGTCCGGAAGCTGCGGGCCCGCCTTTAATCCCACTTACGGGGACAAAGCGGGAGACCAGGAACGGGCAGAAATCTGCTCTGCAACCCTGCGCAAGCTGGCTCTGACCGTGGGGACCGGGCTAGGACCAGGGACAGGCAGGGGCTCGCGGCTGAGCTCATGCTACCAGCCCCGCCCGGCCGGAGAAACCGCGGTTTGCCATTATACGTGCGCAAGCGGGCTCCGAGCGCGGGAATGGGGTAGACACCGAGACAAGTGGAAGCTCGCAGCTGAGCCCACGCTACTATCCCCGCCCGGCCAGAGAAACCACAATTTGCCAGACTACGTGCACGAACGGGCTCCGAACGCGGGGCGGGGTAGAGTCGAGACGAGCGGAAGTACGCAGCTGAGCGGACGCCAGCAAACATGCCCAGCCCAATAAACCTGGGTTTGCAACCCTGCACAGAAGTGCCCTGGCCTTGAGGGTGGGGCTAAAGCTCTGGACGGGCAAAGGCTCACAGCTGAGAGCACGTCAAAAGCCCCGCCCAACCCGCAAAACTGTGGGGAGCAGGCTCTGGCTGCGGGTTCTGGGCGGGAGTCTGGAAATAGACTGGGTCCGCAGCGAAGCAAAGGTGCTCACCTCTACCCTTGGTGCTAAGGTTTGTGGCTTGAGTGACAGCCCCTCCCGCGGAGGAGAGGCAGAAATCACAGCAAAAGCCACAGTGGGCCGGCGCTAGCAACGCTCATACCCAACCACCCTAGGCAGCGGCAGAAGGGGTGGCGGGCCTGCAGACAGACCACACCTAGAGAACACAAAGGCAACACATACTGGACTCCAGTGGCCAAAACTTGCTTATACACAGACAAAATGGGCAGGCAGAGGAATGCAAACCAAATGAATCAAGAGAAATCCCCAGAGAAGGACCTGAATGAACCATATATAACCAAATTACCAGAAGCAGAATTTAGAATAATGATAGTTAGGATGTTCAAAGAAATTAGAGCAACAATAGATAGTCATTATGAACACCTAAATAAAGAGATAACAAGTATAAAAAACAAAATTGAAATAATAAAAAAGTATCAGACAGAAATGACATTTCCAGTATCAGAACTGAAGAACACAATGGAAGGAATTAAAAGCAGGATGAATCACGCTGAGGATCGAATCAGCGAGTTAGAGGACACAATAAACAAAGGCACAGAAGCAGTGGAGAAAAAAGGAAAAGAGACTCAAAAAATGTGAGGAAACTCTAAGGGAGCTCTGTGACAACATGAAGAGAAACAACATTCGCATCATAGGGGTGCCTGAAAAAGAGGAGAGAGGACAGGAAATGGAAACTTTGTTCAATCAAATCATAACAGAAAACTTCCCTAAATTAAGGCTGGGAAACTCTCCACACGTTCAAGAAGTACAAAGAACTCTATTAAAGAGAAACCTAAAAAGATCTACACCAAGACACATCATAGTTAAAATACCAAAGCTAATGGATAAAGAAAAAATTTTAAAAGCTGCTAGGGAAGAAAAGGCTATCACCTACAAAGGAGCCCCCATAAGGATGACATCGGACTTCTCAACAGAAACACTTGAGGCCAGAAGAGAATGGCAAGATATAATCAAAGTAATGCAGAACAAGAACCTACAACCAAGACTACTTTATCCAGCAAGGCTAACGTTTAAAATTGAAGGAGAAATAAAGAGCTTCCCAAAAAGAAAGCCTCAAGGAATTCATAAAAACCAAACCAATTCTGCAAGAGATACTAAGGGGCCTGTTGTGAACAGTTTAAAGGGAGGAAAGAATATAGCAAAAGAAGAATACAGCTTTAAAGAATAAAATGGCAATAAACAACTACATATCAATAATAACCTTAAATGTAAATGGATTAAATGATCCAATCAAAAGACATAGGGTAGCTGCATGGATAAATAAACAGGACCCATAAATATGCTGTCTACAAGAGACACACCTTAAAACAAAAGATGCACGTAGACTGAAGGTAAAAAGATGGAAAAAAATATTTCATGCAAATGGAAATGAAAAAGAAGTAGGGGTAGCAATACTTATATCTGACAAAATGGACTTTAAAACAAAGGCTGTAGTAAGAGATAAAGAAGGACACTACATAAGGATAAAGGGAACAATGCAACAGGAAGATATAACCATTATTAATATCTACGCACCAAATATAGGAGCCCTGACATACACAAAGCAGACTTTGATGGATATAAAGGGCGAGATTAACAGCAATACTATCATAGTAGGCGATTTCAATACCCCTCTAACAACACTGGATAGATCCTCAAGAAAGAAAATTAATAAAGAAACAGCAGACTTAAAGGAGACACTAGATCAACTTGATTTAATAAATATCTTCAGAACTTTTCACCCTAAAGCAGTAGAATATACATTCTTCTCAAGTGCTCATGGTATTTTTTCTAGGATAGACCACATGTTAGGACACAAAAATGGTCTCAATAAATTTAAGAAGATTGAAATCATATCAAGCATTTTCTCTGATCACAATGCCATGAAACTAGAAATTAACCACAAAAGAAAAAATGAATAATACTCAAACACTTGGAAACTAAATAGCATGTTATTAAATAATGAATGGATTAACAATGAGATCAAAGAAGCAATAAAAAAGTTTCTAGAAACAAATGATAATGAGCATACATCAACTCAAAATTTATGGGACACAGCAAAAGCAGTTCTGAGAGGGAAGTTTATTGCACTACAAGCATATCATAAGAAGCTAGAAAAAGCTCAAATAAGCAACCTAACCCTGCATCTAAAAGAACTAGAAATACAACAACAAATAAAACCCAGGACAAGTGGAAGGAAGGAAATAATAAAGATCAGAGCAGAAATAAATGACATAGAGGCTAAGGAAACAATACAGAGGATCAATGAAACCAGAAGCTGGTTCTTTGAAAAGGTATACAAGATTGATGAACCTTTAACTAGTCTCACCAGGAAAAAAAGAGAGAGGACTCAAATAAATAAAATTAGAAAGGACAGTGGAGAAATAAAAACTGACACAACAGAAATACAAAGCATTGTAAGAAAATACTATGAAGAACTATATGCCAAAAAATTAGACAATCTTGGTGAAATGGACAAATTTCTTGAATCATATAACCTTCCAAAAATCAATCTGGAAGAATCAGAACACCTAAACAGACCAATTACAACAAATGAGATTGAAACAGTTATCAAAAAACTCCCAAAGAAGAAAAGTCCTGGGCCTGATGGCTTTACAAGTGAATTCTAATAAAAATTCAAAGAAGAAATAACTCCTATCCTCCTCAAGCTATTTCAAAAAATTCAAGAGGAAGGAAGACTTCCAAACTTCTTTTATGAGGCGAGCATAATTCTGATCCCAAAACCGGGCAAAGACAACACATAGAAAGAAAATTATAGGCCTATATCCCTGATGAATTTAGACGCTAAAATTCTCAACAAAATATTAGCCAGCCGGATCCAGCAATACATGAAAAAAATCATACACCATGATCAAGTGGGATTTATTCTGGAGAGGCAAGGCTGGTTCAATATTCGCAAATCAATCAATGTGATTCACCACATACACAAAAGGAAGGACAAAAATCACATGATAATTTCAATAGATGCAGAAAAGGCATTTGATAAAATCCAGTACCCATTCATGCTCAAAACTCTCAGTAAAGTGGGAATACAGGGATCATTCCTTAACATGATAAAGGCCATCTACGATAAACCGACAGCAAACATCATACTAAATGGACAAAAATTAAAAGCAATCCCCTTAAGATCAGGAACCAGGCAGGGATGCCCCCTTTCACCACTCTTATTCAACATAGTTCTGGAAGTCCTAGCTACAGCAATCAGACAAGAAGAAGAAATAAAAGGCATCCAAACTGGAAAAGAAGTAAAACTGTCACTATTTGCAGATGATATGATATTGTATATTGAAAACCCTAAAGTCTCAGTCAAAAAACTACTGGACCAGATAAATGAATTCAGCAAGGTGGCAGGATATAAAATTAATACTCAGAAATCAGAGGCATTTCTATATACCAACAATGAACTGTCAGCAAAAGAAATTAAGGAAACAATCCCCTTCACTATTGCAGCCAAAAAAATAAAGTACCTAGGAGTAAATATAACCAAGGAGGTTAAGGACTTGTACTTGGAAAATTATAAAACATTGATATAAGAAATTAAGGATGATACAAACAAGGGGAAGCATATACCGTGCTCATGGCAAGGAAGAATAAACATCATTAAAATGTCTATATTACCCAAAGCAATTTATAAATTCAATGCAATACCAATTAAAATACCAATGACATACTTCAAAGATATAGAACACATATTCCAAAAATTTATATGGAACCAAAAAAGAACATATATAGCCTCAGCATTCTTAAAAAGAAAAAATAAAGCAGGAGGTTTCACTCTTCCAGATACCAAGGTTTACTATAAGGCCATTATACTCAAGACAGCCTGGTACTGGCATAAGAACAGGCACATGGATCAATGGAACAGAACAGAGGACCCAGAAATAATCCCACAGCTTTATGGACAACTGATATTTGACAAAGGAGGAAGGAACATACAATGGAGTAAAGACAGCCTCTTTAACAAATGGTGTTGGGAAAATTGGACATCTACCTGAAAAAAAATGAAACTAGACCATCAACTTACACCATTCACAAAAACAAACTCAAAATCGATAAAAGACTTAAATGTAAGTCGTGAAACCATAAGCATCTTAGAAGAAAACATAGGCTGCAAGCTCTCCGACATCTGTAGCAGCAGTATATTTTCCGATTTATCTCCACGGGCAAATGAAATAAAAGCAAGATAAACAAATGGGACTATATCAAACTAAAATGTTTTTGACAGCTAAAGACAATAGGAACAGAATAAAAAGACAAACCACACAATGGGAGAACATATTCGACAGCACATCTGATAAGGGGTTAATAACCAAAATTTATAAAGAACTTATAAAACTCAAGACCAGGAAGACAAACAACCCAATCAAAAAATGGGCAAAGGAAATGAATAGAAATTTCTCCAAAGAGGACATACAGATTGCCAATAGGCATATGAAAAAATGCTCAACATCACTAATCATTAGAGAAATACAAATTAAAACCACAATGAGATATCACCTCACACCAGTCAGAATGGCACTCATCAGCAAAACAACACAGAATAAGTGCTGGCCAGGATGTGGAGAAAAGGGAATCCTTCCGCACTGCTGGTGGGAATGCAGACTGGTGCAGCCACTGTGGAAAACAGTTTGGAGATTCCTCAGAAAATTAAAAATCGAACTGCCTTTTGACCCAGCTATCCCACTTATAGGAATATACCCTAAGAACACCTTAGCACTGTTCGAAAAGAAGAAATGCGCCCCCATGTTCCTGGCAGCATTGTTCACAATAGCAAAGATCTGGAACCAGCCCAAATGTCCGTCAGAAGACGAGTGGATTAAAAAGCTATGGTACATATATACTATGGAATACTACTCAGCCATAAGAAACGATGACATCAGATCATTTATAACAAAATGGATGTACCTTGATAACATTATCCAGAGTGAAATAAGTAAATCAGAAAAAAAAAAAAACTAAGAACAGCATGATTCCATACATAGGTGGGACATAAAAGTGAGAATATGAGACATGGACAAGAGAGTGGTGGTTATGGGATGGGGGGAGGGAGGGAAGAGTGGGATAGGGAGGAGGGGAGGGACATGGGGAAAACCAGATAGAAGGTGACAGAGGACAATTTGACTTTTGGTGACGGGTATGCAACACAATTGAATGATAAGATAACCTGGAGATGTTTTCATTGTACATATGTACCCTGATTTATTGGTGTCACCCCATTAGAATTAATAATAATAAAATATATTTTAAAAAAGTGTCAAGTTAATAGTCTCCCCAGGAAGCACACGTTATTCTTTTTTTTTATTATTATTAATTTTAATGGGGTTACACCAATAAATCAGGGAACATATGTACAATAAAAACATCTCCAGATTATCTTATCATTCAATTGTGTTGTATACCCATCACCCAAAGTCAAATTGTCCTCTGTCATCTTCTATCTGGTTTTCCCTGTGCTCCTCTCCTTCTCCTTATCCCACCCTCCCCTCCCTTCCCCCACCCCGTAACCACCAACCACTCTCTTGTCCATATCTCATAGTCTCACTTTTATGTCCCCCCTATGTATGAAATCATGCTATTCTCAGGTTTTTTTTCTGATTTACTTATTTCACTCCGTATAATGTTATCAAGGTATATCCATTTTGTTGTAAATGATCCGATGTCATCATTTCTTATGGCTGAGCAGTATTCCATAGTATATATGTACCAAAGCTTTTTAATCCACTCGTCTTCTGATGAACACTTGGGTTGTTTCCTGATCTTCGTTATTGGGAACAATGCTGCCACGAACATGGGGGCGCATTTCTTCTTTTCGAACAGTGCTATGGTATTCTTAGGGTATATTCCTATAAGTGGGATAGCTGGGTCAAAAGGCAGTTTGACTTTTAATTTTTTGAGGAATCTCCCAACTGTTTTCCACAGTGGCTGCACCATTCTGCATTCCCACCAGCAGTGCAGAAGGGTTCCCTTTTCTCCACATCCTCGCCAGCACTTATCTCCACCGGCAAACGAAATAAAAGGCAAGATAAACAAATGGGACTATATCAAACTAAAAAGTTTTTGCACAGCTAAAGACAATAAGAACAGAATAAAAAGACAAACCACACAATGGGAGAACATATTCGACAGCACGTCTGATAAGGGGTTAATAACCAAAATTTATAAAGAACTTATAAACTCAACACCAGGGAGACAAACAATCCAATCAAAAAATGGGCAAAAGAAATGAATAGAAATTTCTCCAAAGAGGACATACAGATGGCCAATAGGCATATGAAAAAATTCTCAACATCACTAATCATTAGAGAAATGCAAATTAAAACCACAATGAGATATCACCTCACACCAGTCAGAATGGCGCTCATCTGCAAAACAACACAGAACAAGTGCTGGCATACATCTTATTCTTGCCGTGCCCACGGCACTTTGTACTTTCCTCTCTTGGCACTGATCCCACAGGACTGTGTGTTGATCGCCTGTGTACATGTCTTTCTTCTTTGTGATTTTGATGCATTTACATTTGTTTCCATATATTTTGTTCTCTTAAAATGACTAAATCATGTATTAACTTCAAGGAATCGTTACAGATCAAATTGGACCTCACAATTGTTGTACCCTTTCTGTTCTCTGGAAATTCCTTCTAACTTCAGCCGCCATTTGATTCTGATAACCAGTTGATTTATTCAGCCCCATTTGGATGTTTTCATGTGAAAGAGAACTGTTACAAAATACAAAAGAGAACTGTCCAAAATACAATTAAGTTCTTTGACTTAATTGTAATAAAAGAGTGGGCATTTAGAATCAGACTGATCCATTCCAAATTCTGGTTTTGCCACACATTGGTTGTTTAATCTTAGTTTTGACTCAATTTTTTTGGACCTCAATATTAACATCCCCAGCAGTTTCCAAACAATAGTCACTTAGCTACATCTGGCTACAGTATTAGTTCAAATTAAGTAAAATTAAAAATTCAGTCCCTCAGTCACACTAGCCACATTTTCACTGCTCAGAGGCCAGCTGTGGCAAGTATTGGATGACATAGATATAGAACACTTCTATTACTGCAGAAACTTGTACTGAATAGTCCTAATCTATAAAGTGAGGTCAGTAATACCTTTCTCCTAGAGTTATGGGGGTAAGGGGGATTAAGGTACCAGAAAACTACATAAGGAATCTAGGATAGTATTGACCTGGGACAATAATGACACTTAAAAAAAAAAAATGAGAAGTCTCTCCCTCCATCCATTGTGCATGTGTTTCTTCTCTGCCTTCACTTTGTTTTATGTAAATCCTCATCTTCTCTAATTTTCCTGTTGCCTCCTTTAAAAAATAACATAGCCTTAGGCTCTGGCCAGTTGGCTCAGTGGTGGAGTGTCAGCCTGGCATGTGGATGTCCTGGGTTTGATTCCTGGTCAGGGCACTCAGGAGAAGCATCCATTTGCTTCTCCATCCCACCCCCTCTTCTCTCTTTTTCTCTCTCTCCTCTCTCTAAAATGAATAAATAAAACCTTCAAAAATATAAAGTTTAAAAACATAGAATAAAAGATATATTTATCTTTTATAGATAAAAACAAACAAACAAAAAAACATAGCCTGACCAAGGAGTGGCACAGTGGATAAAGTGTTATCCTGGGATGCAGAGGACTCAGCTTTGAAACCCTGAGGTTGCCAGGTTGAGCATGTGCTCACCAGCTTGAGCACAGGGTCACTGGGTTGAGCCTGGAACCATAGACATGACCCCATGGTCACTAGCTTGAGCCCAAGGTCACTGGCTTGAGCAAGGGGTCACTGGCTCAGCTGGAGCTCCCTAGTTGAACGTATGAGAAAGCAATCAATGAACAACTAAGGTACCACAACAAAGAATTGATGCTTCTCATCTCTCTTCCTTCCTGTCGGTCTGTCCCTATCTGTCCCTCTCTCTGTGTCTCGCTTAAAAAATATAATAATAATAATAATGTAAAATGATACTGGATCTTTGCTGTTTGAATTAATATTCTTAAGATAACTTTTTCTTTAAAAAGTTAAGGAAGGAAAAAAATAAAGAATGAAAAAGAAAAGATACCCAGTCATAGCACAGCCAATGGCTGTCTAGCTTTATGAGGGAAAACAGGAACATATGGGCAGCAATAGGAGTGGATGGTTTATTAGATTCCAGATCTTCATCTAAAACTTTTATCATGACCAACATTAGCCACAAGGAAATGCTTTCTTCAGGGACTCCATGGCTGCTGTAGTGATTATAGACATATGTGGGCCATCAATATTACTAATTTGGCAGAGCTCAAAACCCATCAGAAATATGTCCCAGGAAATTCTGTACCTTAAAGAATGCTTCCTTTTTTTTTCCTTCCCCTCCAGCTTCACAAGTCCCAGCCTTTTCTTTCCTCTCTCACATTATTTTTGTCACTGGCATAACTATGCTAAGGGATTACTCTCGCAGTATCACCATCAGTGTCTATCAGTAGGCTTTTAAGGAAAGGATTTTCTTGAGAGAATCCAAATCCATGGATTTTTTTTTTTCTCTGAAGTATTGAGTTGGTTTAAAAGTCATCTTGGAGCACAGGAAAAGTAATAAAGAACAGAATGAACTCTGTCACCTTCCACAGGGATGACCTGGGGAAACTTCAAGCTAATTACTCTCTTCAGGTGACACAGATGGAAAAAACCAATCCAGAGAGCATTGGCCCCGAAACACCCCAAGGGATCCCTTCAAAGAATTTTTTGGAACTCCATTTACTCCAGGCACACGTGGTGTGGGGAGGCATATTTAGTAGCCTTTCTGTAACAATCCTGTTCAGATCCAATGGCCCTCTGCCCAAGTGCATATGTAGGGGAGGGGCACCTTCCAGCTCTGGCTTTCAGTTCATCGGTAAATACCTATTTCATATTGACATAGTTTAAAAAAAAATTATTTCATATTGACATAGTTTAAAAAAAAATTATGTTGGATGCTGGTTGATGTCTCTAAGAAAGTTGTTTCTTTCCTATCAAAACATGTCATACCCATTATAGTACTTACTATGTGCCAGACATTGATGAGAATATCAAACAGATATTTGGTTATTTAATGTTCTTAATAATCCATGAAATTAATACTTTTCTTATTCCCAGTTTCCCCGTGAGGAAGCTGAGGCACAGGAAGCTTCTATAATTTGCCCAAGGTTAAGCTTCTTGAAGGAGCAGAATAGGATGTAAGCCCAGGACCCAGGGACAGATTCTTAATTCTGCAAACTGCCCTTGTTCCTTGATCAAGAAAGATCACACATGCACTGCTCTCTTTTTTCTTCCAGCTTCACCACAGCCTCTCCTCTTCCCTTTGGGAGTCTTCTAGTTTGTTACCTACATTCAATGTATTTCCATGGAATCCTTGATATTGCTCCATAGAAAAATGCCTTAATCACTGAAACCTGTCTTTGCAATAGGCAAGTGCAACCTATTTTCTTTTTTAACCAATTAGTTAAAACAGTTGCCAGCTTCTGATAGGCTGTCCCAGAGAGGCTGTGTTAAATGTTGTGTTAGTTGGCAGGCAGAAGCGCCACTGGAAAGGCAGGAAGTGCTACCAAACTGAAATAGAAAGGGAAGCCTAAGAAGTTGCTGGTTTTGTCTTTCCTTTCACTTCTGATCCCATTTCAAACATGTGGAGAATGATCATAAAGAGGATGCTGATGAGGAAGAAGGTAAGATCATGTGCGAAGGCTGTAGGGGTGTGTGTGATGTGGGGTGGACGGGGGTCAGAACACTTGTTTCGATCTTGCTGCTGCACTGGAGTAGTGTGAACTGGTGCCAGTTATTTAGCTTCTCTTGACTTCAGATGCCTTTCTCTTTAAAATAAAAAGGTTGAGCTAACTCATTTCTAACACTTCTGAAGTCCCACTCAGCCTCCAACAATTTAACTGTACCCAGATTCTTCTACCTTCCTTCCATATGGCACTTCATTCATTTAATAAATGTCTTTTGGAGTATTTGTGATGTCATAATTTCCTCAGTTCTCAACTTCATTTGATGAGTTAAAACATACTTTCTGAACCCAGAGGACCCATCTCCACGCATTACCCCCACTCATATCTTTATTCATAGTTTACTTTTCCCAGTCTACTGCTCTAAACTGTTTTCTTTCACAGAAATAGTTTCTACACTCTTACCCTCAAGCAATCATCATATGAACCTAGTTGATCTACTTAGGGAAAGTGGAAGCAATAAGTCATTCAAATCAGGCCCGGAACTTGAAATAAAATGGGTAAAGAGAAACACGAGAATTAAGTAGCCTAACTCGGTGAAATGTAACATTGTGTGCTTTACTTTTCCCTTGCTTTTCTGGGGTTTTATGAGAATGTGGGAAGGAATTGTCAAAGCTGAATGATGTGGGGAAGTGGCTCTAGAAAGGTTCCCTTTTAGGTTGTTCTCAATTCCTGCAAATGGATTTTTTATTTGAGTTTTTTCACGCTGATTTATCTTGTGAGAGCCAAGGAGATAGGTTATACTGCTTCTATAAGGTGATGTGCTTTTTTTGTTGCAATCACTTTTTTTTGGCTTATCTTACCAGGTACCTTTGGTTGGACTGAGGTTCTTACTGATATGAGAACATCAGTAAGATGGGTGCAGCCTCAGTCTGAAAGGATAGTGAGATAGATGGGAGAAACATGAAAATTCACAGGTAGCAAGTTCACACAAACATGTATTATCTTCCACTTCAAGTAGCTGAATAATGACTTTTTTTAAAAACAAATAATTAGAAAGAACATTATGTGGGTCAAATGCTACCTAATTATTTATCATGCCTGTTTTAACTTAGTTGCCTAAAGTAGATAGTTTTTATTTGACCTGCTCAAGTGTAGCTATTAGAGAGCTTAATTAAGTCTTGAGGTTAGAACAGAAGAAAATCAGGTGAGGTCTTAGAGGTGATAGTCTTGGCTGTCCCTGGTTTTGAGTAGTGGCTGCTTAATAAATATTTATAACAGACTAAGACAGTGAAATAAATAACATCCAAGAGAAGTGATTATATTTCCCCTTCAAATATTATAGCATTAAATGGAATCATTTTCAAACCAATTAAGATCAAATTTCTAGGTTGCTTATTTGAAAATCACAGTCAAACATTTTTCAATTCCATAAATGACCAGAAAGAGTAATACTTTTCAGAGCCAGGGGCCTGAAAGAGAATCAGTCCTCAAAGATCTATTTGAACTATTGTGCAGCTCTTTCTTACTCATCCTCATATTTAGGTGGTCACTGCTTGCTTCCATTCACATTTTTTTTAAGTCCACCGATTGCTATTCAGACTGGGCCTAGGGTGTGAAGTACTTCACCACAGACTATGAAGAGTCACCTCTTTCTTGGCTGATTCCCTCTATTAAGCTATATATTGCATGAAGGTGGAGGTCTAGAATTGCTTCATCTTTATATGGTGGAGCTTAGTACATAATTAGTGTTAATAATAATGATCGTTGAGTGAGTGCATCTTTGTGATTGAATCATGCTTCATGAATGAAGGAGGATGGATGCATGCGTGTTGGGAAAACAGCTGTGTTAAGCTTGCTCGCTTGCACTTTGCCTGATTAGTGCGTGAGCATGTGGCCGTGCCACGTGTTTATGGTCTGTGTAAGGCTGCAGGTGCTTGCCCTCAGGGCAGATTATGGATTGCCCGCCCGCCACT
This sequence comes from Rhynchonycteris naso, assembly GCA_037038555.1. NCBI lineage: Eukaryota > Metazoa > Chordata > Mammalia > Chiroptera > Emballonuridae > Rhynchonycteris > Rhynchonycteris naso. Next base: position 84,611,023 of record CM072999.1, on the reverse strand, counting down.
GTGAGGGGTCATTTGCGCTGTTCATTTGCCTGCTTGCATGAGAAGCGATTTTCCCCTGTTTGCTGGCCCACCATTTGCGAGAGTTTAATAGCAGAAATGGCCCAACGCTTTCTGGCTCCACAGTTTCTTTCCATCTGCCCGAATCCAGTGTGAACCTGCCTGGCCTCAACCACTGGCATTACAATGGGCAAGCTGCAAAGCCTCTTGATGTGTTTGAGTCCAGAGTGTTCTATGTCTTGATTATGACCAGTAGAAGAGCCAGCTAGGAATTTTTGCTTGATTTTTCTAAGCAGCCCCTCTAGATTTTTTCCCTAAGTTATAACAAGGGAAAAGAATGGTCATTCTCACTGAGTTTTTTGTGAAGTCTTATGTGTCATCTCAGGTACATTACACTTTCTACTGAGACCACCAACCACATAGACTGGCACCCTCACACCTCATGACTCAGGTGTATAAGACATCCTATTTTGGCAGAAGTCAAGGTTTTAGAAGTGTGGTTGAGTGTGGATTCTGGAGCCTGACTGCCTGGATTCAGGTTGTGATTTTACCCCTCCCCAGTGCTGCAAACATGGGAAAACCCCTTTATCTCACTGTGCTTCCAGATAGGAAAAAGAATAATACCAACCTCATGGTTGTAGAACAGTGCTTGGCACATAGTAAACACCTAATAAATGTTAGATATTATTACTGTTCTCCACTCCTTAGCTGTGCAGCTGGGGCAGTTGTGTTCTCTTAGCCATGGTTGCTTCACTTATAAAGTGAACCAAATAGTAAGTTAATATAACTTGAGGGGCTAGAATCCAGTCATCCCCTGGGACCCAAGACTTACCCTACTTTCCATGATGTATGGGAGTCATGGGTATTGAGAGGATTCAGAAAGTTTATAATTCTGCTCCATGCTGTAGTGTTGAAGGGCCAATAAGCCTTTCCAGTTTACGTCCCATTTTGCCCAAATCTGTTGAGGGTTCTTGAAATGTATTCTGGAAATCAGTAATTAGTTATGTGTGAGAAGACAGAGCCTTCGTCATTAGAGAAAACTAATATGTGGGATGTCTCCTCCCATCGCCATACAGTGGATGGTCTAGCAGCCGTCTTCAAACTTTTTATAAAAATGGCCCGCTTTTGCAGTGCTGGTCAACCTGGTCCATACCTCCCACTAGTAGGCGTTCCAGCTTTCATGATGGGCAGTAGGGGAGCAACCAAACGGCACCGCGATTGGCCCACCATAAAAGCTGGAATGCCCACTAGTAGGTGGTAGGGACCAGGTAGACCAGCACTGCAAAAGTGGGTCATTTTTATAAAAAGTTTGAAGACGTCTGGTAGGGAGTTCTTTAGAAAACTGATCTTGAGCCCTGGCTGGGTAGCTTGGTTAGTTAGAGCATTGTCCTGATATGACATGGTTGTGGGTTTGATCCCCAGATAGACACATACAAGAATCAGCCAATGAATGCATAAATAAGCAGATGTTTCTCTCATTCTCTTTCTCTCTCTCTTTCTCTGTAATCAATACATTAAAATAAATTATTTTTAAAAGAAGACTGATTTTATGAGCTGATGTGATAATTTTTTTTCCCTCAGCCCTGAACAAGCAGAAATCTCATTTTATCAATGCACATTTTCTCTAGTCAGGAAGCTTGTTCTGAGACTTAAATGGCAGCAAGGAATATTTCTGCATATTTCATGGTCTTTTTTGATTATGTGGGCCCTAGTTAATAATCCCAAAATATACTAGAATCAGTAACAAGCAGGAAAGTATTCATTTGGACACAAGGTCAAATCAGGGATTAGGAATTACTGTTTTACTAACTTTCCCACAGGTCTTAAATATATAGCATGTGCCCTTTTTGTGAGAGAGTTCCTTTGGAACACATTGCTAGAAAAGTGTTACTGCCATCAGAATTTCTCAGTATTAACATTTACTGGGGAACATGATACAAGTTATCAGTATGGGACCCACAGCCGTTCTCTACCACAGGAGAAGGCCACCGTTGTGTTGACAACTTGCGCTTTGCAGATTAAATTGCTGTTTGCATTTAACACTTGGGCTCAATCTTGCAGTGTTGCTCTGAGAGAGCAGGTGATTGCTACTGAACCATGATGACTATTAAGTCAGTTTGACTCTCCCGAGCCAGCATAGGTTCCTGCTAACTACCTGCTGACTGGACAGGATTTGAAAGAGAAACACTGAGACTTTCAGGTACGCCAGGAAGCTGTCCCAAGAGACAACTATGCAGCTGGGAAACAGGGCTGCAGTTTTTCCACGACCTCAGTTGCCAGGTTCCCAGCATATTATCAGAGTATTGGGAACTTCATGGTACTGATGTTGGGTGGCTGTTTTGTCTGTCCTGTTTTTGTTTTAGGCAAATTGGGTCTGTGATAGAGACATGGCTGATAGGGACCTTTCAGATGTTTTGTCCCTTAGGGAAATGTGCCTCCAGAGGGACCTTTGATGAATTGCTGCGCCTAACAAGGCAGGTTGTGTGTTCCCTTGCACCATGCCAGGTTTCATCTAGTTGGTTGATCACTGAAGCAGAGCGAGGTGCCCTTTGGCCACCAGGGTTCCAAAGGAAGCCAGGAAGTCAGAGCTGCTAAGCAAAAGCCCAAGGTTGGCAGGGAGGGCGGAGGGTAATTATTCCTGCTGGGCTGGGGTTGTTTACTCTGCCACCCTATGTCTGGTGGACACTGGGCGTGTTGGGCGTGCTTGTCTAAGTACCTGTTTGTGGATCCCTGAGACTCCAGGGCAGAGCTAAAACAGCAGTCATTTGAAACCAGTCGTGTTGGTTTTCCTTCTCTGGCCCGGCAGCTGAAATCTGCATTCCAGATGAAACCTGCAGGGAAACGGAAGAAAGCACTTAAAAAAAAAAGCTTCAAGGGCAGTAAATTAACTGCTTTCAAGTTTCAGGCATTTTGAGATGATCGTTTCTTTCTTTGCTTTGTGTTTTGTGAGTAACTGTTGATCTGTGTGCCCTGATAGTTGTTTTTGGCCTGGATGAAACGGCTTCTGACCATCATTCAGATGGCAAAGGAGAGCCTGTAAGAAGTATTTCAGTCATTTTCTGCTGATTCACTTTTGAATTTCTTGGGCTGCTCTGGATGGGTGGAGTGCTGTCAGGATCCGCTGTGGGCTCAGCACTTTCAGAAACCTCACTTGCTCACCAATGAGGAAGTTGAAAGCAAGCAGGAGAAAGACAGGCACTGGGGCGGAGCTGTGCTGCAGTCCTGGGCTGGGATGACTGGGGCAGGCTGGCTCTCCTTACTGACAAAAAGCCTTTTGTCCACGGCATAAATACGGAAATCCCAGAGGAGCAGCCTCCCCAGTCCGTGTGTAGTAAGGTGCACAGCCTCGGCCACTTCTGGGCACAGAGCTCCATGGACTTTGTGAAGTTGCCCTGGGCTCACCGTATGGCACAAACCGGAAGGAGCGCACAGCAGTGGAGCTGAAAGAGACCAAGTGTGCCGGCTCCATTCCGCGGCTGAGGAGCCTGGCTGCCGGGTCCTGTTGCTCTCTGTCCTTCCTGTAAGTGAAGAGCTGATGGAGTGGATAAACTGAGAGCTGGGGAAGGTAACCAAAGTCAGAACTTTCATCGAGGGCATTGCTGTGAGACATGGAGGACTTTGGTAACTCTGTGAATGGCAGTGATGTTTCGGAACCAGGCAGATCTGAAACTGGACCTGAAATGGCTCAGTCGATCCTGAGCAAGTTCTCCATGAAATCCCTGTTTGGGTTTACAAGTAAATTGGACTCTCTGAAGCCTGAAGAGGAGGATGTGGTGCTGAAAGCATTCCACAGTGTAGTGGATGATCCCAGCAGTGACTCGAATCAGCAGGAGACAGAGGCTCAGGTTCCACTTGACCTCGGAAACGATGGGAAGACCGCAAGGGTGGAGACAGAGACAGAGTCAGAGGGAAGTCAGAGGAAAGTGGAGATGGGGATTCCTCTCCCTGGTCGAGAGCTTCTCCCGCTCCCTCCTTTGAGTGTGAGTGGCGACGATGCCATTTTGGTTCGTGGGACCCTTGTGAACACCACCAGTGACTCTGACTCTGATGATGGTGGCCAGGAGCCAGATGAGGGAAGCAACACCAATGGCCCAAAGTCCCCTGGCATTGTTTTATCTAAGCCATCTGAGGAGCCTGAAGAAAAGCCAGGAGATTGTAGGGGGAATGGCACCACTGGGGAAAGGGATGATGCAGAACTTGGGGCAGAAGCTTCTCCAGGGGCCCCACCTGGGCTCTGTAGCCAGCCGGGGCCTGGCGATGGCTGTCTTCAGACAGAGCACAGCCCCAGCCAAGGACAAGCTAGAGAAGGTTTCCAAGTTCTACCTGCGGTAACAGATCAGAACTTGAGTGTTGCTGTACCTCAGAACACCTCTTCTAAAAAAGAGATCCCTGGAGAGAAGTCATTTCAGCTTCCAGCTTTCTTTAGTGGTCTTCGTGTGCTAAAGAAGGGGGCTCCAGCCGAGGGTGGGGAGACCATCACTGAAATTAAGCCAAGGGATGGGGACCTGGCTTTGCTCAAATTGACCCAGCCTGTTCAGAAGTCCTTAGCACAGGCAGGGCCACAGGCACTGAGGACTGGGGAGAAAAGCAGTGATCTGAAGGCCACTCCCACTCTCCTGGAGCAGCTCTCCCAGCTGCTTAGCATTGACATGCCCAGAGCCGAACTGAAGGCAGAAGACCCTGAGACGCCCAGGGGAGAAGAGATGGGCTGCAGCGCTGCCCAGGAAAGCCAGAGTGGCCCCCGACAAGCCCAAAACCACGGTGGAGAGGTCAAGCCAAAACCACCGGAAACTGCCCTGGAGGCCTTTAAAGCCTTATTCATCCGTCCCCCCAAAAAGGGGACCACAGCTGACATCTCGGAGCTGGAAGCTCTCAAGCGCAAGATGAGGCATGAGAAGGAGTCCCTAAGAGCTGTGTTTGAACGGTCCAAGCCAAGGCCAGTGGACGGCCCCTCTGATTCCAAAAGCGTATGTAGAATTGGGTTTTACGTTTTGTCATAAAAATGGATGCTGCCATATTTCTTTTTAGGTTTCCTATCAAACTGAATCGCCGTCACCTATGGTTAGTGATTTTTTTAGGTGAAAGATGATCATATTGAAACTGTCCTCACAAGGAGGTGGACAGAGAGTCTTCTACCTCACATTATAATGGATTGTTATAAGATAGATAAATATAAATATGTGCTAGTAAGGGAACCTGTCACACCGAGTTTAAACATTAATAGTCAATGTTCTTGTAAAAACTAAGCTGCGTGAGGATATGATGCAGTATGGAAACACAGCCAAGGTTTCCTCACCGCTTAATTATAGACCTCGGTGGGAAGTGTTTTTCCTTTGAGTGTCTGCCGTGTGGTGGAATACTTGTTTGTGATATAATTGAAATGTCCCAGGTTGGTTACAGAGCATCCTGATAGAGCACTGGATTGATTTCAAATGAGGCCTGCATTTTAATCCTCATGATGCCATTTACTGTCTGGGTGACCTTTATCATCTCTGAGACTCAGTCTCCCCATGAGGAAAAAAAGAATAACAACCCCCATCTTATATGGTAGCTGTGGAGATGAAATGAAGTTACCTTACGGTAATTACCTAATTAATAAAAACTGTTGTTCAAAGAAAATTTATTCTGTAATTTATAAAGACTACCTATTCAGCAGATCTTAAATGTTCATAAGGACAACAAATAGAATTTCTTGGTTTGTATTAATTCAGAATATAATTACTTTCTCATATATTTGATCAGTTTAATGATAAAAATTCAAAAGTCTTTGGAAGAATTATCTTGGGTTATAGTTTAAAATTAAACACAATATAACAGTCACATAGTTGTGAAAATCAACTGAAAAAAAATAGTTTGACTGTGAAGGCCATTATGCTATTATTTTTTTAATAGTAGAGAAAAAGAGAATTGAAGTAGCAATGTGGAGTGCTTACAGAAGTGTATCTTGCCCTTCAGCTTATGTTCATGGAAAATGCAAAAGTTGTCATTATATCATAAATACCCCTAGAGTTGTTTGGAATACACTTGTAAAAATTCATGCAAAGTTTTCCTGATTGTAGTACATTTGCATCGATATCTTTAGCTCAAAGTATCTCTGTAATTTTTTAAATACTTACATGATAAAAGTCATCTATCAAGAGTTGTGTAATTCTAAGCCTTGAGGGTGTTTTTATTGAAGGATAATTGACATACAGCATTATATTAATTTCAGGTGTACAACATGACTGGCCATTTGTATACAGTGTGTCCGTAAAGTCATAGTGCACTTTTGACGGGTCACAGGTCAAAAGTGCACCATGACTTTATGGACACACTGTATATTGCAAAACTATCACCACAGTAAAGTTCTTTCCCTATACAGTTACTAATTTCTTTTCTTGTGATAAGAACATTTAAAATATATTTTCTTAATGACTTTCAAATTCAAAATACAGTATTATTGTCTATAGTTACCATGCTGTACATTAATTACATATTCATGGGCTTGAGTTATTTTTAACCTTTACTCCCACTGGAGATATAACATTTCTGGGAAAGGATCATTGAACACCATGTGCCACTGGCCATTATTAATTGTATTAATTTTAAAGTTAGAGTTAGTGTGTTTGTTTGGGAGGAATAATTGGCTTTGGCCATACTTCATTTAACTTATTGCTTTTGTTTTTGCTCACTTTTTAAACAGCCTGACCACAGCCCCACTGAGCAGGATGATAGGACTCCTGGCAGACTCCAAGCTGTCTGGCCACCCCCCAAGACAAAGGACACAGAAGAAAAAGTGGGACTGAAGTACACTGAAGCAGGTAATGTGGAAGCAGGCCAGATCCCCAGGAATGGATCTCTTGCTACCATGGCTTTTAGTTCTAATTCAGGAGACTCTCAGAATTTGAGTTTTTGTTTTGTTATAAAATGTAATGCTGAAGGCTTTTCTTTTTGGTTGTCCCTTTAAATTGAACCCTTGCATGCTTATCATTAATGAATCTCTTAGAGATGAAAGGTGAATGCAGTGGAATGAATGAAGGGGGGCACGTGTGTAATGTAGGAGACCCTTTGGGGAACTAATGAGAAGGTAGATTGCAAATTCCTCAGGAAGCAGGTGGTTGGCCCTCATATAATGTGTGAGCTGGTAGGGGTGCTGGGAGAGGCAGAGTATGATTCTCTGGAGCTGTAATCTGAGTTGGTGTTTGTCTTTGAGTAATGCTTTTGAGCTACAGGAACCCTGTGCAGAGTGAATGTACAGATACCATATCAGTTACTCTTTCACTTTGTTAGACAAAGCTTTATTTAATGCATGGCGGTTTTTAAAGGAACCTAATTCTCTGGAAACCTTCCCAGGAGCTTTGCTTGAATATATTTAAATGGAGTGGGAATCTAGATATTTTTACTCTGTGAGTGAAAGGGTTTAATGACATTTTAAAAAGGAATGAAGAATGAGAGGATAGTATATCTTAGTTGTATATATGTGTGTCTGTATGTGTCCCTAATGAAACCTCCATCATCCTGATATTTGAAGATTCCCTGTTCAGGTTTATATATTGCTGGTTGTCTTAGGTATGTGTAAGTATGAAAGTTAGGCTACCTGGCTATAGCTGGTTTCAGTTCTATTTATTGATGTACATAAGTGAATCAAAGTTTAGGTGATTTAGTAACATATGGGTTTTCTACAGTATCATAACGTTACTTCAGTGATTGAGAACGCAGATGAATCTCATACAACCTGATTCCTTTTAGCCTCCATCGCACAACTGCAAACTTCTGACTGCCCTAAGATGTCATAGCATTTTTTCCTACAGTGCTTGATTTACAGAATGAACTATCATATCTCATATCAAATTATTTTTCTCATGATCAGGCAAAGTTTGAACAATTAAAAATATTGAAGTTTGCCTTTAATGAAAACCCAGAATCATGTGAGTTCTTATTCCTAGTTTATATTGGTGATCTAGTCTCATCCCAACCAGTACATCATGGCAGTCTTCCTTGTAACTAGCACTTGCTGAGTAGAGAAGGAGATAAATGTCAGTGATATTTTGGGGGATAGTTATTCTTTTACAGAGATTTCTTAGTCTTTACATCTGTCCTTTTCCATTTCCAGAAGCTGAGAGGAGTGTCATAATTTACCTTGTCTGTGGCATTTCCAGTCCTTTTTTTAAAAAAACAACCAGAAACTGTAATGAAATATATTCTTAGAGATTTTTGAAGTTTTGGGTGAGATGGGAAAAAGGAGGAGGAATGGGAGAATAATGGTAGTTCTTTTAAATGGGCTCTGATGCCACATGACAATGTGTGACAGAAACAGGATGGCTATTTGGAGAAGGCATCTGGGTCCTGGCCCTTCTCATGAGTGGCAGTTTTACAGTGCTCAGTTTCTTGAGAGCTTTGTAGGTATTCATTACTCTGTGAATACACTTTGGGGGGTATCAGAGGAAAAAGATGTCCCATGCCTACAGGACACTTGTTGTTTACCCATTACTCAGTACTGGGATATGATTGCCTTGTCAGTTACTGCTAATCTTGAGGCTAACATTTTCCTTGCTATTGTCTTAAACTCTGTTGTTAAGAAAACTGGAGTCTTATAAGCATTTGGTTTATAACAACATATTCTGTGGTGTTTTCACTGATTTTCCCTGCCCTTAGGGAAACATATAGAATTTGCCACTCTGTAGGAATGACAGAGACAGAAAAATTAGGTCCAAAATATTTCAAGGTATTTGAAATCTTATACCTTCAGTGCTTTTATTTTTTCTTAGGGTGTATTCATTAGATCAGTGAAATAGGAGATCAAGATCAGTATTCATGTTTTAGTTGTGTGATAGCAATTCTGAGCTGTTGACTTCTAGGTCTAGTTCTTGGCAGAGATAGAAAACAGATGATGTTTTTCATTGTGAATCTCACACTGTCCTTATGCTGCCCTTAGCCACCTCAGACTTGCCACTGCTTGGATTTCCCTCTATTCAGAGTTTATCATTCAATGATCTTTTTATTTTCCTGAGGGCTTAAGATATCACCTAATACTGTGAACTCACTTTTGTTCATGGATAAAAAGAAAAAGAGAGCAGACATCAGAGAAGTTGTCTCCTTAAACTACTGCTTCTTGAATCCTATTAGCCATATGGGGATAGCTAGCCACTGTTGCTGGTCCCCACTGCCAAGGATGCTCTTTTTGGCTATTCGCAAAGCCATCAGCATCATCTGTAGCTGCTGACATCATAACTGCCTTGGCAGCTAAAGCATTTAGCTCCCACTAGAGCCTCTGATGCCATTTTGATGACATTGTGCCCACCATCGAGGGCAGGTCTGCTGCCAGTCTGTGAGCTCTTGGAGTCTTGGTGAGGTGCCAGTTGAGAGAAGGACCAGAACCACCAGAGCTATCACTCAAGGGACTAAGGGACTGCTTCAGTGCCGGAGTTGACGTCCACTACCCAGTGAGGGCCCCAGTGTTAACTCGCTGTTGTGCCTGAATTACTCTGCTCAAATGAGAAATACTTTCTCCCCTCTCTTGTGCTGTGATCTCTTATATTATTGTCAGTGCAGTTCTGCCTGGTGTTTGGAATGCCTCACAGCAATTTTGAGTGGAAAGAGAATTTTCCCCCTTTTCCTTGGAGTTGGATTAGAGACCATCTGAGTGACAGACCCCATGTTCTTCTTCTCAGAATTGTCTTCTCTGGGTACCAGAAGTTGTTATTGAAACAAGCTTGTGGGATGGTTTCACTTTTTCAGAAGAAATTTTGTAATGGACTGCTCACATCCTTAAATGATTCAACAAATGGTGCCTTGCCACTTTCCTGTGGAGAAGACCAGAAATATCAGGGTGCAGTGAACTTGATAAGCTTTTGACACTTGATGCTAAGAAAAACCCAATCACAGCAAAGTGCAAAGGAATTCTGTGATATAGTACAAAGCGAACCTGAGAGAAAACTGTCTACCTTTAAATTCATCACAAAATCAGTTTGTCTGATGAGACATAGATGACCAGAGTTTCGTCCTGTATGTGCTGAGGTTATATAAGGGTTAGTAACTTGCTCAGTCTTTAAAAACAAGAAACTAGAAAGAATAGGATGCTCTGTGTATCATAGAATCATTGAACCATAGAGTTAACACTGGGTTAAATTTTTTATCTCAAACTTGAATGAAAAAAAATTTTTAACCACCTTAGGTTACTTTTTTCCTTTTGTGAAGTATAAATACCCTTAACCTTATTTTTTTTCTTTATTTTTTAAATTGAATTTATTGGGGTGACATTGGTTACCTTATGCATATATTACTGTATCAAGCAGCATCCTGTTAGGAATCAGGTAAAAGTAAAATTGGGTGATTTGATGAGAACTTCTTAGAGAGTATTTACAAAGGTGTGGGTGGGCAGGGTTTAGGGAAAGCAATGAGGGATGAAGCAGTGCTTGGGTGTAGTAATGGAAGTTTTAACAGCCCTAGGTCTGAAGGGGCAGGGGTCAGAGAAGCTACTGGGAAAATTGGACTGTATTTTATGATGCCTTATGCTACATTTTAACAATAGAATATTTATAGAAAATATTTCAGTTAATATAAGTAATATAATAATGGAAATAATAATGCTATAAGTATTTTTGTTAATGTTTTCATCTTTAATTAGAATAATTCCTCTTGGTGGAATTGCTAAATATAAAGGTATATGCCTTTTTCAAGTTTTCTTGCACATTAATAAATCTCCAAAGTTATTTCATACTGAAAACTTTTGATAAAAATTAATATTTTAGAACACTGAAAATACTTTTCCACTTTATCATTTGCTTGATATTTCTGGGGTACATAAGTTTTAAATGTTTATGTGTCATATCTAGTCTCATCTTATTGTATAACTTTTCTTTTGACTTAAGAAGTCTTCCTATATTCAAAGATCACCTATGTCTTCAAATTTCTTAAATGATTTCTGTCTCTTTCTTTTCTTCTTCCTTCCATTTCATATTAAAAATGAACTTTGGTTCATAGCCTGAGACAGAGATCTAGGACAGGTTCTTTTTTTCTAAGTTGTTAATTTTACTTCAGGTTTCTGGAATGATTATTTCTCTGTGCTACGTTTAGGACTGTTTTGGGCTTTCTGTTCTCTGTGACATGTTTGCAGTTTTGTACTAGCATTACTTTATGAAAATATGTTTTTGGCTTTCCTCTTATTTATTCTTGTAGAAAATCTTAGTTTACTTAGTTAAATTTCAAAAGGATCCCTTTGGGATTTTTATTAGAATTGCGTTAATGGGAGGGTGGGTATGAAAATAGAGATATTTAAAATGCTTACTTTCTATTTTTCCCTTGGAACATAGCTTATAAATATATTCAAATTTTCTTTTATGATTTTCAGTGAAATATATATATATCTTCTGTACTTCTTTAAATAAATACATTCCCAGGCATATTACTTTTAAAAAATAAATATAGTTAATGAATGTGTATCTTGTGATTTATTTTTCTTAAATATCAAATGCATTTCTAAGAATCTTGGGACTCACAAAAGCCAGCTCTAGTTAGTGATTCTTAATATTCAGCAACACCTTTAAAAACTAAATGATGATAGAAAGTGATGAAAGACGTCACTGCAGCTAACTGCATGCATTTCAGACTGTCCTCCCCTTAATGAAGGTAATGTTTATGAAATTAAAATGATACCATTTGGGGAACTGGCAGTGATTTAATTACCCATGAAATGAGGGAGAAAAAAGTACAAAGAAAAAGCATTTATATTTTCTGAAATAAAATGAACTGTGCATATTTGGTTTGTCTTCCATTGTGCATCTGGGAAAGCTCTTCTCTCTTCAGGGGCTGCACCTCAGAGCTGGCCTGGAGCTAGGGGGTGGCATATAGACTGCCCTCTGAGGGTGAGAACCCTGGGAAAGAGGACCGAGGAGGGGGCACCATGGTCACTGGAGTGAGCAGGCTGTTAGTGCTTGTTTCCTCTCTTAGGACTGACCCACACCACTCAGAACCTTGGAGTAGCTCAAGAGTATCTTTTAATTTAGAATATTTTTGGATCAGGTAGAGAAATAATTCATCCTTCAAATGAGTCAAGGTCTGCCTATTTCCTGGTTTGTTTCTAATTTGGGTTCCCTTGGTTGTAAAGTGATGGAGCTGTTGGCTGCCATCCCAGTGAGTCAGACTTCCTTGCTTCACCAGCCAAGGAGAGCTATAAATATTTTGGATTATTTCACTGGCATACTGTACTTTTAAAAAATTTCTCCATTCATAGTTAGCAGGCTGGCATTAGCCATGAATGGATGGATATTCCTTTAATGTCATGTGTTCAGACAGATCATCCTGAGTGTCTTCTTTCTTAGTCTAGGCAATGGGTTTGTGCATTGTATATTTTATAGGCCTTTGTGATGTGTCGCTGTCACTTGAATAAAGTGATGGTGTGAGCCCATAAACTAGAAGCTGTACAGACTAAAGACCAGCTAACCCTTGTATTTTGTGGCTGCAGAAAAAGAGTGTGCTGGGAAATTAGAGGTGAAGTGAATGTGTTGGACTTCCATTTACTGTATAGCTGGGAGCTGTGGGAGACTGACTTCCCCAACACAGATGAGAGATAAAGCTTGATATTAAGCAGAGGAAATCCCAAAATGTGGGCCAGAAATCAAGAATCACCTGTTGTGTTCAAGAAAATATTGTTAAATATCTTTGGCTCCAGGGAGTAGAAGTAAGAGATTAATATTATAGAACACCAGATTTAATAATTTTAAAAAATTTATAACTGCATCTTAGAAATCATTTAGTTCATATTCATCTATTTATTTTAGTATATGTGCTGCCGAAGCGAGCACTCATCTATTTATTTTATAGATGAGAGCCAGAGAGGTTATTACTTACTGAAAAATACACATAATTACTACAGAACTGAAATTACAATTCGAAGAGAAGACTATAACCCCAGAGTGGGAGGGTTTTGGAGAGTATTTGACTTTTATGCCAGTATGCTGGCATTTAGAGATCTGGTGAGGAAAACACACAAGGATGGGAGTATTTGAGAATTATTCTAGGTATAAAAAAATAAAACGGGGACTGAGTGAGTCAATCTGAATAATAAAATAATAAAAGAATAGCATTGAGTCTATACTGGCTCATCAGACACATGCTCAGGGACTGAGTAGGTCATTTCATGCTGGCTCATAAAAATAAAAAAGACGAGTTTTGATGGTATCTAAGTGTTATCAAGGCTCTCTTAAGCAGTTTAAAGGAACTAAAAATGCTTCTGGTTTGCAGGTTCTTGCAAAATTCAAGTGGGCCTCAGTGAACATTTATCCATTGAGTGTTTGTGTCCTAAAATGTATGGTGTATGTGAGTTTGATTTTAGGAGGTGTGTGAACAAATATTTTTATTTTAATGGTTGCAGATTCAGTAATTTCATTGTATCCTAGGGAAAATAAAATGAGCATTCAAATCCACTTGAAGTCCCTTTTGGGGAAATGAGAATAAAGTTTGATCAGTCATATCCTATGCGACCTCTTTACAGCTACCTTCTTTCAGTGTTTGTTTTCTTTCTTACAGCTTCTCTCCAGGTGGCCCCATTTTTCTTCTGTCCTTCAAGTCCTCCTCTGCTGCCAGCAGGGTGCTGTTTCTATGGCTCCCCCTCCAAGTATCTACTTCACCTTTCTGTCTTCAGCACTTTCCCTGCTAGCCCCTACCACAGCTTATCATTTGTAGCCCCATTAAGAGGCATGCTTCAGAGAGATTGCAGGTTTGGTTCCAGTCCACCAACCTAAAGCCAGTTAGTGTTTTTGCTGGTGAAGAGTCTTGCCTGCATTTTGAAAAAACCCAAAACCGCAACACCTGTGAAGCGCAGTAAGACAAAGTGCAGTAAAACGAGGCGTGCCTGTAGTCCCTCTCCCGTTAGAGTGCCCACAGCCATCAGCTGGCTCAGCCACTAAAAGGGCTCTCCTCCAAATCCCTTCTCCACAGAAAGCAGCTGGGAAATTGTAACTTGTTTCCTCTTCTGTTGAAAAAACAAATTACTGTATTTCTGAGAAATAACGGAGCACAAAGTTTCAGTACCTTTACTGTTGTCTGCAGCTAAGGGGAGGCGCAGGGTGAAGGAGTGAGGACAGGAAGCTGAGAAAGGTAGAAAACCGTCTTGGAGGGGAAGGAAAACTCAATCAGGGAAAATCTAGAGGGCATACTTCAGTTTTTTAATGAACTTTCTGCAGCTTTCATGGTTTTGAGCATTAAGTAGACTTGAGTTTGAAGCTTGGCTCTGTCACGTACAGGCTTGTGACCTGAGTCAGTATCCACATTCATAAACATGAGGACAATAATAATTTTAAATAGTGATTGTAAAGATAAAATGAGATTACACATGAAGTTCTATGGCATCGTGATTGGCTTTTCTAAGTCCATTTTTTGAAGTATAGCATACATATGGAAAATTGCTCATGTTAGAAATGTATAGAGCTGAATTATAATACAGTGAACATGCTCACGGAAGCACCATGCAAATCAAGAAACAGTATACGATTTACACCCCACTAGGCCCCATTTCGTCCTTTCATTTACCACAACTTCCCTTGTCCTCAGAAGAAGCCAGGATCTTGACTTCTGACACCACAGATCTGTTTCACCTGCTTTTGACCTTAAGGTAAACTGTCTGGTTTCTTTTCCTCAAAATTATCCTGTGAGAACCAAATGTCTTGTTGCATGTACCTGTTGCTCATTTATTTCATTTACCTATAGTATTCTACTGTATGAATATATTAGTTTGTTTATCTAATGATGGCATTGTCCCTAATTTGGAGCTGTTAGGAAGATGGAGCTGTAAACATTCTTGTACATGTATGTGTCCTTTGGTACACATGGGAGCACATTTCTCCTGCCTGCGGGATAGCCAGTAGCAGAATATGTCAGTAGATAATATGAAACAGTTTTCCTAAGTGATGTGTCAGATTATACTCCCACCACCAGTACGTCACAATTCTGGTTGCTCCACAACTTTGCCAACATTTGGTGTGCTTGACCTGCCTAATTCGAGCCTTTCCGGTTTTAATGGTGTTCCCCTGAACAAGCCCTTTTTCATATGTTTATCTGCAATTGGATATCCTCTCTTGTGAAGTGCCCATTCAAGTCACTTGTCCAATTTTAATAAGTTGTCTTTTTTTTTTTTTTAAGGAGAAGTTTCTTTTCTCTGCTAGGTGTGAACCCTTTGGTTAATTGTGTTGAAAGTATCTGCTTCCACTCTGTGAATTGTCTTTTCACTCCCTAATAATGATGCCTTTCAATGAATAGAAATTCTCAGTTTTACTGTAATCAATTTTGACCTTATGGTTAGGGCATTTTGAGCCTTCTTCAACTTATCTTTCCTCAACTTAATTATAAAAATATTACCTAAAGTTATTTTAAAAAGGCATTGATACTCTTCATTTGTCATATAGACCTACAACATATTGGACATTTTTGTGTAGGAGTTGAGGTGAGGTCAAGTTTGTTATTTCCATATATTCCAAACAACCTAGAATTATTTACTAAAAAACCTCACCTCCCTCCTCTGAAACTGTCTATTCTGTTCCACTGTTGTCTAGGCTTCTCTGATGTAACAAGTTAACACTGTCTTAATGACTATACCTCTATAGTAGGTTGTGATCTACCAGAGTGTGATTCTTACTTGGTTATTCTCAACTCTTGGTGTTTTATATGCAATTTAAAATTACTTTATATCAATTTTGAGATAATTTTTAAAATATATTTAATTTAAATTTTTTTATTGGTTTTAGAGAGAGGAAGGAAGGGAGAGAGAGAGAGAAAGAGAGAGATCCATGTGTTGTTTTACTTATTTATGCATTCATCAGTTGATTCTTGTATGTGCCCTGCTGGGGGACTGAGCCCACACCTTTGGTATATTGGGACAACATTTTAATCAACTGAGCTACCTGGCCAGAGTGATATGGTTTTTATTGCATTGGCATCAGTACAGTACTGACTTTTTAATTATATGAACATAGTATATCTTTCCATAAAAAAATATTTATTTGAACATAGTCTTCTCTAATTTTTCTTAGCATTTATAATTTTCTTTGTAGAGGTATTACACAATTCTCTTTAAATTTAAATTTTTTCCGAAGTATTCTAAAATTTTTGATGCAATTGTTCATGTTATTTTTATTTTTATTTCATTTTCTGACTTTTGTTAGATAGAAAATCTCTGATACTGACTTTTAATTCAACTTGGTATCTTGCAAACTAACAACCACACAGCTTTTTATTTTCCTTTTTTTTAACTTTGGAAAACTAAAGAGCCCTTTCCATGTCTGTGCATACAGAGCATTCTTATTCTACCTCGTGTGTGTGTGTGTGTCTCACAGAGACAGAGAGAAGGACAGATAGGGACAGACAGAAAGGGAGAGAGATGAGAAGCATTAATTCTTCATTCGGCACCTTAGTTATTCATTGATTGCTTTCTCATATGTGACTTGACTGGGGGGCTACAGCAGATCAAGTGACCCCTTGCTCAAGCCAGAGACCTTGGGTTCAAGCTGGTGAGCTGTGCTCAAACCAGATGAGCCCGCATTCAAGCCGGTGACCTCGGAGTTTCAAACCTGAGTCCTCTGCGTCCCAGTCCAGCGCTCTATCCACTGCACCACTGCCTGGTCAGGTTCTACCTCATTTTTTAAATGGCTGTATAGTAGTCAATAAAATAGTAACTGTAAATTATTGTTCTATTCCTTTACTGATGGATCTTTTAATCACTTAGATTCTTTCACTGCTGTATTAATGAAATTCTTATACATCTGTTTTGTGCATACCAATAAATACTTTGATAGGATAGATGCAAAATTGTTGTGTTATGGTCCTTGCCTGTTTTAACCACTGGTAGATACCACACAATCGCTGTCTCAAAACATCAAACCAATTAATTGTAACCTAAAATAAGAATGTCCATTACTCACATTTCACCAATATTTATGGTGTGGTTGGAGATCTTATTCATTTTATCCTCTTTGTGACTTGCTTGCTGGTATTCTTGCCTGTTTATTAATAGGGTCCTTAGTCTTTATATAATTGATTTGAAGGAGCTTATTAAATATTAAGGAAATTAATCCTTTAACTGTGGTATTTATTGCAGTCTCAGTCTTCAGCTTGCCATGTATGTTTTTATCTCCTGCTGCCTTTTATTATATGGAAATTTAATATTTTGTATAGTCATATATTCTGGATTTGTTGATTAATGGAAGTCTTTCCTAACCTAAACTTTAACAATATGAATATTTTAGCAAAACATACACATATGTTTAGATTATTTTTTCAACCTAGAATCTATTTCTGTTTGTGGTGTGAGATGTATTAAGGGCCTGACCAGTGGTGCAGTGAATAGAGTGTTGACCTGCGACACCAAGGTCACAGGTCTGAAACCCTGAGGTCGCCAACTTGAGTGCAGACTCATCCAGCTTGAGCATGGGGTCGCCAGCGTGGGTGTGGGATCATTGAAATGTTCCCATGTTTGCTGACTTGAAGCCCAAGGTTGCTGGATTGAAGCTCAAGGTCGCTGGCTTGAGCAAGGGGTCAGCGGCTTGGCCTTAACCCCCACTTTACCACCCCTCATCATGACACACATGAGAAGCAATCAGTGTACAACTAAAGTGCCACAACTATGAGTTGGTGCTTCTCATCTCCCTTTCTCCCTTTCCTTCCCTGCTACTTAAAGAAAAAAAAATGTGTCCTGGCTGGTTTGCTCAGTGGATAGAGCATTGACCCGGCATGGAAATCCCAGGTTTGATCTCTGGTCAGGGCACACATGAGAAGGGATCATCTGCTTCTTGTTCCCCTGTCTCTCTCTCTTCCCCTCCCACAGCCACTGGCTTGGTTGATTGGAGCATCCACCTCAGATGGGGTTTGCCCAGTGGATCTCGGTTAGGGTTCATGCGGGAGTCTATCTTCCCTACTCTTACCTAAAAAAATAATGTACTAAGGGTGGTAGTATAATGACTAGGGAACTTGGGCTATGGATCCAATGCAATGGAGTCAAATTTTAGGCTTCAGCAGTTACGGTAGCAAGTCACACCGTTATTGGACAAGTTGCTGGTAAACCTATTCATGCCTTGGGCTCCTTATTGTTTTAAAAACATTGTTTAGGTAGTCAGTAAAATTATGCATTTAAAGACCTTTGCACAGGGCCTGGAACATTGTAAAAGCATATTGCTGTTAGTTTGTTTTTCCCAGGTAAGTACTCACCCCGACACTATTTAATAAGCAGATCATTCTAGCTCTGCAGATATGGATGCCAACTCTCACATATATAAATTCCTTTCTGTATGCTGATCTGTTTCACGATCCTTTAATATTTTTTGTTGAGATGTTTAGCTAGACCTAGTGGTGATTGCCTATCTTTGCAACTAATATAGTTTTAAAGTTATTTAAATATCTGGTAATTCAAATCACTTCAATTTTCCCCCCTATATGTTGTTTCGGTAGTTGTGCACATAAACTCGTGTATATGAACTTGAAAGTTAGTTTCTCAAGACCTTATCCCATTGGAATTCTATTAAATTGTAGATCAAATGAAGGGGCCTAACGATATGGAGTCTTCCCATCCAGCAACATCATTTATCTAAGTATTTAGGATTCTATGTTCTGTAAAGTTGTATAGTTTTCTTCTTATAGCTTGTACACACTTAATTTCTGCATATTTGATTATAAATGGGATTCATTTCCCATTTTAAATGGTTTAATAGTTTTTAGTTTTGTTGGTATAACAAAGCAATTGATTTTCATGTTTCTAACTCTAACTTTATATTCTTATGAGTTCTACTAGTTCTTCAATTGAGAGCCTTGAAGTTTTGGGGGGACGTAGACAAATCACAACAATTTGTGTTTTATATTTTTAAATTGTAAAATTTACATAACATAACATAACATTTGCCATCTTAACCATTAACTTTTTGTTTTACTCTTATTTTTCTTTTTTTTTTCAGAGACAGAGAGAGAATCAGAGAGAGGGATAGATAGGGTTAGACACACAGGAAGGGAGAGATGAGAAGCATCAGTTCTTCGCTATGGCATTTTAGTTGTTCATTGATTGCTTTCTCATATGTGCCTTGACTGTGAGGCTACAGCAGACTGAGTAACCCCTTGCTCAAGCCAGCGACCTTGGGTCCAAGCTGGTGAGCTTTGCTCAAACCAGATGAACCTGCGCTCAAACTGGTGACTTCGGGGTCTCGGACCTGCTCCTCTGTATCCCAGTCTGATGCTCTATTCACTGCACCACCGCCTGGTCAGGCCTATTAAATTTTTTTAATCACTTCATTCATAAGCATTTATTCACACTTTCCCTACAAAGCACATAATAGATGAATAGGTGTTAGCCATTTTTAAGTACAGTTCAGTAGTGTTAAGTATATTCACGTTGTGCAACAGATCTGCAGAACTTTTTGCTCTGTTAAAACTGAAACTATACCTCTGGAGAAGAGATTGTTTCATGAGGTGACTTCTGCAGGACCCACCAGTTAGATCCAGGCCAGAACAGAGATCACTTCCTGCCAATCCCCTCAGAGACTGAGAGATCCCTGCCTATGCCACAGGTAAGCTGGCTTCTGGAACAGGCCCTTGCCTTCCTGGTGCAAGCACGTAAGGTGTTTTCCCCTTATCCGTTCTTTCCAGTTCTATACAACTGTTTAGCATCTGCCATGCCCCGGGCATGAAAGATATTGATCCACGTAGTCTTGTCAGTCTTTGTCACTGGAGATGTACCTCTCATAGGTTGAGTTCCCTGAATAAACCTTTGATATAATGATGGAGTGGTCAGCCTCTTTCTTGGGTCTCTTAGCCTGGGAAGTTTTACAAACAATAGCCATTAAACAACTCCCCATTTCTTCCCTTCCCCCAGCCCCTGGCAAACACCAGTCTACTTTCTGTTTCCATGCGTTTGACTACTTTAGACACCTCATGGACTTTAGTAACCCCTTACCCGCGGGAGATACTTCTCAAGACCCTTGGTGGACACTTAAAACCGCAATAGGACTGAACCTTATATATATACTATGTTTTTTTTCTTATACTTACATGTCTGTGATATAGTTTAATTTATAAATACGGCACAGTAAAAGATTAACAATAACTAATAATAAAGTAGAACAATGATAACAATATGTTCTCATAAAAGTTTTGTGAGTAGCTTTGGGACTAGTATTAAGTAAAATGCAGGTTACTTGAATAGAAGCATTGCAATACTGTAACAGGTGAATAACCTGGATGAAGGAATGATTCACTCGGGGGGGGGGGCGGGAGCGTGAGTGTGGAACTAGACGGCATGAGATTTCATCACACTACCCAGACTAACATGCAGTTTAAAACTTAACGCATTGTTTATTTGTGCAAATTTTCATTTTATATATGCACACTTTGGTTGGCCATGAGGCACTGAAACTGTGGAAAGCAAAACCGTGGGTAAGGGGAGACTGCTATAAGGGAGATCATACAGTATTTGTCTTTTTATGACCGGCTTATTTCACTCAACTTAATATCCTTAAGTTTCATTCATGTTGTAACGTGTTTCAGAGTCTCCTTTAAAAGGCTGAATAAGATTCTATTGTATGTATAATTGTTTTTCTGTTCAAATGCCAATGGACACTTTGGTTGCTTTTACTTTTTGGCTATTGTGAATAACGCTGCTATGAATGTGGGTTTACAATATGTCTACCATGAGTCCCTGCTTTCAGTTCTTTAGGATGCGTACCCAGAAATGGGACAGCTAAATCATATGATAACTTTTTTATTCTTTTGAGGAACCTCCATGCTGTTTTCCATAATGGCCACACTAGTTGACATTCCTACCAACAGTACACACCAATTCCAATTTTTCCACACCCTCACTACCACTTGTTCTTTTTTTTTTTTATGTTTTTCCTTTTTTTCTTGTTTGTTTAATAGTAGAACACCCCTAATAGTATGAAGTGGTATCTCACTTTGGCTTAGATTTCATTTCCCTAATGAGTGATGTTGAGTGTCTTGCCATGTGCTTATTGGCCACTTGTGTATCTTCTTAGGAGAAATGTGTATTCTAGTCCTCTTCCCATTTTTGATCAGGGTTTGAACGTTAGAAAGTAAAACACAAATTGTTACCTATCTGTTGGTCAAATAAGTTTGTAATTATGATATATATGTTTGCTTGCTTATAGTTTGCATTGGGTGTAGGGGACAGGCTGTAAGCAGGCAGGGTCGTTATAGCCTAAGGCTTAGTTTTAAGACTAAACCTTTCCCACCTTTTTAATACTAAGATCTTTTCAAAACTAAGCTTTTCCCCACACCCTTGACTGATTGGATGATGTGGAGTGGTGCTCTCTCATGAGGAATCCCATTATATCTCAGATAAGTGATTTTGTATCAGAGACTTCCTTGTTTGTATATTGTTGGATTAAAGGTTTTGATTTCTACACTATAAAATGGGGCAGAGGAGCCCATGCTGGAGGAGAGCAGAGAAAGGCCACGTGGAGGAGAGGAGAAGCAGCCAAAATGGCTGAGCACTGAAGGAGAATCCAGTTTGTGCAGCGTTTGTGCAAAGAGAAGAAGATGGGGAACAGAGGTGAATAAGGCTGGTGAGGTACAAACCTTTGATTCTGGGAAACTCAGATAAGTCAGTGGCTCTGGGAGCCCTGAATGGAAAGGGAAGTGTTTTCTCACTGTGTGTATTTCTTGCCCGCCGGGTGCAAGCTAGGATTAAAGCTAATGACCCACCAGTTCTTGGCTACGTTGTTTCATTACCGTCTGTTCGAATCAAATGTGAACCTGCATGTGCCAGGCGACTGTGATAGTGGCCCTGGCTACTGGCTTTACACTATCCTTTTTACTAATCCTTTTCTACTGCCTAGGACCTCCAAAACAAAGCTGGAAAAGTAGTGTATTATAGACATCGTTGAATTATTCTTGGTTTCAGAGTCTTCCTTATAATGTTTTCTAGTTAAGCACATTGGTCAGAAAATTTTGATCAATAACCTTTATCAAGTTAAGAAATATTCTTTATACAAATGGGCTTCTGATTTTTAGCATCACAAGAAGTAGTTTGAATGTGATGTATTAGGGTATATTTATTGAAATGACTGTGATTCATGTGATTTTCTTTAATCTGATTATTGATTACATTTTAGATTTATTAGCATAGAACCATCTGTACATTTTGGGGATAGTCCTATTTTGTCATGATAAAATGCTGAATTTGTTTTACTGAATTTCTGGTCAATTTAAGTAAGGAAAAGTCTAAGCCAAAAATAATGAATTTTGTGAATTCAAGAGAAACAAAAGGGAATTATGAAGACATTTTCTATATTTTAAGCAGCAAATAGGCAGTGACTGCAGCAGAGCACTAGATTTGTTACAACAGAAACAACAACCAAATGGTTTTCAGATCTTCCCTGTGTTATTCTGATATTTTTTCCCCTTAAGATTCCTTCAGTATACCACCAACCAAGATGAGTAGAAGTGAACTTTGAAAATAAAAAAGCTGCTATTGTGTGTTGAGCTGCAGGGCAGGGCTAGGATGGTCTCTTATCTTGTTTTGTAATCTTAGAAGTTGCAGGTAAATGGCTCTGACATCAGAGTTACTGATGCTTGAGATCATATCTAACTCTTATTTAGTAACATCTAGCATTATTAGTGCCTAATTTATTGATATTATTAATTCCACCATTACAAATGATAATATATTCATTTAAAATATTTACTGAGCATCTACTATGTGTGGTAGGTGCTTGGAATACAAAGGTAAATAAGACAAGATCCTTGCACTTAAGTAGCTCATGATTCTGCTTAGGGGTTTTTATTGTTGTTTTGGTGATGGTGGCGGTGTGTTAGGTTGTAGATAGGTGGTAGAAAGTAGGGTGGAGGAGAGATAAAATGTGCATTAGTGAGTTCAATAAAACATTCTGATGCTCTTATTGAAGGATGTATATCTTAGCGTAGAACACAAAGGAGAGTCTCTGGTTAATCTTATCTAGAGCAATTAGGACAGACCTTCTGAGCAGACTTGGAAAAGAGGAGGCTGGGTAATTCAGGCAGAGGCAAGATAGACTAGACATGTAGTAGAAAGATGGAGGAGGGCTTGTGGGAAGAATTGCAAGAAGTTTATTATGATTGATAAAAGGGAAATGGTGTGCAAGGGTTGTTAATGGCTGTTGACTTGGAGAAGGGCAGGTCTTTGAGGGAGAGAGATTATATGGCATGCCATGCTGAGGATCTTGGGGTATAGACAGTGCAGGGGAGCCATTGAAAAGTTTTAGGCAGGGGAATAACAGGACCAAATATGGATTTTGTAAGACTGCTCAAGAAGGACTGAAGATGCTTTCAGTTCTGGGAGGGAGACAAGAAGCTGCTGCTGGGAAGTAGGGAAGACCAGTTGGAGTCCCGTGTCATGGGCTAGATGGTAGATAAAGAAACAGAAGTGATTCCGGTTTTCTTATGAACAGATATATCAAAACCCTTTGAACCTGACCAGGCAGTGGTGCAGTGGATAGAGCATCAGACTGGGATGGCAAGGACCCAGGTTCAAAACCCTGAGGTCACTGGCTTGAGCAAGGCTCACCAGCTTGAGCCCAAGGTCACTGGCTTGAGCAAGGGGTCACTCGGTCTGCTGTAGCCCCCTGGTCAATGCAAATATGAGAAAGTAATCAATGAACAACTAAGGTGCCACAATGAAGAATTGATGCTTTTTATCTCTCTTCCTTCCTGTCTGTCTGTCCCTATCTGTCCCTTTCTCTGTCTCTGTCACAAAAACAAACAAACATAAAAACCTTTTGAGTGGTGAATCTTTTTCTTGCTCACTGACCCCCAGGAGTGAGTTTTTTCAAAAAATGAAAAGATGGTCTGGATGGTCAGGAGGCACAAGGACATACATGAACATTCATACTACTCAAAGGGTTAAAAAAATCTTTATTCATGACTCTGAAATCAGAATTTAAAAAATATCTGTAGTAGATGCTTGGTTTTCATTTTAGGTAATGGCTTATACAGCACTGACACACGTAGCCATTTTTGATGACACACGGCCGCATGCAGCAGCATACCAGAGAAGTATGGGGCCGCATGCTGAGAAGGACGTTTGTTTCATGCTCGGCTCCTGCACGGCCAGGTGCAGTAGCTGAGGATAAAATATTTGCTGTAGTGTAGACACTCTGTGCCAGAAGTCTGTAGGCCAAAACGACAGAACTCCAGCACAGAGTGTCTAGTTCTGGGACTTCTGGTTAGGCCGTTTTTCTTGAAGTGACATACCACCCGATTTATGCTCAGTTTTTTGGTGAATTTTGACACACCAAGCTCAAAAGATTCCCATAACTGACCTAAATCTATGGCAAAGGCTATTAGAAGGATAAAATAATTCAAATTTAAACTCATTTCTTTGCCCAACCTGGAGTAAATGTGGGACTTAATAGTGATATATATTAGTCTTCATTATGTTAATGGATTATACCTAGTTTGTGGATTAAAGGTATGTTCAACTCTAGGTTAGTTTTTCTGAAATGAACTTACATAAAATCAGCTAACAGCCATTTACCTAAATTAATATTACCCACACTTATTTATATTTTTAATAATAAATAATTGTCATGTGTGAAACAAACAAAACGACCCACTGCTGTTCTCCCACAGTCTCTCTCTGACAAGCCACATACTTACTAAGATCATCAACTGCTCCTTCCTAGACAACAAAATCATCATCATTTTCAAACTTGGTAAACTTATTGCCTTGGCTTCATTATCTTTTTTTTTTTTTTTTTAAACTTCTTTTTTTTAATTTTATTCATTTTAGAGAGGAGACAGAGAGAGAGAGAGAGAGAGAGAGAGAGAGAGAAAGGGAGGAGGAGCTAGAAGCATCAACTCCCATATGTGCCTTGACCAGAGCAGTGCAGGGTTTTGAACTGGCGACCTCAGTGTTCCCAGGTCGACGCCTTCTCCACTGCGCCACCACAGGTCAGGCGGCTTCATTATCTTTCAACTCCTGCTCACCTCCCCCCTCACCCCACCCCCGTTCTAGTGTTGCTTCTTTTATAAAGCCTTTGACTATCTCATCCTCTCATGAGCTCTTCTGAATTTCTTGGCCACCAGATACTGCAATAATAGGTCTTTTATTGTTGAATTTTTATTTAAAATATTGTTGCTTGACCTGTAGTGGCACAGTGGATAAAGCATCAGCCTGGAATGCTGTGGTTGCCGGCTTGAAACCCTGGGCTTGTATGGTGGTCAAGGCACATACGAGAGGCAACTACTATGAGCTGATGCTTCCTGTTCCCCTCAATTTATGTCTCTCTCCTCTCTTTAAAATCAGTAAATATTATCTTTAAATTAAATAAAGTATATTGTTTAACCTCTTATTTGTTTGTTTTAATCACCCAAATATAGTCTTTCTCAGTCTTTTTTTTTAAAGGATGCCACTGTTTATTTTTTTAAGATTTTATTTATTTTAGAGAGAGGAGAGAGAGAGAGAGAGAAGGGGGGAGGAGCAGGAGGCATCAACACCCATATGTACCTTGACTGGGAAAGCCCGGGGTTTCAAACCAGTGACCTCAGCATTCCAGGTCAATGCTTTTTTTTGTGTGTGTGACAGAGACAGAGAATCAGAGAGCGGGACAGATAGGGACGGGTAGACAGGAAGGGAGAGAGATGAGAAACATCAGTTCTTCATTGCAGCACCTTAATTGTTCATTGATTTCTTTCTCATATGTGCCTTGACTGGGGGACTACAAAAGAGTAAGTGACCCCTTGCTCAAGCCAGCGACCTTGGGTTTTAAGCCAATGACCTCTGGGATCAAGCTACTGACCATTGAGGTCATGTCTATCATCCCACTCTCAAACCTGTGACCCCTCGCTCAAGCTGGTGAGCCTGTACTCAAGCTGGTGAGCCCATGCTCAAGCCAGCAACCTTGGGGTTTTGAACATGCATCCTCTGCTTCCCAGTCCGATGCTTTATCCACTGCACCACTGCAGGTCAGGCAGTCTTTCTCAGTCTTTAGTGGGGGAAAAATAATCTTGAGAGTCTCTTGTAATTTAGATGTCTAGAGTGGGATCCAGGAATATTCCTTTTTCACAGGACTCAGGCATTTTGGATACAATGTTAAATCAGCAGTTTTCAAACAGGGAGACACTGAAGGACCCTCCAGGGGGTCTGGAGGCAAGAATAATTTTGAGCATCTGGAGGCAAGAATAATTTTGAGCAGATTACTTTTCAGACCCTCATATATTAGAACTCTTAAATTTAATGGACTTTCATCTAATTTATAAAGGAAAGCATAAGTCTCAAGTACTTCAAAATTTTCTGTACCTTTCTCAGGTGTAAAAACATTGAGGGTGTCAAAAAAATCTAAATAATGGTATCTGGGAAGCCTTATTTATCAGAGCATCAAAAAATCTGTCCCATCTATTCCAATGAAACAAATGTTTCCAATGAAATTTGAAAGCTTAATAATTATCACAATTTAATGTGTGTTTTTTACAGTTTAGGTACTAATAAAAATAATGAAAACTCAGTCTAAAAGTGAACCTAAGACTAGAATTCTTGTGATCATAGGAAATATTTTAAATCAAATTATTTTTATGTTTGTATTCCATGGATATTCTGAGAAGGTAAATAACAGACATCCTAACATAAAATTGTGCTACTTTCGGACCCTGGCTGGTTGGCTCAGTGGTAGAGCATCAGCCCGGCATGTGGAAGTCCTGGGTTTGATTCCTGGTCAGGGCACACAGGAGAAGCGCCCATCTGCTTCTCCACCCTTCCCCCTCTCCTTCCTCTCTGTCTCTGTCTTCTCCTCCTGCAGCCAAGGCTCCATTGGAGCAAAGTTGGCCCCGGGCACTGAGGACGGCTCCATGGCCTCCACCTCAGGTGCTAGAATGGCTCCAGCCAAGATGGAGCAGTGCCCAAGATGGGCAGAGCATTGACCCCTGGTGGGCATGCTGGGTAGTTCCCAGTTGGGAGCATGCGGGAGTCTGACTGCCTCCCCTCTTCTAACTTCGGAAAAACACACACACAAAAAAAAACTGTGCTACTTTCGGATACATTCTGGAAAAATGAAACAAATGTTTTAAAAGATGAAAAAAAAAGTGTATAAAATTTTCAAATGTTAAAGCAGAGTTTGTTCATAGCCCTTTTAAATAGATAATGTTGAGAGGCAAATCATGCTGTTATTACATTCCATTAGTTACATTTAAAATATCATAGTAATCTAACATTGGGTGGAAGAAAAGAGAAAAGGGAGAGAGGAAGAAGAAGAAATATGTATAAGCTTTGAGTCATTATTTGCCATATCCAGGAAAAATGGAGGGAAAATCCCTAAATATCCACAGAAAGAGACGGACCAAATAATTACGACATTCGTGCAATGAAATACTTTTTGAATCTAAGCTAAAAACTAATTTTTTATGTAGTGATATCAAAATATTGACAAGAACATTATGTGTGTGTGAATACATGCATATATATATATTTAAAACCCTCTTTGGAATAATAGACAAGAAACTGGTTACATTGCCTCTGGTGGGGAAGAACTGGGTAGTGGCAACAGGGAGCTGAGAGGGACATTTCTAATGTTTACCTCTTCTTAGCTTTTGAAGTTTGAACCACTGGGTTATTATTTTTTTAAAATAAGTTAAATTTAAATTAAAGGTGAAATGTGAAAAAAAATACACAAAAAATTGAGTGTAATGGTTTTTTAAAAGTATCAGTATTCATAAATTCTCTAGATTTTGTATTTTGCAACTAAAACTTGTAATGAAACATTTTAAATGTCAATTTAAAAGCGTGTGAGTTTATTGTTTTTTAAATATGTGTGAGGAGTATATTATTTTTTAGAAAAATTTAGTGGGTGCATGAGCAAAAGAGTTTAAAGAACACTATTCTAGTTCAGTCTCTGAATATATTGCATCAGAGTTACCTGTGATTGTGTTAAAAATGCAAATTACAGCCCTGGCCAGTTGGGTCAGTGGTACAGTGTCTGTCCAGCATATGGACATCCAGGTTTAATTCCTAGTCAGGGCACACTGGAAAAGCGACCATCTGCTTCTCCACCCCTCACCTCTCTCTCCTCTCTCT
Organism: Rhynchonycteris naso; assembly: GCA_037038555.1. Taxonomy (NCBI): domain Eukaryota; kingdom Metazoa; phylum Chordata; class Mammalia; order Chiroptera; family Emballonuridae; genus Rhynchonycteris; species Rhynchonycteris naso. The sequence goes on along the minus strand of CM072999.1, from coordinate 84,583,014 downwards.
TTCTCTCTCTCCCTCTCCTGCAGCCATGGATTAGTTAGAGCAAGTTGGCCCCGGGTGCTGAGGATGGCTCCATGGCCTCACCTTGGGCACTAAAATTGCTTGGTTGCTGTTGGGCAAATAAGTTTGTAAAATTTATATTATTTGGTTTTGCTCACTTTTGTTGTTAAAAATGGCCACTGACCACGTGATTGCGTTGCCCAGGTTATACAGCTAATTACCTTCTTGCTTGGGAAGGGGCTTGATTATGCTAATGTGTGCAGGAGGAGGGATTGTTGTGCCAAAAAGTTTTTAAAGAAGGAGCTAGGAGGCCATTTTGGCAGAGACCACATTGTTGCAGAAGAGGCAGCCAAGATGGCGGGGTGCTGAAGGAGAAGCCAGTTTGTGCAGAGTTTGTGCAGAGAAAAGGAGATGGAGAGCAGAGGTGAATAAGTCTGGTGGGACCTTTGATTCTAGGAAAACCAGGAGAAAGTCAGTGGCTTTGGGAGCCCTGAATGGAAAGTTTTTTCCCACTGTGTGTATTTAGTCGCCCACTGGTGTGTGCTCTATCCGTTGGCTCCGCTCTTTCATTACCGTCTATCCCAATATAATGTGTACCTGCATGTGCTTGGCAGCTGCAACTGTCATAACTACTGGCCATACAGTTGCTGAGCCACAGAGCAGTGGCCCCAGATGGGCAGAGCACTGCCCAATAGGGGGCTTCCCGAGGTGGATCCCAGTCTGGTGCATGCAGGAGTATGTCACTGTGCCTCCCACTTCTCACTTAAGAAAAAGAAATGCAAATTACTGTCTCTCACCAGGACTGATAATATGCATGATAACAGATCACATTTATTTAACTCTGTGCTCAGGAGCAAGTGAAAGTGCCAGGTTTATTTCCACCAAACCATCAATACTGTTTGTTTTTCCCAAGGGCATGCAAAACTCCTGGCTCTGTGGCTTGCTGCCTGCTGTATAACTGAAGCCTAAGGTTGCAGAAGACACAGCCAATTCCCTCAACACAAACCTGCTCAGAGTACTTGCTTCCTCCCTTCCCCCTGAACCTGAGGTGTCTGCCTGACTTTGTAGGGTCTTAGAGCAGATGCTTCTGTACTCTCACCTGGATCCTTCACGTCCTATTTTCCCTCCACAGTCAAATGCAGATCAGCTGTGGGCTGCTTGCAGGAGTGTGTCTGCAAGCCCAGGTCTCTACCAGGTACAGAGATTCTGTCCTGCTGTGCTGTAGCTGAGGAACCCACCAGCTCCTGTGTCTAGGGTACGGGATGATCTTCCAGAACAATGTGACTGGTCTCTGTGTCAGCAAGATGGGAGTGTGGTTTCTGTCTTACTTTGTTTCTTAATTTTACTAAGAATCAGAAATAAGTCTTTTACAATAGCGTTCAAAGTCATTTAAAAAAGAATAGATGAATGGTTACAACCCCAGTAAGAGATATAGGACAGGAGGGAATGCAGCAGAATATTAACAGGGGTCCTCTTACAGAGTGGGTTTTCTTTGTTTCTTAAATTATAATTTCTAAATGGAGGCTTGTATTGCTTTTACGGGTTAGAAATCTTTTCTAAGTTAATTGTACTTTCTGAGAGAGAGGATAGTAGCACTCAAACAGTACAAATGGCTACTCTGTCTCTTATACTATATATAAGAAGGTATTTCCATATCTCACTGACAATAACCACAATGAGTACCGTGCTTTATATCTGCCAAGCCTTGTGGAAATGAACTAAATGCTATACATGAATTCAATAATTAAATTATAATCCTTATTATAATGCCATGAGGTAAATAATTATTCGTATTTTACTGGAGAGGGTACTGCAACTTTGAAGACTTTCGACTTTTCTTGCACTTCACAAAGCTAGTAATGAAAGAAGCCAATATTTGAACGTTGGTAGTTTGTACCATTAAATTTATAAACATGTCATCTCACACCTTCTCACACCATCTGTGTCCTTTCACAATAAAGATAGGGACATTTCTAAGAACTAAAATGGGATTTCACTTTGGAGTGGATGGAAATAAATATTGAATCTATAGTAATGATGAATGGGTAAAATCTTACAATGTGTTCTTGCATGGAATTGTGTGTGGAGGTATAGTATTTCACATAATAGGGACTGAACAATAATCTCATTTGAAATGCATACATTTATTTAAGTAGAGAGTTGCCTAAGCACCTTCTACTTGCCAAGCTATGTTCTAGGCATTTAAATTACATCAGTGAATCAAGACAAAAAAGAAATCCCTGCCCTTCAGGAGCTTGCATTCTGTGGGGGTAGGGGTGGGGTTAAGGGTGGGGGAGTAGTGGGGCTGCAAGGGTGATAGTGGTAAATACAAATGGTAGAGAAAAATAGTAAATTAGTTGTATGGTGTTTTTATTAGATGGTGATAAATGCAATGGAAAAGACTGGTAAGAGGCCCTGGGATTGTGGTGGAAGGGTTGGCTGTAGGTTTTGGGTTTTTTGTTGTTGTTCTTGCTCTTTTTTAATATTCCATTGATTTGAGAGGCAATGGAAAAGAAGAGGAGGGGGGGAAAGGAGGGAGGGAGGGAGAAAAGGAGAGAAACGGGAAAGAAGAGAGAGAAGTATCAACTTGTTCCAGTTAGTTGTGCACACTCATTGTCTGCATCTCTTTTGTGCCCTGACTGGGGATCAAACCCATGACCTCAGTGTGCTGGGATGATGCTCTATCCGTTGGGCCACCCAGCAAGGGCCTGAAGTTTTAAATAGGGTGGTCAGGGTAGGACTCACTGAGAAAGTGACATTTGAAGAGAAAGAAATGCGGGAATACAGGAGAGAGAACAGCCAGTGTAAAGGCTCTAAGCACAGTGTGGGTGTGGTGTGGTCTGTGTGACTGACCCAGTTAAGCAGTTAGCTTGAACACAAAGTTCTAGAAGTAATGGAGACCCAGAGATTCTTAAGCTGGGGGCTAAGGACCTCTTAGAGGTTCAGGTATAGAACTTAGAAGTATATTATTTTGGATAGGAATAATTTATTGTCTTTAATAGTAATGTATAAATCATATCTACTTTAAAGTTGACATTTATTTCAGTTATGGATGTAAGCCAAAAACCTCAGTAACTTAATAAAATCTATTACCTTGTCAGAAGTCACAGACATTATCATATCATAGTTGTTGCTGCTGGTAATAATGTTCATCACCGTAGCACATCAAAATTATGTCAGTAATTAGACCTGTCACTAGATCTGGTTATTTAATGTATTAATAAAGGAGTATATGTGTTATATCATGTAAAAATGTTTTGACAGCTGCGTTGGTTTCTTCTATAATCTACTGTATTTTACTTTATATACAATATTTTAAAAATATTGTGAGAAGGGGTCTATAGGCATTGCCAACTGCTAAATGGGTCCATGGCACAGAAAGGTTATGGAATCCCTGATGGGCAACGTTGTAGGCCAATGAAGGTATTGTTTGACATTGGCCTTTGTGTGAAATTGGAAGCTTTTAGAGAGTTTTGAGCAGAGACATAGATGTTTGTTCTTGTGTTTGGAAAAGCTCAAACTTTGGCTGCTGTGTTTAATTAGAGGTTTGGAGGCTGGTGGACCCAGGCTCATGGTTGTTAAAAGATTATTATGGTGATCCAGGAAGAGATTGTACATGCACAAGACATGGTGGCTTGGACTCTGGTTGTAACAATGGAGGCAGTGAAGAGAAATTAGGTTCTGGATTTACTTTGGAGGAGAACCAGGGGCATTTCCTGTTAAATTAGAAGTGGGAGGAAGCAGTCAGAGATGACATCAGGATTTTTGACTTGAGCAGTGGAGTTACCACTGACTGGAGGAGAAGGAAAATAGGGATAGCATGCATATAGGATGACGATCAGGTATTGTTTCTGATCTTGAAGCTTGAGGTGTCAATTTGACTTGCACAAGGAAGTGGTAGTAGGCACTTGGATATGTGACTGTGGAGATGGAGAAGAGGTCTTCTGAGCTACAGACAGGCATTGGGGAGCCATATGCACATATAATGAATGAAATATTGAGTAAAAATGGAGAAGAGGAAACAGAATTGACCCTGGGAACTCCAACAGGAAGAGATTGAGGTGAACAGGAGGAAGCAGCAGGTAAATTGAGAAGGAGCATCCGTTGAGGTAGCAGAAAACCAAGAGATTATGTAGTCCTAGATTCTATGTGTGAAAAAAAAAAGGTTTCAAGAGGTGGGGACTGTGTCAAATGGCACAGCAGGTAAAGTAAGGACCGAGAATTGACCATTGAAGTTAGAAGCAGGGAGTATATTGAATGATACTGGTAGAAGGGTTTGAGGTGAAAGTCTAATTTGGAGTGACTATGAGAGAATGACAATTGGAGACAGTGTGTGGACAACATTTTTGAATTTTATTGCAAGGGAACAAAATTGGGGTAGTAGGTGATGGGGGCAAATGGGATCAAAAGAAAGATTTGTTTTCTTCTAATTAAGATGGGAAACGTAATATTATTTTTTATGCCAAAGATACAGTTTTAGTAGAAAGGGGAAATTTGATATAGGAAGAGGGAAGACTTACTGCAGTGATCTCTCTTAAGAATGTGAGTAGTGCTTGACCAGGCGGTGGCGCAATGGATAGAGTGTCAGACCTGGGACGCAGAGGACGCCACCTTGAGCACAGGCTCATCCAGCTTGAGCACAGGGCTGCTGGCTTCAACATGGGATCATAGACATGACCTCATGGTTTCTGGCTTGAAGCCCAAGGTCACTGGCTTGGGCTCAAGGTCGCTGGCTTGAGCAAGGAGTCACTTGCTCTGCTGTAGTCCCCCAGTCAAGGCACATATGAGAAAGCAATCAATGAGAACTAAGGTGCTACAGTGAAGAATTGATGCTTTTCATCTCTCTGCCTTCTTGTCTGTCCTTTTCTCTGTCTCTCTCTCACACACACAAATGTGAGTAGCATGGAGATGTGGCATACTACTAGCAGAGTGATTGACTTTGATTGGAACATGGAAAATCACCTCTAGTAATAGATTCAAGGATATCAGTGCTGGGAGGTGGAGGATGTGGAAGTCTTCTGGCTGCTTCAGTTTTGTCAGTGAGGTAAGGAAGCAAAGTTATCAGTTAAGGGTGAAGATGAAACAATAATTATAGTAATAACAGCTGAAAAAATATATACCTATGTGCCAGGCACTGCTGTAAGCACTGTACAAATCTTAACTCTCATTATGTTCACAACAACCTTGTTACGTGGGAATTATCATTATTGCCACTTACTGATGAGAAAACAGACACAGGAGGTGAAATAACACAGATCCCACTGTGTGTAAGTGGCAGGGCTAGTATTTGAACCAAGTCTGTGCTCTCAATCACAATGATACTGATTGCCAGACTGACCTTCTAAAAGGTCATTCCCATTTCTTCTAATCATTGACCTTCAATGTCCTACAGAATAGAATTCTCTGTGTCTACCACTGAGGATTAGAAAAAGTAAGATAAAATGCTTAGCAAAATTCCTGGTTCATAGAAGATAGTAAATGTTAATAGTAACAATAGTTGTAACAGCAGTATTTTTTCGTTGTTAATGATGATGTTAACACTTCGTGATTCTATTTACTGATTTTCAGACAACACTGAATTTCTTGATTTAAAAATGTTTTCCAAATAGAGGGACAAAATGGTATCTTATACTTTAGTAATATTTCTTTAATTACTAGAAGGGTTGGACATTTGTTCATATGTTTATAGGACACGGAAACAGTGACACTGACTTTGTATTTCTGTATCTGTTACCACAGTAACTAAGGCAGTGAACTGTAAAGGGAATGTGTGATTTTCATGAGTCTGGTCCCAGCTTGTGGGTTAGGAGAGCCAGCAGGATCGGAGCAGCCTGAGGCTGTAATCTGATGGCTGCCTGCGTCTGGGTGCTCATTCGGCTATAGCTTCTCAGTTACGGGCAGCTGTGAGGGTGGCTCCAGGGGTTGCCTTCATGAAGTAAAGCACATGCTGACAGCTGTAGGAAAAGGAGAAGAGTAAATATTGCTAAAGATGAATGAATATAGTAATAGCCATGTTGAAAAAACCTGTGGATATTTGGGGATGAGCTAGTGCTGACGACAAGTTGTTGCCATGAGCAGTGAATGTCAGGAAGCCACTAATTGGGTGGGTGGGGCGAGGGGTTTCTGGAGAGGATGGGGCCTGAGTCATAGCTGGTCTATGGAACGCCAGTCCTCTCGGAGGAAGTCCGTGTCCACAGTGCTGGCTCCTGATAGTGGAAAGCTTAGGTTGGTGTAGCATGATGTTTTTTGTCCTGTTCAATGGGAGAGTATGGTGTAGACATACATATTCTATAGCCAGACTTTCTGGGTTCAAATCTTGTCTTTATTCCTTATTACCTGTGTGAACCTGGGCAAGGACTTAACTTCTCTGTGTCTTGGTTTCTTATTTCTAATTCCCAGGGGGAGGGGGCGATAGTAGTAAAAGACTTCCCGCATGAAAATTGTCATGAGAATTAAATGAGTTAATATTTTCTTTTATCTAACATATGATGCACATTTTCCACATCTGAAATTACGGCGTATTTTACAACTGATGACATTTTATAATTTTAATCAGCAGAATTTTTTTCTTATATAAATAAAGAATATACATATAAATACTGATGCATCTTAGAATTAATGGTGCAGTATTCTGTCTTTGAGGAACTGTGTTATCAGGAAAGCATTAAACATGACTTGCTAATAGAAAATGCTCCATAAGTTAGTTATCATTTACTTGGTTTTATAGTCACAACCAGACCCTATAGACACCCCTAAACCTTACGGGTGCATTTATTGCAAGTCTCTTATCCGTGTGCTGTGACAGTTCTTTAAAGCAAAATAACAATTCAGAACATATAGTCATAAAGACTCACATGATCTTTTGGTCTTTTGGGGCTTTATGGACGTATTATGTGACTTTCAAGGTCACCTTTTCTTATTACACTGATCGCTGACCTCCCAGATTCTCGTCATACGCTGTTCTCTCTGCATTGATAACCTATTCAACTCCTGGCCTCTCCTCCTTTCCAGTGGTATTCTTTTCCACTTTGGGCAGTTCATACTCTGTGTCTGCATCCTAGCCCTTGTATTTATGCCAGTGAGCTTTAATTTTGAAATGATAAATCATAGCATCCAGTTTCTGTCCACCACCTTCAAGCATTCCAGCTTTCTCCCTGAGTTCTCCAAAGACATAGATCTCTTTTCTCCCTCAGGGGCTTGACTCCAAACATCTTTCTCCATGTTGACCAACCTTTCCTGTCTTCACTTTCTTATGCCATTGAGATTTGTGGTACAGCTATCCCTTCAGAAACATTCTCGTTGATGTTCTTCATTTCTTTACCCCATCACCCCCTGCAGCAGCCATCTGATGAAACCTTAGCCCTGGGAAGATCCCAAGCTGTCTCTCCAATCTTTATGTGGATTGCAGAAGCTATTAGAGAAGATGACACAACTGTCCCGGGTCTGCCGCTATGACTTGTGGCCTCTGATATCAAGTGGGATCTGCACACTGCCCACTGGCCCTAACATGTGTTCCTATTTGTACTAATCAGCTCACAGCAGCTGCTTTTTCAAATAATGTTCTTGCTGCCTCAGAACTCCCTCTACTCTGGATGTTTGATCTTATTTAAAAGCCATAAAGAATCTTCAGCCTGACCTGTGGTGGCGCAGTGGATAAAGCGTCGACCTGGGAACACTGAGGTCGCCAGTTCAAAACCCTGCACTGGTCTGGTCAAGGCACATATGGGAGTTGATGCTTCCAGCTTCTCTGTGTGTGTGTGTGTGTGTGTGTGTGTGTGTGTGTGTGTGTGTCTCCTCTCTAAAATGAATAAAATAAAAAGAAATTTAAAAAAAAAAAGAATCTTCAAAGTTTGGTGGAAAACCTATTAGAAGTGGTCAGGAAACCTGCACTCTGCTGAACAGTCATGTGATTTTGTTTCTCCTTTTGTGGTCATAAAGTAAGTTTGCCTCTGGGTATTGACCTAAGATTCTCTATGCTATAAAGCAGTTACCAGTAAGTCATTTTATTTGGGCATTAGGTCCTTTCTATGTTCTTTTTTCCCCATTGATGTGTGTGTGTGTGTGTGTGTGTGTGGAGAGAGAGAGAGAGAGAGAGAGAGAGAGAGAGAAGCATCAATTCATTGTTTTACTCAGTAACTTCATTTAGTTGTGCATGCATTGATTGCTTCTCATACATGACCTGACCAGGCATCAAACCCACAATCTTGGGGCACGAGGACAGTGCATTATCCAACGAGCCACACAGCCGGGGTCTCTTCCTGTGTTCTTTGCTGGCCTAAGTGGCTTCTGAGTGTCTATCTTTAAGATTCTATTATTTTATGATTTGTATGCTTTTTTCAAACTAACTTTAATTTTCAGATAGAGACTGGTTCTGATAGGGTTATTTCTTAGGTAAAACAGGAACGTTTTCACTTATAGATACCTAAGACATGTTACCTTTTGATATTACAAATTTATTTTTTTTTATATTTTATTATTTTTGAACTACTAAAAATGACTTCCTATAATTTGGCCTATCATTTTATCAGTAGGAAAGAGGAGAAACTTAGAGTGTCTTGTTTCTGTAATAGAGTCACTCAGGCTTTGCCTTGAACCTCAGACTGGGGCTTCTGGGAAAGAAAGATGTGACTCCTGGCCAGGTTCTATTCTGAAGAGTAGTCGCCAGAGCTCTGCTACCAGACCAAACTGAAAGTTTCTGTGACATGAGCTAATAAGCTTCACATGCTGCCCAAATGGTGCAATTTCTAAAATGACAATTTGGCAAATTATGTTGGGGTTTACTGGTAAAATGGGATTGCCCCAAAGATCCTGCCATTTTTATTTTTTTCCTTCTGTAGTCCCTCCTATATATTCCCAACATTTGAACTTTTTCTGGATTCTGTAATCTCAAGGGGAACTGAAATGGGGCAAGGAAGAGCTCAATTCCTGGCACAAACTCCTCGCTCAAAAGCAGTTAGCTTTTGTGACCTTGTCAGCATGGATAGAGTAGAGCTTGGAGTTAACGAGTGGAGGAGGACGCTCTTTACAATACAGATGAATCATCACTTTCTAGACTCACAGATGTCATTGTTTGGGGATGACACTGATGATAGGCTATCTGTCAGAATCACCTGAACAGCTGTTAAAAATTCCACTGCCTGACGTGCATTCATACCCATTAAATCTATCTCTGGGCTAGGGTTCCTGCATAGTTTTTAAACCTCCCCAGCACATTCTAATATGTAGCCCAAGATGGAAAAGCACTGTATAAAACCTTTCTAGGGAAGGATTAAATTGGGTGGCCAACAGAGAAGTTTTGGCTTTCACAAGTGAGCTGGTTGTATCTCCAGTTTATCTGTGTTGATTTTGATTTTAGTAACACAGTAGCGAGATCAAAGGTGGTCACCTGCAGGTGACTGATTTTTCAGAAGTGGTTTTACAAACTTTGAATAGCAACTGTCTTTTGCCTATGAGTCAGTGTATGTGTCTCTTCATATGCTCTTTTTTTCATATGCTCTTATCACTAGTGTTCCTAACTCTGTACCAAAAATGGGAAATAGATGCGTACATTTGAAACCTAGATAATTGACTTCCTTAACTATTTCCATGAGAAATTATCTGAAAAAAATCAGATTATATGGGAGACACAAAGCTAAAACTACTACAGTAAAACTAAAAGAACATCCAGAAAAATTTAAAGAAGACATGTTAAACTGAAATGTTTAGAAGTAGCGTTTCTGGCTATCTAGGAGATTTTGGAATGACTGTTTCTACCTGAAATTGTGAACACAGTCTTCAATTTCTATAAATTTCTGGGCCATTGTATACAGTTCCCACTAAGAGTGCTTGGAGATCTTAAATAGGGTTGCCAGATAAAATACAGAATGTCCAGTTAAATGTGAACTTCAGATAAACAATGAATAATTATTTAGTAGAAGTATGTCCCAAATGCTGCATGAGTCATCCTTATACTAAAATAATTATCTGTTCTTTGTCTGAAGTTCACATCTGAGCATCTTGTAATTTTCTAAATCTGTCAACTCTATGGAGGCTGGACTAGGGGGCCAGAGAAGTGTCCATTTTTTTCTGAGCTGGATTTCCTTGGTGTTACCTGACCTCTCACCATATCCCTACAAAGAAGCTATTAAACTTTCCATTTCAAAATTTCACTCTTGTTTTTTTCTATATGTCTAATAGGTTTCTCATCTTTGTTATTAGGATTGAAAGATGGCTGACTTAAAAATAGCTACAGACACACACACACACACACACACACACACACACACACAGAGTCAAATCAGCCCTTCAGTTCTGAATGGTATAAGCAGTGTGAGTTAGGACCTTACATTTACACAGCTTTCCATCCCAAACTTTCACTTTGTTGTTTTTTCCTTTATGTCTAATATATTTTAAGAAAAGTCTTAAAAATAGTCACAAAATTCACTTCTTAAATTTTGCATGCTAGAAATAATGCAAGTGAAGATCTTACACTTCTAGGCACTGAACTCAGTGGCAGGTGCAACGTGTTTTATTTTGGAGTACTTTTCCACCATGTGGGAGACATAAGTGTCCTGTCTCCCTTAGAAATCTGGGCAGGTGGCCTGGCCTCCTGGGTACTTGTCTGGCCTGGTTTACTAGAAAATTCCACTCTCATTCAGGTTAGGGTTGGCTGGCTTTCACTTGCCTCTCCGGAGACTGACCTTCATCTACCTCTCCTGAAGTTCATTTTGTTGGCCTTAAATAAAGAGCTCTGTCAGCTTTTGAGTCAAGTATGATTGAAAGAGCAGGGAACTTCTCCCAAAGTGTTCAATCAAGTCAACAAATGCTTATATGTGCCACATGAAGAATGTGGGGTTTTTATTAGTGTTTTGTATGTTTATTCTGTTTTAGGTAGATAATTGTCTCACTGTGTAGCTAAACCTAGTCTTATGTGCAAAGAAAGTCTGTATGTGAAATTTGGATATATCTTTTTGTTTATAGATGAGGACCCTGAATCATTTCAAACAAATAGAAAAATAAAGTGAAACTACACTTGTATATTTACCATCTATATTTAAACACTTTGCCATATTTTTTCACTTTTTTTTCTGTTGATTTGAGAGCAAGAGAGACACAAATTTGTTGTTCCACTTGTTTATTTTATTTTATTTATTTTTTAGTTGAGAGGCGGGGAGATAGGGAGACAGGCTCCCCCACTGATCTGGATCCACCTAGCAACCCCTATCTGGGGCCGATGCTTTAATCAGCAGAGCTAGCCTCAGTGCCCAGGGTCAAACCAGTCAAGCTTCTGGCTGCAGGAGGGAGAGAGGGAGGAGGAGAGAAGCAGATGGTTGTTTCTCTTGTGTGCCCTGACCGAGAATTGAACCTGGTACGTCCATATGCTAGGTCAACGCTCTATACACTGAGCAGACCAGCCAAGGCTTTACTTATTTATTATTCATTAGTTGATTCTTGTATGTGCCCTGACTGGAGATTGAACCCACAAGCTTGGCATATTGGGATGATGCTCTAACCAAATGATCTACCCAGTCAGAGGTTCAGACTTTTAAAGCCAGTGGTAGAGCCCCCCTTTTACATTCCCCATTAATCCAATTACTCTGCTTTATCTCCCCAGAGATAGCCACTTTCCCAACGTTTGTGTGGGGGCCATTACCATGTAGAACTTGGGAGTCGCCATTCCTAGTCAACCTGTGTATCCGTAGACAGTTCACAGCATAGCTTTTCTAAACCCTACAATAACATCACCGTTTAAATGTTAACAATCACATCATTGTAAATACCAGTTTTGACTCTTCCTTTCCAGTTTTTACATCTCATTTCTTTTCTTATTGCATTGTCCCAGACTTTTAGCATAATGTAGGAAAATAGGAGTGAGAGTGGGCATTCTTAATCTTGCTTCCCGAAATTTCACTATTACATTTAAAATTTGCTGAAAATTTTTGGTAGATAATTCTGAATCTGATTTCCTTCTGTTCTAAATTAGCTAAGAGTTATTTCCTTTTTTAAAATCAAGTATGAGTGTTGAGCTTTATCATGATATTTTCTTTATTATTTTGTTTCAGAGATACAATGGTTTTCTTCATTTACTGTATTAATATGATGTCATCCATAAAGTTTTCAGAGGACATATAATTCTTGCATTCTTAGAATAAATTCTGCATAGTTACATAGTTTGTTTATTTTCACAAATTGCTGAGTTAGATTTGCTAAAAGTATTTTTTTTTCTTATTTTCAGTCTATCCTTTTATTGCTTTTTAATTGCATGATAGAAAGAGCACATCATCTGTATAATATTACTTTAAAATTTTTTGAGGGATTTTTCTCTGAATTATCACTTTTTTTTTTTTTTTGCAAATATATGTAGCTGAAAAGGATGCATGTTGTTAATTGGCTGAGTTCTGAGCTATATAATCAAGATTGCTAATCATTTGTTTTTTCATGGAGAACCTATTTTATTGTTTAATGTGAAAAAAAAAAGGAGATTTTTCTGGCTCTAAGCCAGTGAGAATGCAGACCAGAATTTGAGCACTTTCAGTGATATTTTAAGGTTTACAAAACAGTGTTACAACCTTAGTAGCCAAATATTAACTATTTATCACAAAATAAATTTTCCCCAAAATCTAAAGATTGCTAATCATGTTAATCATTGTTTTTATTTGCTTGATCTATTAATTTCTAATAAAGAGGTTTTACTTATCTCCTATCATTTTACTTGTTAGTTTTGTTACTATATTTTTTGTCAGTTTTTGCTTTATATATTGTAAGGCTAAGATGTTAGTTGCATTTAAGTTCATGATTATATCCACCAACTAAGTTAAGAAATAGAACATTAGAAATACATTTGAAGCTTCCTATGTGCCTTCTACCTTCACCTTAGGTATACTGGTTTATTAATTCCGTGTACTTCTTAATACTTACGTGTAAAATCCCCAAATAATATATGCTATGATTATGTGTTTTAAATGGCACCCTACTGTATTTGTTTTTCAACAACTTTTCAAAATTATTTGCTATATTATCTGTGTTGGTATGTATAGCTCTAGTTAATTCATTTTAATGTATGCATAGTATCACTTTGAGTATCTCTTAATATTTACTTATCTGCACTGCTGTTGATGGAAATTTATTTCTATTTTTCATGGTTCAAAACATGCTTCCATAAGTGTTCTTTTAAACCTTTGTTCTCATGTGTAAATAAATGCCTCCTTAGGGTTAAGCATTAGAGTAGAATTCCTGGTTTTATGTGCACCTTTAAGCTTAATAGATATTGCCAAAAGGATTAAAGTGATCATAACAACATTCCCATCAACAGTGTGTTCACTTCTCAATATTACTCTTTCTCCCCAGAAGATAAGCATTAGCAGACTTTTTAATATTTGAAAATTTAACAGGTATGAAATTGTACCCCATTACAGTTTTAATTTGCATTATCCTGAGGACTAGTGAGCGAGGTTGCATGTCTTTTTATATGTTTATTAGCCATTTATAATTCTCTTCCGTGAATGTACTGTCCTTTGCTCATTTTTCTATTGGCTGCTTTAAAAAAATATATCTTTCTAGGCCTGACCAGTAGTGGCACAGTGGATAAAGAGTTGACCTGGAATGTAAGGTCACCGGTTCGGAACCCTGGGCTTGCCTGGTCAAAGCACATAAGGGAGTTGATGCTTCCTGCTCTTCCCCACTCCTCCCTCTCTCTCTCTCTCTCTCTCTCTCTCTCTCTCTCTCTCTCTCTCTCTTTCTCTTTCTCTTCACCCCTGACTTTCTAAAGTGAGTAAATAAAAACAACATATATCTTTGCAGTACTTTTTCTGGATGCTAAGCTTTTGTTAGTGATATGCTTTACAAATGTCTTCTTCTCCATGTGTGTGACTTAATCACTTTCTAAAGCTATCTTTTAACCTAAAAGAATTTTGGTGATTTTAATATAATTGGGTTTAAAAAATGTCCCTCTTTGTTTTTTTAATATCTTACTTCAGAAATCTAATGTTCTTCCAAGGTTTTTCTGTTACACTTTTCACAGTTAGATTTAAATCCACTAAATTGAGTCTTGTGTAGAGTTTGAAGTATGAATATTTTTTTAATTAGGATTTTAAAAAATAGGTTTTTTTCTCCACAAAGCTCAGTGCAATCTCAGATTACACACTCAATTTCCATATGTGCTTGTCTCTTTATTATGGACTTTCTATTTTATGGACTTGCTTTTCTACTTTGTTATCCCTGTACCAATGCCAGTTTTTTAACTGATTCTTTTGTATTTTCCTTTTTTTGTTTCGTGCTACATTGTTAATTATTATTCAGCATTTTTTCATTCACAAATTCTTTCCTTGACTGTGCGAGAGTTTATTCAGCTTTTGAGCTTTTCACTTCCATGACTATTTTATATTTCTAATATTGCTAAATATTATAGTCACTATTGTTTTTTCACAGTATGCTGTTCATCATTATTATATATAATGGTTGTTATTCTTGTGTTTTTGTATGAGTTCTAAAAATTACTAAAATATTTTAGTTTAATATTGAAAATTTGTTTTTGTGATTTCATGTTTCAGTTTTAATTGTCAGTCTTGGCATCCAGGTTTCTTCATATATATTGGGAGTTTGGTGAAGGCTCATGATATGTAGGATGCTTTAAAAAAGTAAGTCTTCTCTTTCTCTTTAGACTTGCTATTTTGCAGTAGTCTCACCTGGTCCTTGCAAGATTCCCAGACCAGAAGTTGGTCTTACAATGGTGTTTTGGGGTTTCCAGCCCAAGGCGGTAATGAGGATATTTTAGATCTAGTCACTGGGGACAGGGATGGACCAGGTTTGGAGTTCAGTCTTAATCCTTGTCTATGTCCTTCTGTTTAAGCCCCAGGTGGTAGTTGACAGCAACATCTACCTTCCCTTTGCCATCTGGGAGCTCCACCTCTGTTCCTTTTCCTAAGCAGCTAGCCTACCCCTGGTGTCCTGCCCCACAGGGGCCCTTTCAGCCCGTTACTCTGTGGTAACCTAACTCCTGGCATTCTGCCTGCCTCTGGAATTGGGGCACAGAAGGTCCAGAGCTTCAGGTCCAAAGCACCCCTTTGATGCTTTGTTCCCTTTCTGTTTGTCTGCGATGTTATTCTGCTTTAATACTCACCTATGACTTTAAACTTTCTTGCTTTATATTTTAAATTTCATTGATATGCTCTCTCAGGAGGGAACTAAAGAATGTGAACCTAAAACAATTGGAAGTCTATTGAGTCACTTTTAACTTTGGAAATGTGGTTGTAAATATACCTTACTTGTTCTAAGTTTTCTTATATACCTACCATATCCATACTAGCTCATCCTTCATATCAAATATAAATGTTCATTTCATAACTTTCATGCACCCTTGTCTCACCCCGCCTGCACCCAACTCCTTCAGGTGTCACGGTGCCACTTGATAGCAGGTTTTAAGTTTAAATATGAAGTATTGTGTCTGCCATCTAGTGGCAGGCATAGGGTAGACTAAATTATTTTCTGATAAATTTTGTGCTTCTGTCAATGTTTCTTGGCTTTTATTATTTTATTTTTGCTTTACATCTTTTTTATTTTCTTCAGTTATAGTTTACATTCAGTATTATTTGGTATTAATTTCAGATGTGCATCATGGTAGTTAGATAATCATATACTTTACTATACAGATAAAACTACATAGCTAGAAAAGGGAAGACAAGTTTTAAGGAGTTTGTGTTCCTAGAATTCTAAACTCCTTAGCATCTCTATTTTATTAAATCAAATTTATTGGGGTGACACTGGTTAACAAAATTATACAGGTGCACCTTTCTACTACACATCTCTGTACATTATTTGTGTGTTTACACCCCTAAGTCAAATCTCCGTCTGTCACCATTTATCACCCCAAACCCTCCTCCATGTCCCCAGCATTTCTATTTTAACAGAATAGAAAATAAATGTGAGAAGCAAATTGAAAAGACAAGTTATCCATGCATTGGCAGCTAGAAGTTGGTGTAATGACTGTTTTCTCCATGGTAAGGTGTCCGTCAAGTGGTGCCTAGCCCAGAATACTTACCTGGGGGTCAACAAGACATAGCCATGAACTTTCTGACCTTTTTTACACCATTGCCTTAGGAAATAAAGACTCAATTACTGTCCTGAGATCACTTTTTGAGTATCAAATGATATAAAAATATGTTGCTTTTCCATGCTTCATTTTTCCTCTTCCCCCAAGCCCTGTTCTGTCTGTACTGGTTGGTGAGACTGCATTCTAGTTATTTTAAGCCTCCAAAATAGTATAATCTTCTGAGTAAGCTGAGCTAGAAATTTACCGAATGCATTCATCAGCTGCTGCTGCAATATTGCTGTGTAATAAACTATGCTAAAATCCACGAACTTTCAATAACAAGCACTGATTTACATAGGTGTAAAGGTCAGGTATGGTTCAACTGAGCTAGGCTGGGTTCTTTGCAGCTATGCAGAAACTGGAGTTGGCTGCCCACTGTGACTAGGGTTTAGGTCTGCACCAAGTGTCACTCCCTGGGACTCAGGCTTAGTAAGTTATGGCTACCTAGGATGTATTCTTCTTTTGTGAAATAGCAGGAGTGGAGGAGGCACGTGAAACTGTGCGCAAGCAAATTCAAATCTTCTTACACCATGTCCATTCCACTCGCCATAGCAAAAATTCTACACCCCAAGCAGAAAGTGGAGGTGGGAGTAGATAAATATTTTTCAAATAGGTGTAGTCTTCTACACCTATGAATAAAATCAAAGGAACTCTTACAAAAAACAGAGGCGTAATGTGTTCTTACCGAAGTTAAGTGCCAAAAACTTCTAAGACATTTCTGAGATGTACACCCTGAGAAAGCTTTTAAGGCTGAAAATGAGTGGTGTTTATTTTCTTATACCCAGTTCTTAGTTCAGCCCCTGGCTTTGGAGATACTGAACACTTGAATGAAAGAGCAGTCAAGCATAGTGAGTAACTGGTGGGTTGGGGGAGTTGGGATTTTCTTCCATCTTCTAATAGTGACAATTTTATATTTTGGCCTGAGAAAATCCTAAATATTCTTGAATAAGGAGAGAAAGTAAAAAGTTATCATTCCAAATTCATGGGATTTCTCCCAGCTATTGTCAAATCTGTATTTTTCTGATACAGAAACGAATGATTTTTCTATATGTACATAAAACAACGTAATAGGTAGATCCACTGAATTATTCATTTAACTTCTACCTGGCCTCATTCTTTTTGAAAAGGCAGGATGGCCCCTCAACCCCAAATTTGTCAGATACCAGAACTAATTAACATACACACACAAACATGCACATATACACACGGGTACAAAAGGATTTTTACTAGCGAAACGAGACTTCTAGGGAATGCAAGGCAGGAAAATGGCTTGCAAGAAGAGTGTGGGAGACTGGGTTGAGGTTTTATGGTGTTTAGTGGTTTGGCTTAAGGATTCCCACTTGTGGGCAGTGGATTGTGTGGTACAAATGTCTGCCAGTGTCAAAGGCATCCTTATCAGATTGCCTAGATGTGGGACACAGGTGAAGAGGGAAAGGTGAGACTTTAAAGCTGTCAACAGTCCAACATCAAAAAATGGAATTGGATTTCTCATTATACTTTTCCCAACATGTGTGATTTTGAAGGCCCACTAATAAAAGGTGTTGAATTGCCATTACAGGTGATGGCCCTATTGGCAGTTGTCAACTTTTTATTGCACCCAACATTTTTCTCTTGGCTTCACTGACTTTTGAGTCTTCCTCAACTCTTGCTGACCAGTTCTGGATAGCGCAGTTCCTGCAAACTGCATCTCATGAGAAGACTTCTGTCCGCTGAGACCAGGCTGTACAGTTTTCTTTCATAAGCTTGTTAAATAAAAGCTCAATGGATTTTTTTCTTAGATAATGAAGCAATTTGTCGGTAACTTTGCCTTTTATTACCAACACCATTTTTTGTTAGTGTCAGAGACTGTAGGAGAAAGTTTTTGCATTTCATTTATAGATAAGTTTGTTTGCACATGTATTCATCTGTCAGTAACCAGTATGTTTCCCCAAATGCCATCTTTCATGTACTCGCTCCTTGATTTGGGACATATAGTTATATCACTTTTACTGTTTTTTTATTTATTCTTAAAATGAATTAACTTTCTTTTAACCTTAAAGCAGTGGTTCTCAAACTTTAGCATGTGTCACAATCACTTGGAGGGCTTGTTAAGCATCCTCTGAGTGTGTTAATAGGTCTAGGGTGGGCGTGATAATTAGCATTTCTTTTTTTTATGTACCTATATTTTATTTTTCAAGTGTTTGTGGAAGGTATTATGATTAATTAAAAAACCATAATTTAGAAACATTAACATAGTGTTATCAAGCACTTCCAGAAAGAAAAACAGTGTCCTCAGCCTATAGGCATATTTCCAAATCATGAAAAACTAATTGTTTTATGCTATTGTGTAATCATATAAAGTTACTCCTACATCATCTAACAGGTAATCATAGAGACAAAATAAAAATATGGGACTAGAGCAACTCCAAAAAAACTCAGTACTTTAGGTGCACTTAAAAAACAACAAACCCTATTTTCCTAACTCCTCTGAAATACACATTATAAACCACACAGTGCTTCAGCTACATGGAAACCAGGGATAACTTTGGCATCATACTACCAGCTGCAAAAAGTGTCTTTTAGATGTAAGTTAGGCTAAATTAAAAGAAGATACCAGGAATACTCCTACCTCCCCAGTGTAGGGCATGTATCAACCTGAAAGCAGTTCGTGGAGGGCATTGGAATATGCCTGCTTAAGTCCTTCCTCCAAGAGCTCTTTTTTTGCTCTTTGAATGGTCATTCCTTTAGAACTTCTTGGTCTATTTCAAGGATGCCTCTGAGCATATTAATTACAGGTTTCAAATGTTTTTTATTGTGCTTCCTACAGTGTTTCCACTACCAGCTTTGTTTTTTTTTTTTAATTTGGTTTCACCATTCATCCTTTTGCAGCTTCCAAAATTTGCAGTGTCTTCATAGTTATATTCCCATTGTTGTTTTAGGGGGAGGAGATAAGTTTTTAAACTGCCACATTTAAATTGAAGTCTCTCCGACATTTTATTCTTTTTTTTTTTTTTAAGAAACAACTTTATTAATTTTTTTTTATTATTCATTTTAGAGAAAGAGAGAGAGAGAGAGAGAGAGAGAGAGAAAGGGGGAGGAGCTGGAAGCATCAACTCCGATATGTGCCTTGACCAGGCCAGTGCAGGGTTTTGAACCGGCAACCTCAGTGTTCCCAGGTTGACGTTTTATCCACTGCGCCACCACAGGTCAGGTCTCTCCGACATTTTAGGTGAATAGCATTAACTGGAAAGGCAGGAAGTGTCCCGCAGCAAATCTGCTTCCACACCGTGGGACAGACTGCTAACAAGACTGGATAATATACATGAATCTAATGTTTTCAGGCTCGGAACAATAGATAAAACAAAGCCGTGGGTGTCACATTTACCCCAGCTCTCTGTCTAAGCATTCATTTAAAATTTTTTTTAAAAAATGTATTGTGTTGACATGGTTTCTAGTGTGCCACTCAATATAATACCCTCTACACACCGCATGGTGACCCCCCCCCCCCCCCCGGTGCCCATGCAAAGTCTCTTTCCACCCCCAATCCAATCTTTGCCCCCTCTCCTCCCTCTACTCCTCCGTTCCCCTCCCCTTCCCTCTGGGAATTGCTCCCTGTGGTCTGTATCTATGTGTTATGTCTATACGATTTTGGCTCATCCCTTCACCTTCTTTGATCCCTCCCACTCTTCCTGCTTCCCTCTGACAGCTGTCCATCTGTCCCCTGTGACCCTGCCTCTGTTTCTATTGTATTCCTCAGTTTATTGTGTTCATTAGATTCTCCATATAAGTGAGATCATATGGTGTCTGTCTTTCTCTGCCTTGCTTATTTCACTTAGCATAATAGTCTCCAGGTCCACCCATGCTGTCACAAAAGGTAAGATTTCTTTATTCCATTGTGTAAATATACCACAGTTTTTTAATACTTTTTTAAGTGAGAGGAGGGGAGATAGACTCCCACTTGTGCCCTAACTGGGATCCACCGGGCAACCCCTGCCTCGAGCCAGTGCTAGAATCAACTGAGCTATCCTCAGCACACGGGGTGATGCTCGACCCAACTGAGCCACTGGCTGTGGCAGGAGAAGAGGGAGAGAAGGGGGAGAGCGAGGAGAAGAGAAGCAGGTGGCCACTTCTCTTCTGTGCCCTGACCAGGAATCAAACCTGGAACATCCATATGCCAGGCTGATACCTCTCCACTGAGCTACCAGGCAGGGCCATACCTCAACTCTTTTATTCACTTGTCCACTGATGAACGCTTGGACTGTTTCCAGATCTTGGGTATTGCAAACAATGTTGCAATGAACATGGTGGTGCATATATTCTTTTGAATTAATGTTTTGAGATTCTTAGACTATATTTCTAGAAGTGGGATGGCTGGGCCATAACGAAGCTCCATTTTTAATTTTGTGAGGAATCTCCATACTGCTTTCTACAGTGGCTGCACCAGTCTGCATTTCCACCAGCAGTGCAGGGGGGGTTCCCTTTTCTCCACATCCTCGCCAGCATTTGTTGTATGTTGATTTGTTACTGAGCGCCATTATGACAGGTGTGAGGTAGTATCTCACTGTGGTTTTAATTTGCATTTCTCTGATTTTTAGTAACATGAGATATGCCTATTGGCCATCCGTATGTCCTCTTTGAAGAAGTGTCTATACAGATCCTGTGCCCATTTTTTAAATTGGATTGTTTGTATTTCTGGTATTGAGAAGTTTTCTTTTTTTTTTTTTTTTTTTTTCTGAGTGAGAGGAAGGGAGATAGACTATCGTATGTGCCCCAACCGGGATCCACCCAGCAACCCCACCTAGGGCGGATGCTCTGCCCATCTGGGGCCATGCTTGCAACCAAGCTATTTCTAACACCTGAGGCAGAGGCTCCATGGATCCATCCTCAGTTCCCAGAACCAATGTACTCAAACCAACCAAGCCATGGCTGCTGGAGGGTAAGAGAGAGAAAGAGAGGGAGGGAGAAGAGGGGGACAGATGGAGAAGCAGATGGTCTCTTCTCCTGTATGCCCTGACCGGAAATTGAATGTGGAACATCCACATGCCCAGTGGACGCTCTACCACTGAGCCAACAGGCTAGGTCCTCTAGTGTTGAGTTTTAGAAGTTCTTTATAAATTTTGCTTATTAACCCCTTAAAACATGCATTGGCAAATATGTTTTCCCCTACAGTCGGTTTTCTTTTTATTTTGTTAATGGTGTCTTTTGCTGTGCAAATCTTTCTGGTTTGATATAGTTCCATTTGTTTAATTTGTCCTTTATTTCACTTGCCCATGGAGATAAATTGGCAAAAATATTGCTACAAGAGATATTGGAGAGTTTACAACCTATATTTTCTTCCAAGATTTTTATGGTTTCAGGACTTACATTTAAGTCTTTTATCCATTTTGAGTTTGTTTTTTGTGAATGGTGTAAATTGATTGCTAGTTTCATTTTTGTTTTTTTGCATGTACCTGTAATTTTCCCAAAACCACTTATTAAAGAGACCATCTTTACTCCATTGTATGCTCTTTCCTCCTTTGTCAAATATCAATTGACCATAAAGGTGTGGGTTTATTTCTGGATTCTCTTCTGTTCCATTGATCTATATGCCTGTTGCTATGCCAGTACCATGCTGTTTCGATTACAGTGGCCTTGTAGTATAACTTGATAATCAGGACATGTGATACCTCCCACTTTGTTCTTCATTTTCAATATTGCTGAAGCTCTTTAGGTTCTTATTTTTCCATATAAACTTTTGTAATATTTGTTTTAGATCTGTGAAGTATGCCATTGGTATTTTACCAGTAATTTCACTAAATCTATAGATTGCTTTGGGTAGTACAGACATTTAAATGATGTTAATTCTTCCTATCCAAGAACACAGTGTATGCTTCCACTTGTTTGTATCTTCCTCAATTTCTTTTTTCAATGTCTTATAATTTTCCAAGTACAAGTCTTTTACCTTCTTGATTAAATGTAACCCTAGGTATTTTATTTTTGTTGTTGTTGCAATAGTAAATGGGATTGTTTTCTTAATTTCTCTCCTGGTCTGATTGCTATGACTAGGACTTTCAGAACTATGTTGAATAAGAGTGATAAAAGGGGGTACCCCTGCTTTGTTCCTGATCTTAAGGAGATTGCTGTTAGATTTTGTCCATTGAGCATGATGTTGGTATCATTTTGTCATTAATGGTCTTTATTATGTTGATGTATGTCCCTTCTATTACCACTTTGCTGAAAATTTTTATCATAAATTGGTGCCAAATTTAATCAAGTGCTTTTTTTGCATCTATTGATATGATCATATAATTTTTCTTTCATTTTGTTTATGTGATAAGTTACATTTATTGATTTGCAAATATTGTATCAGCCTTGCCTTCCCAGAATAAATCTCCTGATAATTAGCATTTCTAAGAAGTTCCAGGTGATTTTGCTAGTCTAGGGACTGAACTCTGATTTATACTATCTTATAACAGTAATATTCATGAAATTATAGATTTTAGTGCTAGATGTTTTTTCTAATGCATATTACAATAAATTTTCAACTGTTAAAGTTCAGCTGTCTCTTACTAAAATATGATCTCACTAGTGTACGTGCAAAAGCTTTGGAAATGCTGACTATTCTCTGCATATAATTCAGAGTAAGGGTCCTTTCCCTTTGAGACTGAAGGCATGTACTTGAACATGTTTATAGCAAAGTAATAACTGTAAAATTGTAATGATGTAATAACAGTTCGTCCACCACTGCCCAACCCCCCTACCACCCCTAAATCTCTAGTTAACACAGCAGCCACTGTGAGCTTTTCCAAACAAGGGAAAACATGTCATGCCTCAGCTCAAATTCTGTAACAGCTCCCATTTTACTCTCAGCAGAAGGCCAGTGTCAGACGGTGTAAGGCAGAGAGGGTAAAGCCAATGAAAAGCATAGACAGTACAAATTAGAGCCATTTAGGAAATCAGAAATCTTCTAATTTCCCCACCCTGTGCATAATCCAGTGTTGCCAATGTCTGTGTAGTAGGGAAGGGTTTGTATACATGTGTCAGAGTGTAAATGAAAACCAGGTGTAACCATAAATGGTGACTACAGGCCTGAAAGTCCCCGTAGAGAAAATAGAGGAATTATAATCTCCTAATTGATGGAACCAGCCATATAACTCACACTGTTCATGTTAACCCCAGGTTTATTAGACCTCCCTGTGATTAAAAATACTCCATGTCCCTTTTAAAGAGTTATAGAACAAATTCACCAAATTTACAGGTGATTCTAGTGACCAGATGAAGCCAACAACCTTTAAGTTCCTAGGGATTTTGATTTCGGGTTACATCTGATGCTGACTCAACAATATGAATAACAAACAAAAACAAGCAAACAAACGCTGCATAGTAAATAGCACAGGTTCTTTGCACTTGAGTGACACCCTTGACACTTACTAGCATGTGGTTTGGGGAAAGTTGTTCAACCTTTGCACCTTAGTTTCTTCATCTGTAAAATGGGCCTTGATATGATAGGATCTACTTTGTAAGTGTGATGTGAGGATGTCCTGAGTTCATTTGGGTAGAGTGCATAGGACGGTTCCTGAGAAATAGCACTCAGTGGTACCTATACCCATCTATAATTCTGAGAAACTCAGTCAGTGAGAACTGCAGCAATGGTTACTATATGCCCCTTCTCCCCCATGTTACCTAGACATCTTTAGTTTTGTTCTTACTGAATTGGAAGACAGATATGTACCATGCAGAAAGGTTGCTTTGTTGTTATAAGCTCATCAAAAGGGAAGGTTTGTACAACAAACGTGGTCCCTGCCAATTAACTAAATATTTGATGAGAAAGAAATTTATTTTTATGAAGAGAAGTTCTTATGTATTTTTCCCCAAAGTGTTTAATCCTGCTAGTCAGGATCCTTTTTCCCTTTTCTGTCCTTTAATACAACACATTATTTTCCTGAAAGACAATTCTTCATACTTCTTTTTTGTGGGCTAGATTATTTAAATTCATTTGTTAATTTCCATTGGGGCTAATGCAGCTTCAATGAGGCCTGCATTTTTGAAACCCGATATTCAAATTCTTGATTCCTTGTTTTACACATTTATAGAATGTGTGTGGTATCCAGAGCTACTGAATACCAGGGTGAAGTTCTTTTTTATTTTTTTTTAACATTTATTTTTTCTTATTGATTGATTTTAGAGAGGAAATAGAGAGAAGGGGGTAAGGAGGAACAGGAAGCATCAACTTGTAGTAGTTGCTTCTCATATGTGCCTTGGAGAGGCAAGCCTAGGCTTTTGAACCAGTGACCTCAGCATTCCAGGTCGACGCTCTGTCCACTGCACCACCGCTGGTCATGCTCAAGTTCTCTGTTTAACAAACAAAAACATCCTTAGTTTTGAATTGAGAACTCTGCCTCACCATCCTCATCCCCAGGACAGAGATAGGATTTGCCTTGGTCCACTCTAAGGCATTCGCAAACCCAAAAAATGTGGGGGAGGGGACTGCCACAAGAAGACAATTTGGAAACCACCAATGTAACTTGAATTTAGTATTCTGTAATCTTTATAATCTCTCAGCATTTTCTTGTGAACCCTCAAAGTGAGCATTCCACGAGTGAGGGCATTAACTTCCTGTTTCTCCATGTATTCAATTTTGTCATCCTTGTCAGGAATGGGGATGTGTTTTGTTTTTTTTTTTGCCAGCTGTCACACTGGGACTGTTGGTAAAACTATTTGTTGAAGGAGGAGATGAGTCAGTATTCCTGGGTGTTAGCATTGCAATAATCTCTTTAATCTGTTAGTCATAACTATATCTGTCACACCCTTGCAGGTACAAATTACATAAGATTAATCATTTCAAAATATATTCTGTATAATATCTATTTGCAATGTAGATGTTATTCCCAAGGGATAGCAGTTTTGCATGAAGGTTGGTTTAGCTTACTTTGGAGAGGCTGAGAATTGATTAAAGTTTTGCTGTCAATCATCATATGGGTTAGGACTCAACATTTATACAACTCACATTTACTAAATTGCCTTACTTTGTGAGTCTAGAGTCTCTCTTGTACCTATATAATATTCTTCACATGATATATGATAAAAAGTTATATAGCCAGAGCAAGCTTTTTTCTTATATTCTAATGTTAGGTATACAACATGGCATAAAACAGAGGTTAATAAACAGCTTTTCATTGAACACCCATGTGATGCCGCCTTGCTCAATCATAACCTAACTCAGTTTCTCTTCTCCTGGGCGCCACTTATGCTGACTTTTGTTAATATTACTTGCTTTTATTTTATAGTATTGCATTTATGTGAACCTAGGATCATAATTGTTATGTAGGAAGTATAAGTATCCTCCACTTTATTAGAAAATGCCAACCATTTTCCATAGTGATTGTACCAATTTGCACCCCTAACACTTGTGTATAAGAGTTTCCATTGCTCCACATCTTCACAAACACTCAGTTTTGTTGGACTTTATATTGTTTTACTTTTTGATATTTTCAGAGAGAGGATGAGGAGAGAGAGAGAAACATTGACTTCCTGTTCCACTTATGTATGCATTCATTAGTTGATTCTTGTATGTGTCCTGACCAGGGATTGAACCCACAACCTTGGTGTATTGGGACAAATCTCTAACCAACTGAGCACCCGGCCCGGGTTTGTTGGACGTTAAATATTTCTAAATACTAATGAGAATGAGCACTTTTTAATTTATCTGTTACTTGTGTATCCCCTTTTTAGAGCACCTATTGACATTTTGTTGCCTATTTTTTATTATAATTTTATAAAAATTGTTGGTATATCTATTTATAGTAGATCTATTTGTTTATTTCAAGTACATTCTCCCACTCTGTGACATCTTTTCTTTATGATGTATTTTTATGAAAAGAAGTTTTTAATTTTAATGGAGTGAAATTTATCAGTTATTTTTCATGTGTAATGCAATTAGAATCATAAGTTTATTTCTATCCTGAGGTTTTAAAAGAAATATTTTATAAAAAATTTATGGTTTTCTTTCTCACAATTTAGCTCTTAATTCACTTAGAACATTATTATATGGTATAAAGTTGGGAGTCCAGCTTCAAGTTTTTCCATGTAAATATCCGCTTTTCCTAACCAATAGTTAACGAAAAGGCTATTCTCACTGTAAACAAATGTCTCCATGATACTTCTGTTATATATTATGCGACCACAATTCATGGTATATTTCTGGGCTCCCTAGACCAATGGTCGGCAAACCGTGGCTTGCGAGCTACATGCGGCTCTTCGGCTCCTTGAGTGTGGCTCTTTGGCTAGCTTAGGAGTACCCTAATTAAGTTAATAATAGTGTACCCAACTATATAGTTTAAGTTTAAAAAATTTGGTTTTCAAAAGAAATTTCAATCGTTGTACTCTTGATATTTGGCTCTGTTGACTAATGAGTTTGCCAACCACTGCTAGTCTATTTGTTTTCCCTGTGTAAGTGCCACACCACTTTAATAATGTGGTGGTAATTAAAAAGAATTTTTATTAGGTAGTCTAACCTTCTATTTATTTTTCAAGAATTTCTTGGCTCATTTTTTTGGTTTATTTGGTTGTTTGGTTTTGGGGGGATTTTGTTGTACTGTGTTTCAATATATATTTAGATACTAGTACTAAATATATTTAGTACTGCTAAATTTCAAACAAAACAAGAACTCTTAGAAATATTAATGGGATTGCACTGAATCTATAGATTAATTTGAGAAAATTAACATCTTTACAATATTGTCTTAGCAAAACATGGCTTGCTCACTACAGTACCCACTTGTATCTTTCTTTGTAATATGTTTCAGTATAGCATTTCTAGTTTCTCATAAGGTCCCACATATTTTTGTTAAGGTTCTTTCTAAGAGTACTTTGGACAGTTAGGGATACTGTAAATGTTATATTTTCTTTTTTATATTTTCCTCAGTAGCAAAACTTTTGTATACTGATTTTGTATCAAGCAACCCTACTAAATTTACATATTCTAATATTTTATATACCAGATCTTAGGGTTTTTAGAATATATAACCATAGTGAAGAATAGTTTTATTTCCCCTTCATTATGTGTATATATACATGTATTATACAGTGTGTCCGTAAAGTCATGGTGCACTTTTGACCGGACCGGACTATGAACCGGTCTTTATGACCGGACTGGACTATGAACCATAAATGCACCATGACTTTCTGGACACACACTGTATATGTTTATATAAACATGTATATCATGTGTGCATGAGCCTGTTGGTTTTCTTTTTTTCTTTCTTGTCCTACTGCATATATTAGTACCCTTAGGAAAACAATGAACAGAAGTGGTAGTAACATGTGTTCTTGTGTTATGCTGAATCTCCTAGGAAAATATTTAAAAGTATAATATTTGATGTAAATTTTTAAAAATTAGCATACTATAGAGTTAAATTTGGGGGAGATACAGTTTTGTAATTTTTAACTGATGTGTAGGTTCATGTAATCACCATATTCAAAATAAAAAATAGTCAAATCACTGCAAAGGTTGCTTTTTGTGCTGACCCTTTGTAGTCAAACCTTTCCTCATCTCTAACCTCCAGACCAGGGATGCCCACACTTTTTCAGTTTGCAAGCTACTTATAAGATGACCAAGTCAAAATGATCTACCTACAATAAAAATGCAAAACATAAATTTATTTCTTATATATTATCATTATTTAAGTTACTATTATTACTATTTAATATTGTGTATTCTTTTTTCACCTTTCTCCTTCTCAGCTCTCTTTTCAGAGGAAAGTCAATGTCATAGTTTTTATGAGCAGTCTGAAAAAGCCGCTCCACATTTCCCTTCTTTGGAATAGCAATGGAACACAGACAGATGAGGCAAATGCACTTAGAATATGACATAGTGAAAAAAATCCCTCCCATTCTGTATGAAAGTGGTAGGTTTTAGGCTTCTTACTCGGACTAGCTACGGCACTCATTTTTATACTGTTTGTTGTATTTAGTTTAAATAAATTGAAGGCTAACTATGCAGCAATGTAACTGAACAAGTTAGCGCGGTTTAACGCACATGCGTAGGGTGTCAAAGTTCAGACGTCAGATTGGGTACCCTGTATGCCAATCAAAAGACAATGTCTTTTTAATGTCATGCGATCTACCCACACTTCCTTCGCGATCGACGTATGGAGCACCCCTGCTCTAGACACTACTCCTTTGATCTGTTCTTCACCCCTATGGTTTAAACTTTTCCAGGATGTCATATAAACTGAATTAGATAGTAGTTAGCCTTCTGAGAATGAATTCCTTCACTCTGCAAAATGCCTTTGGGATTCATCTATGTTGAAGTATATATCCAGGGGTCCCCAAACTTTTTACACAGGGGGCCAGTTCACTGTCCCTCAGACCGTTGGAGGGCTGGACTATAAAAAAAACTATGAACAAATCCCTATACACACTGCACATATCTTATTTTAAAGTATAAAAATAAAACAGGAACAAATACAATATTTAAAATAAAGAACAAGTAAATTTAAATCAACAAACTGACCAGTCTTTCAATGGGAACTATGGGTGCAGATGCATCCTGGGCTCCTCTCACTGACCACCAATGAAAGAGGTGCCCCTTCTGTAAGTGCAGCGGGAGCTGGATAAATGGCCTCAGGGAGCCGTAGTTTGGGGACCCCTGTATATATCAATAGTTCATTCTTTATTATTGCCGAATAGTATTCCCTTCTGTGGGTATACCACAGTTTGTTTATGCATTCACTCATTGAATTATGCATGTTTTCCAGCTCTGCAACTTACTTAATTTGTGTCAGTCTCTTTATCTTTAATGACAAAGAGACACCTACATCGTAGGATTATTGGGAGGATGAAATGAGTTTACATGTGAAGTGCTAAGATAACACTTGGTACATAGAAAGAGCTCAACAACTACAATTCGTTATTTTCCCCAATATTAGTAAGGTTTTTGAGGTAGAAAAGAACTTGACAAATGCAAGGAATAGCAAGAAGTCAGTGTACCTGGAGTGTGATGAGCAAAGGAGAAGACAAGGAGAGGTATACGGGAGCCAGGTCACAAGGGACCTTATAGGCTGTAGTAGGGAGTGGTGATTTCACTCTAAGTGCAGCAGAAAGCCAGAGATGGGTCATTATCTGGTTCATACCTTTAATAGATTATCAGGCTGCTGTGAGGAGAAGGGTTCTTGGTGGTGGTAAGCGTGGAAGCAATGGTCCAGAGAAAAAAGAGTGTGGTGGCTTGGACCATAGTGGTGGTTGTGGGATAGGGAGAAGTGGTTTGATTCAAGGTATGTTTTGGATATGGAAGCCTTGGAATTTGCTGATGGATTCACAGCCCAGTGGACTACATTTTCCAGAAGAACAGTGGTATGACTAGTCATAATTATGAACAGCAACACTCCTCTCCCATTACGGCTTTCCCAAAGATTTCCCTCACCCGCTTTTGAATGGAAATCTAGCCTCTCATGCCTGATTTCTGAAATTCACTTGAAGAAATAGCCTGTCTTTTCATATATTTTAAAATGACACCTAATTGACAATTTTCTTATTCATAGTCACAACCAAAATATACTTGTAAAAAATTGGCATATCCCATAAAAACTTTTTCTCACAGCATTTTGTTTTGTGGTTGTCTGCAACCTGCTTAGTTCTGTGACCCCACATACTTAGCCATATTGATGGAAACAAAGTTGTCATAGCTGCTTCATGCATAGCCAGGGAATGGTAGTTTTAGTGGTTGGCTGGAGTTCCTGCTTACACTTGAGACTTATTGTTGGAATAAACATTATTAGAGTCAGACTAAAATTGGCCCAGAAATGTATTTTTTCCTCCTTTCAACTTCAACTCACTCTACATTCTCTCATCCAGATGACAAATAATCTTGACTTTCTTAAGTAATCTAAAAATAAAATCATCCCTGGGTACTTGCTTAGCCTTACATTCAAATGGAGATTTTAGGGGGGGGGGGTGGAGATAGTTAAAAATAGAATTTTCTGATCTCATATAGAAAGTTTCATCTTATTTCCAGTGCCTGTTCTAAACATATCTATATTTGTTCTCTGTGGGGCCTTAACTTCTAGCTCTTACTTAAAGACAAACTCTGACCCAGTCTTTATCTGGGACACTCACTCATCATGCCTTTTTTTAAAAAAGCTTTATTCTTTTTGCCAATTTGGATTTTATTATAATTCAAGGTTTGCTAAATAGAAGAACTCTCCCTTCTATCCTAAGCTACTTGTCCTATCTTGTCTCAATTTTCAACATCTCTTGTCAAGTGACTATCAAATTGTGGCATTTATTTACTCAGTTTACTTATAGAAGCACCTCTGGAACCTTGGAGATGCTCAACTTTAATTTTGTGTATAATTTTGTACTTCCTT
Organism: Rhynchonycteris naso; assembly: GCA_037038555.1. NCBI lineage: Eukaryota > Metazoa > Chordata > Mammalia > Chiroptera > Emballonuridae > Rhynchonycteris > Rhynchonycteris naso. The sequence continues at coordinate 84,552,627 of CM072999.1, read as the reverse complement.
GTAATTGGCTTCTTTTGTGTTCTTACAGAATACCAAGCTGCTATTTTACATTTGAAGAGGGAACACAAAGAAGAAATTGAAAACCTACAGGTATACCTCTTTGATTCTGTTAAACTGGTTATATGTGGTTGAGTCTTAGTTTTTCCATGTGCTGAATTAAATATTCCCTTTTTAAAGGTATACTTACCTAGACAGCACCTACAGCTTGCACCCTGCCAGTGGGCACTGAGTCTAGCCTGGGGATGAACACCTTGGATTCCATTTTTAATATAATTTACCTTTTTTATTTAAATGTCACAAATACATTAGATTTGGAAAATGATTTGATTGGGGAAACTGATGGTTTTAATTGTAAAGCAGAAAAGATGATAGGGTATTTAGACTTGTGCTGTTTATAAGAGGTGTTTAAATAATTATTATTTTTTCTATACACAGTATAAATTATTATGTTTGGCTCACTTCCACTCCTGTGTTTGTAACTGTCTGTTGTTAGCACATGCCTGCAGTATGATGTCATGCAGATTAAGGCATTTAAGGAAGTGACCGGAGGAGGAGGAGGAGGAGTTGTGTTGCACCATCTATTCTGTGTCTTCAGGAAAAGTTTGGAAACTGCTGACTTGATGATTCTCTTTGGTGAAGCTCAGAAAAACTGAAGCATCATTTCTTTCATTCCACCATCTAACTGTCAAACCCTTATTTTTGGTGTTTGCTTGCAGTGCCTGTAACCAGAAATTTCAGAGTCTTAATTTAAAATAAGTACATATTGAATCCGGCACTGATTCTAGTATTCTGATGTCTGGGTTGACCCCATCCCTCAGGAGAGGACAATAGCAAAGTTTAAATAAAACTTGTGCTTGGTGTTAACTGATTACTTGCTAATTTAATAAAGTAGTGGACCAAATAGTCTTCAGTGTGATAACGCATGATTAAAATCACTTAGACTACTTGTTAGATTACACATAAAGCCATTGCAAATAGCAAAGAGATCATTAAGTCATATGATATATGAATTCAAGCCACCCCCATCTAGTTAGGAAGAGGGAATGAGTCTATTTCACAAAGAAACAAAAAAGCCTGACCAGGCGGTGCACAGTGGATAGAGTGTTGGACTGGGATGTGATACGGAACACCCAGGTTCGAGACCCCAAGGTTGCCAGCTTGAGCACGGACTCATCTGGTTTGAAAAAAAGCTCACCAGGTCGGACCCAACGTTGCTGGCTCGAGCAAGGGGTTACTCGGTCTGCTGAAAGCCTGTGGTCAAGGCACATATGAGAAAGCAATCAATGAGCAACTAAGATGTCACAACGAAAAACTGATGATTGATGCTTCTCATCTCTATCTGTTCCTGTCTGTCTGTCCCTATCTATCCCTCTCTCTGACTCTCTCTCTGTCCCTGTAAAAAAAAGAAAGAAACAAAGTGGAAAAGTACCTCCGTCTCCTAGGGGAAAAAGGGAGGTGAGGCCCTTATCTCCTTTGTTGCAAAACGCTCTACAGAGACCTCTCTTTCTTTATCTGTGTTCTGATGTGCAAAAGATCTTCAGCTGGTCTCAGAGGAGCTGAGCTGTGGATGAATTTAAGAGACAGTTTGCTAACGAGGGTAGGAACAGAGTGATTCTGTGAGCAGAAATTTTATGGAACAGCTTAGTTTTAAAAGTTAACACTAGCTTTTGCCAAGCTGTATACCAGCCCTGTTGAGGACGACCACTAAGTAATAATCATAGTAATTTTTGAGTTCTTACTTTGTGTTGGGCATTATTTTAGACATTACTTAAATTATTTTGTGTCATCTCCGTAGAAGTCCCATGATCTTTCATCTCAAACTAAGGAAAGGTTGCTGAAGGGAAAGAGAAGAGTAAGTGGAAAGGAAAAAAGTATGTGGGGATCATGATCTTTATTTAGAATAAAATCAGACCAGGGTGTGATTGACAACAACAGTAAAGGTTAAACAGTGTTCCTAATTATATCTTAAGTGTTCTTCAAGGATCTCTGAATTATCTGCTCCTTAAATATTATTTTCAGTGAACTATACAAAATATTTCTGCCCCATGTTTGTGGTTTATACGTACTTGCTGAAATCACATTCCTGTAGTTTAGAACATTTTTAATAGTCATAGACAACGCTTAATAGGAAACTGGTAACTCTTATTCTAGAGAAGATTTTTGTGACTGTTGGGTAAACAGCTGTGTTAGGCTTGCTCATTTGCACTTTGCATGATTAGTGTGTGAGCACATGGCAGAGCATCGTGTGTATTGCCTATGTAAGGCTACAGGTGCTTGCCCTCAGGGCATATTGCCTGCCTGTCACTGTGAGGGGCTGTTTTTGCTGTTCGTTCATCTGCTGCCACCAGAAGCAGTTTCCCCGGCCTGTGTGCTCATCTGCCATTGCGAGACTTGATTGAACAGGAATGGCTCAACGCTTTTTGGCTCCACAGTTCCTCTACTGTCTGCCAGAATCCAATATGGACCTGCGTGGCCTCGGCCACTGGCATTACAGTTGGCAAACGGCATTTTAAAGATTGAATTAGAAATTTTTAAAATGTGCGGGGATTTCTAGCTGCTTATTTTAAAATTTATTTTATTTTTATTTTATTCATTTTAGAGAGGAGACACAGAGTGAGAGAGAGAGAGAGAGAAAGAGAGAAAGGGGGGATGAGCTGGAAGCATCAACTCCCATATGTGCCTTGACCAGACCAGTACAGGGTTTTGAACTGGCGACCTCAGTGTTCCCAGGTCGACACTTTATCCACTGCGCCACCACAGGTCAGGCATCTAGCTGCTTATTTTAAAAAAAAATGAAAGGTTAATCTGGCAACAGTGGGTTTATTATCTTGTATGGCGCCCACCTGCAGGTGTCGAGCAGCAGGTATTTCACTTCAATCGCTTCATGTGTTCTCTAGTTTGACGTTCTCCGCACTCTAGGCCATTTCTCCTGCCTGGCTCCTTTATACTCTGATTAACCCCTGTTCTCTGGGAGATACAGAAAAGAAAGTAACTAGATTGGCAGCAACACCATTCTGTTAGAACAGGAGCAGCACATAAAACAGGCAATCACCTAGCCTGGCTGTCCTTGTGTACACTCACTGAATATCATACTTACTTGCTTTGTTTTACAAAGTAGCCAAGTTGCATCTATTGTCAGAGGACTAGTAGAAGATAACGGGGGTGGGGGTGAGGGTGGGGTTCAACAACTTACAGGTCAGGGACAAGTCTGATGTGTTTCAGAACTTCTTCCACATGCCTTTCTAGAATAAGAAATATTTCATTGTTAAATTAGTCAGGAAAAGGTGATTAATTCTGTCTCCAAATACAAGAATTGATAAGTATCATATTTAGTGTTTTTTGGAATGTATTTTATAGAGTTTAAAGCAGTGGTAACCTGGGTTCTATCGAACCCTAGAGGTTTGATGAGTTGGTCTCTGGTTCGGAAAAACCTCTGCCGCGGAGGCCAGAATAAAGTAATACCGTAATTTGTTGTGAGTTCATGCACTTTGTTGGTTTTGTTCTTTGAGCAAGATGATGTTCACGCACGGCTCATTTTGTGCACCAGTAAAAAAAAACATATACTTATGTCTTGAATTTGGAAAAAAAATCATATTTTATTTATCACTAAAGAAGGGTTTGATGAATGCGCATATGAAACTGGTGGATTCGGTACCTCAAAAAAGGTTTAAAGAAACCACATGATTCAATAAAAGGCAAACCTAAATTCAGAGGATCTTAATTGTTGAATTCACCAATCTGCAAACGGGATCCTTACAACCTAAAGTAATTTGGTTGGAGGTTGACATTTTTAGCCCAGAGTCCCAAGGCTTGTAAGTGGGGTAGTTTGGAGTTCTTAGTCTTATGCCTGCCATTTGTAGAGAGCTGTATTATAGAGAGGGCACAGGGCTTGGTCTTGGGACCATCTTTGTAAAATGTGTAGCAACTTACATACAGATTTCCCTTGTAGTTCAAAAGCTAAGATTTGTTGATAACTTGAATGAATCAATTACTAGAGCCTTATGTTTATAAACCTTTTACACAAAGTCAAAGCACTTGGCTGACTTTTCTTTTCAAATCTACAGTGGTAGCAGGTCAAACATTATCTGGCTTCACTATTTTTCTTTTCTCATTTATAATATAATCACCATAAAATTCTTTAATTCTGTCCAAATCTGCTCTTTATTTAGCAAACTGTGCCTTAAGAATTTATGGTCACTTTATGATACTTAGCATCATCTGGTTCATTTTTCACTTTTAGATAATTCTGTTACTGACTTAATTTTCGAAAAATAAACATCTTACCTTTACAGGTTTTCACTTACTTAAGAAATTTTTGTGTGTGGTAGCCATTTCACAAGTTCATGACTCCTGGGTAGAAACAAAGTTCAGACCAGCATGTCTAAAGCATATGATAAAACTAATTCTCTCATGGTACAAATAAAGAGTTATTTCTTTGAGCTTGTTAGAGCAAGATTTGAAAATCACCCTGGCAGCTATATAGTACAAGATGTATGACTGACCTTTTTTCATTATTGTGGTCAGATTATGGTTGTGATATTATTTTATGCATGATGAAATGTGTAAGAACTCAGGTGTTTGAGTCAGGACTCAGTTTAACTCCTTGTATTATGACATTAAGAAATGAATCAACTGGCCCTGGCCATTGGTTCAGCAGTAGAGTGTTGTCCTGGCATGTGGAAGTCCCAGATTCAATTCCTGGTCAGGGCACACAGGAGAAGCAACCATCTGCTTCTCAACCCTTCCCTCCTTCTTCTCTCCCTCTTCTCCTCCCGCAGCTATGGCTCAAATGTCTTGAGCAACTTGACCCCAGGTTCTGAGGATGGCTCCATGGCCTCACCCCAGGTGCTAAAAATAGCTTTGTTGCTAAGCAACAGAGCAATGGCCCCAGATAGGCAGAGCACCACTGCGTAGGGAGCTTGCTGGTGGATCCAGTCAGGGCTTATGCGGGAGTCTGTCTTTCTGCCTCCCCACTTCTCACTTATAAAAAAAAGAGAGAGAGAGAGAGAAAGAAAAGAAACAAATCAACTTCTCTCGGACTCAGTTTTTTTGGTTTTGACATCCATACAATATACTCATGCTGCTAATAACACCTCCCTTTCAGGATTGTTCAGTACAGTGTTCATCCAGTGATACTGGTTATGTAGTACATTACTAAGTAAGTGTTATTTCTCGTTACTTTTCTCTGCACACATCTCCTTATGATGAGACATCTTGAGTTTAGAGTGATCCCTGGGCTCTCTTGTTTGAACACTTCCTTGGGAGATTTGACTTATTCTCTTAGGGTGATTTTTCCATAATTTTTCAGCCCCTGTGCTCTCTAACAGGGTAGTCTAACTCTAAACTAGGTTCTCCAAAGTTCATTCCACTCAATAGTGAGCCTCTGAAATGCTTCTTGACAAAAAGATTTCATGGTCAAATAAGTTTCAGAACTATCTGGTTCCCCTGTTAGGGCTTTACCATGTATAGAGAAGAACTATAAAAGAGAGAACTTTGTTACTTATTTCCCACATAATTCTTTTTTCCCCCAAGTAACCCATTTGTTCGAGTACTAATCTATGTCAATTCATATAATCTTATCATCTCAATGTATATTCCACTTCCTGAGTTTAAGTTAAACTGTTTGAGTGTTTTCAGTACTATTTCCATGCCACAAAGGTCCTGCTTACTATGGTGATGTAGGCACTCTGGAGGGTACAATGATGTTTCTCTTTACATCTTTTAAAGTACCTACCAATGTGCTTGGCATATAGATAATGCACAAATATTTCTTATATAACAACCTATGATTGAAAAATAGTAGTACCTAACTTTTAATCCAGTTCACACTGTGTACCAATCTCTGTTCCAGTCATTTAGCATTTTTTTTCTTCTTAAATAAGTATTTTTCATAGTTTTAGACTGAAGATTGGAAGTCTGAGATTAGGGTGCCTGCAGGGTGAGGTTCTTGGTGAGGCTCCTCTTCCAGGTTTACAGAAGTTGTATCTTCACATAGTAGGGAGAATGGGAGACAGAGAAGCAGGAAGAGGGAGAAGGAGAAGGAGAGAGGAAAGGAAGAAGGAAGGAGGAAGGGAAGGAGGGCAGGAGTAGGGAAGATAGAGAGAGCCCATCAATATTATAAAGAGTAAATGTATAAATATAAGCAAAGTAATATACTCATCCCCATTTACAGATGATAAAACATGATCCTCTCAGAAATTGACTTGACTTGTCAGGAGTCCTAAACTAGTAAGAGGGGAACCTGAATTTGAATCCACCTAGATCTGTCTGACTTTGAAACCTATCCTCTCTCCAATAATCAATGCAGCATTAATGGAAAGAACATAAGATTTGGAATCAGAAGGTCTGGATTTGGCCCAGGCCAGTTGGCTGAGTGGATAGAATGTTGGCCTGGTGTACGGACATCCCAGGTTCGATTTCTAGTCGGGGCACACAAGAGAAGTGACCATCTACTTCTCTTCCTTCTCTATCTTCCCCTTCCTCAGCCAGTGGCTCGATTGATTCAAGCGTGGCCCTGGGTGCTGAGGATAGCTTGGTTGGTCTGTGTGCATCATCCCTAGGCACTAAAAATAGCTCAGTAGATTTAAGCATAGGCCCCAGAATGGGGCTGTGGTGTGCCCAGTTGGGGCACATGTGGGAGTCTATCTTCTTTCCTCTCACTTAGGTATTAGGTTTGGTGTGATAAACAACATGAACTTCAGTAATGCATTTTTGGGCTCAGTTTTCTAATATCTAAAATGAGGAACCAGGCCATACAATTTCTAATAGCACCTTTGGGTTTTATGATTGCCCCCACCATCCAAAAAAAAAAAAAAAAAAAGGTTCTGGTATCTACCACATTACATTTTCATTATTTCATTATTAGGGCTATTTAACTCAGAGTCTCTAAATCCGTTATTTATATTCACGACACTTTTTCTTATAGTTTCTTCTAGAGGTTCTGCTTTCTAACTGGGGCTTTTTCTCAGTTCCACTTGCCTCTAGGGGACAGTGTGAGTGGAGCATGCTAGGCTTCTAGTGCTTTATCAAATGTCTGACCAGTGAAGGGCACAGCTCTAGAATGGTAAATGAAACATCTGCAAGGCCCAGTTCTTCTTTACAACAGGAAAGAAGCTTGAGTATATGCTGGGTAGGACTTATTTGACTCTCTGCTTCCTCAGTTTTAAAAGCGGAATAAAAGAACAAAATTGCATACTCCTTGTCTGGCTTCTGAGCATCTTTGGATAATTTAAGAATATTGCATTTGACCAGTGCATAAGCAGTTTGGAAGTACATGCCAGGGAAATGACAGGCTGTTTTTATCTGTTTTGAACTAATGTTCTCTGGGTTGTGAGATACAAGACAACTAACTAGCCAACAGTGATATTTCCTTTGGTGGAACTCATTCTTTTGCCCTGTTCATCACACGCATAGTCCTGCACTGAGGGGAGAGTCTGCTGAGTGATAGCCTCTGGCAGGCCACTGCTCATTGTGCAATACAGTCACATTTCTAATGTGGTGACTCCCCCTGGGCAATAATCCAGGGATGGATGTCAAACTGGAAATGAACTTCCCCTGTACCTGGTTGCCACCAAAAGAACCAAATGGTAGGTTGGCCACCATTAAGAGAAACTTTAAGATTTTCTTACTTTTCTATTGCCCACCCACTACACTGGCCCATTTCTAATAGTTACGCATTGCTGTTGTTGAAGCAAAATTGACTGCCAACCACAGTTCAACTGATACAGCTACATCTATAAAGACACATAAATACTGAGTCTGTTCTATTTGTTATGTTCTTTGTTATCAGCACAGTACGCTTAAATCTGTTAATTCCTGGAGATTACTGCAAGGGAAAGGGAGTAATTAATTTATAGGCCAATAAACAAAACTTTCACAAAGATGAAATATGATTTCATCAGACCCTTATGGTGTTCCCCTAAGTGCTGATATTAGTGTAATTCATTACTGAGATGCCAGAAGGAAGAACAACTTTTAAATGTTGAGAAATCTTTTAATTTATTGTTTTACTGTGGATGTATAATACATTATGAGTTTAGTAGAATTTCTGGTTTACCGGGGTTGAGATGCCTTTTTGGCCACTGGTTACCTAGCAGCCTGCAGATGTGCTTGGAGTCAAATTTTAATCAAAAACACAAAGCAATCAATTCTCTAACTGATTTAGCCAGCCCAGGACCCTTTTTCCTCAGCCTTTAGGATGACATCTTGCCCTGCATAATTCAGAGATTATGTCGAACTGCACTTGCTAATGGAGGGAAGCTGGGTGAGGAACAGAGAATGTGCATTACTCATTTGTATCAGGGAAGCTGAGGCAGGTTTCTGTATTCCTCCTTCATGCACCATCCGCTCCAGTCATCTCTACTGAGTCTTGAACTCTAAATGTGGTCACTCGTGTGGGCCAAGACAGTGTTCCTTTTTCAATAGTTTTTCTTTTTAATTATTTTTTATTTATTGACTTTAGTGAGAGAGGAAGGGAGGGAGAGAGAGAAAGAAAGAGAGAGAAACAAACAAGAACATTGATCTGTTCCAGTATGTGCCCTGACCAGGGAATTGAACTAGCTACCACTGTGCTTCAGGATGATGCTCTAACCGACTGAGCTATCCGGCCAGGGCGTCAATAGTTTTTAACTTTAGGTAAAAGACTGATATTGGCATACGTGACATTTTTGCATGTTGTCTTTTGCTCTCTGGACTCTTCAGCACAGTGTTATTTACAAAGTCATCTTTGATTCATTTTAGATGAGCATGTGTGTTCTAACTTGCCATGCTTCCCCGTATTTCCTGCTGTCTTCTGTCCAGGCTTCTTTGCCTGCTACGTAGACGGCCTGGCTCTGTTGACATCTGCATTGGTGACCCTGGCATAGAAAGGCTGAATGAAAATATCCTCATCTACTTGTTCCATCGTGTCATGAGTATCAAGCAAAGTTCTTTTAGCTTTTAGACCTTTGTGGCCTTTTGCATTTCCTTTCCTTTTTTTCTTTCTTTTTTACTGTCCTTCCTTGGGAAGGGCCATTCATGGGATAGTGAGGGCAGCAGTGTTTGAAGGGTGATTGAAAATTGAACCTTTAGTACAAAATATTGTGAACAGTCTAAGTTATAGGGCATTTGTAGAAAGGGTAGAAGGAAAATTTTTGATTTTTAGGTTTTAAGTGCTGAGTGCCCTTTGCTTCCTGATTTAATTTGAGATGGTTATAAACATAGTTTTAAATGGAGCATGGAGGACCAACATTGCCAGGCACAGTGCTTGGTGCCTCATAAATGTGATTTCTAATCAATGGAGACTCAGGGAGTTGAAGTGTTACCCTGAGTCTTCACAGCGGGTTAGTATGACGGCAAGATTTACTCAGCAGGTGTGTCTGGCTTCTAAATCTGCTGTCTCCACTGTCACTTTGCCAACTGATTTGATTCACTTTCTCCAGTATAATGTTTTCTAACTTTTCATTTACCTTCTGCCCCTTTCCTGTGGCAAAGAGCTCTGCAGATCACCCCCTATTCTTACTCCATACAAACTCCTTATATGATGAAAAACAGTGGGGACATATGTGTGGTGTTGGACAAGAGAAAAATAGCAACAGAGTCCTCTTATTTCACTGGTTTCAGAAATGCCAAGCTCTTCTTCCAGCCTTCCAACAGGAGAGAAGAGCAGGTGGAAGTTTGCTCTCTCTAACTTCGTATCTGACAGCTGGTCCGGGACCCAGTTTGAGGAAGAGTTCCTAGTATTTGTCACCATCATTTTGATACTTGTCTATGTTCATCTTAGAGATTTCAAAACTGAGTCTCAGAGAAATCAATTTCTGAAAACTTAAATTAAGAAAATACTGGGGCAAGACTTCTATCCATCTTGCCAGCTCCTTACTTCACTGATATTTTTTATTTATTTATTTTTGAATTAAACATTATTTATTTTTGAATTAAACAATTTAAACATGGGGTTTCCTCAGCTGTTCTTAAGTTTTATCTTCTCTAGCAGAACTCCCAGCATTACCGATTCCTTAAGCACATGGGGTGATGTGGTTGTTCCCCATGCTGTCATCTATTTGCTGGATGTGCCTCTGCATGATAAACAGCACTTTGCCTCTTCTAATAAGTCCAACGCCATAAGGTCTTTGGAATCCATAGTGTGGATTTATTATGTCTTTGTGTGTGCACACATGTATGCGTGTGTGTGCTTCGACCATTTCCCTGCAACTTATTCTAGCTTGCTCTGTGTCCTAGTGGAGAAATAACAATAATAGTTGATATTTATTGATCATTTACCATGTGACAGTCTTTTTATATGAGGGTTAAGTGAATCATTGCACCAAACCTATGAGATGGCACTGTTAGGAACTGCCTCTGGAAGTCCTTATACCTTGAGGGTGCTTGCCTAGAGAATATTCATGACATGACCTTGTTTCTGGACTGATTATCTCTGATATACCCATGGTTAGAATATCAGTCCTTAAAACCAATGGATTTTAGGAGAAGAATATGTTGAAGAATGAACCAGTATATTGAAGTCAATTAACTTATTCATTGAAAAGAATGTAACATAACTCTAGGCTGGTCACCTGAGTAGAAACACAGATGAGAAATCTTCCTTGAGTTTGAATTTTATCTTCATTACCTCCTGGATGTGTGGTCTGAACAAACTATTTAAACCTTCTGGGCTTCGGTTTCTCATCTGAAAATGGTTGTGATGAGACCATAACTTGGGTGATAGGATGCTGAGTGCAAGTATTGTGAGAGAGGTATGGAACTGGAGGTACAATGACTGTGTAGATGGCCAAAAAATGATAACTATTGCATTTGTGCTGTGGAGCAGCAAGTTTAGTTTACTTCAAGTCAGTGGCTATTGAGTATTTTATGGTGGTGAAGTTCTTGCAATATAAACCATGTACCTATATAAAAGAAAAACATTCTGTGACTAACGTTACACTTCTGTTTCGAAGAACATTGCTTTCAATAGTTTTGTCATAAAAGTATGATGTTCTCATGTCCATCACTGCCTGTTAATGGAAATATTACTGCTGTTGTTATTTTATGAAGGAGACATCTGAATATGTAAGAACACCCCAGTAGGTATAGCACAGATTTGGGGAGCCCCAATTAAGATGTTGCATTTCAAATTTGTTTTTTCTACTATAAAGATTTACTTCCTGAATATAATTTTATATTTTATATATTTATGCCTGCTTTTTATTGTTTATCATTCATGTAATCAAATACTAATAGAGCACCTGTCAAATATAAGAGATGTGCTAAGGAATAAACGTCATTTAATAATGATGATGACGCCTGACCAGGTGGTGGCGCAGTGGATAGAGCATCAGACTGGAATGAGGAAGACCCAGGTTCGAGACCCTGAGCTCGCCAGCTTGAGCGCGGGCCCATCTGGCTTGAGCAAAAGCTCGTCAGCTTGGACCCAAGGTCGCTGGCTCCAGCAAGGGGTGGCTCGGTCTGCTGAAGGCCCATGGTCAAGACACATGTGAGAAAGCAATTAATGAACAACTAAGGTGTTGCGACGGCAACGAAAAACTAATGATTGATGCTTCTCACCTCTCTCTGATCCTGTCTGTCTGTCCCTATCTATCCCTCTCTCTGTCCCTGTAAAAAAATAAATAAATAAAATAATGATAACAATAGCAGCTAACACTGTGTACTACTATATGCCAGACACTATACTTAACGCTCAGAGAATTTACCATTTAGTCAGGAAGATAGAATTTGTACCACGAAGGATTGAATATCAGATTAAGGCAACTTAAACTAAAATTTTAATATTAGTTAATATTAGACCATATGCATATGTGATTACACTGGGGAACAAAATTTTGGTTGCATCCACAAAAACACTTGTTCTTATCGAATTAGAGTGTGCCGATCTCAAATCTGACATTAGTATTTCTCTGTAAGCTACAGTTTTTTTGCAATTCAAGATTTTAGGTTTTCATCTTATTGTAAAATTTTCAACATTTAGTTTAACATAATGAAGTAGAATGTCTTCTTGGGCATCATCTTTGTGAAAATATAATTTATATAATGCAGTAAATACACTAAAAGATATGATTGCATCAGAATTTGTCTACAATTTCAAAATAGAACATATTAAAACACTTATTTTAATCATAAAATTTGCACAAAACTTATTTAAATTCTATTCAGGCAAAAATTTGTATTTGTAGCTCTTACGTTTGTGTACTTGTTGAGGACAATCTCGTTTGATGCTCCAGCAGTAGTCTGCTCATCAATAACAACTCCAAGATTTTCAGGAAACTTATCAAGGTGACTGACTGTTCAGGAAGTGAATTTTAAAGCTCTTGTTATGTCCAATGCCGCGGAAAGCCAACAGCATCCTTTGAACCAAGAGTTCATAGTTTTCTGTTTTGTTGCCAAGGAAGTTCTTAGTAACTGCCATGAAAGACTGCCATGCTGCTTTCTCCTCCTTATTCATCTTCCTGGAAAATTCTTCATCACATATGAGATTTCAAATTTGAGGTCCATCGAATATACCTGCTTTTATCTTCTCAAAAGACAAAGCAGAAAAAGCAGAAATAATATGTTTAAAGCATTCACTTTTTCTATTCAAAGCCTGAAAAACTGCTTCATTAAGCCAAGTTTGATGTGAAGTAGGGGAAAAAATGATCCTGTCTCAACTAACTACAGGTTCATTCACAATATTTTGCATCCCTACTTTCCAGAGCTTCATGTTTCGGCCACTCCTTCTGTGTCCAGTGTTTCTCCTGAGCTCAGCTGTTCCACAAACACAGAAAGCAAGGATACCTCGTGAAACTTCTCTGTTGTCCTAGCAGGAAATTGACTATTTAAAGATCCACACAAATGATCCAGTTATGCTCCTCATGCTTCAGAAAGTCGAGGACAATTTTTATATCATTCTAATCTTCTCGCAAATGAGTTGAATAACCAATTGGAACCACTGCATTAACATTACCATTGTATAGGAGAACACATTTCAGACTCCATTTAGAGCTGTCAAGAAATAGCCGCCATTCTGTTGGACTGTAAGTGGTAACACCTAGCTGGCTGAGAAGATTTACCAATATCATGATGGTAAACAAAGTGTTTGTCTTCGGAAAAAAAGTCCACACAATTTGTTCACGCTTCCTGAAATGGGATACTTTAGTTGACCCGTGAAGTACATTCTTTTCTTGAAGCCTGGAGGCTAATAATTCAGCTGCTTTCTTTGATAGGCCCAAATCTCTTACTAAGTCATTCAATTCGGGTTGGCTAAACTGCTGAGGGGTTAATGACTGCTTAGCATCATCAGAAGAAGCCCCTTCAGATTCTACAACCATTTCCTCATGCATCTTATCAAAATACACTTGATCACCATGTTCACTTTCTTTGTCCTTAGAAGAAATAAAACTATTGAAAACTGGAACCCCGAGTGTCTCAGAGTGTGGGATAGGTTGTATTGCTGAAGGAATATTAGGATATGCGATCATATGCTGTTTTTTCTTGCCGATGCCCTTTGTATGGATCAGACAGAAATAACAGTCAGTACTGTGGTCCTTAGGTTCACGCCAAACCATGGGAATACCAAAAGGCATTTCTTTGCGTTTTCCTTTTGTCCAGTCACGATGCATCTCCTCACAATTAGGACACACAATATGAGGAGCCCAATTCTTGTCTTGATCGCCAAGGGGAACTTGAAAATAGGCAATATATACACGTGTTACAAATGATGAAATATTGTGTCTTTGACATTGAAGTGTGTAACAGCCACATATCTAACAGAAGATGTCAGGACTATTCTTACATTTATACCTACTCGAAGAAGCCATGATTCAATCTTAAAACAAAATAAGAGGGTGTTATTATCAGATAAAAAGTTTTTACATTTAAAAACAAATACAGTTATGTAAAAGTAATGTTTGTAAAACATTAATTACCTTGTGGTTATGTTCAGTCCAAGAGTTGTTGCCCTTTAACTTCAATTTAAAAACCAATGTATGCCATTTACTGTACCAAAATGCATTTAAAATTGCATAAAAACTAGATCATGCACCAAAAACAGATTTTAGATTTGGAATCGGCGATGCAGAAATATTTAGAAAAAGTTCTAAAACCTCATGCAACAGAAAATAAAAATAAAATTGTTCCCCAGTGTTATTAGCATCTAGAAATGATCTACTTTTAATGTATTTTACAAACTTCAGATCTGACATCTTAACTAAGATTCGTCAAGTCTCAGATTTGTGATTGTCATAAATGACTGGCATTTTCTTTTACTGTCTCTGGAAATTGCTGTAGGTATCTCTGTAATACATGTATGCTTATTTTATATAGTTTTACTGTCTGTATAGTATGTCCCCATATGTTGCAAGTACACATGGATAAAATACATATGATTTAAAGTATTAATTGCACTGGTATATGGCATGTGTATGTGGGTTTGTGTGAATAGGTAATCTGGGTATTTTACAATTATTTTAAAAGCCATTCCCCAATCTCACCACTGGAGGTCAGCTTGACCCTTTTTTCTCTTAATAAAACTCCAAGTAGATTTTTTTTTTGACGATTGCAACAGCATTCCAGTTCAGAGCTTTGCTTTAAACACATGAAAATAAAATTGTGCTTTGCTTATTTCACAGAATATAATTCATAGATATGTGTATATAGGTCTTTACTCATAGGCTTAAAGCTTAGTGTACTTATAGAAGTAATACACAATGCATTTATGGCTAGGTAGAAATAGATATAGGTACACACACATTTTCTATATTACCAAGGGCAAAGAACCACCTAAAATAATGCCTTATGAAATTGATCATCTGTGTTTCATCTAAGAATGATATTCTCAAAAGGAAGTTAAAGGTTTCTCTGTTGTTCATTGATTCACTATAAAGTACTGGATTCTGGGAACTAGTAGTCCAGTTAGAGAGACAAATACTGATGAAATAATCACTCAATAAATATAATTAGATGAGTGCTATGGAGAAATATATAGCATAAGACACTATAATAGGGTATAATTTAGCTTTGGAAGTTCAGGGAAGTGTAATTTCTTGGAAGTGACATTTAAGGTGAGGTCTGAAGGGCGAACAGGAGCTTGGCTGGTTTGAAGGACCGCAGAGAGGCCAGTGTGACTGGGGCGCAGTAAGTGCCAAACAGGATGGCTGGCAGTGAAGCGCTCGAGTCATGTATTTCCACCTCCTCAAGCTGCATCCCAGAATAAAACATCCATTTATATTGAAACCCAGATTACGTGTATGTGTGTACATGAGAAATAATTTATTAAACAGAATTTGTTAATCTGATATCCTCTGATATGTTCAACTCTCTTTTTAAAAAAATGCTGGTGACAAAGCATAGGTTGATTTGCTCTCCCACTAATGTTTCATGGACTGCAGTTTGAAAACACTGAAGTGGAGGAGGGCCAAAGGCTGAATTGTGGAAGGGTTTATTGGTGTTTTTAAGGTTTCCAACAAGAAAAATAAGGTTTCCCAATTTTTTCCTCGGAAAAGTGAGAATCTGTTGACTAATTCTGAACCAGAGGACTGTGTGACATGAGTAGATTTGCATTTCCCAAAGATCCCCCCCCCCACCATGAGCTGTATCTGCTGTGAATACATAGATATAATAATGTAACTTAGAGTTTAATCGAGAGAACAGATTAATGGGGTTTCTTTTGCATTTTTGTGGCGTTTATAAATTGAATCATATGAAATTGCTGAGATTTGACCCATTTAACTTATATAATAGCAATTTCATATTGCTTCATCTAATACAGTCTCACCAAAAGGCAATGAGCTGAATGAGTGCCGGGATTCTCTTTCTCTGGATGGACCACTCTCTGAAATGTTCACTGGACCCCCAAACGTGGACAGAGAGACTACAGCTGAGAATGGCATGACACATTGCCCCTAGGACAGTAACACTGATATATTTAATGGTAACTCTTTTAAAATTAGAATTATTGAGACCTGTGATAACTTGTGCCCCATGTCACTCATATAATAATCTTGGTGAGTAATTTTCCAGTCTTCAGGTAATCTATGAAAAATGAAATAGCTAAAAATTATTTATCCAATTTAAATCAACATTCCCTGGTCTCCCAAACTGAGGTTTTACTCCACAAAAAGAAATAATGATAAAACACTAGTAATCAGTTTGGTCTCTGTAATACAAGTCTTTGTAAAATTATTTGCATTTTTATTTCCTTGTAGTCCTTTTATACTAAAACTTTCACTTCTAGAATTAGAAGTTGTAGGGCTATTGTACAGATATACACATAGGAAAATGATTAGAAGTTTAGGAAAGGATGTGAATTAAACATCTAAGTTACATTTATTTCATGTATTTTTGTTAAATGTCTCATTGGATATTTCCTTTATTTTTTTTTTCACCGTTTTATTTTGGATAAATGAAATTTGAAATCTAAGATATTACTAAACATCCTGGGGGTCTTTTTATTACTTAACATTTATTTTTAATTAGTCCTGCAATAGATTTCTGAATGTTACCTCTGATCACATTTTTCCTGCTTGAAACTTGTGTTATAGTTCCCAACCACATTATTTTCTAACCCTCTTAAGTAG
Source organism: Rhynchonycteris naso (assembly GCA_037038555.1). Taxonomy (NCBI): domain Eukaryota; kingdom Metazoa; phylum Chordata; class Mammalia; order Chiroptera; family Emballonuridae; genus Rhynchonycteris; species Rhynchonycteris naso. The sequence goes on along the minus strand of CM072999.1, from coordinate 84,536,086 downwards.
TGAATCTATGATTACTTTATGCATAAATGGTTTTCCTTTTTAAATATTTTATTTTCAGCACATAAAAAAACATTGACTCTAATGTCAATGACTATAATAGAGTCTCATTTTTATATGAATTCCAACATTGTATTTGGAGTAGTGGCTCAATCTGAAACTTAATTGCCAAAAACAAATGGAAACTCCTTTCCTTTTTGCTATAAAACAATGGTGGACGGGCCCAGAAACGAGGAGGGGAGAAACAAGATTGCATTACAAATCTGGCACATCAGCCACACCAGTAAAATCAAGTCCAATGTTGTTTTATGACTCTGAATTTATGTGAGTGCCCAGGATCAAAGGGCTCGAATCCCACTGGACTATAAGGTCCATAGTTCATGGCAAAAACTCATCAAAAAGAACATTTTAGTCGTTTAAGCTTTTCATTTTAATCAACCACAGCAATAAAAGAGCCTTTAGGTGTCCAAAAACATTTTGCAAGATCAAGAGGTGGTTCTCTTGCTCGTAGAAGTGGCTTTCTTATTGGATCCATATAATGACTGTGGCCTCCGAGTGTCAAAAGGCCACTGCCTCCACATTGTTTTCCCTTGTGGGATGGTTTCTTTCGTTTCTTCTGACTGTGTATTTTGTGATAATAAATTGTGGTGTCTGACGGAAGGACCATAAAATTTTCACACAATCTATCAAGATATTCTAGCCATTTAAAGTTTGGTCTCTGACAGCAAGCCGGTAGTACTTTGTAATGTTTAGACAGAAAGAGACTATGGCCGGCCTCTTGACAAGTATCTAGAGAGAGTTGTACATGTGTGAAGGAAACACGGGGCTTACACATCAGACCAAGTCTTGAGTCATTGACCTGCCACTTTGTATGTTTGTGGTTTTGGACAGTCCACAAAATAGGGATCCTACCTTCCCCAGTGTTGTGCAGATTGCATAGAGGAGTGTTTTGTTTGTGAAGGTACTCCCTGGTGGTAAGAACAGATGTGCAGTAGGTGCAGATTAGCTGGGGAACCAGCCTGAGCCAGCCCTGCATTGTCAACAGGAGGCCCGAGCCGGTAAAGGGGAGAACTGACCAGGCAGGAGCAAATTCATAAGAAAATGTGGAGGAGGGTGAGATCAACCTGGAGTCTGAATTAACTCTGGGGAGAAAGGGAAGCATTTCTTTTAAGATAAGATTTTTTTTTTGAATGAGTGCCTTTGTGTGTAGACTACTTTTTTATTTTTTTGTTGAATTTATTGGAGTGACATTGGTTAATAAAATTATATAGGTTGCCTATAGACTGTTGACTTCTTTGCCTCATTTTTAATGTTGTCCCCGCCCCGCATAGAAAAAGAAACTCAAACATCTAATATTTTTTCACCAGAGCTCTTTGATATCATCCCCGACCACCTCTTCTGCATGTTATTTTTTGTTTGTTTCTTATTCTCTTTTTGGCAGGAGCCTTCCCCCATTTCTAATGATAAATTCAGCCATTTTTTAGAACCCCTTCACTTTGATCACACATTACACCGCTTCTTAGAACTTCCATGTCTCCACTCACTGGTAAAGTTCCCAGGCATAAGTTACATGTAGATGATTGTTGCACAACTTACTGTCTGTTCCGCTGTACAGAACCAGCTGAGACCACAGATACAGCAATTATCAATGCTTTTGGTCCTCTCCATCTTCACCGATTCTGAGTGTCAGTGTTAAAATCTCCTCCGTCAACATCTTTTCCTGTGCTTCCTCCTTGGAGTGTTTCTCCATTGCCTTTGCTGTCTGTCCCTCAGTTCTGACTCTGCAGCACTGCAAAATGTGACCCTCTGAAAGGTGGCCTTTAGTTACCTGACTTTCTGGGCATTGTCTGTTAGAGGTTTCATTTATTGCTGCGTACAAGCTTTTCAGACCTAATTATTTGGACTCGAGTTTTCTCAAGTTCCAGGCCCAGGAAAGTTCTAGTTTTTGCTGGAGAACATACACTAGGAAATGCTTTCAGTATCACAAATCTAAACCTTCCAAAGCCAGAATATCAGAAATTCTTACAATCCCTAGGGTTGCAAGAACTAGTCTGTCTGCTCATCTCCTCTGATGCTCCTCCCCACCACACGCACTAGAAACACAATACAAACTGTATTCTCCTTTCTTAGCTGTCTTGTATCTTTAACATTCCACTTTCCTACTGAAAGTAAAATCTCAGATGCATCTTTGGCAACTCATAGACTCTCATCTTCTTCATCCAGTTGATTGCCAAATTGTGCTGATTTTAGCCCCATGGTTCTTTATATACACTTGTTCCCTGGCAGCCTGCTGCTTTCATCCTAACAGAGGCCTTTGTCATAGCTTACCTGCATTCAGACCATGTGACAAATTACTTAAGAGATTGTTGTTCCTCTCTCAAACATCTTTGGTGGCTCACCACTGCCTATCAAGTTAAGTTTAAAGTCTTCAAAGTGGTATTCAAGATCTTCTACAGTTTAATTCAAAGGTATAACTTAATTTTTTCTTCCACTATTTGCCTATGCTTTCCTGTTTCTTCCTTCTTCTTCCACTTGGATTGCTCACAATCTGCCACTCCACTTTTTGCCAATCCTTTGTGGCCTGGCAAATGTTCCCTGACATAATGAAATGATCTGTTTTCCCAGGACTCCCTCTTCTGAAGCCTTAGCCTCTTTGTACCTGGCTTAAGCACATGGCAAACTCTCTTAATCATGAAAGTAGAGGTGTCACCCCTTCCTTCCACCCCCAGTGCTGCACACAGAGGGACATAAATGTTCCATGCACAGCAAATAGTTGACTCTGCCATCCCACTAATGCATACATTAATGCATAAATCAACCACTGGTTGATTTCCCTTCTTACTCTGTAATGGAAACTGGGTTTAAACCAAAGCGATTTTACAGGCAACATTCTTCAAATTCAAAGACATAGGAGAACTGTATTAAGAAAAATAGGTTCCCAGAGGTTTTTGAAAAGATTTTTTTTTACAGTTTATGTTTTTCTTCTGGGAGAATGGTGTTTATTGTTTCTCATTGTCTCAGATGCACATTTATCACATGTTGCCTGTTTAGACAGCTATGGTGAGTGATCATTTGTATTAGTTTAGGTTAAAGCAACATGGACCCATTTGAATTTGTGGTAATTTGTAAACACTTTCACTCTGTAGGTGGGGAATTGAATGCTCAAAGAGCTGATCTTAGAATTGAGCTTAATGGTTCTCAAACTTTCTTCCAAGTCCCCTGAGGGAAGCAGCATGCCCCCAACAGGACAGGGGTCTTTATAGTCAAAGAAGGGGACCACCCATTGAGATTCACCTCTGGTTACTACTCATTAGCAACAACAGAGTTCAAGCTTTTGTAGGCAGTTGCTGGAAGTACTGTGACTTGAAGTCAGGTTTTGTCCCAATCCAGTGTTTCATCACTCAAGTCCTGTGGAGATTGCACTGCCAAAAATGGAGAAAGTGTTTCCAGCAATTAAGTGACGGGCAGAAAAAACTGTCATGTGTTCCGTCATGGCGGGTGGTACTGAGTATACTCTATGTGAGGTTTAAAATGACATGTTTAAAATCGCAGCCTTCAGACACACGAACAAAATTAAACATGGTTCTTTTAGGAATGTATAGATCAATTGGAGGAAAATAGAGTTACCTCTTCCAAATATTTAATTCATTTTCAACTTTGTTGCTTTTTTAAGTTCAGACAGTTGTCTAATACTTTTTCTTTTTCTTCTTTCCTCACTCATTATCTCTGCAAGATTAAAAATTGCCGCCAGGGTTTACATATAGTAGTTTGAGAGATTATGCTATAATTCTCAGACACGACTTTCTAGATTTGTGAGATACAGATCACTGTCCAGACTGACTCTGTTCTGTAGTGACCTGGACTCTACCATTGGATTTCTACAACATCACTCACTTCTTGCTCGTGTGTGTGTGTGTAAAGGGAAGGACAGAAAGGATGCCAGCTGTCAGAAATATGTCTTGGAGCAATTTTACATTCCCCCATCCCAGACCTGCAACCAAGCACCCCCTTAGCAGAGAGAGGGCCACTACTGAGAGGCTATGGATGTTGCTAGGGGATTTTGTATAGTAACCCCCACCCTCAATCAGCTTTAAAACCCATTATACCCAGAAACAGAAATAGAAATGTTTCCTTCTTTATGAGCTCCTGTGTTTAGTTCCGGACTGTTTGGTGTCTTCCTCTCAGGTACATCATGCTTGGATTTAAATCTACACTTTTACTTTTACCTGTGCTATGTTGATATGAATATCTGAAAGCACATGAAAGCAAAACATAAAAAAGAAAGTGACTTGGAAGAAAATCGGCATTTGCTTTCATATTTGGCAACTACATTTGAGATTGGAATATGTTTAGCAAAGTAAATTTGGACCAAGAAAAACGATCTTCATGCCAATCTTTATAAAAATCAAGATTCCTTTCTTTCGGACACCTTAACCATTGTAATCTGTTTCATATGTGTATTAATACTGGATTCAAGGACTTGCAATCAGAAAGCCTTCTGCTCTGTGCAGTGAGTAAGGGAAAGGTGATGGTCCAATACAGAGATTCCTAGTAATCTAAATATTTAGAGTGTAAGTAGTTCATAATTATTTTGAATAGACGACTGGCGTGGGTACTAGAGTCAGTTCATTTCTTCACTAAGGGTGCATGGCATGACCCTGGCAAAGATCCACTCATGTTGCTGTTGGACACAGTCCCTGAGGAAGTAGCATGTTGATGATATGAAAGGTAACAGCAGTTATGGAGCGATAAAGAAGGTTTATGGGAGGCCCTGTATTTCATTAACCTGTGTATTTGGTTAATAACTTTTGAATGCTTTCTGAAAAAACTGTATATGAGCTTTCAGATTATAATGCCTCTGTTCTTTCACATTATTAATATGTGCAGCCATAGTATTTAAAATGGAAATATTGCTGGAGAGAAAAAAATTGCAGCCACCCATAACCCTTGGTCAAACTAAATTTGAAGTGACATGTGAGCTTTGCATAGAATAGAACATTTATTTTTAAAATATTTCATGATTTATGTTCCATGTTTGATCAGTCAAGAAAAAAAGAGTACTGATCTAAACTCATATCTTTCAATTACTGGAGAAAATAAAAAAATGTAATTCCTATGACAATTATCCTTTGAAAAAGCACAAAATTACTGTGATAACTATCTATCAAAAGTAATATATTAGTTTAACCTAGGGGGAGGGGGACTGCAGAAGGAAAACAAGAATGTGGTTTGTCCATATTCCAGGAGAAAGGAATTAAGTTCAAATGAGATCTGCCCGTTTCCAAGTTATTCTGTGTGCATCATACTTGAGTGTAATTTCACATGCATCTTGATGTTCCAAGTATTATTAAACATCTAGTAATCAGAACAAATGTTCTGCCAAATTCCATTTATTTTCTTAACTGTTTAAGGCATTGAGCACCCCGGATTTATAAATATATAATTAAAGCCCTTATTTTAAAAAAAATAAACCTAGATGGGGGGTTTACATTTCTCTTAATCTATATTTACACAAAGGAGAGATCTGTTTTTAAATACCACTTCAGATCTTTGTGAGCTCAAATAAATCAGTGTGATACCTTGCCAAAACTGTTTCTAAAGAAGATGGGTATCGATGCCCTGTGGTCAGGAAGTTTTAGAATTCTCTTGATGCTCAAAATGAACATGATTCTGTTTTCAAGAATATAAACTTAGGCGCTATGGGTAGACTTTACCCCTGTGTGCTCTCAGACCATATACACCCTCTATTGCAGATACATATTCCAAATGAAGCAAGCACGGCTCTAGAAACATTTGAGCCTCTTCTTAGAGAGACGTACAACTGGAGATGTTTGATCATTCGTGTTGCTTACACACAGAAACTTGAAAAGATCCTAATCTGAGAAGACTAAACCTGTCACCCACATTATTGTGGGTGCCATTTGAAGGTTCTTTTTGTTGATCTAGGCATTTATATAACCCCTGTTCTAACCACGTTGGTGTCTGTCCAAGCAAAGGAAGATTAGAAGATAACTCATAACACTTGGATACACATGGCGTAAAACATGTCCATGGGTTCCTCAATTATTTCACAATGAAAATATACTTGGAACTATAAAAGTTCTTACCAATTAAAGTTTGTGTATTCACAATGATGGAATTATGAATGTCTTTGGTGTAGAATGTTTATTTTGACCCATTTGAGGTAAATTCATTTGTCATCTCTCATTTGGGCCGTGTGCAAACTGTAAAGTAATCCAGTGAAACAAATTTACCAGGTATGAATCGTGGAGATGGATTTGTGTCTTTGGATTAATGAGTGCTAGAATTTCATGAGACTTGTTGGAAAGAACATGGTCTTCATTAGCTATGCACTTACCAGCTAGGATCTTGCTGAGGGATAATAATAGTAATCATACAGATCAGAGGGTTTATAATCATACATGTAATAGGTCTTATGTGGATACTGCCCAGAGTTCCTTCCTCCTTCTCTTCCATTTGTTAACTGAATTCAGTAGTCATAGGCTCAATAGCTTTAGTGACTTTTAAAAGTTTCCTAGGGACATTGCTGTCTGAGTGCCTGCAACATGCCAAGCACTACTTGTGGTTCTAGGAATGCATCAGTGAACAAGGGAGACAAAAACATGAATCCACATAAAATTGATGTGTTTAGAAGATGGAAGGAGGAAGAAGCAATAGCCCAGTAGGCAAAATAACCTCCAGGGTAGGAAGAGGACTAGAGCTTTTTACTGTCAGAGAAAGTAAGGGGGGCTGTCCTCAGGTTCAGCTGCAGAGTCCCAGAGGGAAAATCCATCAGATCGGGCAGCTCAGGAAGCCATTAGTGATTTCCTTGAGCATTTTCAGTGTAATGACGGTGATCGAAATCAGATTTTTAAGAAATTACACAAAGGGTATGGTAACAATGCAAAAACGGTATATGATTGGCTAGCCACTATGCTGTACAACTTAAACCAATACAAAATAACACTGAATGGAAACTCTAATTTATACTTTGAAAAAATTTTAAAAGATGCAACGATAGTAGGTAAGTTAAAATCTTTTAAGAGTAATGTTTGTAAATAAACATAGTGGGAGATTTTATCTTGAGGGGGTGGCAGAATTAGGCAAGAATTCTGGGTTTTGTGGAGACCGGGCAGATGTGAAAAGAAAGTACTTGAGCACTTTCCCTGTTAGGGTAAAAGGTAGGAGACATACTGGTTAATAGACATGTAAAAATTGCCTGAGAAGAATCTAAGCATAAACATCCATGTGTCTTGTGCATAAGAGATACCATTGTTTTTGTTTTAGGATACAATGCTAGTTTATTTTAATGTGCTCTCTAAGGGTGTATGGGTCCTATTTAATGCAGTTTATTCAAAAGAAAGATTAACTTTTATTTAAACCACATTGTATTCACCCTTTTATCTTAGGCCATCATCTAAAAATACATATAAATCTCTACATAGCAGACATATAGGTTGTGCTAGTGACTTCCAATGGACAATGCACTGTAAACTCAAGTACAGTGGTACCTTGAGATATGAGTTTAATTCGTTCTGTAACTAAGCTCGTAAGTCAGTCAACTCGTATATCAAACAAATGTCTCCCATTTAAAATAACTGAAATAGATTTAATCTGTTCCAGCCCTGTGAAGCATCCCCAAACCATCCTAAATTATGAAAAAAGAGATGTTTTTAATTAAGAAACACACATGTATACTTTACCAATGCATAAGAAAATATATGAAATAAAAGAAAAAAAGTGTTATTTAGTACTGTATTTTTACTTTGGAGACAGACGAGTGTGGCTAACGAAGGTGAATGGCAGAGGAGGAGGGAGGGAGGAAGGGATGCAGGCACTGTAGACACGTAAACTAAAACTGCACTTTCTTAACACTAAATGTAAACTAAAACTGCATTTTCTTTAAACAGAACTAAGACTGCTCTTTCTTTACTTAAAATGAAACCACAAAATCTTAATTGTAAAAAAATGCACTTTCTTAACTGTAAACTTAACCTAAGCTTAACATTACATATTTTTTTATTTAATCATCACCTGTTTTTGCCTTTTTGGCTGCACTTTCGGCACTTTCACTTGCAGGACTTTTGAATAAAAATCTATCCAAAAAGGTTTGCTTTTGCCTGCCTTTTAAAATGTTATGGAAATATGACAAACAAGTGTCATTAAAAAGTGCTGAAGCACGACCAGTTGAAACTAGTGGCAGCTTGCCGAATCACGACTCGTATCTCAGAATTTTGCTCGGATCTCAAACAAAAGTATGGACTGAGTCGCAGCTTGTATCTTAAAACTTAAAAAAATTCATATGTTGCTCTGTTTGTATCTCAAGGTACCACTGTAGTTGCTGTTAGCGTATCTAATATTATATACCTGTATTTGCCCATGTATAAGGTGCTTCCATATATAAGACATACCTTAATTTTAGGACCCAAATTTTGAAAAAAGAAGTATTACATAAAGTTATTGAACTCAAGTTTTATTCATCATAAAATTCATACAGTTTCTCATCAGTGTCAAAACTCCCATCCATTAGCTTGTCCTCATCTGTGTCTGATGACAAATCACTGTCTTCAACAATGAGCGCAAAAACAAGCACAAAAAAATGGGAAATGCAAGTAAAAATCTACAACCACTGTATAAGATGCACGCAGTTTTTAGACCCCAACTTTTTTTGGAAAAAGGTGCATCTTATACATGAGAAAATAAGGTAAACTCTGCAGTGTTTTTCAGTCAGACTGTTTCTCAATTTGTGCTGAGTATATTCTGAGTATCCTTCACGTTCCATGAAATATTAGGAAGCAAGACAGGATATGTCATCCTCGTTTTACAGAATAGAGAGAACTTGCTACTTAGAATACTGATGGGATGATAGGCCTCCTGTGTTTTGGAAACCCTGTAAGTGTAGAAGGAAACTGTTCTGCTTGCACTATGGAACTGATTGTTTTTATAGTGGTACCTTTAAGGAAAGACAGTACATTACACTGGGGAACAATATTTTTGTTGCATCCAAAAAACACTTGTTCTTACCTAACTTGAGTGTGCTGATCTCAAATCTGACATTAGTTTTTCTCTGTAAGCTACAGTTTTTTTGCAATTCAAGATTTTATGTTTTAATCCTATTTTAAACTTTTCAACATTTAGTTTAACATAAAGAAGTAGAGTGTCTTCTTGGGTATCATCTTTGTGAAAATATAATTTATATAATGTAGTAAGTACACTAATATACTATAAGATATGATTGCATCAGAATTTGCCTAGAATTTCAAAATAGAACATATTAAAACACTTATTTTAATCATAAAATTTGCACAAAACTTATTTAAATTCTATTCAGGCAAAAATTTGCGCAAAACTTATTTAAATTCTATTCAGGCAAAACTTTGCATTTGTAGCTCTTACGTACTTGTTGAGGATAATCTTGTTTGATGTTCCAGCAGTAGTCTGCCATTATACTTCTGTCCCATCACCCCTGATAACACTCTTCCATCATCTTCATATCTAGATGAAAGCATTCTCCCAGCTCATCACTAACAGCTTCAAGATTTTTGGGAAACTTATTAAGGTGACTGTTCAGAAAGTGAATCTTTTATTTTTAAAAATTTTTTAATTTAATTATTTGTGTTTACATAGATTCTAGGGTCACCCCAAGTGCATCCCCCCTCCACCATATTCCCCTCAACATCTCCCTTGCCCCCTCCTTACCGCGCCCTTCTCCCTTCCCTTCAGGCTTATCCCATCCTATCATCCCCTTCCCCTCTGTCCTCTTTTCCTCTGGTCCCTTTGATCCCTCCTTAATAAGAACTGAAGAAAGGAATTGAGACAGAGGAAGTGAATCTTTTTTTTTTTTTTTTTTTTACAAGGACAGAGAGAGAGTCAGAGAAAGGGATAGATAGGGACAGATAGACAGGAACAGAGAGAGGTGAGAAGCATCAATCATTAGTTTTTCGTTGCCGTTGTGACACCATAGTTGTTCATTGATTGCTTTCTCACATGTGCCTTGACTGCGGGCCTTCAGCAGACCGAGCAACCCCTTGCTGGAGCCAGCAACCTTGGGTCCAAGCTGACAAGCTTTTGGTCAAGTCAGATGGGCCCACGCTCAAGCTGGCGAGCTCAGGGTCTCGAACCTGGGTCTTCCGCATCCCAGTTTGACGCTCTTTCCACTGCGCCACCGCCTGGTCAGGCGGGAGTTGTTATTTAGAAATTAAATTTAATTGGGTGATTTTGGCCCACAATCATAGGTTTCAGGTAAACATCTCTGTAGCATTTGAGCTGATGACTGCGTTATGTGCCCATCACCCAGAGTTAAATCATTTCCCGTTACTATATTTGTCCCTCTTTATTCCCCTTCTCCCCACCTTCCTTCCTATGGTAACCACTTTTGTCTATATCCCTGAGTCTCAGTTTTATGTCTCCCCTATGTGTGAAATCATATAGTTCTTAGCTTTTTCTGATTTACTTACTTCACTTAGCATAATATTCTGAAGGTCCATCCATGTTGTCATAATCCTTCTAAAATAACATTAGGCCCTGTCTGGGTAGATCTGTTGGTTGGAACCTCATCCCAATGCACCAAGTTTGTGGGTTTGGTCCCCAGTCAGGACACATACAAGAAGCAACCAATGAATGCATAAAATAGATGGAACAACAAATTGATCTCTCTCTCTCTCTCTCTTCCTCTCTCCTCCTCTCTTCCTCCCTCTCTAAAATTAGTACATAAATTTAAAGTTTTTTTTTAATAAAAGTAACATTAAAACTAAGTGTTTGCCGGACTGCTGAAACACCTGCATGGTTTTCTAGAAGCCTGGTTTGTAAGCCTCCTAATCCTTTCTTGACCTTTCTGTTTTACAGATGAAGAAAATAGCCAGTGTTAAGAAGCAAATTTAAGGTCATACAGCAAGCAGTCTTTTGCCGAACTAAATTGAACACTCTGACCACTATTTTAGTGTTTTTTCCATTACTGGACCCAGCCTTCCCAATTATAGTAGTAAATGTTTCTCCCTGGGTTCATTACTTAGATAATGAAGACTATACTCAATTTTGTAAGCCCTTTCCTGGCATTTCAACTTATGTCTTGTATAATGAGTGTGCCTTTTGGCTGGGGTGAGCAATTTTTAGATATTTAAGACATTTCTCTTCCTAGGTTCCTCTAGAGGAGACAACGTAGGCCAGAGCCCAGATCTTAATGAAAAACACATAAACCCCTTTGTTTGTTTTTCCTGTCGATTACCCTATAATTTAAAACCCATTCAATGGCAGATTTATCAAGTGACTAATCCCTGGGAAGGCTTGAAGTGGCAAAGAGAAGGTGGTTGTGGCCTAGGCACACATCATTGGTCATTTATTCAAATATTAAGGTAGAAAGCCAAATACTCCTTGCTATCTCATGTGAATATATTTAGGGAGGTTAGTTATAAGTGTTTGGGCCTGGTTTGTCTTGTTACTGGATAAGGAACACAACACAGACAACCTGGGATGTCTTTGTGAACAGATTCTTGGTTTTCATAAATTGTCCATGAGAAAGTTACGTCTGAATGATGATAATAATAATGTAAAACCCACATAGCTCAGCTGTCTTGAAAATTAGAAATTACAAACATCTCTTTGGCTAGATTGTATTTTTGTTTTTTGGGTTTTTTTTTACAGGGACAGAGAGAGAGAGTCAGAGAGAGGGATAGATAGGGACAGACAGACAGGAACGAAGAGAGGTGAGAAGCATCAATCATTAGTTTTTCGTTGCTGTCACAACACCTTAGTTGTTCATTGATTGCTTTCTCACATGTGCCTTGACCGCGGGCCTTCAGCAGACTGGGCCACCCCTTGCTGGAGCCAGTGACCTTGGGTCCAAGCTGACAAGCTTTTGCTCAAGCCAGATGGGCCCACGCTCAAGCTGGCGAGCTCGGGGTCTCGAACCTGAGTCTTCCGCATCCCAGTCTGACGCTCTATTCACTGCACCACCGCCTGGTCAGGCTCTTTGGCTAGATTGTGAACTCAAAGTATGAATGGTTTCTTTCTTATTTTTTATTGAGTTTACTGGGGTAACATTGGTTAATAACATTATATAAATTTCAGGTATGCGGTTTTATATTATAACATCTGTATACTCCATTGTGCGCACACCACCCAAAGCCTGATCTCCTTCCGTCACCATGTATTTGACTCCCTTTACCTTCTTTGCCCTCCCTCCCTTACTTTCCTTCTGGTAACCACTGTTCTGTTGTCTGTATTTATTGGTTTTGATTTTTTGTTTTATATTTTGTATATTAGTGAAATCATATAATTCTTGTCCTTAATTTACTTTTTTACAAGACCTGATGTATTGTAGATGCTCATTAAAGCTTGTTTGAATATTAGATGGTGGAGAGACCATAGTCTCATCTCACTTTCATAGAACGAAGACTTTCTACAATCTATTGGGTTTATACAACATCACTCTGAAGAGTAAGCCCATAAATAGGAAATTTATCACAATTACTCTCCTGAGCCTCTTCTTGCTAGCAGAGTACTATGAAATTGGTAGAGATATAGAAATTTTTTCTAATCAACAATCCCAGAATCTTATACAGAAGTTTCATCTTCACCTCCAGTACTAGAAAGAACTCAACAAGTAGCCCCTCTTTACCTGCTTCCATTGGACAATGTTATTTAAGTGACCTAATATCATTTTTAATTTCCTTCTTCTTTTCAGTTAGAGCAGTATGTATATACACACAAAGCTGGGAGCACTTGAGGAAAAAGTATTTGATGGATCCATATCATAGTTTCTAAAACGATACTATTAGGCAGATGGGCATTAACCATTGCATGGTGTCCCTTCATAGAAATGCAGGAGTCGAGAAAGAAGTATTAAAGTGATTGCTGTAACTACTTGAAGAATCTCAGTTTGTCAAAGTTTTAAGGACCAGGATTTATCACCTGTTGCTTCTAAGCTCACCTGTACCTGGAATGGATTGTTTATACAGGTACTACCTGTAGCTTCAATAGTGATAATAATAATAATGCAATATAAAATTCCAAGTCCTCCCTCTAATAGAGAAGGGATTAGTATGTTGGCTCATTGCCTAGAAATATGCAATCTTGGGTTTGCTTATTAGATTTAGAATTACTTTTTGGAAAAGTGAAGTCTGAAAATCATTTCCATGGATATCCCCGGGTATGCCCATTCTGTGACACAATTCTTTTGTGATGCTAACAATAACTTAAGTAAATTATCAGACTCTTCCATGAATGATATCTTTTTCTTTTATTTCAATAAAGCACTCTGGTTACAGCGATGCTTTGTTTTGTGTCCCAGGTAGGAACCTCCGTTCAGATTTCAAAGATTTTTTGTTAGTTTTACTTCCCCACTACTTCCTTGGATGACTTTCCATACTTATATTTATTCATTTTAAAAGTATATTCCTGAGTATGTGTAATTTTTACCACTACGATATTTGTAAAAATATTCACAACTTCATCTATACAGCATACTAAACCACTGGTGGGTTTTCAGAGCACCTTAGTGAGTCTGCTTGACTTTGTGTGTACTTCTGCATTTATAATGAGAGCTGGCACTCTATACAGCTCAGATAATATTGTCCTTCAGTCCCTATGAAGCTTTCATGAGGAGAGCTGTCTTCTAGGAAATATTGATAGAGATATGATGAAGTCTTGGGTGTAGAAATAGCATTTTATACCTTGAAGAAACCTTAGTGATTACGTATTTGAACCCTCTCATTTTAGATATTAATAAAATGACTATTACAGGAAATAAAATGGTTTGGCTAAGTGGAAGTAGCTAATGACTGGCATAACTGGGAGCAGGAGCCAGGTCTTCTGACCCTCAGCTGATACTGCCCCCCGTTTGATGAGAACCAGGAAACTTCAGATCTGTTTACACAATGACTCCGGTTCATTTCCAAAAGGATGGAGGGCAGATATTTTAAAGAAAGCCTATTTAATTAGAAAGTTTCTCTACTCTGTGTCAGCATTCTAACTTCCTAAACAGTATTGAATGGGAAGGATCACTCATTACCGAGGATCCATGATAGGTGAAAAGAGCGCTAGACGATGGTGAAAGGCCTGAGTTTGAGTCTGTCTCACTGGCAATTTAACTTCTCAGTACCTTTCTTCATCTCATCTGGGCAACAGTTACAATACCAGCATTCTTACAGGTGGTCGCCATAACTATATGCATTAATGTAATACAAATACATTGCAAGCCATAGGTAGTATATCATGTTGCTAGTCAATAATTGTGAATTATTATTTTAGCCACTATCAACTGATAGCAATTCAAAGTGGCAAAGTGGAAAGTGTGAATTTTAATATCTGACCAGGATGCAGATTCCTTTCTTACTGTACAGTTGTGGTCTTATGCAAGTTAACACATCGTCTATAACGTCTGCTTTACAGAGGTGCGAGGACTAAGGAAGACACCCAGCGGAGCGGAGGACCATGCACATGCATTCCATGTTAGTTTCATTTCTCTCCCTATCTCCACTGAACATCAGCATGGCAGATAATTGCCGGAGATAGCACCACTTTTTCACATGTGTAATTTAACTTTGGACTCTCAAGCACTGCATGTGTTGGGTTTAACTCCTGAGTCAGCTCTAAAGCTATTTTATCTTTTGATTGCTCTTTATCCCTTCCTTTCCTGCTCTGTTTCTCTATTTCTTTATTCCTTCTACCAAGTTCCAGTTACAGTGATGGATCAGATGTGCCTCGTGTTTCCGGTGTCCCTGAGATGGCCTCTTAGTTATAACACAATATGATTTATTTCTGATAAGAAAAAAAAAGTATAGATCATATTTAATTAAAACCAGCTATTGGTAACTTGTGGGATTTTCATCAAACCCAGTGCCATTCTTTTCATTAATAGATACTTTTGTTTGTACTGTAGAAAGTGTCAAGTAAGGCACTATTGAAGTCTGTGCAGCCTTTATAAACACCAGGATGCCCACATCGAAAGCCATAGAACCACCATCTCTTTGCTTTACCTATGAGGTATGCAAGAACACAACCCCTTCCCTGTGAGCTGTTACATGCTCTCATGCCCCATTTTCTTTCCTTCCCTCTACTCACACTGTTTTTCTGAAGTGGTGAAGTTTCATTGTGCTTCTGAGCAGTTCCCGGGAATTGTCTTGCTTTTCTCAATCTAAGATTGTCGAATTTGGAGGAGTACCTGGAAAAGGTTGACTGACTCAAATTGCATAGCAGATAACCTGAATTTTACTGGCCCTGGCAGCAGCCTTGGGAGAGAATGTTCAGAACACAGAATGCTGATGGACGATTCTCTCTCATTGCTTCGCACCATGATGGTATCTCTCAACAGTGGGCACTTTTCTTTTTGACAGACATGTTTGTAGGGACCAGACAAGCAAAAACCTCCCTCTGTTGCTTGGGTTTCAGTACAATGTGTTCCTTTGATGATATCTCTGAGCAGTGGTAATGTGGAGGATATTAAAAAATAATGAGGATTTGGTAGGAGAAGGGACGACTAGCCCCTAAGGAGGCTGGGGAAATTGCCTAGAGCCCAATTCCTAATCAGATTAGAATCATAAACGTGGTCCAATTCTAATGGATAGTTTATTATATTTAGGGGAATAGCCTTTAAGCTTAGTGCAGAGAGAACACATTATCTACATGAAGTATTTTGAATTGTTAAAATTAAATATGATCAACATCAACTTTTAGAAATATGTGCACTTAAAAAGAAGCCTAAGGGTTTTATCCAAATTCTCTAGGCAGTAACATCTATGGAATCTCCTAGTTTATTTTGTGCGTGGGGCTAAGAGGAAAGGCACCACATGTCTCACTGTTTTTAAAATTTTGTAAAGACTCAAGTCTAGTTTGGTAGCTAATACAAAGGCACAAGAAAGTCTTAATATTGAAAGCTAAAGAAATGATTCAATCCACTTATGGATCACTAACTAGCCAAGCAGTGTGCGATGCTCTAGAAGTTCAAACACGAATAAGGCATGGTCCCCAACTGCCTCAAGCTTTCAGATTTGCAAAGAAGATAAACATAAATGACTCTAATGTAATGTGAACCTAGAAAGTTCTTTAAAGGGAACAAAGTCAAAGAAAAACATTTGTCAAGAAGAATTAAGAAAAGTTTAAGCCAGAAGGTTCAGTTGAGCTTGACTGGGTTGTCCTTCGTGGCTTTACTGGTGAAAATGGAGAAAAGGGTGTTTTAAGAAGGGGAAAAAGCACACACCAAAGCACAAGATGTGGGAGTCGATCATGTTTGGATCCATATTGGCGTGACATAGGGAAAGTATAGAGATGTTTCTAGAAAAGTAAGCAGAGGGCAGGTTTTGAAAAGCCACGGGAAGCATTTTAGGCATATGTACTATCAAGAATAACTATTCTCAATATTGGTAATGGAGGGATATGCCCCTTATATGTGGACATAGTGAAATTAGGAAGGGGCTTCTTCAAATAAATGACCCAAGTAAAAATCTTTGCCAAAAAGAATCCTCCAGTATTGTGTTATCCTCTCTGAGCTGTGTTTGGAACAGAATAAAGATTAAGGACAGTTACTGTTGGCTTTAACTCTGGCTGGCCATTGGAACTTCTTAGGGAACTGTAAGGATACCAGTGCAAGGCCATCATCTCAGACCAACTGAATGATGCTATATGGGGATGGGGATGATCTTGCCTATATATATGTTTCTTTCTTTCTTTCTTTTTTTTTTTTTTTTACAAAGCTGGTTAGATGTTTCCAGTGAGAGCCAGTACATTAGCCAGATAAAAATAGTGCCAGTGAAGGAGAAGGGTGATTGAAACAGAATGGTTTAATTAGGACTGCTCTCTTAAAGACTGGGAATTTGAATCTTGCTTAGAAGGAGATGGGTATAGATTAATAGACTATTGCAGGTGGGAAGAGGATGTGATTAAAAATAAAAGAAATAGGCCTGGGCTGGCTTGCATAGTGGATAGAGCATCAGCTCAGGGTGTGGACATCCTGGGTTTGATCCCCGGTCAGGGCACGCATGAGAAGCGACCATCTGCTTCTCTTTCCCTCCCTCTCTCCCCTCTCTCTCTCTTCCCTTCTTGATTGGTTTCAGCATTTGCCCCAGGCACTGAAGATATCTCCGTTGACTTGAACATCACCTCCAGACAGGGGTTACTGGGTGAATCCTGGTTGGGGCACATGTGAGAGTCTGTCTCTCTGTCTCCCCTCTTCTTAAAAATGAAAAAACAATAGAAGCAAACAAGTTAAAATTAAAGGAAGGTGGCTAAAACCTGGATGGAGTCTGGTAGATAAAACTTGGGAAGGACTGGAAAGATATCAAACCTCAGTACCATCTCCTTTCAAGTTATATTCTCAGATTAATGCCAAAGAACAGAATTTTAGCAGAGAGCATTAAGAAGAGGGAAACCCATGATGCTTTATATGCCATAAAGAACATTTATCTAAAAATGAACAAAAGCTTTGTAATTGTTTTGTCTCCATGTATAAACACCATGCACACTTTAACAGGAAAGGACACTGAAAAGAGAGTTGACAGGGTTTAAAAATGTTGTGTTCCCTTGACACAGTCTTAGCTGCAATTTTGGATGTAAGAACCTGGACTTGACATTTCGTAAAGATTCTCAGGATCTCAGGCAAACATCCAGCAGTGAGTGCATGCTCATCCAACAGAAAGTTCTACTCTCTGTGTTTGATTCACCAAATTATTAACAGTCCTTCTAGCTGTGGCTCTAGACACAGGATGGGAAACACCACCTGGTCTCCATGTGCAAAGTAGAAGTGGCACTAAACAGGAAGTAGAGTGAAAAATGGGGTTAAAAACTAGCTTTCCCAAAGGCTCGATTCATGGTGTGCATGGACTTGAGATTCTTCTTTTGTAACAAAGCCAGGCACAATTTGCAATAATTGATAGGATATGGACAGATACAGAATGAATGAGGTGCTTATTACTTTAATCACTTTGAATTACTATGTCATGCTGAGCTTCTGAACACAACAAAGTAAAAATGATCAGAATGATCAAAGGGGTTGTGAAATAGGGAAGGGCAAAGGTAAGTTGTTTCTTTATGTGGGCCATTTACATTTTAATAGCCAGACGGGTTTCTTACTATAATCCAGCATACTGATAAAGAGTATATGGAAATTCAATATTTTCTTCTTAGTTAGTAATTCTTCCTTATCAAGGAATATAGTTTGTTAGGAAGCCATTCATGGGATCTCTGCTTGCTAATGTCACCTTACCTTGGGTGTTTGTGGCAGAGGGGGGATTAGAGAGGATGCCATTTGCAAAGGCCAGAGGCATGGAAGAACATGGTCCAGGGAGAAGCAAGGCATTATTTAAGACTGGAGTCTAGACTTGACCAGGTGGTGCTGCAGTGGATAGAGCATTGACCTGGGACACTGAATACCCAGGTTTGAAACCCCAAGGTTGCCGGCTTGAGCCCAAGGTTGCTGGCTTGAGCAAGGGGTCACTGGCTCAACTGGAGCCCCCCCCCTCCCCCCAGTCAGGGCACATATGAGAAGCAATCAATGAACAACTAAAGTGCTACAACTATGATTTGATGCTTCTTATCTCTCTCCCTTCCTGTCTTTCTGTGTCTTTCTCTTTCACTAAAAAAATAAAAAAAGACTGGAGTCCAGAACATATCTGGGGAAGAGGCAGGAGCCAAACATGGAGAGAGTTGGCAAAAGCAGATCAGAAGAAGTGCTTACAATGTGTTCATTCTAAAAGGATTTTAGTGTCAGTATGTAAGTAATGGCCAATTATTGAGAGGATTTTAAGGAATAAAGATTTGCTTTTTTTTTTTCATTCTCCTGGAACCAATGTGGTCAAACTGGAATGGGAAGCATAAACTAGGTGGCTACTGCCACTGTCTAGGCAGAGAGGACCCAGTGAAAAGAGGAGGCAGTGGGGGTGGAAGGAAAGGGGTGAATCGGAGAAGTTGATGTGCCTCGTTGATAAGTAACATGTTGAGGAGAAGAGAGCACAAGGAACTCAGCATGGCACCCAGGTTTCTGGGTGTGATGATTCAGACGATGATGGTGCCATTAACTGAAAGGAGGGTTTTCAACCCCAAAGTCTCCACCAAAAAACTTATTATAAACAATAAACCAGTACAGGAACATCAAAGGATCCATAATTAATATACAAAAGTCTACTATTGCTATTCTATATGCCAACAATGAAACTTTGGAAAATGAACTCAAAAGAAAAGAAAAAAAAAAGAATTTCTTTTATAATTGCAAGCAAAAAAGAAATAAAGTACCTAAAAATAAACTCAACAAAGGATGTGAAAGATCTATATACTGAAAACTACAAACCATTATTGAAAGAAATTGAAAAAGATACAATGAAATAGAAAAATATTTTATGTTCATGGATTAAAAGAAGCAACATAATTAAAATGGCCATATTACCCAAAGCAATATACAAATTTAATGTCAAAACCCCCAATCAAATCCCAATGTCATTTTTAAAAGAATAGAACAAAAAATTACCAGATTTGTATGGAACCATAAAAAAACATGATAGCCAAAGAAATCCTGAGGAAAAAGAATGAAGCCAGAGGTATCACACTATCTGACTTAAAATTATACTATAGAGCCATGATAATCAAAACAGTATTGTACTGGCAGAAAAACAGACCAATGGAACAGAATTGAGAGCCCAGAAATAAAACCAAATATATATGGACAAATCATCTTCAACAAAGGAACCAAAAACACAGTGGAGAAAAGAAAGCCTCTTCAATAAATGGTGCTGGGAAAATTGAAAAACTACATCCAAAAGAATAAATTTGACTACATTATGTCCCCTGGCACAAAAACTAATTCAAAATTGATCAAAGAGCTAAATATAAGATCTGAAACTATAAATTACATAGAAGAGAACATAGGTACGTACTAAACTCATAGATCTTGGTTGTAGAGAACAATTGATGAATTTGACCCCAAAGACAAAGGAAGTAAAGGCAAAAATAAATGAATGGGGGCCTTGGCCACTTGGCTCAGTGGTAGAGCATTGGCCCTGGTGCGTGGAAGTCCCGGGTTTGATTCCCAGCCAGGGCACACAGGAGAAGCGGCATTTGCTTCTCCATCCTGCCCCCTCTCTTTCCTCTCTCTCTTTTTCTTCCCCTTCCGCAGCCAAGGCTCCATTGGAGCAAATTTGGCCCAGGTGCTGAAAACAGCTCCATGGCCTCTGCCTCAGGTGCTATAATGGCTCTGGCCATACCGGAGCAACACCCCAGATGGGCAGAGCATCACCCTTTGGTGGGTATGCCAGGTGGATCCTGGTTGGGCGCATGTGGGAGTCTGACTGCCTCCCCATTTCTAACTTTGGTAAAATACAAAAAAGAAAAAAAAGAATAGGACTATATCAAACTAAAAAACTTCTGTACAGCAAAAGAAACTGATAACAAAACAAATAGCAGCCAACTAAATGGGAGATGATAATTGCAAACAACAGCTTTGATAAGCGGTTAATATCCAAAATATATAAAGAACTCACAAAGCTCAGCATCAAACAAGCAAACAATTTAATTAAAAAGTGGGGAGGCCCTGGCTCCCCACTTAGCTCAGTGGTAGAGTGTCGGCCCAGACTGTGGAAGTCCTGGGTTTGATTCCCGGTCAGGGCACACCGGAGAAGCACCCATCTGCTTCTCCACCTTTCTCCCTCTCCTTTCTATCTCTCTCTTCTCTTCCTGCAGCCACTGGCCTGGGCACTGAGGATGGCTTCATGGCCTCTGCCTCACATGCTAGAATGGCTCTGGTCGCAATGGAGCCACTGCCCAGATGAGCAGAGCATCACCCCGTAGTGGGCTTGCTGTGTGGATCCTAGTCGGGCACATGCAGAGAAGTCTGCCTCCCCACTTCTCACTTTGGAAAAAAAAAACATGGGGAGAGGACATACAAATGACCAACAGATATAGGAAAAGATGTTCATCTTCACTAGCTATTTGAGAAATGCAAGTCAAAACTACAATGAGATACCACCTCACACCAGTTAATTTGGTTATTATGAAGAAGACAGGTAATAACAAGTATTGGAGAAGCTATGGAGAAAAAGTAACCCTCATTCACTGCTGGTAGAAATGCAAATTAGTATAATTATTATGAAAGAAAGTATGGTGGTTCCTCAAAAAAAAATAAGAATAGAATTACCATATGACCCAGCAATCACTCTACTGGGTATCTACCCCAAAAACTCAAAAAACATTGGTATGTAAAGACATATACACCCCCATGTTCATTGCAGCATTATTTACAATGGCCAAGAAATGGAAACAACCAAAGTGTCTCTCAATAGAGGATTGGATAAAGAAGGTGTGGTAGATCTATACAATGTGGCACTACTCAGCCCTAAGAAATGATGACGTAGTGACATTTATGACTACATGGGTGGACCCTGAGAACATTATACTGAGAGAAATAAGTAAATCGGAAAAAGCTAAGGACTGTATGATTTCATACATAGATGGAATAAAAAACTGAGACTTGTGGATATAGATAAAAGTGATGTGTTACCAGGGGGCAAGGAATGTGGGGTGGGGAGAAGGGGACTTGAGTGAATGGGGAGGGTAGGAGGGGGAACGGATGTAAAGAGGGACAAATATGTGATGGAATATGATTTGACTTTGGATGATGGGTATACAATATAATGAGCAGTTCAAATGTTATAGAAATGTTCACCTGAAACCTATGTACTCTTATTGACCAATGTATCACCCTCTTAAAGTGAACTTTCTAACTAAAATTTTTAAAAAAAGGAATAAAAAAAAGAAAGCGTTTCACAGGAGGGACAACTTGAAGTTTGGCAGTGATGACTTTGTTTTCAGGCGTGCTGAACCTGAGATGGCTGATTAAATATGCAGGTAGACCAGTCCAGAGAGTTGCTAGAATTAGTTTGAAGGTAACCATTTGGCAGTTAGAGTTTAGAGTAAGTGATTGTCATTTCCTATGAGTACAGAAGATGACCCAGAGGGACTGTGTAGTAGAGAAGGATAGAGCGGCAAGGAGGATGCCTGGTGAATAGCATTTAAGGAATGAATAAAGAAGAGTTCACAAATTGACTGTAAAGATCCTGAAAGTGGGAGGAAAATGGGGATGGGTAGAGAGGGTATATTAGACATTTAGGGAAGCAAAGAGAATTTGAAGGCATGGGCAACAATCAACTTTTACAATGAATGCAGCCCAGAGGACAAAACAACTGAAAAGTGCTTACCAAATGTAACACTCTAGTCATGTAGTTTGAATAAGACAATTGGAGCAGAAACCAGTTGTCATTGTTTGAAAGGATAAATGAGAAAACAGGTACAGCAAGAGTTCTGTGCTTATTTTCCAAAAATCTCCGCTGTGACATAAAAGAGGTAGGTGAGAAAGGAAGAGTTACATCTAGAAGGAATTAAAGAGGGTTTAAATATCCTTATTTTTGCTTTAGATGGATAGAACATGATGCAAGGGAGCATCCTAAGCATCAAAAGCAAGCTGATATGGCCACTGGGCCCTGATCTGTCCCGTAGCAAGGAGATACTGATAATGCTAGCTGGCTTGTGTAGCACCTATGTTCCAAGCACTGCTCTGTATGTTGTTTTGCATGTATTAACTTTTCTGCTTCTCATCACTGCGTTGTGAGGTGAATTCTGTTGTCATCCCCATTTACTTAAGAGAAAGCTGAGGTGCAGAGAGCTAAACGATCATGCCCAATTTGTACTCTACCCTCTACACTAAGCAAATGCACTAGAGGGGCACCAGAACGGCACCTAGGGGCATACCTCAGCTTCAGCTGACTCAGAAAATGGTTGGTTGGATAGAAAGCAGGAGAGGTGGGGACCTGGGCCTTTGGTGTAGTTACAGGTCAGCTAGGCCATAAAGGGAAGGTTTCTCTGTGGAGCATGTCTTTACAACTTTTATGTTATTAAGAAGTTGAAGATTGAGTAAAATTATTGGCTCATCGATATTATTTGACACTTATCCTTCTTGGAGGAAGGTTGGTTGGGAATAACAACCAAGAGTTAGTTTGTTGTGGGAGCACAAAATTAGTCACTGAAATGAAATGATGGCAAGTAATTCATGGTGGGAATCTGGGTTGGGATGGGGGTGGAGGTGGGGAGGGGGAGTGAGGGGGAGGGAGATGGATAGGATGTTGAAACAAAGATTATCTTGATCACATAACTGAGTGAAGCTTGAAATTACTTTCAGGCATTTGGTAGTAGAACTCATGAAAGATTGGCTAAATGTTTGTATTTGTAGTACATTGTTTATCCTGACTGCTTAAGCATTTCCTAGCTTTGTGCTTATCACTCCACAAAGGTGATGGCATTATTTGGAAATCTTTAAGAATTAAAGATCTTTTAGTGTCTTACCATAATATTGTCATGAGCAATAGTAACTAACAGTAACATTCAGAACTTACTATTTTTCAGGAATAATGCCCACTGCCTTTATAGGAAATGTCTCATTTTATATTTATAGAAATGCTAGAGATGATTCAATATTATCCTCACTTTGCTGTTGAGGAAAATCAAGCTTTTGAACACAGAGTTTCCTGCCCAAGATCATAGACTAGCAAGTGGCTAAGCCAGGATGTGAACCAGGTAGCAGGAATCCAACTCAGGCTCTAAACCGTCTGTGCTATCCGAGCAACAGATGGTACCCTCAACTCACTAATTCTTTCAGAGTTGGATCAGGGTGGCAAAGCCCATGTTTGAGAGTCAGTTTTAGGAAAACCTTGTCTCTAATTCTACTGACCATAGTTGTTTGGGAGTTGATTCATGGGGGAAATGGTAAACCTAGTAAAAACAGTTAGAAGTGTCTTTTGGAAAGTAGAAAAATCTTCCTACGTCTTCTTTACGTTTCCTGACTAGGCCGTTAAAAATATTTCTTTACTTGTCAATGCAAAATGGATCTGTACACTTTGGTATTCTAGATATTTGTGGGCTAAAATTATAGCAAAGAAAGTTTTGTTATGCATAACGAAGGCTCCTGGGACAGTGGCTGAGTCTGAGGCTGGCAGTGGTTTTCATCCGGCCCCTTCGGTACCGTTACCGGCCGTGCAGCCTACAGGGCGCGGAACTTCAGGCACATACTGTCTCGATGTCATCTTGTGGAGTTTACCATCTGATGGGGTAGGCAGAGGTTAAATAAATTCACTGGGAATATTTAATCACTGTTAATTGATTTTGGAAACTAATAAAGTTGTAAATTTGACTGCTTCCCAGTTAACTGTAATAGCCTAGCTGGAAACGGAGTAATCACTGGGATTTTGCCAGCTCTGTGCCAATAACTGTAAAATTATAGACTCAAGGCATTGAAATAACTGAAAACATAGTTTAAAAAACTCTCATAAAATATAGTTGAAAGTGCTGGGTGTGTAAAAGAAAAATATAGCAAATTTTGATACTCATTATCTATGCATTTATATTGCTTATTTATTACTATATAGTAAATGATTATGAAAGACAAATACTTATCATGGTCAGGTTTGATATGGACATTTTAAAAACTATACACGTAGACCGTAGCTTCTTCTTTCACCTTTTGTTTCTGCTGTGTTTGCTGGGAAACCCCATAAAGAGACATTCAAAGGAAGACTGTGAGAATAGCAGCTCCAAGTCAGAAGGACCTCCAAATCTAATTTTTCTTTAAAATTTTGCTTTTCCAAACCAAATCCAAAAGTAATAAAAGATATATTTAATCATGTTCAAACCTTTATTAAAATTTTTGTCTTATATTTTATATTAAAACCAGGTGAAAGCTCTTAGATGACAGTTTTCCTTTCAGCCTTAATCTATGATAATTATTACCCATGAGTTTATATCGGAGGAAATTCTGCCTCTACACCAACTCTTTAAATTATTAGGAAATTCATAAATTAAAATATATACCCTATTGGATTCTTCAGAGAACATCTCTGCATTTCCCTGTGTTTACGTGAGCTCTGCTATGGTGGCACGGGGTGGTATTGACTTTTTTAATATCTGATATTTGTTTTTATAAACTCTCTACTTTCTTTCCCACTGATATCTCTACAGGCTCAGTTTGAACTCCAGGCCTTTCATATCCGGGGTGAGCATGCAGTGATAACGGCGAGACTGGAAGAAACCATTGAAAATCTCAAAGGTGAGATAGAACACCGATGGCGAGGAGGACGTGAGGAGATGAGAGATGTATGCCTTTCCACTGAAGATGACTGCCCTCCAAAGACCTACAGAAATGTGTGCATCCAGACGGACAGAGAGACCTTCCTCAAACCCTGTGAAAGTGAAGGCAAGACAACCAGAAGTAACCAAATAATACCCAAAAAGCTGAATATCTCCTCGTTAAGTCAACTCTCTTCCCCAAATGACAACAAAGACATCCATGCACCACTTCTGTCTGTGGAAGGCATCTCATTAAGTCAGGAGAAGGCATTGCCTTTCCCTCCAGCGCCACCCCTACCAGCAGCCATCCCTCCCCCTCCTCCCCTCCCGCCAGGACTTGGACCTTTGCCACCAGCACCTCTGCCACCACCTGTGAGTGCTGGCCCACCACCACCTCCACCACCTCCCCTGCCTCCAAGTGCTGGACCTCCCCCACCTCCTCCCCCACCACC
The DNA here is from genome assembly GCA_037038555.1 of Rhynchonycteris naso. NCBI lineage: Eukaryota > Metazoa > Chordata > Mammalia > Chiroptera > Emballonuridae > Rhynchonycteris > Rhynchonycteris naso. The sequence goes on along the minus strand of CM072999.1, from coordinate 84,510,545 downwards.
ACTTCCTAACTCATCTGCTCTGCCCAACAGTGGGGGACCTCCTCCTGCTCCAACACCGCCAGGACTTGTGCCCCCACCTCCTCCTGGTCTCTTCTTCGGAGTTGGTCCTTCTTCTAGCCAATGTCCTCGGAAGCCAGCCATTGAGCCTAGTTGTCCTATGAAGCCTCTATACTGGACTAGAATACAAATAAGTGATAAGAGGTAAGCTTAACTCTCCTGGCCCATTTTCAGCTTGTGAATTCCCAGAATTCTGCACAAGTGATGTTTTAGTTTTAGCAGTTTAATATCTGTCTGTGTAGTATAGCACTCATTCTCAAATGTGGTATAGTGAATGCCTTGGATCGACAGTTGGAATGTTTGGGGGAGAAGGTCTATCCCCACCACATCTTGTCTGTGTTCTTTATAGATTGATGCTAGGAGAAATGGTTTGGTCAGAGTCAGATCCTTGTCTAAGATGAATATTTCATTTTACAGACTAGAGAAGAGCTCAGATCTAAGTTAGAACTTTCTCCAACATTCCTACAAAGAGCAAGTAATTATAAAGACCTTGAGCCTGAATCTATGCTGTAGGTTCACTGAAGATTTTTAGAATATCTGTCTTGTGTTAGATAGTATCATAAACCTTATGATCTGGTTTCTAACAGGTATGTGTAATTTTTAATTTTTTAAAAAGACCAAGACATAGCTGAGTCATTAGTTCTTCAGGTTAGAGGGGAGTCTTAAAATAGAAGCTCTCTGCTTAAAGCTCTGGACCCCCTAACTGCTCAGCACCCTCATATCTTAAACCTTATTGCCTGTCAGAGAAAATGCTAGTGTGTGAATAGCTAAAAAGCACCTTCAACCCATGTAATTTTATCAACCAGTGTCACTCCAATAAAGTCAATTTAAGAAAAAAAAGCACCTTCCATTTGTATAGCTTGTTAAGCTGGGTCTGTAAGGCAGAAATATATGGTTATTTGGAAACTTCCAATCAGACAAATTTGAAGGGATTTCTTCTGCCTTATTTTGGGGCTTGCCAAGGGGCTAATGAGAGATGCTGTGTTGCTTCTTGACTATACTCTCTAGGGTTGAAATTCATTTGTTTGCAAAGAACAGAAAGTACAGAACACATTTTTAAAGTCAAGTTTCTTAACTTATTCACAAACCTAGGTACAGTGGTGAATTTTTCAATTTATAAAACATTTTGCTTGGAGAAGACGGGATATTGAACAAGATAACATGTCATTCACAATTATAAAGTAACTGAATATCATTATAGAAGGAGTGGGGAATACCTTAAAACTAAGTATATGGTGAACTAAGTTGATTAGGTACTTCGTATTGATCCTTTTCTTCTCACTAAAAAGTAAGGGCCAACAGTTTATGTGGGGAAAATTCTAATACTTTCTTTTTAATGTTGATGCTTTCTCCTTTTCTAAATGGATTGTTAAGAAAATAAACATGAGCTGGCTCTGAAATAGTGCCTTCCATTAGCTAAAGTACTAGTATTCCCCTTTTTCTGTTCAAGATTCAGATGACGTTTCCTAAGAAATAATTTCCCAGAATATTTATTTGGTGTTGTGTTCATTTATTAGTGTCTGAAATTAATGTGCATCCCTTCCAGGGTGTAGAATCCCACCTGTCCAGACAGCACTTGTTGCTGACCACACCTGTCTCTCACTGACCTGCCTCTACTTCATTCCCTGCAAGACTTTGAGAGAAACCAGTATTATGGACTATAACACTGCAGTGCTGCTGGGAGACAGGAGCCCTTGGCCGGCTGTTCAAGGAGGGATGACATCAAGCTGGAGCTAATCATTGTCTGCGTTTTTCCCTCCTTGTGTAGTTGGCCATTTTCAGAAAGAAAACAAACAAATGCTTAAGCTCTTATTAATTTTACCATAAGTTTAGCGCTTCAGTTTTGAGCATAATGAAAAATAGATGAATGTACTCACTTTCCTGACCCAGGACATCAGGAGGGACCTGCTTGTTGAACAGGTCAGCCTTGAGGCTGACTTTGGGGGGCAGGAGAGGCTTCCCACTATGATGCCTGGAGACTATGATGTGGGCCTTTCTACTGCATCACACATTTTTATTCTCATTATGGGTCCCTCAAGATGTTTTTGATCATCAGAGCATGAGTACTTCTTTAAAAAAATTTTTTTTCATTGATTAGTTTGTTTTATCTTTTTAGAAAAGGGGATGGAGAGAGGGAGAAAGAGAAATATTGATTTGTTATTCCACTAATTTATGCATTCATTGGTTGACTCTTGTTCGTGCCCTCACTGGGGATTGAACCCGCAACTTTGGCATGTTGGGACAATGCTCTAGCCAGCTTAGCTACTTTGCCAGGGTGCATGACTGCTTTTAAACTAAAATGGTCTAAAGATTCTGTGTAGTATTTATTTATGGACAAAAGTAAAATGATTTGGGATGTGTTCTTTTAAAGGTAATTAAATGGTATTTTAATATTTTGTAAAACTAGATGTTGTAAGCACTTTGTGTAATGCACATGTGAAAATATTTTGGTCTTGGTCTTCTAGGAAACCAGAAGTAAAATATTTTTTTTTCATTTTATACATACTACTTCTCATCCACCCAGGTTGCTTTTTATTACCAACATAAACCAATATTTAACTCTTGCCATTTTGCCTTTTTTTGGCAGTTTTCTGGTTTCTAAAACAGGGAAGAAATATTTAGTTGAAGAAAAAAAATTCTCATCTACTTTTTCAGCTTTTTAATATTATATTTCTAATGTCTTCTCCCCCTTCACTTTTCCCCTCCTTTCCCCTCCTTCCCCCTCCTTCCCCCTCTTTCCCTCCCCCACCCACTCATTTTTCCTCCTTCCTCCTTCCATCTTCCTCTTCCTCTTCTTTTGAGCTAAAATTGTATTCTCAGTGGTTAGAAAAGAGTTGACCATGAGAGCAGATGGTCCATTGTGAGTTTCATTACTGTCTCACAAAATACCCCAGCTCACTGAGAGATGGTATTTCAAAATTCCTTCATTCGTTCTTGGAAATGTTTTTTCCCATAGAAACAATGTTGTAAATGGTGAGGAATTGTTCAACCTGACTATCAGACTGAATCTGCTCCACCGGAGTATAAGTTATAAGTACTAGTCATACTGGCCTGAGCTCAGTCCTTGGCACTGGGCAAGCAGCCCAGGTACAGGAGGTGAGGGGGCTGACTCTAAACAATCTGCCTTATGCAGCACATCACCTCCCTCTGAACATCCTCTCCCCGGCTTCTCAGAACCTCCATGCAACCCAAACCAGTAGCCCTTAAGAGCTGCCTGCTCCAAAATTCCCTGGTTCTCTTCTCCCATCGAGCTCCTCCCTCCTGAGTGCAGCTGAGATAAGCATTTAACATTGATGGTGTTTGTATTTCAAGTTGAAGGTGAGTGACAGAGGTGGGTGGCTGAAGAAGAACATGAAGGTGGATGAACTTCACTGTAACTGTTCTAGCCCTGGGGGATGACTTCACAGTTGTTTATTGTACTATTACATGTTATAGCTCACATGTCGCATAAATACTCTTATGTAGCTTAAATATTAGAAAAATAATATAATTTAACAAATAATGGAGAGAAATGAATGCGGACAGAATCAAAATGTCATATTTCCTGGGAAAGGCAGACACTTAGTAAAATGTGAACATGCAGACCCAAAAAGCCACTGTTTCCAACTATTTCAAATATGTAAATCACCTTTTAGTATCAAATAATTTTGTGGATTACTTTATATAATAATAGATCTTTTAGTTTATCATGACTGAGAAAATACTTATTAAAACAAAGGGAAGTGCTTATAGATATTATGGATTCTAATATATAACTATGTTTGAAAAACAAATGTGTAGATGAGACTTTTTTTTCTATGTGTGTTCATTAAAAGTGTTTAAAAATGGCCTTGGCCAGTGGCTCAGTGGATAGAGCATCAGCCTAGTATATGGATATTCTGGATTCAATTCCTGGTCAGGCACATAGGAAAAGTGACTATCTGCTTCCCCCCCCCCTCTCTCTCCTTCTTTTCTCCCTCTTCCCCTCCCACAGCCAGTGGCTAGATTGGTTCAAGTGTGGCCCCAGGTGATGAGGATAGCTCCTTTGGAGCACATAAGCCCCAGACACTAAAAATAGCTTGGTACTCAAACATTGGTCCCAGATGAGGTTGCCAGGTGGATCCCAGTGGGGACTCATGTGGGAGTCTGCCTCACTATCTCCCCTCCTCTCACCTAAAAAAAAGAAAAAGAAAAAAAAGTGTTTAAAAAAGATTAGAAACTAAGTGAAGAGAGTGGACATTGGGTAGAAACTGTTCTGACTGCAGGAAGCCTGGGTGATAACCCATCTGAGACAGTTCTCAGAGGCAGTTCTTCTGAACTTGATTTTCCACATCTTCCCTTACTTTGTTACAAAACTAAGGTGGCCCTGGTTTTTGAAGACAAAATAAAACCGTCTCCCCATGGCTGCTTTGGTTGAAATCTCAATAAGGGCTGATGTAATGAATGAAGTTTTTTGGTTTGTTTTATTGTTAATAATAGTGTTGTTGGGGCAGGGTGTTATAAATCAAGTATTTCTAAATGAGTACCACCTATTCACATGTTATGGGTCACGCACCAAGTTGACCAGAAAACCATATTTAAAACCCGTAGAATAAATCCAAAGATAGGGCATATCTTTACCTTAGTTCATTTTCATTCTCTTTAAAAATTGTCCCATCATTGTCACAAGACTGGTTATCCTTCAGCTTTGATATGATGCCCATGTTTATCCATCAGGGAAATGCCACAGACTGAGGGAGAGACAGCTTACATGGTCTCAACAGCCGGAATCAGGAATGTCTGTTCTCTCAAAGTTTCTCTAGCTCTCTCTCTCTCTCTCCCTCACTCCCTCTCCTTCTTTCTCTCTCTATTTATTGTATCCAATGGCCATCCTGTTTTGGAAATGTGTATTTGTTTTAATGTTCTATGTTATATCTTGGCTTTAAAATATGTGTAACACAGAAACCTTTTCTCCAAGCTGTATTAGGGACGTGCATGTGGGTATGGGTGTGTGTATTGTTCATTAAGACCTTTATTAATAGGTGCTTGCAGCTTTGTTGACTTTTTTGAAAAAAATATCAAATTTTATTATTTTTTAAAATGAGTTAAAAATGAATTAGAGATTCTTTTGTATTCTGTTCTCTTCCATTTTGGTTCTTAAGTTGAACTTGTCAATTTCTCTTTCAAGCCACAACACTGCACCAACTTTATGGGATTCTTTAGAAGAACCTGATATTCGGGACACTAGTGAGTTTGAGTATTTATTCTCCAAAGACACAACTCAGCAGAAGAAAAAACCTCTGTCAGAGACCTATGAGAAAAAAAACAAGGTCAAAAAGGTGAGTGATTATAGTAACCATTGTAGCTATATATATTTTTGTCATACATAGGAATTATGTGCTGCCGGTTTGCTTTTCCTATTTTCAAAAAATGTTTTGGAAGTTCTGAGTCATAGATGACAAAAAGGAAGCCAATAGTTGGAGAATGAGTGCTTGCTATTTTGTTCATAGCATCTGAACTTTTCAACTATTTTCTTAATCTGGCTCTTTTTTAGCCATTAATTCTATTGAAAAATTAAAGTTATTTAAATTTAATTAATAAAATTAGATGAAATAAATCAGTTCTTCAGTAGCACTAGCAACTTTTCAGTTTTGTTCTGTAGCTAGTAGTGACCATATAGCACAGGTATAAAACATACCGGCTTTACAAAATGTTCTGTTGGATAGCACTGCTGAAGCATCTGGGACTTATTGGTCAAACAGAACAAAACAAAGAATCTTGCCCTGTGGAGCTTATATTAACATTCAGTATTAAAAACAAAAATTAAATCATGTCATCATTATTTAAGGAAGATGAACTTTGGTCTGGTGGTGATGGGGCTACAGTTTTAAATACATTGTTCAGGATAGTCCTCATGGAGAAGGGAGACAATTGAGCAGAGGTTGGAGGACTTGAAATCTGAGGCTCCCAATCATCCCACCAGAGAAAAAGTGTAAGATTCTGAAGTCACCAGATAACTATGAATTTGAACCGTAACTGTGCCATGCACTGGCCATGTGACCCAAGTCGAAGTTCTTCCGCTCTGTGTCTCGATTCCCTAACCATGACATGGGATGATGTCTGCTCATGTTATTTTTCTAAGCAATTATTAAATAGGTGATAGATAGATAGATAGATAGATAGATGATAGATACAATGTGGATACCATGCCCACCATTGTGCCCGGCACATTGTCAGCCCTCAGCAGATGATGGCTATTCTTGTTTTGCTACTGTTGCTTCACTTCTGTTATTTCTCTGCATCAATGTTGTGATAATGGCTTAGGCCCTAGCTGGTGTTGAGGAAAACACGAAGTACTTGCTTCTGCTAGTGATTTGCCATGTGAGCTTGGGTAGGCTGTCCTGCTCTACATTTTCCCCTTTCTATAAAAGAGGATTAACAATATCTGAGACCATCTGACCCACCAGGATGATGTGAAATTCAAATCTAAGAGGATTTGAGGAACTGTTTTGAAAAGTGTGTAATATGGAATGACATTATCATTATCATCAACTCTTCATTCTTAAATTACATTGGTGGGTTCATCCACTTGTTCATATCTCAGGAAAAATTGTGACTATGAAGTCAGCTGTGCCTTACATGGGGAAAAATGGCAAATATCTGAATGTAGTTTTCCGTTACTAAAATCAGATTTTCCCACTGACGAATTGTGAATGAAAATTATAATCAAAGTTTTTCGCCTTATAAGTCCATTGGAATTGTGTTTTCATAAGAAAAATGTAATCCCAGCAATAATTAAATTTTGTAACAAACCTTTTAAGAAAACAGATTGCATGGGACAATGTGGAGTTTTCTACTAAAACAGTTCCAGGCAAGAAGTCAACTGATATGCTATAAAATGTGTTCCCACAGAATTAGACTTGTGTGAGATGGAAATAGGTGTGCTTTATAAGCTGGCTGGCTTTTTAAAATGCCACCTACAGAAACAGGACCCTAGTTTCTACAAGACAAAAGAAGAATCACTGTAATCCAAAACCTCACCTCAATTTGCCACTTCCCGGAAGCCTTCCCTGACTACCCAGGAACTCCGCTAAATGCATTCTTACTCATTATCATAGTAAATTTAGTCTTATTCTCTATTTCTTCTCAGATTGCCATTACTTCTTTTGTTTCTCTCTTTGGATGCTTGGTAACATGTTTGTTTACTCATAAAATAAATTACTTCTGTTTTGGTAAGTTAATATTTTTAAAACATCAAAGCATTTGGTTGTCTATTCTTATTTCAACAAAGGATTTTCACTAAGGCAGTTAGTACTTGACGTGTTTGTTTCACTGCCTGAGGAGGAAAACACCCTTTGTTTGAACTCTTTAATCTTTCTGAACAGTGAGGTTGCTGTTAGCCCATATCATCTGTACATGTGTAGTCTCCACCTTTACTTTAAGTAGAGCCAAGACTGTAAGTCTGCTGGGCTTGATGGTCTTGAGGCAGTGTGGAGTCTTAGTGACTTTTGTGTCCCTACCTCAGAGCTGAGAGTTTAAGTTATAAATAAAAGAAGCTGAATCAATTCCAGGAAACTTTAATCCTGCCTCCTATAAGTCTTCCTTATATGCCTGTGGTCAGATTTCCATGCCCATGGTCCAGATTTCACCTTGGATCCCTTGGTCTCTTCCTAGAGTCAGATGTTTGTTTTCTTTTCTCTTAAAATGAAAATGAAAGTGAATTTGAGAGGTTGTGAGCTGCTGAGGGGTTTCAGCATTGGAGGCCAACTTCATCAGCTTAAGCACAAAATGGTTCCCACGCAAAGTGACCAGAGGAACACTTGCCAATCAGGTCTTTTATACTGGCCGATATGGAGTACACGTTGAATATTGAAACAGCCAGTATGCTGAATCTTGACTGCAGGGGCTGAGCAGGCACTGAGACTTACATGTGAATATCTCTTACTTAAATAAATTTGGTTGTCATCTCGCTTCACGTATCACAGTCCTAGTTTGGAAATAATTGTCAATATTCTGCTGAATTCAGATACCAGTTTCTAGTTTCATCTTCTTTACTAGAATTTGAAGTTCCCATAAGTAGCACTGCTTTGAAGTAAACAGGTACATATATACTTACACTGGGACTGTATTCTGTTCTATAATGTCCAATCTAAGAATCATCTAATTCAATACCATCCTCTAGCACATGAGAAACTGAGACCTAGAAAGATGAAGTGACTTCTAGGGTTCGCACACTGTTAACTGGGAAGCCGTTGATGAGGATGAACACTTGAGAGCCTTAGCGTGTTCATTTCCCTTTATTTAACCAGTAACATGCCACAATGATGATGATAACAGTATTTATTGGGGTGATTGAATAAAAGATGTTTTCTTTTTAACTCCAACAACAAAATATGTAGATCAACTCTACCAATATTTTAAATATTAGCTATAAATAAATACTAACAATGATAGATTTGTGTTGGATACTCAGGCATGTGCCGACCTCGTTTGTGACACCAGACCACTCTGCCACCATGAACATAGCCATCACCAAATTGAGAAACAGGGTTCAGAACATCAGGTCTTGTTGGCACCACCAGCACTTAGTAGTGTCTCCTATTTTCTGCTCTGTGATAACCTTCAGAGCAAGTATTTAACTTTCACACACTGGTTCCTTCTCTATGGAATCTTCATGGGTTGATACGAGGGTAAAGTGAAATCATGATTATGAAAGCACTTTATTCTCTAGAACTATGTATTCATCTCTTAGTTTATGAACTAATATGAAAGCTTTGCAAAGAAATTTTTGAACATCATTGATTCTGACAAGGTTGTTGAAAGCCATCAATCATTAATATGTTCATTCCTGAAGCTATCTGCAAAGGGTAATCTCTCTAGCATTCCTATTTTTCAGTTTATAGAATTTCACAACTTTCTCTGACATATACAGAATCCAGTAGTTCATCTTTCATTGATTAATGTAATCATTTTGCACTGTAAAAGAAGTTTCTATAGTCAGTATGCTCATATTTACACTGCCTCTCAGTTAACTTTGTTCCTGAGAAACATGGGTCAGCACCTGGACAAGGATCCAGAAATCTGCCTCCATTGTCTGAGATGCTTTCTTCTGGTGCCTGTCAAGGAAGCAGCTACTCTGATAAACTTTCCAGTTGCTTTTAAACTTGTCCAACAACTCTCAGAAAATCAGCATGACCTGCCAATGTTCTTCTTCTTTTGAAATGTCACGATCTCACTTTGAATTGTAAATAATCTCTGTGCCTATTTCTTCCTCTGTAAGATACATAAAATAATTTCTCTCCTTCCATTTTTCGATAAATATTTTTTAAGAATAATAAAATAATGTCTCTTCCCTGAGCACTTGGGGGGGGGGGCTGAGTCGAGTTGGGAGGGGTCAAGTTGGGAGGGGTGGTTCAGCAGACACTAGTCTGTTAAAACATCCTGGAGCCAAAGCCATCAGTTGTAATTTGGTCACTTTGGCGAGGATCATAGCTGTAATTCTCAAAACCCAGACTTGGTGTCTCAGTTGAGTGGGGAGCGGAGAAGGGTGGAAGGGGAACATTGTTTGGAAGCCTGAACATAAATTTATAGGGTTTCATAACCTGTTGCCTTCCAAGTTTATATAATTTCAGCTTTTGTGTACAAAGATAATTTTTCCAGCTGCTTCAGTAAGTTATATGCATTATCCCCCCACCCCCAGGAATGGGGATGAGTTTTCAGCCTCTGTTATATTTCTCATGTGTGTTTGAAAAAATGAGCAGTGAAGCTAGGGATTATCATCTATGGAAATGAGTGAAACAACTTGCTCATGTGTTGATTGTACCAATATATGACCTTGAGGGGTTGGTGCCATGTCCAGATTCCTTGAGTGATAGCTAGAATGATCAGGACTTTCTTGTTATTCAGCTTAAAGGTCCCTCACTGGTGAAATGTACTGAAAGCAAACGGGAGCTTTTAGTCCATGACAGGTACCAGTTTACAGAAATTCTGCCTTATAAATTTTATTTGGAAATAAGATGGCCCCAAAAGTTAAGTTGTACTTTTACTTTATTTACTTATTGGTAAAAAGAAAAGGTGGTTAGAACTTGTCAAGTGTGGATTTCAATGATTCTTTCAGAAAGTTAAATTTGAATATTATTTTTGGAGTTCAACTATGTTTCTCTGTTGGCTGTTAAACAGTAACTTAATCTGCAGTTGCACCTCAAGCCAGCGGCAGTATCATTAGGATGCTCATTACCTGCCCCAGACCACAAGAGGGCACCTTAGAATGCTGACATAGAAAGCTAAACTAGCGTTTTCCCCAGAGCACTGAGAAGTGGAGCCTACAAGAGAGTAACTGCCCCTCTGTACCCTCATTAGTCTTGTTAAATTTCTTTACTGTAGACCACAAGGCCAAATTTCACAACAAATTTTCCACACAAGGTATCGGTAGCCAAATGCATATTAGCAAGGCTTGTAGGTATTAACAGAATAGAAGTCATTAGTAGACATAGTTCCAAATTTAGAATGAATGACTAGTATAAAAATTTATGAAGTATTAGACTTGGCCCCTTTGGGACTAATTCTGGAATCACCTATACACACAGAGAACTTTTGAAATCTTTCATATTTAAAGGGAGTAAATATTTTTTCCTTTCCTTTTCCTTTTCCTTTTCCTTTTCCTTTTCTTTCCTTCCCTTCCCTTCCCTTCCTTTTCCTTTTCCTTTTCCTTTCCTTTCCTTTCCTTTCCTTTTCAAGTGAGAGGAGGGGAGATAGTGAGATAGATTACTACAAGTACCTGGACCAGGATCCACCTGGCAACCCCATCTGGAGCCAATGCTCGAATCAACTGAGCTGTTTTTAGCACCTAAGGCCAGCGCTCGGACCAACTGAGCTGTCCTCAATGCCCAGGGCTGATGCTCAAACCAATTGAGCCACTGGCTGCAGGAGGAGAAGGGGGAAAGGAAGGGAAAGAGAAGCAGATGCTCACTTCTCTTGTGTGCCCTGACCAGGAATCAAACCTGAGACGTTCATATATCAGAACACTGTAGCCACTGAGCCAACCAGCAAGGGCTGAAGATTAATTTTAACATGGATCTGGAGTTATCTAACTAGAAAACAAAGATGAATGATTGGATATTACAAGATAGTCTGTGAGAGAACCATTATAAATAATTGCATTTTTAAAAGTATTTATTCTTTCTACCTCGTTGAGGAAAGTTTTGAGGTCCTGCCTACATTTTCCTGCACCTCATTCACTTATGATTGATACAGACCCTTTTCCAAATTAGACTGTGACACAGGCTGGTGCTAAACAGTGGTTTGAGGGGGAGCTAATACTGGAACCTTGGTCATGACAGTGACTCTTCCAAGTCTCCTGTTCTAAGCTTAGAAGTATGTGAAACAATAACAAGAATAGGTGAAGATGTTATATGGGTATTTAAGTCACAAACCCAGTTCACGTGAATGAATGCTTTGTCAGGTGAACTCCTAAGTGCTTTGTGAAGTGCACACATCTCCAGTGTAAACAAAGGTCAAACCGGCCCCTGCACACACATGTTCTCACAGGTACGTGCTTAACGGGGACAGAGAGAAGTCTTAGGAACTTTGCATTTATGTAGTATCTTTTCATTGGAGATTTCAATAGTAATAATAATAATAGTTAATGTTAAGTAAGTGATTTTTGGTTAAATCCTTTGCATGTATTAACTTATTTAATCATCACAAGAATCCGGTAAGTTGGTTACTATTATTATTCCCATTTTGTATATGAGGAAGCTGGAGTTGAGAGGGGTTATATAACTTGCTCAGAATCTCCAACTTTTAAGTGGTAAGGAAATGAATCCAGCAACAACCCCAGAGCCTGTGCTCTTAGTTATCTGACACATGGGCTTTTGGTCTAAATTTAACTATAAGTCCTGACTTTAAATTCACTTGTAGAAGTCAGTATTTTCTTCTCTGGTCATTGTTCAGTGACAGAAAAACACTGGCCAGGGGTCAGTACACCTGGTTTCTACTTCTGGCTCTGACTTTAACCAGTTGCTGAATCTTGGGCAAGTCTCTTCAATTTTCTGGGTCTCAGGTCTCTTATCTGTCAAAAGACGAGGACTTTGGTTAGGTGGATTCCAACAATCTGGTCATTACTTCCACTTTGCAAATGGGAACCCATCCACTAACTTTTGTGTTTGTTAATCGAGGGCCGGTGGACAAGGGATGCACTTTGTGGGCCAACACCTGAGCCTTTGGGGCCAGACTCGGTCTTGAGAGCTCAGCTGTCTGATGCCATCAGCACCGTGTTGTGTGGGTCATCAGTATACGGGAGCTCAGGGAATGACTATTAGGATTTCTGTAAAACTCTCGGTGTTAAGAGACATAGATGTATAAGAATTATTTTAAACTAAAACAATTTTTTTTCTGTGTGTGCTGGGTACTGAGGGACTGAATGATGAAGAACACTGCAGTGGAATAGGTGCCTGAGATCCAAGGTTGGACATAAGTGTGTCCAATCCCATAACTTCTCTGGCCTTAGTTTCTGTAACTGTCATGGCATCTGGAGTGGATGTTTTTAAAGATGCTTTCCATATGCTACGTACCTGATTATATCTATATGTGGATGGTGTAATGCTGGTGCTCGAGGCCCAGGCAGGTCCACATTAGATTTGGGCAGATGGTAGAGAAGCTGAGGAGCTGGAAAGCTTTGGGCTACTCCCGTTTATTGGAGGTTCGCAAATGCAGTCGAGCGAATAAACAAAGGAAAACCACTTTCCCAGTGGAGAGCAAGGGATCAGGAAAATCGCCCCTCACAGTGGCGGCTCAGGGAACCGGGGAACCACACCTTTGTGGTGGTAGGAGAGTGAGCTGGGAGAGTCACCACCGAGTAAAGCACCCATAGCTTTTCATAGAGACACACACATGGCTTTCTGCCACATGCTCGCACACTAATTGTGCAAAGTGCTTGCAGCCAGGAAAGCAGCGAGCAAGCCTAACACAGCTGTTATCCCCACAGACACCTTCACATACACATTTTAAAACTGAATGTATACAAGTGTATATGTACAATAAAGCCTGGAATTTGGACCTTGCTTTGTCAATTAATAATATGGGATTTATGACAAACCAGCCTCACAACCACACTGTTTCTTCTTTCAAAGATGTGATATTTCCTTCCTTGCACTTGTCTCTACTTAACAACAACAAAATAATGCATTTGGCAGCAGCAGTCATTGGTTGAGCTGGCCAGCCCTCTTGGTGGGTTTACCCCTTTACATCCTCCCCTCCACCTCACAGGGTTTTCAGGGTCCAGAGGCCAAGCCAAGAGTTCAGCTTTCACCTGATGGAGCTGCCCACATGTTGCTTAGGATAGTCTAGCTCGACTCCAGGACTGTGGCCACACTTCCAATTTTTGATAACATAACTCCTGGCCCAGAGCTTGATTTCATTTGGGCCTGACCTGATTTCTCTCCAGCTGAGGCTAATTTGCATGGCTGTAAACACGGCCCAACAAAGCTCACCAACTGTGATAAAAGCAGAGAAACCTGAGACGACTGGAAACCAAAAATCCGCCTTCAGTATCTGAGCCTGACTCTGAGTCACGCCTCAGCCCAGGAGGCTGCCAGCATGCAGCAGCTAAAGAAATGTTATTCTGATTGATCTGATTAGGGCAGCAAGGTTAGCCATGGTCAATTTACAAAGACAGTATGAGAAGAAATCATGTGTGTAGCCATGTTATGGGTCAGTGAGGCCCCTGCCAGAAGTTATAAAAAGCCACAGCTCTGCCAGGACCATTATCGGAGCTCCTCAGTGGGGTACAATTGGGATAGGGGGGTTCGGCCTCTCCAGTGGAATGAATGACAAAAGGGATTGGACTGGGAAGAGTGAGTGAATTGTGCTTGAGTCCAGCTGGATTCCTTAGCTGCCAAGCCCCTTGCAGAGGAGAGTCTGGGAGTCCCACAGCACAGGGTCAGGAGGACTGCCCCTAGCTCCTCGTTGTGTTGGAAAGGCAAGTTTGAAAAGGACATGAGGCTCTAGACTGACCCACAGAAAGCAGCCAGATGGAATCTATTGGGCATTTTGATCCCTTCCTTCACCAGAAGAATGGTTTAATTGGGACCTGGCTCCAGGCCCTGGTTACTAAATAACCTGGGTTTTAGTGTTTTCATTTTCATTAATTAACTTTTATGCTAGGTACCTTATTAGTCACATTAGGCATTTTGCATGTGCAAAATATCCTAGGAGGTGAAAAGGGGGTCTTTAAAAATAGTATAGAGCTGCAAGTACCAGAGGGTTAATTCATGACCTAATTATCACATCACTTTTTACTCTCTTGTAGACTCTCTTGTACAACTTCCTTAGTTTACAATGAACACAAAACTTTTAAACTGTGTTTTCAAATGGTTATTGCATGCATATTGATGCTGAAGGTTTTTGGATCCTCCACTCTGGGTGTGGTTCTCCTCTTCCTTCTTCAATTCAGAAACATAAGTATAAGGTACATTAATTAACAAAGAAAGATTTATTAAGATGAAGCCAACTGAAAGCCACATTGCTTGAGCTGGGGCTCATTAAAAATAGTTCACTCTGTATGTACTAGAATCATCTTACGAATGGAAAAAATGAGGCATTGAGAGTGTTGATTAGAGAAGAATGTGATTCAGAATGTAGCAACAAAGCCTAAAGCATATGATGCTCAGAGACACTGCAGAGATTGGGCCACACAATGCTTTTGTTGTGCATTATATATACTCTTTGGGTGTGGAGGTATTGTAACAATTCAGCCCTGTAGGACACAGCCATTCAATTGCCACCAAAGAAAATGATGAGCCTCTGAAGCTAAAGGTACACAGAGAAGGAGGTAGGACTCAGATAGCACATACTATCAGCTAAGATTGTTTCCCTAGAGCCACCAAGAAGCCAGTGACAAGGCTGTAGTAAATACCTGGGCTCCGGGTCCATGACCAGGTGCTTCCTCTGACATACTGCATGCACCAAGAGTCACAACTAGTCTAAGTATGGAAGGTGGTAGTGTTGTGGTTCAACAGCAATTTCTGAAAACCTCACAGGACTTTTTCATTTCTGGGTCATCACTTTATGCATGGGGCAAGTTTCTTCTCACTAAGACTCCTCTGTACAGTTCCATCACCTACAAACTGAGAATAATGATACTTACCTAGCTATCTCAGAGTGATTACACCGGGGAACAAAATTTTAGCTGCATCCACAAAAACACGTGTTTTTACCTAACTCAAGTGTGCTGATCTCAAATCTGACATTAGTTTTTCTCTGTAAGCTACAGTTTTTTTGCAATTCAAGATTTTAGGTTTTCATCTTATTGCAAAATTTTCAACATTTAGTTTAACATAATGAAGTAGAATGTCTTCCTGGGCATCATCTTTGTGAAAATATAATGATTTATATAATGCAGTAAATACACCAATACACTAAAAGATATGATTGCATTAGAATTTGTCTACAGTTTCAAAACAGAACATATTAAAACACTTATTTTAATCATAAAATTTGCACAAAACTTATTTAAATTCTATTTAGGCAAAAATTTGCATTTGTAGCTCTTGTGTTTGTGTACTTGTTGAGAACAATCTTGTTTGATACTCCAGCAGTAGTCTGCTCATCACTAATAGCTCCTAGATTTTTGGGAAACTTATCAAGGTGACTGTTCAGGAAGTGAATCTTAATGCTCATGTTACATCCAACGTCACGGAAGGCCAACAGTATCCTTTGCACCAGAAGTTCATCGTTTTCTGCTTCTTTGTTGCCAAGGAAGTTCTTTGTAACTGCCACAAAAGACTGTCATGCTGCTTTCTCCTCCTTGTTCATCTTCCTGGCAAATTCTTCATCACATATGAGGGTTCAAATTTGAGGTCCATTGTATATACCTGCTTTTATCTTCTTGAAAGACAAGGCAGGAAAAGCAGAAATAACACGTTGAAAGCATTCACTTTCTCTATTCAAAACCTGAAAAAACTGCTTCATTAAGCCAAGTTTGATGTGAAGTGGAGGTAAAAATGATCCTGTCTCGATTAACTACAGGTTCATTCACAATATTTTGCATCCATACTTCCAGAGCTTTACGTTTCGGCCACTCCTTCTGTGTCCAGTGTTTTTCCCTAGCTTGGCTGTCCCACAAACACAGAAAGCAAGGATACTTCATGAAACCTCTCTGTTGTCCTAGCAGGAAATTGACCATTTAAAGATCCACACAAATGATCCAGTTATGCTCCTCATACTTCAGAAAGTTGAGGACAATTTTTATGTCATTATAATCTTCTCACAGATGAGTTGAATAACCAATTGGAACCGCTGCATAAACATTACCATTGTGTAGGAGAACACATTTCAGACTTTATTTAGAGCTGTCAAGAAATAGCCAACATTCTGTTGGACTGTCAGTGGTAACACCTAGCTGGCTGAGGAGACTACTGATATCAAGACAGTAAACAAAGTGTTTGTCTTTGGAAAAAAAGTCCACAAAATTTGTTCACGCTTCCTGAAATGGGATACTTTAGCTGACCCGTGAAGTACATTCTTTTCTTGAAGCCTTCAGGCTAATAATTCAGCTGCTTTCTTTGATAAGCCCGAATATCTTACTAAGTCATTCAATTTGCATTGGCAAAACTGCTGAGGGCTTAATGACTGCTTGGCATCAGAAGAAGACCCTCCAGATTCTACAAAATACACTTGATCACCATGTTCACTTTCTTTGTCCTTAGAAGAAATAAAGCCATTGAAAACTGGAACCAGGAGTGTCTCAGAGTGTGGGATAGGTTGTATTGCTGAAGGAATATTAGGATATGCGATCATATGCTGTTTTTTCTTGTTGATGCCCTTTGTATGGATCAGACAGAAATAACAGTCACTGCTGTGGTTCTTAGGTTCACGCCAAACCATGGGAATACCAAAAGGCATTCTTTTGCGTTTTCCTTTTGTCCAGTCACAAAGCATTTCCTCACAATTATGACACACAATATGAGGAGCCCAATTCTTGTCTTGATCACCAAGGGGAACTTGAAAATGGGCAATATATGCACGTGTCACAAATGATGAAATATTGCACCTTTGCCGTTAAAGTGTGTAACAGCCACATATATAACAGAAGGTGTCAGGACTTTTCTTACATTTATGCCTACTCGAAGAAGCCATGATTCAATCTTAAAACAAAATAATAGGGTATTTTTATTAGATAATTTTTTACATTTAAAAACAACTACAATTATGTAAAAATGATGTTTTTTAAACGTTAATTGCCCTGTGGTTATGTTCAATTTAAGAGTTGTTGCCCTTTAACTCCAATTTAAAAACCAATGCATGTCATTAACTGTAACAAAAAGAAATTAAAATTCCATAAAAACTAGAGCATGAACCTAAAAATGGATTTCAGATTTGGAATCAGCAATGCAGAAGTATATAGTAGAATTTCTAAAACTTCATGCAACAGAAAATGTAAAAGTAATTGTTTCCCAGTGTTATGTGAATTAAAGTAATTTGTGTGAAGTGTTCAGCTTTGCTGCTTCCACCATACTATCACTACTGTCAACATTACCATCAGGAGTAGGAAGGAATAAGAGAAAGGAAATATTCTCTTCGCCCTTAAAAGAGAACAGAAGGTTGATTTCCTATCAGAAGCCTCATTTTTTTTCTCAGCAATGGCTCCTGGGCCCCCGGAGAGCTACCTGAGCTTTCGTTTACCCTATCATTTCTCTGTGTGTCACTCAGACACACATATGTAATTAAAGCAAATGAATTTAAGTTCGATGTTTAGAGATAAATGTCTTCAACATATACCAAGAGAAAAACATGCAATAGAACAGAAAAAATAATTTTTTTTCACTTTCTAGTACTTCTTTTACTTGCTTTCATGGTAATTTGTGTTGTACAATTTTAAGTGTGTTGGCTATTAACAGGCAATATATATAAGGCTGCCTTTTTAAGGTCTTTTAGACCATGATAAGCTGTAAATTAATACTAACATGTATAGAATGAGTGATTTCAGTGATGATGAAACTCTTAATGTATGATATTATAGTTTGGTTTCTATATTAATGAAATAGATCAGATTAATTATTATGCTTTATTATTTTTTGTCCAAATAATACATGAGTATTATACAAAAATAATTTAAAAGTCAAGTAGTATTAAAAAACTTAAGGAAAAGCAAAGATCCTATAAATCTTAACAAATTTCAAGCAATTTTTAATACAGACCACATTCTCTGATCACAGGGAACTTAGGTTGGAAATCATATATCAAAAACAAAACTACAACCTAGTATGTTCATAGTGAAAGCCTCCTTGCTTTTAAAATTTACATTTACACTTGTAAATAACCTCTGATTTAACAAAGACATTACATGGGATTCAGAAAACACTTATAAATGCTCAAAAAATGCAGGTTATCAAGACTCATAGGATATAGCTGAAATCTATGGTCATAAGTGATTATATTAGAAAAGGGAAAGGTCAAAAATAAATTAAGCTTCTAAAATTAATAGCTAGAAAATGAAAACCAACTAAATTACAAGCAAATATTAGGTAGTTCAACAGGAAAAGTCATTATTGTAGGTCAAATGTAATGAGATATTTATATTTTTGTATAGATTAACTTAATACACTTTAAAAGATGAGAACGACATTTTAAAAATTAAATACAGTAGAGAAAATTAATAAAGTCAAATGTTTGTTCTTTAAAAACAATAATAAAATTTACAAATATTCAATGAGATTGAACAAAGCAAAGAAATAATGGCATTAGAAAAGTCAAAATGAATGTGACCATGGGTGCAATAGAAATGTATAAGACAATACCATGAGCTAACTTTTGTAAATAAATGAAAATCACATGAAATAACTTCCTAGAAAAATATACATTATCAAAACGTACTCAACAAGAAATAGAATACTGAAGCATCTAGTAAATATTAAAAAAACTGGACCAGTAGTTTGAAATAGTTCCACAAAAAGAGTGCCAGGCTTAGATGGTTTTATTATACAAAACATTTTCTTTATACACAAAATACTTTACAGACTAGAAAATGTTACATTCAAAGATAATATATAGTCTTGATAACATTACCAGACAACAAGAAATAAATAAAAAAAATTACAGACCAGTTTTTCTCATACAAATGTAAAGACCATAAACAAGGTATTCAGAACACTGAATTCAGAAATGTATTAAAACATTATTGTATTAGGGGTGATGTCAGAGAAATGGTGCCATAGGGGTGCTCCCAATATCTCCCCTTGAAATTTCAACAGCTAAAGACAGAGAAAAAAATCTCAGGAGCACCTGAAATATACACACACCAGACAAACAGACAAAGGTATGATTGGGCAAAATGGTGGTTGAATATATAATCCACTTTGAAGGAAATAAGATGGAGAACAGAGTATTCTGCTTTTCTCACTGATCTGAGGAAGGGCCACTTCCATCTGGAACCGAGATAAATGGAGGATCTAGGGCATAGGGAAGAAGCTGGGTTAGGGCAATGATCAAGCAGAAAAGAGAGCATGCAGACACTGGGCTAGTTCGGGCAGCAGGCTCAAACGGAGATTGCCAATGCGGGTTTCCCATGGAGGCTGGCACCCGAACGGTTTTGTGTACTCCCAGGTCTGCGATCACGGGCGGTGTGTGAGTGGCTCCACCTGGCACCTTTGGCGTGGGTGCGCGCACTTGCGAACTGGAGGGCTAAGCCCGAAATTATTAGTGGTGGACATCTGCATGGGTTGTAGCCAGCATTTCTGTGTTGTCCCGGCTCCCTGACCAACAGCATGGAAAGTACACAAGGGTCAAGATCCCTAGCCCTGGACCTGTCCGGGTGAGGTGACTCTGTCAGCCGATACAGGTCTCAAAGCACATTCCTGCATTCCCAGCACTGACTGAGATCACAGACATTGTGCACATAAGTGGGCGGGAGCTGACCTCCTTGTACACTGTGGAAGTCATGGGGGCTGGGCACAAGTTATGATGGCTGGGCGCGCACATGGCTTGCTGTGGGCTACCAAATGGCACAAAGGAGAAGCCTGTGGAGGTTAGACCCACGGAGCGCTGAGGCGTACTAGACATGCCCAAGGGCCCTTAAAAAGGTGCCAGATCTGCAATCAGCTCACAACCCCGCATGCTCTCACTGGCAGCTCTGGTTGGCACAGCCTTACCCAGAACTGTGCTTTGAGTGGTAATGGAGGAAGAACCTGTCTGCTCTTAGAGCCTCTTGCTCTGCAAGTAGTGGCTGGGGAGAACCTCACAGCTAAGTCCCCAGGCTGCTAGCTCAGGAGAAAGAGAACGTGGAGAGAGGAACCTGGAAAACTGAGTCTCCCATTGCCGGTACCTTCAAATCCTAACAAGCCCCACCTACCAAGGGGACTGAGGCCCAACCTAATTCATTGCCATAGTAACACAACAGCAAATCTCTACTCAAGCCCCACAGGGGCAAGACCTGTAATACAGCACTACCTGCCAGGAAAAAAAAAAAAAAAAGCTACCTCTTAAAACCAGGAAAAAATTATATTTTTTATAACTTTTTTCCACTTTGGTCATTTTATCTTCTTTATGTTTTATTCTTTCCTTTTCCTTTTGAACTTCATTATCCATAGTTGTTACATTTTTCATTCTTGTTTTTTTTTATGAGGGTTATATTTCAAAAACCTTAACATTTTTTAATTTTCTCTTTTTCTCTAATTGTCATTTATCAACAAATTGTTTTATTTTGGATTCATATTTTTTGTGGCATTTTGCGTATTTTTTACTTCATTTTTTATCTCTTTGTTATTTCCCCTCAGTTCTGGCTCCCTGTTCTCTGTAGTTTTTGTTCCACTTACCATAATAGAACTTTCATTTTTTCACTGTATCTTTTCAATGTTTATTTTTTAAATGATCTCTTATTAGTGTTAGTAACAATACCACTCTCAAATGCCATTAAGGAAAAAGAAATAAAATATCATAAATACAAAAGACAGAGATGTAGCTCAGATAGATGATGAAAAATCTCTAGAAAATAATTTCAATTGCTTAGAAACCTTGGAGTTAAATGACAGAGAATTAAAAAATGAATTCCTAAAAATACTCAGAGAAATACAAGAAAGCATGGAAAGGTAATTTAGAGAGCTCAAAAAAAATAATTCAGTGAATAAAAAGAACACAGCACCAAGGAAATTGAAACTATAAAAAGGAACCAAAAAGAGATGAACTCAATACATGAACTGAAAAACAAGATAACAAGCTTAGCTAATAGAACAGGCCAGATAGAGGAGAAAACTAGTGAAATAGAAGACAGGCAACTAGAGACACTACAGAGAGAAGAGGAGAGAG
The DNA here is from genome assembly GCA_037038555.1 of Rhynchonycteris naso. Classification (NCBI taxonomy): domain Eukaryota; kingdom Metazoa; phylum Chordata; class Mammalia; order Chiroptera; family Emballonuridae; genus Rhynchonycteris; species Rhynchonycteris naso. The sequence continues at coordinate 84,489,230 of CM072999.1, read as the reverse complement.
AATCATGAATTTTAAAAAAAATGAAAAAGTCATACAGGAATTGTCTGACTCCATCAGAAAGAGCAACATAAGAATAATGAGTATATCAGAAGAAGAAGAGAAAATGGAAAGGAGAAAATATTCAGACAAATAATAAACGAGAACTTCCCAAGCCTGTGAAAAGAATTAGAGCCTTGAATCCAAGAAGCAAACAGAACACCAAATTATCTTAACCCCCTGGTCAGCAAGCCACATGTGGCTCTTTGGCCCCTCAAGTGTGGCTCTTCCACAAAATACCACATCCGGGTACTACCTCAATAAGGAATGTACCTACCTATATAGTTTAAGTTTTAAAAAAAATTGGCTCTCAAAAGAAATTTCAATCATTGTACTGTTGATATTTGGCTCTGTTGACTAATGAGTTTGCCAACCACTGCTAACCTAAACACACCTACCCTAAGATACATTGTAATGAAATTATTACAAACCAATGATAGAGAAAAAATCCTCAAGGTAGCCAGAGAAAAGAAAAATACAACATATAAAGAAAGGCCCATTACACTATCATCAGATTTCTCAGCAGAAACTCTACAAGCCAGAAAAGAGTGGACCCTAATATTTCAAGTACTGAAAGAGAAGAACTTCCAGCCAAGAATACTATATCCATCAAAGCTATTCTACAAATATGAAGGGGAAATAAAACATTCACAGATACATAAAAGATGAGGGAATTTATCAATAGAAAACCCCCACTTCAGGAAATACTAAAGGGGGTTATCCAACCAGATACAAAGAACACAACAAAACAAAATCACAAATAAAAGCTCCAACAAGATCACAATAAAAACAAGATTAATTTGTGACAACAAAAACAAAAAAGGGGAGAGTATAAAGATTAACAGTAGCAAAGGAGGATGGAGTGCAGATGCACTCATGAGATAATGTACTACAATGAATATGATGTATATCTTTTTTATTACCTAATGGTAACTACCCCTGAAAAAACGACTACAGAAACACATGACTTAAAAAAAAAGAAGAAACTGAGGAAAGAAGTATGGAATACAACCAAACAAACACAAATGACAGAAAAACAAAAGAACTGAACAAGATACAGAGCTATCAGAAAGCAATATATAAAATGGCAATGGGAAACCCTCAAGTATCAATTATTTAATTTATTTATATTTAATGTAACTACATTAAATATAAATAAATTAAACTCACCAATAAAAAGACACAGAGTAGCAGAGTGGATCAAAAAGAAAATCCAACTGTATGCTGCCTTCAAGAAACACATCTAAGCTACAAGAATAAAAATAAATTCAAAGTGAAAGGTTGGAAAATGATTCTCCAAGCAAATAATATCCAAAGAAAAGCAGGTGTAGCCATACTTATATCTAACAATGCTGACTACAAGACAGCAAAGGTAATCAGAGACAAAGATAGTCATTTCATAATGATAAAGGGGACATTGAATCAAGAAAACATAACACTTCTTAATATATATGCACCAACCAAGGAGCACCAAAGTATATAAGACATCTACTAACTGATCTAAAAATAAAAACTGACAAAAGTACAATCATACTTGGAGACCTCAGTACACTGCTCATGGCTTTAGATTGTTCATCCAAACAGAAAATCAATGAAGAAATATTGGCCTTAAAAAAAACCACTAGAACAATTGGATATGATAGACATCTACAGGACATTTTATCCCAAAACACTGGAGGATACATTTTTCTCCAGTGTATATGGAACATTCTCAAGAATTGACCATATGTTGGGCCACAAAACTAATATCAACAAATTCACAAAGATTGAAATTATACCAAACATATTTTCTGACCATAAAAATTTAAAACTAGAATTCAACTGCAAAAAAGAAGTAAACAAACCAACAAAAATGTGGAAATTAAAAAACATACTCTAAAAAATGAGTGGGTCAAAGAAGAAATAGAAGCAGAGATAAAAAGATACATAAAGACAAATGAAAATAACTGTATGACATATCAGAATCTCTGGGATGCAGCAAAAGCAGTAATAAGAGGGAAGTTCATATCACTATAGGCTTATATGAACAAACAAGAGAGAGCCAAAGTAAACAACTTAACATCACATCTTAAGGAACCGGAAGAAGTGAACAAAGGCAACCCAAAACCAGCAGAAGAAAAGAAATAATAAAAATCAGAGCTGAAATAAATGAAAAAGAGAACAGAAAAATTATAGAAAAAATCAATAAAATAAAGACCTGGTTCTTTGAAAAGATCAACAAAATTGACAAACCCTTGGCAAGACTCACTAAGAAAAAAAGAGAAAGGACTCATATAAACAACATCCAAAATGAAAGAGGAGAAATCACCACAGATATTTTAGATATGCAAAGAATTATCATAGAATACTATGAAAAACTATATGCCACCAAACTTAACAATCTAGAAGAAATGGATAAATTCTAGAACAATATAATCTTGCTAGACTGAGTCATGAAGAAGCAGAAAGCCTAAACATACCCATAAGCAGGGAGGAAATAGAAACAACTATCAAAAACCTCCCAAAAAATAAAAGTCCAGGGCCAGACAGATGTACTAGTGAATTCTATCAAACATTTAAAGACTTGTTCCTATTCTACTCAAAATCTTCCAAAAAACTGAAGAAGCAATACTTTCAAACACATTTTATCAGGAAAACATAACCCTCATACCAAAACCTGGCAAGGACAATACAAAAAGAAAACCACAGACCAATATCTCTAATGAATATAGATGCTAAAATACTAAACAAAATACTAGCAAATCGAATACAACAACGCATTAACAAAATAATTTACCATGATTAAGAGAGATTCATCCCAGAATCACAAGGATGGTTCAATATATGTAAAACAGTTAACGTAATACACCATATCAACAAAACAAAGAACAAAAACCATATGATCCTATCAATAGATGCAGAAAAGGCATTCAATAAAATACAACATCATTTTATGTTTAAAACACTCAACAAAATGGGTATAGAAGGAAAATATCTTAACATAATAAAAGCTATTTATGACAAACCATCAGCTAACATCATATTAAATGCCAAAAAACTGAAGGCTTTTTCTCTAAAATCAGGAATAAGACAAGGCTGCCCACTCTCTTCACTTTTACTCAACATAGTGCTGGAAGTTCTAGCCAGAGCAATCAGACAAGAGAAAGAAATAAAAGGCATTCATATTGGGAAAGAAGAAGTAAAGGTTTCACTTTTGCAGATGATATGATCTGGTACATTGAAAACCCCAGAGACTCCACAAAAAAGACTACTAGAAACAATAAACCAATACAGTAAGGTCACAGGATACAAAATTAATATACAGAAGTCTATTGCTTTTCTATATGCCAACAATGAAATATCAGAAAATGAACTCAGAAAAATAATCCCTTTTACAGTTGCAACAACAACAACAAAAATACTTAGGAATAAACATAACAAAAAATGTAAAGGACCTATATAATGAAAACTACAAAGCATTGTTAAGGAAAATTGAAAAAGATACAATGAAATGAAAAAATATTCCTTGTTCTTGGATACGAAGGATAAATATAATCAAAATGACCATATTACCCAAAGCAATATACAAATTTAATGCAATTCCCATCAAAATTCTAATGTCATTTTTTAAAGAAATGGAACAAAAAATCATCAGGTTTATATGGAACTATAAAAAATCCTGAATAGACAAAGTAATCCTAAGGAAAAAGAATGAAGCTGGGGGCATTAAAATACCTGACTTCAAATTATATTATAGAGCCACGATAATCAAAACAGCATCGTATTGGCAGAAAAATAGACACTCAGTCCCATGAAACAGAATAGAGAGCCCAGAAATAAAATCACATATATATGGTCAGATAATCTTTAATAAAGGAGCCAAAAACACACAATGAAGAAAAGAAAGCCTCTTCAATAAATGGTTTGGGAAAACGGAAGAGCCACATGCAAAAGAATGAAACTCGACTACACTTTGTTCTCTTGTACCAAAATTAATTCAAAATGGATCAAAGACCTAAATATAAGACCTAAAACAATAAGTTACAAAAAAGAAAACATAGATACTAAACTCTAGGACCTTGGCCATAAAAAGCATTTTATGAATTTGATTCCAAAGGCAAGGGAAGTGAAGGCAAAGATAAATGAATGGGACTACATCAGACTAAGAAGCTTTTGCACAGCAAGAGAAACTGACAACAAAACAGACAGTCAACTAAATGGGAGATTACATTTTCAAACCACAGAACAGATAAAGGCCAAATATCCAAAATATACAAAGAATTCACAAAACTCAACAACAAACAAGCAAACAATCCAATAAAAAAAAATGGGAAGAGGATATGAACAGACAATTTTCCCAGGAAGAAATACAAATAGCCAATATATATATGAAATGATGCTCATCTTCACTAGCTATTAGAGAAATGCAAATCAAAACTACAATGAGATACCACCTCACACCTGTTAGATTAGCTATTATCAACAAGACAGGTAATAAGTTCTGGAGAGGCCATGGAGAAAAAGGAACCCTCATTCATTGTTGGTGAGAATGTAAAGTAGTACAACCATTATGGAAGAAAGTATGGTGGTTTCTCAAAAAATTAAGAATAGAACTACCATATGACCCAGCAATCCCTCTACTGGGTATATACCCCCAAAACTCAAAAACATTGGTACGTAAAGACACATGCAGCCCCATGTTCAGTGCAGCATTGTTCACAGTGGCCAAGACATGGAAACAACCAAAAAGCCCTTCAATAGAGGATTGGATAAAGAAGATGTGGTACTTATATACCATGGAATACCACTCAGCCATAAGAAATGATGACATAGGATCATTTATAACAACATGGATGGACCTTGATAACATTATACTGAGTGAAATAAGTAAGTCAGAAAAAAATTAAGAACTGTATGATTTCATGTATAGGTAGGACACAAAATTGAGACTCATGGACACATGGACAAGAGTGTGGTGGTTACCGGGGGAGGGGAAAGAAGGAGAGGAAGAAGGTGGGGGGGGTATAAAGAAAACCAAGTAAAAGGTGATGGAGGACAATTTGACTTTGGGTGATGGGTATACAATATAATCAAATGTCAAAATGATCTGGAGATGTTTTCTCTGACTCTATGTCACCCCGTTAAAATTAATTGTCTAAATAAAATTTTTTTAAAAAATTATTGTATTAAAAGCACTAAAACAGACATAAAGGGAGAGATATATTCTCTTCCTAAATAAGGAAATTAGTATTATAAAGATGTAAGTTAACGCCAATATGATTGTAGTTTAATTTTTTAAATTATTTTTTATTTATTCATTTTAGAGAGGAGAGAGAAAGAGAGAGGGGGATGGGAGAGGAGCAGGAAGCATCAGCTCCGGTATGTGCCTTGACCAGACAAGACCAGGATTTTGAACCAGCGACCTCAGCATTCCAGATCGAAACATTTATCCACTGTGCCACCACTGGTTAGGCCGATTGTAGCTTTAAAGTATTTCCAGTTAAAATCTTTAAAGGATTATTTAGAATTTGACAAAATTATTCCTTTAAAAAAATGTATGGGAGAACACAAAGTTTAAAAAATAACGTTACAAAAACAACCTTAAACATGATATTTAGTTTATATGGAAAAAAAGTCACAACAGAATCATTTATTGGTCTGAAGTTAAAAACATAAAAGCCAAAGAATTTTATGCAATCATACATTTGTGGCAAAACTATTTTTTCAATCAAGGGTCATAATAAACACAAAATTCAGAAAAATAAAATACTCTAAAATGGAAAAAACAGATAGAACACTTATTGTACCACATATCAACAGACAAGCAATTTATCAGATATAGAAGAATTCAAAATAATGCTTATAAGGATCATCAATAGCATGAAAAAGGACACAGAAACCATAAAAAAGGATCAGTCAGAATTAAAGAATACAATATCTGAAATGAAGAATGCACTGGAAGGAATGAGCTGTAGGTTGGATGAAGCAGCAGATCGAATCAGGAATTTGGAAAACAAGGTAGAAAAAAAGACAATCAGAGCAGCAAAAAGAAAAAAAGAATTTTAAAAAATAAGGATAGTTTAAAGGACCTTTGGGACAGCATAAAGCATAACAACATCCAGATCTAAGGGGTACCAGAAGGAGAAAAGAGAGAGCAAGGAATCACAAACTTAGTTGAAGAAATAATGATGCCCCTAACCAGGTGAAGAAAGAAGGACACTCAAGTCCTAGGAAGCTCAGAAAGTTCCAAACAATATGAACCCAAAGAGGTCTACACCAAAACACATCATAATTAAAATGGCAAAATTTGAAGACAAAGTGAAAATCTTAAATACAGTGGTCCCTCATCTATCGTGGAGGTTAGATTCCAGAACCCCCCACAATAGGTGAAAATAGGCAAAGTAGCAACCTTATATTTATTTTATTATTTATGTATATTTTAAGACTTTATAAACCTTCCCCACACTCTTATAAATCTCTCCCATGCTGTTATTAACCTTTTCCACACTCTTATAAACACTTCTTATGCTCTTAAACACTTTCTAAAAAATTAAGATAATAAATATATAAAAATACCTATACACCACAAAATTCTGCAATATAGCAAAAAATCTGTGATACAAAATTAGATATATACAATTTAAAAATCCACAATACAATGAGACCGTGAAAAGTGAACCTTGATATGGCAAGGGAAGACTGTACAGCAAAAGTAAGTTAGTTACCTACAAGGTAGCTCCCGTAAGACTGTCAGCTGATTTCTCAACAGACTCATTTCAGGTCAGGAGATTGGCATTAAACATTCAAAGTGATCAAAGGCAAAGGACCTACAACCAAGACTACTTTATCGAGCAAGACTCAGTTTAAAATTGAAGGAGAAATAAAGAGCTTTCCAGACAAGAAAAAGCTAAAGAAGTTTGTTACCACCAAAACAATACTAGAAGATATGTTAAAAGTTCTGCTTTAAAAAGAAGAGAAACAAAACAAAAAACAGAGGAACATAGTTGAAAGAATAAATGGCAATAACTGATCACAGGTCAAAAGTGCACCATGACTTTACGGACACACTGTACATACCTATCAGTAATCATGTTAAGTGTAAATGGCTTTAGTGCTCCAATCAAAAGACATAGGGTAGTTGATTAGATAAAAAAAAAAAAAAAAAAACAAAGCCCATATATATGCTTCCCAGAAGAGACCCACCTCAGAATGAAAGATACACACAGACTAAAAGTAAAGGGATGGAAAAAGATATTTTATGCCAATGGAAATGAAAATAAACTGGGGGTAGCAATACTTATAACTGACAAAATAAATTTTAAAACAAAGGGTATAGTAACAGACAAAGAAGGACACCACAAAATGGTAAAGGGGACAATCCAATAAAAGAATATAACCTTGTAAACATTTATGCACCCAATATAAGAGCACCTAAATATATAAAGCAAATCTTGATGGACATAAAGGGAAAGATTGACTGTAAGACAGTCATAGTAGGGAATTATTTCAACACCCCATTGACATCAATGGATAGATCTTCCAGACAGAAAATCAACAAGGATATGGCAGCCTTAAATGACACACTGGTTAATTGGATTTAATTGATATTTTCAGAGCATTTCACCCCAAAGTAGTAGAATATACATTCCTTTCAAGTGTGCGTAAAACATTTTCTAAGATAAACCATATGTTGTTAGGACACAAAACAAGTCTCAGTGAATTTTAGAAGATTAAAATTATATCAAACATCTTCTCTGACCAGAATAATATGAAACTATAAATCAATGATAAAAAAACAGACCTGAAAAACACACAAGGACATGAAGTCTAAATATTTGCATGGATCCACAAAAAACCTTAAATAGACATAACAATCCTGAAAAAGAAGAACAATGTTGGAGCAATCATGCTACATGATAGCAAACTATACTGGTACTGACATAAATATGGAACAGAATAAACCCACACATTTATAGCCAATTAATATTTAACAAAGGAGTCAAAAACTTACAATGGAATAAAGATAATCTATTCAATAAATGGTGTGGAAACAATTGGATAGATATATGCAAAGAATAAAACAAGACTGCATACTCACACCATACGCAAGAATAAACTCAAAATGGATTAAAGACTTAAATGTTAGGCTCAAAACCATTAAAATCTAGAAGAAAATATAGGCAGTAGACTCTCAAAAATTTCTTATAACAGTATTTCTTTTCTGACCTATCGCCTCAGGCAAGGAAAACAAAAGAAAGTATTAACATATGGGACTGTATCAAACTGAAAAGTTTTTGGACAGCAAAGGAAGCCATCAACAAAAAGAAAAGACAATCCACTGAATGGGAGAACATATTCACCAATAATACATCGGATAAGAGGTTAATATTCAAAATTAATAAAGAACTTGTAAAACTCAACACCAAAAAGAAAAATAAAAGCCACAACCAATTAAACATTGGGCAAAGGACTTGAATAGACATGTCTCCAAAGATGGCCTGTAGACATATGGAAAGATGTTCAACATCTCTAATCATCAGAAAAGTGAAAATTAACATCACAATGAGATATCACCTCACTGCTTTAAGAATGACTATCATCAATAAATCAACAAACAACAAGTGTTGGTGAGGATGTGGAGGGAAGGAAATGCTCATGCCCTGTTAGGGGAATGCAGACTGGTGCCACCGCTGTGGAAAGCAATATCGAGTGACCCCCAAAAATTGAAAATGGAACTGCCTTATGACCCATTGATTCCACATCTGGGAATTTATCTGAAGAGACCCAAAGCACAGAAGACAATTTGACTTTGGATGATGGGTATGCAACATAATCAAATGTCAAAATAACCTGATGTTTTCTCTGAACCTATGTACCCTGATTGATCTACATCACCCCATTAAAATTAGTAATGATAATAATAAAATAAATCCAATAAAAAGGAGAAAATAAATATAAAATTGAGAAAGACTTCCCTCCAAAAAAGTAATAGATAATCAGGTAACCATTGTATGGTAATAATCATTACAGAAAAAAAAAGATAATCAATGGAAAGCATTGAGGGTTCAGAAGCAGATTCATGCATATATGGAAGCTAATTTATGACAGATTTATCTAACATCATCAAGTATAATTAACTATTAAAATTATTAATATACACACACACATATGACCAAAAGGAAAGAAAATAGGTCCTTCTTTTACATCATTAATCAAAATTAATTCCAGCTATATTAGCCATATAACTGAGAAAGGAAAAGTTAATAGTTTAAAAATAAAAAGAATTTATAGAAGCATATCTTTCAACCTCAAATGGTAAATACACAAAAAGCATAAATAAAAGAAGAAATATGTGCATCACATTATAAATGAAACTTGTGTTCATTAAAAGATAACATAAAGAGTATGAAAAGATAAGCTAGAAGCTTGGAGAAGGCATCTGTAACATAGATAATGGAAGAAGAATTCCCATCCAAAATATAGGTAGCATTCTTACCAAATAAAAAAGTCACCGTCTAATAGAAAGATGGGCATAAGATATGAACAGGCTTGTCATAGAATAATTTGTCAATAAACTTGAAAAGATAATAACTAAGCAACTATGAAATGCAGAAACACCATTTTAGACCAAACAGCTTGGTAAATATTAAAAAGTGTGACTGAAATATTGAGAGGCTAACAGTAGGAACTCTCATTGCTGGTAATGGGAAAGTCAGTTATTCCATATACTTAGGAAGCAGTTGGTTCTATGGAGCTCATGCAAACATGTATACACTCTCTGTACAAAGTTTTGCACATTTGTACACATGACCCACATGAGAATGTTAGTACAAAGCTTTGCTTTTAATAACAAAAATCTGTCCATCATAATATGAGTGAATAAACGGACTGAGGTAAAGCCACATAATAGAATACAGCTTTATAAAAGAATCAACTATAACTCCATGCATCCACATTGATGATTCATAAACTGATGTTCAATTTAAAATAAAAGTCACAAAATAATGAGACTATTGGTCTAAAGTTCAAAAATATGAAAATCCAAATGAGTTTGTAAATTTGTGGCCAAACTATCTCTTTTTAAAGCAAGGAACAATAAATACAAAATTCAGATGAATGGTTTATTTGGAGGGAAATTGTAGAGGAAGATAAACTTCAAGGATATTAGTAGTTCCCACTTTCTTAAGGGGTGGTGTGAATACAAGCTTTATTTTTGACAACCTTGAAATTATGAATAAATGCACATATGCTATTATTTTATATGATATTTCAAAGCTTTTAAAAGTAAAAAAAGTTCCCTGTTGCCCCCTCCCACTCCTCCCACTCCCACCGTGACCCCAGAGGCAGCCCCAGGCTTTAACACTCCTAGATTTCTCTCTGGTATGTATTCTGCTATTTATTGTTTCTATATTTTCAGACAGTTACTATGGAATTCCTATTTTTGATAGACAAGGATTTTTATATTTCATATTTATATTTTAATTTATAAAAGCTCACTTTTTAATAAAAGAAAACAATTTTATGATTTTATTAATTATAGTTTCTTTACATTTTCTTTTGTTTACTACTTTGTTTCTTCTTCCAAGTTCCTTTTTTATATACTTTTTATTGTTGTTGTTTTGACCTCTGTATTTCATGTTAGAGGATTTCTTCAAATAGCTGGTGATCCTTGGCTGCTATTTCCTGTATAAGATTGGGGTATGACAAGCCAGGATGGAAGCTCGGTGTCAGTGGACAGGATATTCCCAGTGCTGGACTTCATGGTGGGGCAAATAGTTGCAGACCAGTTATTTCATTTACCACTACCCACCTCCCCCCTAAACTTATAGGATCTCTTTGTCTTTTCTCTTAGACTGTTCTGTTTTTCCAGAAGGAATGTCTCCAGGCACTGACTGGGGCTTGGGAAGTGGAGTATCAGCCTGACTGTGAGCATTCTGGGAGAGAAGCCTAGAAAGAATGTGGAATTTTGATAATTACTCCATTCTAGCACAAGACTTCTACCCCATCTACTGTGTGCCCAATGTCCCTGAATCCCAAGTCTGTCTGCTCAATTTTCTATAGAAACTATACATCCTGACCATGACGAGTGGGGTTATACCTATATATCCAACATCTAATTACACCATAGACTAACTTGTATATAATCTCCTTCTATTCAGCTACTACCTCCCCCTTGTCTCCCCTAGCACATGCTACCTCTAGTTTGTGAGTGTCCCAGGTTCTGCCTTCCTCTGCGTACATGTAGGTTTGTCCTTCCATCCCTCTGCATAGTCAACTACTCCTCCCACTACTGCCTTCTATTTCCTGTTTTGAAGTGTAAGGGGTTTAGTAATTCATGAAGAATAGATTTTGTCTTTCTCATCCCCAGTCTTATAATCTGGGTTGATTTTATAGGAGAAAAGGAAGTGAAAAGTACTTGACTGCTAGCCTAAAACTCAAAGTGAGTTTGCTTTTCCCACTGTAGAGGCTGTTGCCGTGTTGCAGCATGAGTGATGAGGCCTCTGCATCCTTGCTGGAATGAAGTGTATTTCATGGGAAAGGACACAGGAGTGGTAGTCAGACATCTCGGTGACTCTGGGCAAATTAACCTGCAGTGTGTTTGTGGCACTTGTACGATCACAGGGTGACTCAAGCATATGGGAGAACCTCCGGCTACATGTATTTGTGATTCCAGTCAGGGCAGGTGAAGGAGCTGGCTCACTTCATGGGTGACAGGAAGCAAAGACTTTGCATCACTGTTCCTCCATCACCTGGGTAACTGAGGATAGAATGTAATGTGCACTGACTTTCTGTTAGGATGTGTCCTGAGAGTGAACAGGATGACAAAGACTAATTATAGGGGAGATGTGCAGGGTTATACCCCAGAAGCCCTCACAGAATCTTGTAGCAATTTAACAGTGTGTGTATATTGTGCTCTTTCAGTTTTTCTTTCTTCCCAACACTTCCTGAAATCACCATTTTATGTGTATAAAAGGAACTCAGGGAATCCACCAGACCTGTGTGTTACTGATGTCAGCTGTTGTTAGTCAGAAAGTTCACAGAGTAGGTTGACTTAGGTTATAGTGTATGTTATAGCAATGGCTGCAAGTTAAGACTATGTGTGAGGTTGTTCTAGGTGAAGTATGTCCATAAAAGGACAAAGTGAAATAGTACCTTTGGGGATCTTTAAAGAAGGAAGTGTTTCTCTTTAAATTTTAAGTTTTGTCACAGATTTTGCCATCTAGTGGCCTGAGGCCCTGAAGTTAGGAGCTCCTACTGTCAGGAGCACTTCACCTTCTAAGCAGGAGTGGGAAAGAGCCAGGTAATTTGCATCATGATGCACTCTAAATCAAAGGCCATCCATCATTTCTGATATCTTGAATGCAATGATTATCATATCAAAGACATACAATGACGTTGAAGATAATAACTTTTCTGTTGTCCATTATCTCTAAACATCTTGGAGTAATTATTAGCATGTGTTCTTTTCTAAAGCATAACACTAAATTTTAGAGAAAAAAGCCCTGTTTGAGCCAACAAGAATATATAAGAGATTGGGTTCAATGTCTTAACATTAAATGAGAGATTATAGAGATAAGACAGGAAGTCCAAAGGTCTTATAAACTGTGTTATTTAGAACCTTAGGAGGGCATGTATCTGGGATTGGCCTTCTCTGAGAAAGCCATTCTCCCCAACTGAGCATATAGCTTTAAGGGAAGATTCTATGGGGATTGATAGAGAAAAGGAAGTATTTTCGGCTAGTTAGCCAAAATAGCTCTGGGAATCAGAGAATATATGAACATGCATACATATATGTCAGGCACTTTGCTAAGTGACAGTGACAGTAAACAAAATAATGTATTCATTTGCATTTACTTGGATACTCTAAGTCTGGTCTACAGACCAGAAGCAAAAGTATCATCTAATAGCTTATAAGAAATTTAAGAACCTCAGGCCCTGAATTAGTTATCTAGTGCTGTCTTAATAAACTGGGTGAGTCAAAATAAATGTTCTGTATGCTGAAAGCCTGAAATCAAGGTATTGGCAGAGTTATGCTCCCTTTATAATCGGTAGGGAAATCCTTCTCTTCCTATCTTCTGGTGATTTGCTGGCAGTCTTTGGCATTCCTTGACATGCAGCTGTATAACTCCAGTCTCTGCTTTCATCGTCACTTGGCATTCTTCCTCCATGTCTCTGTGTCTTCACATGGCCGTGTTCTTATTAGGACACCAATCCTCTGGGATTAGTGGCCTACCTGACTCCATTATAACCTCATTGTAACTAATTACCTTTACAACAACCTTATTTCCAAAGAAGGTCATATTCTGAGGTACTGGAGGTTGGAGGTTAGAGTTTCAACATATCTTTTTTCAGGGGAATACAGTTCAATCCAGAACAGGTCCCATCCTATTTCTGGTGAATGAGAAGCTGTATTTTCAATGAGGTTCTTGGTAATTTACATGCACACAAAACTTCTAGGGGACATCCCACAAATTCTTGATTGCTTTATACTATAGACAGCTTTCTAGTGCCTCCAAAGTTCTCTAAAGCCTTTGCCTACAATATGTAAATGTGTGTAGGCTGAGGATGTTTCCCATGCAATTTAGGAATGATTGGAGGAAGCTTTTACTTTGTCCCTCAGTGGGAGGTCCCGTAGGGTAAGGAGGGAAGTGGAGGAACATTTGCCCCACAGTCATTGATAGCCATGCAGATGGACTGTTGGGACAGGGAGAATGGAAAGTGGGATTATAATATAGAAGTTTAAAACAAAAACAAAGTTAAATATGATTGAGAGGTCCTATGGCATCAGATCTATGGTATATCTTGAGTGTTGAGAACTCTCATTCCTCCTAAAACAGAGAACTAATGTATCCTGGTGTTAAAAGTTGAATCAGGCCCTGACCAGTTGGTTCATTAGATAGAGCGTCAGCCTGGCCTGTATACATCCCGAGTTCAATCCCTGGTCAGGGTACACATGGAAAACAACCATCTGCTTCTCTTCCCCTCCCTCTCCCATTTCTCTCTCTCTTCCCTTCACACAGCTAGTGGCTCAGTTGGTCAAAGCATCAGCCTAAGGTGCTGAGGATAGGTTAGTTAATTCAAGCTGCTGAGGATAGCTCAGTTAATTCAAGTATCCACCCCAGTCAGGGGTTGCCGGGCGGATCCCAGTTGGGGCTCATTTAGGAATCTGTCTATCTCTCCTGTCAATTAAAAAGTTGATGGCCTTGGAGCAAGATGGCGATGGAGTAGGCGGACATACCAACTTCCAACTCGCAGAACCAAAGTGGATTATAAATCAATTTTAAGAACCATCATCTGCATAAACCAACTTTGAACTAAACTAAGTGGACTCTTCAACCAAGGAACACAGAAAAAGCCACACTGAGACTGGTAGGAATAGCGAAAATGCGAAGAGGGCTGCTGCCCAGCTCCCCGGAGCGAACAGCAGCCCGGAGAAACCCGTGTGGCAGGAGGAGTTTGGCAGAGAGAGAGGGACCTGGGTCCCAGGAACAAAGCCCCAGCCTGCAGTCCCAGAGCCTAGAAGAGGCTTTTGGACACTATTGAGCTGTGAAACAAGTGAGGATACTGTTTGTGAGAAAGAGACAGTTTTCTCAGACCCAAGATTCTTAAAGGGACAGAGCAGAAAACCTCTCTCACAGCCACTCACCCGGGGCTCCAGGGAACGGGGTCAGAGGAGAGGACCAGAGCAGCGGGAAGAGAGAGTAAAATGGACGCCACAGGGACAAACACTCTGAGGGACAGCCACCTAACCCCTGGGCTCAGTCACTTCCCTAATCAAAAATGAATTCTTTCCCCTGTAACTAGCAATACCAGCAAAGGGAGATAGGACACCAGCCAAACAAGCTCTCCCGCGGCACTTAGAGCAGAGCTGCTTAGATGGAGGGAGCTTCCAGGTCTACAGTATGGAGTGTTAGGGTCTGAGCTGCGGGGCCCCTTCTCACTCTGCTGAGGGTTGCTGGAGGGATGGTGTCGGTGGGACACTGAAACGCAGATCTGTCGGCAGGGACAGAGGCCCAGCCGGTGTGAGCTCAGTCGAGTCCAGCAGTGAGAGAGGGGATGCGCAAAAGCGGTCCGGCAGCTGCAGGCCCGCCTGTAGCCCCACCAGTGGGAAAAGAATGGGAGGCCAGGAATGGGCAGAGATCTGCTCTGTGACCCTGTGCAAGCCGGGCCTGACTGTGGGAATGGGGCTAGGAACAGGGACAAGTGGAGGCTCGCTGCTGAGCTCATGTCAGCAGCCCCAACCGGTCCAAGAAACCGCAGTTTACCTTCTTGTGTGCATGAGTAGGCTCTGAATGCGGGGGTAGGGCTAGAGCCTGGGAGGAGAGGAAGTTCGCAGCTGAGTGCACGCCAGCAGCCATGCCCAGCCCAATAAACCAAGGTTTGCGATCCTGCACAGGAGGGCCCTGGACTCGAGGGCAGGACTAAAGCTCCTGATGGGCAAAGGTTCACAGCTGAGAGCACGTCAGCAGCCTCATCCAACCCAAGAAACTGAGGCGAGCAGGCTCTGACCGTGGGGGCTGGGTGGAAGCCCAGAAACAGGCTGGGTCTGCAGCTGAACAAAGGTGCTGAGGCTTGTGGCTTGAGTGACAGCCCCTCCCGCAGAGAGAGGCAGAAATCACAGCAATAGCCGCAGTGGGCTGGCCCTGGCAATGCCTATACCCAACCGCCCTAGGCAGCGGCAGAGGGGGTGGCGGGCCTGCAGACAGACCACACCTAGAGAACACAAAGGAAACACCTACTGGACTCCAGTGACCACAACATTCTTATACACAGACAAAATGGGCAGACAGAAAAATGCAAACCAAATGAATCAAGAGAAATCCCCAGAGAAGGACCCAAATGAACCAGATATAACCAAATTACCAGATGCAGAATTTAGAATAATGATAGTTAGGATGTTCAAAGAAAGAGCAACAATGGATAGTCACTATGAACACCTAAATAAAGAGATAACAAGTATAAAAAACGAAATTGAAATAAAAAAGAATCAGACAGAAATGACAAATACAGTATCAGAACTGAAGACCACAATGGAAGGAATTAAAAGCAGGATGAATGATGCTGAGGATCGAATCAGCGAGTTAGAGGACACAATAAGCAAAGGCACAGAAGCAGAGAAGAAAAAAGAAAAGAGACTCAAAAAATGTGAGGAAACTCTAAGGGAGCTCTGTGACAACATGAAGAGAAACAACATTCGCATCATAGGGGTTCCTGAAGAAGAGGAGAGAGAACAAGAAATAGAAACTTTGTTCAATCAAATCATAACAGAAAACTTCCCTAAATTAAGGCTGGGAAACATTCCACACTTGAAGAAGCACACAGAACTCTACTAAAGAGAAACCCAAAAAATCTACACCAAGACACATCATAGTTAAAATACCAAAGCGAAGGGATAAAGAGAAAATTTTAAGAGCTGCTAGAGAAAAAAAGGCTATCACCTACAAAGGAGCCCCCATAAGGATGACATCTGACTTCTCAACAGAAACACTTGAGGACACAAGGGAATGGCAAGATATATTCAAAGTAATGCAGAACAAGAACCTACAACCAAGACTACTCTATCCAGCAAGGCTAACGTTTAAAATTGAAGCAGAAATAAAGAACTTCCCAGACAAAGAAAGCCTTAAGGAATTCATTAAAACCAAACCAATTCTGCAAGAGATACTAAGGGGCATGTTGTGAACAGTTCAAAGGTAGGAAAGAATATAGCAAAAGAAGAATACAGCTTTAAAGAATAAAATGGCAATAAACAACTACATATCAATAATAACCTTAAATGTAAATGGATTAAATGATCCAATCAAAAGACATAGGGTAGCTGCATGGATAAAGAAACAGGACCCATACATATGCTGTCTACAAGAGACACACCTTAAAACAAAAGATATACATAGACTGAAGGTAAAAGGATAGAAAAAAATACTTCATTTAAATGGAAATGAAAGAAAAGCTGGGGTAGCAATAGTTATATCTGACAAAATGGACTTTAAAAGAAAGGATGTAGTAAGAGATAAAGAACGACACTACATAATGATAAAGGCAACAATTCAAAAGGAAGATATAACTATTATAAATAATCCACGCACCAAATATAGGAGCCCCAACATACATAAAGCAAACTTTGATGGATATAAAGGGCGAGATTAACAGCAATACTATAATACTAGGGGATTTCAATACCCCACTAACAACACTGGATAGATCCTCAAGAAAGAAAATTAATAAAGAAACAGCAGACTTAAAGGATACATTAGATCAACTCGATTTAATAGATATCTTCAGAACTTTTCATCCAAAAGCAGTAGAATATACATTCTTCTCAAGCGCTCATGGTACATTTTCTAGGATAGACCACATGTTAGGACACAAAAATGGTCTCAATAAATTTAAGAAGATTAAAATCATATCAAGCATTTTCTCTGATCACAATGCCATGAAACTAGAAATTAACCACAAAAGAAAAACTGAAAAATACTCAAACACTTGGAAACTAAATAGCAGGTTCTTAAATAATGAATGGATTAACAATGAGATCAAAGAAGAAATTAAAAAGTTTCTAGAAACCAATGATAATGAGCATACATCTACTCAAAATTTATGGGACACAGCAAAATCAGTACTGAGAGGGAAGTTCATTGCACTACAGGCATACCAAAAGAAGCTAGAAAAAAGCTCAAATAAGCAACCTGACCCTGTATCTAAAAGAACTAGAAAAAGAACAGCAAATGAAGCCCAGGACCAGTAGAAGGAAGGAAATAATAAAGATCATAGCAGAAATAAATGACATAGAGGCTAAGGAAACAATACAGAGGATCAATGAAACCAGAAGCTGGTTCTTTGAAAAGGTAAACAAGATTGATGAACCTTTAACTAGTCTCACCAAGAAAAAAAGAGAGAGGACCCAAATAAATAAAATTAGAAATGAGAGTGGAAAAATAACAACTAACACAACAGAAATACAAAGCATTGTAAGAAAATACTATGAAGAACTCTATGCCAAAAAATTAAACAACCTAGGTGAAATGCACAAATTTCTTGAATCATATAATCTTCCAAAAATCCATCTGGAAGAATCAGAACATCTAAACAGACCAATTACAACAAATGAGATCGAAACAATTATCAAAAAACTCCCAAAAAAGAAAAGTCCTGGGCTTGATGGCTTCACAAGTGAATTCTACCAAAAATTCAAAGAAGAACTAACTCCTATTCTCCTCAAGCTATTTCAAAAAATTCAAGAGGAAGGAAGACTTCTAAACTCCTTTTATGAGGCGAGCATAATTCTGATCCCAAAACAGGGCAAAGACAACACAAAGAAAGAAAATGATAGGCCTATATCCCTGATGAATCTAGACGCTAAAATTCTCAACAAAATATTAGCCAACCGGATCCAGCAATATATAAAAAAAATCATACACCACGATCAAGTGGGATTTATTCTGAAGAGGCAAGGGTGGTTCAATATTTGCAAATCAATCAATGTGATTCATCACATAAACAAAAGAAAGACAAAAATCACATGATAATTTCAAAGATGCAGAAAAGGCATTTGATAAAATCCAGCACCCATTCATGCTCAAAACTCTCAGTAAAGTGGGAATACAGGGAACATTCCTTAACATGATAAAGGCCATCTACGACAAACCCACAGCAAACATCATACTAAATGGGCAAGAATTAAAAGCAATCCCCTTAAGATCAGGAATCAGGCAGAGGTGCTCCCTTTCACCACTCTTATTCAACATAGTTCTGGAAATCCTAACTATAGAAATCAGACAAGAAGAAGAAATAAAAGGCATCCAAATTGGAAAAGAAGAAGTAAAACTGTCATTATTTGCAGATGATATGATATTGTATATAGAAAACCCTAAAGTCTCAGTTAAAAAACTACTGGACCTTATAAATGAATTCAGCTAGGTGGCAGGATATAAAATTAATACTCAGAAATCAGAGGCATTTCTATATACCAACAATGAACTGCCCGCTAAAGAAATTAAGGAAACAATACCCTTACTATTGCAGCCAAAAATTAAAGTACCTAGGAGTAAATTTAACCAAGGAGGTTAAGGACTTGTACTCGGAAAATTATAAAACATTGATAAAAGAAATCAAGGAAGATACAAACAAGTGGAAGCATATACCATGCTCATGGCTAGGAAGAATAAACATCATTAAAATGTCTATATTACCCAAAGCAATTTATAAATTCAGTGCAATGCCAATTAAAATACCAATGACATACTTCAAAGATATAGAACACATATTCCAAAAATTTATATGGAACCAAAAAAGAACACGAATAGCCTCAGCAATCTTAAAAAGAATAAATAAAGCAGGAGGTATCACTCTTCTGGATATCAAGGTTTACTACAAGGCCCGTATACTGAAGACAGCCTGGTACTGGCATAAGAACAGGTACATAAATCAATGGAACCGAACAGAGGACTCAGAAATAAACCCACAGCTTTATGGACAACTGATATTTGACAAAGGAGGAAAGAACATACAATGGAGTAAAGACAGCCTTTTTAACAAATGGTGTTGGGAAAATTGGACATCTACCTGCAAAAAAATGAAACTAGACCAGCAACTTTCACCATTCACAAAAACAAACTCAAAATGGATAAAAGACTTAAACGTAAGTCGTGAAACCATAAGCATCTTAGAAGAAAACATAGGCAGCAAGCTCTCCGACATCTGTAGCAGCAATATATTTATTTGCAGATTTATCTCCACGGGCAAATGAAATAAAAGGCAAGAGAAACAAATGGGACTATATCAAACTAAAACGTTTTTGCACAGCTAAAGACAATAAGAACAGAATAAAAAGAGAAACCACACAATGGGAGAACATATTCGACAGCACGTCTGATAAGGGGTTAATAACCAAAATTTATAAAGAACTTATAAAACTCAACACCAGGAAGACAAACAATCCAATCAAAAAATGGGCAAAAGAAATGAATAGAAATTTCTCCAAAGAGGACATACAGATGGCCAATAGGCATATGAAAAAATGCTCAACATCACTAATCATTAGAGAAATGCAAATTAAAACCACAATGAGATATCACCTCACACCAGTCAGAATGGTGCTCATCTGCAAAACAACACATAACAAGTGCTGAGGAGGATGTGGAGAAAAGGGAACCCTCCTGCACTGCTGGTGGGAATGCAGACTGGTGCAGCCACTGTAGAAAACAGTATAGAGATTCCTCAAAAAATTAAAAATCGAACTTCCTTTTGACCCAGCTATCCCACTTACAGGAATATACCCTAAGAACACCATAGCACTGTTCTAAAAGAAGAAATGTGCCCCCATGTTCGTGGCAGCATTGTTCACGATAGCGAAGATGTGGAAACAGCCCAAGTGTCCGTCAGAAGACGAGTGGATTAAAACGCTTTGGTACATATATACTATGGAATACTACTCAGCCATAAGAAATGATGACATCGGATCATTTACAACAAAATGCATGGATCTTGATAACATTATACGGAAATGAGTAAAACAGAAAAAAACTAAGAACAGCATGATTTCATACATAGGTGGGACATAAAAGTGAGACTATGAGACATGGACAAGAGTGTGGTGGTTACGGGTTGGGGGGAGGAAGGAGAGGGTGGGATAGGGAGGAGGGGAGGTGCACAGGGAGAACCAGATAGAAGGTGACAGAGGACAATTTGACTTTGCGTGATGGGTATGCTACATAATTGAATGACAAGATAACCTGGAGATGTTTTCTTTGAACATATGTACCCTGATTTATTGGTGTCACCCCATTAAAATTAATAAAAATAAAATTGAGTCACATATATGGAAGAAGTCCCTGACATTAGAGTTGAACCATGATAGCTGGAGGCTATCTAAAGGTACTGAATTAAATTTCTCTGGGTTATCCTAATGTTATTAACTTCTATCCCAAAACGACATCCTAGTTCCTCTCATTTTCTTAGCATTCACACCATCAGCTTTAAAAGCAGAGTCTCGGATAGTTGGGCTTGTGTTTTGTTTTGTTTTGTTTTTATGTTTTACCATAAGTGGGATTTTTCATAGTTTCTTCTGTTTCCATTTTCATTTTTTTTCTACTATGGCACCCTCTATCCAGTTGTTCTTCAACAGGCTAGTTGTTAGTGGTTTAGAATTGCTTTGTAATTATTACAGGCAATTACCCTTTAAGGGGTCTTGAGCTCCAGGAAGTAATAGGATGACAATTTTCAGCTATACCTTTGTGTGATGTTAGCTTTGGCCTTGTCTGATGACAGGGCAATGAAAGCATTGATGTCTCCTGGTCATATTCTCCTCTAAATCTCTAATCCATGAGAAAATGCATGTGATTTTATTTTGGAGTTTGTCTCATGCATGGCATAAAAACTCCAAAACCATCAGAATCCTCTCCTGCCCACATTCCCACTGCCTTCCATCCCACAGTGCCCTCCTCCCCTGCCCAGCCACAGCCTTCACCTGCTGTGGCCTTCTCCCTATTTGCTTTCTGAACAGAATGCACTAGCCTGAAAAACCAATAAAAGGGTTTTTGTGTCTCATCAGTAAGGGAATGGGATGCCAAATATGTTCTCAGACCCAAGACAGGGTGACAATTTGCCTTTTCACATTTCTTGGTGAAGAGCCTAAATCCTTAAAGTAAACTTCATAGGAGCAATTTTATGTGTCCCCAAAAATAAGGCCATGGACGAGATTCAGTCTTCACAGTTTGACAGAACACTGAGGCTTGGTTTGACTTGAAACAGTGGGACAGATAATCAGGCTGCATGTGGAAAGCTTATTTTGACGGCATTATTCAGGCCAGTTGACAGGGGCTATTACCCAGAAGCACACCCAGCCACGATGGTCATCAGCAATGAGGGCTTGTTTGTACCGTAATATGGCACCAGGCAGCTGCCAGCCAGCCTGCGTCTCTGGGTGTAGTGCCAAAGAGTGGCAGGGGGCAGAGCACAGGAGAGGAGAACAAGGAAGCTGAGTCAGCACTTACTTTCCTGGGTACCTGCCAAAAAGCAATTGCAGGTTTCCAAGGAAGCGCTCTCTCTCCCTGAGGAGAGATGGCAAGGTGACTGCCAGCTCTGGTCCTGTAGCTCCTCCAACGGTGGCCTTGCTCCCGGTGCTGTCTGGGAGTGGTGGCTGCTCGTCTGTCTCATCTCTAGTCACTGTTGCAACAAATGGCAAGGAGGGCACAAATAGCCACAGCTATAATTGGGATCGTGTCAGTTGCTTTCTCTCATGATTTTTTGTCCTGTTTTTGGTATACAAGGCATGCGTCTATGGGCTGCCATGCCTCTTTGGCCTGTAGCACCTTGTGCCACATCTTGGAATTTCCCTTCACTGGAAATTCTTACTTTGTTTTCCAAATTAGATTTTTATTACTTATAAAATAAAAATGTACAATCAAGTGGTATGTGAATGGGTGACAATTAAATGAAAGTAAAATTAAACCCAGGTGTCCCCTTGATATAACATATCCCATCCCCAGAAGACACAACTCTCCAATGCAGCCAAAGGCAGACCCCATGCTAATTCATACTTATGACTTGTGTCAAGATTCAGTGCAGCTCAGAGTTGGCAGTCCTTAGGATGGGTGCATCGATGCTGACAGCTCCCACAGGATTCTACCTGACTTCCAACCTAGTTCATAAGAATGGCTTCAAGATACATGCCACAGTCATTATGACAGCACTTGATCCCTTTGGAAGCCAGTGGCTTAGAAATGCAAAGGATTA
Source organism: Rhynchonycteris naso (assembly GCA_037038555.1). NCBI lineage: Eukaryota > Metazoa > Chordata > Mammalia > Chiroptera > Emballonuridae > Rhynchonycteris > Rhynchonycteris naso. The sequence continues at coordinate 84,466,481 of CM072999.1, read as the reverse complement.
CTGCTAATAAGACAGAGTGACTTGTCATTAGTGTGTGCTTTAATCCAGCCTCTTAAAGTCTGTAGCTTTGCCAAGTAGTGGCATTTGGTGAGTGTTGATATGAAGCATAAGCAGAAGATATTACCAGTATAAAGGTACAAAAATAGAATAGTATTATTTAGAATTTTCCTTTGGAGAGTCAGATTGTCTACTTTCTGTATATTTTCCACTGTGGTGTTCAGTCTCCCTGAGAGAGGCAAACCATATTTTCTCTATAGTTGGAAATGTTCTAAATTTGGATATTTGAGATATATATATATGGGGTCCTTGGGTTACGGCAGTCTCGACATACAATGTTTCAAGTTTACGATGCTCACTCCCATAAAAAACTTAAAGAAATTGAAACATGAGTGTTTCAGCTTACGCTGTTAGCATTATACTTGTGGACTACTACATGGGCAAACTAGTTTGGTTGTGTGGGCAGAAGAATACGCAGTACAGAGCACAGTATAGTATATTTCTGTCCTTTTCCTTTTTCTGTGGCTTAGTTGTGATTTTATGTTTTAGAGTAGATTAAGATTTTAAAACTGTTAAAATAGGTAAGTGACTTAGACTAGGGTGTGTTTGACTTACACCAAAATTTGGGTTACATCACAAATTGTAGGAAAAGAACTGTGTCATAACCTGAGGACCCCTGTATCTATCTATCTATCCATCCATCATCTATCTATCTATCTATCTATCTATCTATCTATCTATCTATCTATCTATCTATCTATCTATCTAGATATAGATATCTATAAGTATCTATTTAAGTAGATATCTAGATAGAAAGGTAGGTAGGTAGGTAGATAGATTGATAGAGATAAAGATATCATTGTCAGAAAGTAAATATCTGTTCATATATGTGGATTTTTTGTTTTTGGTGGGGGGGAGAGTGGTTTGGAAAAGGAAGGGAGCAATACGTCCGTATTTACCTACAGTGCCCAGGAGAAGTTCTTTGGTGATAACTTGTGTGGCTGTTGCCTATTCTCCAGACTGTTTGACAAAACCAACTTCACTGGAGATGGAAGTCCTGTGACTGAAACTGAGAAAATGCACATGCAAGGACTAAGCCAAAGAATGGCATAGCTACTTGATCTGGTATAGGCTTCAATGTGTTTGGTGTCCAGTGAAGGTGTAGGTATCAGAATCCTCTTCATTTTCAGGTGGGAAGGTGCCCTGGAAGAAGAAGGTTTCTATGATTATCTTAATTTTGTAGCTGTGCCAGACTCGCTTGGCTGAGCATACTTCTAGCAGTCATCCTGTAATCAGACCATTTATTTTTATTTTTACTTCTGGCAGTGTCCTCCAAGCTCAGGCAGAAAGCTAAAGATGTATATGGGTTTTATGTGGATGTGAAAGTCCAGTAGGCCTGGCAGGTATTCCTTCTCAGTCTGCCTGGCAGGACTTTTCTAGCTTAGTAGTCAGGGTGTGGTTTTTCCAGAGTAGCAAACCTTCCTTCCCATTTTTGCCTTAATTTTTATTTAAAGAGGCAGGTTTTTCTGAAAAGCCACATATGGAAGAAATAATAATAATTCGAATACACTGGCTCAGTGTGCAGGTTAAGACAGAGGGAGGTGTGGGCCTGCCTTGCCCCTCCCCCCAGAAGACATTGTGAGAGCTCCTTAGGTGCTGTCAGAGTACGCATGTGTGACATGCCCTAATCCTAGCATGCAGCAGGGGTCTGGAAAGGCTTGGCCTTAAACTAAGCATGTCTAATAGGGTTTAACGCAACCTGTGAATTTGCCCCTGCACAAGGTCATCTTGTAGGTCATTGGAATGCTGCACAAATTGCATTCTCCCCCCAGACTGATTATACCTAGGAGAGAGCCATGTGCTGCCAAGTTCAGCCTACTCCAGATTGGACCAAGATAAACTGAGGGCTTACTAATGTTTCTCAAGAACTAATTTTTAAGGATTTGATATAAAGTCTCTCTTGTTTAAAAAAATAAAAGTGATGATCTTGGGGTTTATGAAGGAGCTTTGTGTTGGAGATGGTGAGACCAGCTATTGTCTCCCTTTTCTGGGAGCAAAAGAAGACTGACAGGGAAGCAGAAGGAATTAGACAAAATAAATGCTTTGGTGCCAAAAGTTGCTTAATACTAGAAAATGATTTTGAGGATTAAAAAAATCAAGTAATATGCATGTGAGGACATTCTTTGAATGAAAAATGGGTTGGGAGTAGTCATAGTAATAGCATGAAGAGTTAAGGTCATGTTTATAATTAGCTGAGGTGTGGTTATATTTTGTTTGTTTGGTAATAGAGAATGGCTACACGTAAATATGTCTACCTTGTATGAAATGTAACCATATTCATGTTTAAATTTGAAAGCATGAACATTCTTCTCAAGTAAAGTCCATCCTTAGATATCTGGGCTTCTGGGCCAATCCAGGACCAGAAGGATAAATTAGGCAGCATTTGCAGGTTTCTTCAGTGCTAAGGGTTAAATGATTCCAAAACCAACTTCAACCAGAGCACACATTGGGCAAGCAAACTTTTACAAGTACTCAGACTCTCTCTCCCATAAATGTTTTCTGAAGTGTCTTCCTTGAATAGCCTGGAGTGGGGCCCTTTCTTTCCTAAAGAACCCACATGAAAGGAAGTCATTTGGGAGCTGCAAGGCATAACTTTGCCTACTGAATCTACAGATACTTGGGAGATCATTCATTTGAAAGACATATTAGGAAGCTGAGGAGTAATAAAGTCAGGACTCCTACCAATATCTAGTGATCAAATGTGGTGGACTGGCCTCAGGGTCTTCTGCAGGGTGACAATCCCCCACTGCTGCCTGACCTCAGTGCCTAGAAGCACCTTCACCCTGGTGGCCGTAAGAATGGATAGAGCCCGTTATGTATGAATAACCAGAATAGAAGTTACAGAACCATTCTGGGTTCATGGTCTGCAGAGCTCATCACTCAGCTCTCCAGCATGGGGAGGCCTTCAGAAAGTGAGACCTGGACTTCTGTTTCGAGAAGAAGGCACAGAATGTAACACTTCAGAGAACACATTCAGCTTATTCAAGGGAAAAGCCCTCTCATTTATAGCTCCACCTTTCAAGGAGTCTTGGAATTTTTAAGAATCATAGACCTAAGAATAATTAAAGTTAATTGATTCCTATAAATAACTCTTATGTTATCAGATTCATTTATGTTTCCCTATAAACTGATCTCTGAGCTCCCATTGAATGGAGATGTATACATATTCATACACATGTATACCTATAGATTATTACTTTTACTCTTTACAACCCTCACAGTACTTAAGAGTCTACATTTTGTGACTGCTGTTGAGTTAGAATGTGTTTCACATTAATGTGATGAGGAGTCAGGGTAGGCCTAGAAATAGTAGGCTCATCTCCTGACTCGTCTCTTAATAACCAGTCAGCAGACTATGATGGCAGTTACTCTCCATACTTGGCCATGGGGCCATGGCAGCTCAGCATGCTAATAACACTGAAAGCTATAGGAAAGGCCATCGTTTTATGGCTGTAACTCTTAGTTTTTAGTTATATATCTACTTCGATTGCTGGAAACCTTTGACTTGGGCTCGACACTTTTAAAACTTAAAATAATACCAGAGATTAACAACCTGAATGCTGAAAGAATGGGTTGGTGCTGATTAATTAAATTTTTGAATTAATAAACAGTTTAACATAAATTTTATATATAATGTGCTGTGGTAATATATTAGTTAAATTTCTTGCTATAATGGCAGCTGTTAAGTATCAAACAATCTCAGGCAATTCAGAATTCTAAGACATTTTTCAGATAATCATTGTGATAACCAGTTCATACTCTTCAGTACTGTGAATATGGAAGGTATAAGTGATTGAGTTTGATTTTTTTCAAGCCCAGAACATATTAGAGAAGTTAGGGGATTGGAGAAAATTAATATGCAGTATAATTTATTTTTTTGTTGTATGTACTTTCTCTTCAAAGACAATATTTTTTTAAGTGAGAAGAAGGGAGATAAACTTCTGCACGCATCCTGACCAGGATCCACCCAGCAACCCCTGTCTGGGCTGATGCTCAAATCAACAGAGTTATCCTCAGTGCCCAGGACTGACACTCAAACCAATCGAGCCACTGGCTGCTAGAGGGGAAGAGAGTGAGAAGAGGAAGAGGGAGGGGTAGAGAAGCAAATTGTTACTTCTTGTGTGTGTCCTGACCAGGACTCAAACCTAGGATGTCTGTATGCTGGGCCAGCACTCTATCCACTGAGACAACCAGCCATGGCCCAGACAGAAATTTTTGAAGTTCACTTTATCTGTTTAGAAGTTTGCTTACCAAGAATGCATATACTGCAATAAAAAGAAGACAAGGGTATTGTCAGTTAAGAGAAGATTCTACGTAAATTATATCTGGTTATTTGAATGTCACAATGATTCTAATATATATATATATATATATATATATGATGTCATAATTCTTGGTTAATAACTAATTGAATATCCTTTTTTATTATGTTCTAAATCTTTGTTTTTTTCCTGTTCATTCTTTCCATCATTTATCTTCATTCTTGTTTTTTTCCCCCTTCTTAATGCTTTCCTCCTAACTACTCTGTTGTGAAAGTAAATGCCTCAGGTGATAGGTATATATCTGGGTAAGGAGTTGTGAGATTTGATCACAGATATCAGAAAAGTGTTGGGTTAGCAGAACAAGGTGTTCTTCTACAGTGTGTCCGTAAAGTCATGGTGCACTTTTCACCTGTCACAGGAAAGCAACAAAAGATGATAGAAATGTGAAATCTGCACCAAATAAAAGGAAAACCCTCCCAGTTTCTGTAGGATGATGTGGCAGCATGTGCGCATGCACAGATGATGACGTAACACCGTGTATACAGCGGAGCAGCCCATGGCTATGCCAGTCAAGATGTGGACGGTACAGAGGAAAGTTCAGTGTGGCCTGTGGCTCGCTAAATTCAAAGCTGTGACCAAAGTGCAACGTGAATATCGGTGCATTTATAACGAAGCGCCACCACATAGGAATAACATTACTCGGTGGGATGAGCAGTTGAAGGAAACCGGCAGTTGGGTGGAGAAACCCCGTTCTGGTAGGCCATCAGTCAGTGACGAGTCTGTACAGGCTATAAGGGATAATAGCTACCTAAGGAGCCCTAAAAAATCTGTGTGTGTGTGTGCTTGACAATTACACCTAAGCAAGACTATAGTTCATAAGGCGTTAAAGAAATGTCTCTGTTTTACGGGGTACAAATTGTGGCTGTTGCACACTATCAAACTGGTGCATAGACCCATACGATGCGCATTTGCTACAGATATGCTTCATGAGATCGACAATGATGCAAGATTTTTGCAGAAGATCGTGTTTAGCGATGAGGCGGCCTTCCATATCTGTGGACATGTTCATCGCCATAACATCCAAATATGGGCTGCTGAACATCCTCATGCCTACGTTGAGTATGAACGTAACATCCCTAAAGTGAACATGTGATGTGGCCTGATGCATGATAAGGTGATAGGCCCATTTTTTTTTTTCACGGAGCAGTCTTTGACAGCAAACACCTATCTTGACATGTTGGAATTATATGTGGTGCCACAATTTCCAGAAGGTATCATCTTTGAATAGGATGGCACTCCTCCACACTATGCCACCATTGTTTGTGAGTTTCTGGATAGAACATTCCCCCGGCGGTGGATAGGCAGGGGTTCTGTCAAGCCATGGCTACCACAATCCCCGGATCTGATGCCCTTAGACTTTTACTTTTGGGGTTATGTGAAGCAACATGTGTACATTGAACGTATCAACGACATTAATCACTTAAAACAGAGAATCACAGATGTTATTCACTCTGTTACACCAGATGTCCTTACCTGTGTGTGGCAAGAACTTCACTATCGTTTGGATGTGTGTAGAGCAACAAATGGAGCCCACATCAAACTGCACTGAATAGGTATGAAACTGGGAGAGTTTTCCTTTTATTTGGTGCAGATTTCATATTTCTATCGTCTTTTGTTGCTTTCCTGTGACGGTCAAAAGTGCACCATGACTTTACGGACACATTGCATTCTGTGCATCTTGCTTTGAATGCTCTAGAGGTGAGGTAAATATACTCACTGTTCAGGACCCTTAAGCATGAAGTATTGTTATTGCTTTAGAAATCCACAGGGAAGAACACTAAGAAATAAGTTTGCAATGTTATACTCACTGCCCCCAATTTACAACTGTCCATCTGGATTAGCTTGGTTCCAAGGAGTACAATACTTAACGCTTAGTAGGGCTGCAATAGAAAGTTGTTCTCCTTACTCTCCTTCCCTTTGAAAATACCCCTTATCCACAGCCATCTCTGCATATATCTCTTTCTACCTGCAATTCAGCTATGTTCTCTCTTTTTTTTTTTTAATTTATGGGGTGACATTAGTTAATAAGATTATACAGGTTTTGGTGTTTTCTTTTTTAAATTTATTGATTTCTAGAGAAAGAGGAAAGGAGAGAGAGAGAGAGAGAGAGAGAGAGAGAAACATTGACTTGTTACGCTTATTCATGACATCTTTGGTTGATTCTTATACACTGTGTCCGTAAAGTCATGGTGCACTTCTGACCAGTCAAAAGTCAAAAGTGCACCATGACTTAGGGACACACTGTATGTGCCCTTACCAGGGATCGAACCTACAACCTTGGCATGTTGGGACAATGCTTTAAACAACTAAGCTACTTGAACAGGGCCTAAAATGTATATTTCTATAATACATGGTCTGCATATTGCATTGTGTGCCCACCACCTAAAATTTGACCCTGTTTCCCCATTACTACCCCCACCCCCACCCCACTGGCAACCACCATACTGTTCTGTGTCTATAAGTCTTTGTTTGTTTGTCTTGTTTAGTCATTTGTTGCTTTCTGTTTTATATTTGAAATATGAGTAAAATTATATGAGCTATATTCTTATTTAAATTTCTTTGCATTATACCAGCTTAGGAGATCTAATTGGAAAAAAACAAAAAGTAATAGAAAGACAACTCATAAGAACATAAGACCAATAAATAGCCAAATATTAAAGTGCAGAACAGCAAAAAAACATTTTACCTATCATTTTGGCCAAAATTTTAAAATTTATAATACCCACGGTGAGTGACAGAAAAGGAAAATGATCATTCTCAAATACTCGATGGGAGTATAAATTAATACCACCTATTAGAAAACAACTAGCAATATTTGTTAAAATTTAAGATAGACGTGTTGTTTAAAAAGCTTCTATAGATCTATTTTATCTAAATACAAGCTTAAGTGACTAAGGATGTATCTCCATGGTTGTTCATTATAGCTTCATTAAAAATTGACTAAATATGTAGAATTTGTAAATGTCTATCCATTGAGGAAAACTTAAATTGGGTGTCAGACATAGAAGAGGGTCAGCCTGTACTGATATGGAAGAGATCAATAATACTGGGGAACAAAATTTTTGTTGAATCCACAAAAACACTAGTTCTTACCTAATTCGAGTGTGCTGATCTGAAATCTGACGTTAGTTTTTCTCTGTAAGCTACAGTTATTTTGCAATTCAAGACTTTAGGTTTTCATCTTATTGTAAAATTTTCAACATTTAGTTTAACATAATGAAGGACAATGTCTTCTTGGGCATCATCTTTGTGAAAATATAATTTATATAATGCAGTAAATATAATACACTAAAAGATATGATTGCATCAGAATTTGTCTACAATTTCGAAATAAAACATATTAAAACCCTTATTTTAATCAAAATTTGCGCAAAACTTATTTAAATTTTATTCAGGCAAAAATTTGCATTTGTAGCTCTTGCATTTGTGTACTTGTTGAGGACAATCTCATTTGAAGCTCCAGCAGTAGTCTGCCCTTGTTTGGAGCTGTCAAGAAATAGCCGCCATTCTGTTGAACTGTATGTGGTAACACCTAGCTGGCTGAGAAGACTATTAATATCATGACATTAAACAAAGTGTCTTCAGAAAAAAAGTTCACAAAAATTTGTTCACACTTCCTGAAGTAGGTACTTTAGCTGATGGTGAAGTACATTCTTTTCTTGAAGCCTGGAAGCTAATAACTCAGCTGCTTTCTTTGATAGGCCAAAATTTCTTACTAAGTCATTCAATTCGGGTTGCTAAATTGCTGAGGGGTTAATGACTGCTTGGCATCAGAAGAAGACCCTCCAGATTCTACAACCATTTCCTCATGTATCTTATCAGAATACACTCTATCACCATGTTCACTTTCTTTGTCCTTAGAAGAAATAAAACCATTGAAAACTGGAACCAGGAGTGTCTCAGAGTGTGGGATAGGTTGTATTGCTGAAAGAATATTAGGATATGCGATCATATGCCATTTTTTCTTGTCGATGCCCTTTGTATGGATCAGACAGAAATAACAGTCACTGCTGTGGTCCTTAGGTTCACACCAAACAGTGGGAATACCAAAAGGCATTCCTTTGCATTTTTTATTTTGTCCAGTCACGAAGCATCTCCTCACAATATGACACACAATATGACACACAATATGAGGAGCCCAATTCTTGTCTTGATCACCAAGGGGAACTTGAAAATGGGCAATATATGCACATGTCACAAATAATGAAATATTGCACCTTTGACGTTGAAGTGTGTAACAGCCACAGATATAACAGAAGGTGTCAGGACTATTCTTAAATTTAAGCCTACTCAAAGAAGCCATGATTCAATCTTAAAACAAAATAAGAGGGTGTTTTTATCAGATAATAATTTTTTACATTTAAAAACAACTACAATTATGTAAAAGTGATGTTTGTAAAACATTAATTGCCTTGTGGTTATGTTCAATCCAAGAGTCATTGCCCTTTAACTCCAATTTAAAAACCAATGCATGCCATTATCTGTAACAAAAATAAATTAAAATTGCATAAAAACTAGAGCATGCACCAAAAAAAACGGATTTCAGATTTGGAATCAGCAATGCAGAAATATATAGAAAAAGTTCTAAAACCTCATGCAACAGAAAATGAAAAAAAATTGTTCCCCAGTATAATGTATTTATGAAAGAAAAAAAAAGATTCAGAATGGGGGTGGGGGAAGTTGCCGAAAAATATATATTACTTGCCATTTTTATGAAGATAAAACCCTACAGATGTTTGTGCAGGCTCACATGTTTAAATCTGGAATGAGACAACCCCCCATGCTAGTGATGGTAGCTGGGTAGTTTGGGGCATGAAAGAGTATTTCACCTTTTACTTGTTTGCATTCAGAGTAGTGTGTATGTTTTTATTACAATAAGCAATTTTCACTATTAAAAATATAAAATTTATACACATGCACGCGCACACGCACACACACACACACACACACACACACACACACACACACACACACACACCAGGACGAATATTTCTGTGAACTTGTCAACTTCCCAGAACTTTATACATCTTCAATTCTGAGCTCAGTACCTGGCAAGTGGGAGTCACTGGACAATGTGTGTTCAGTGAGGTACCCTTGTTTACTCCAGTCTTTTCTTTCCTGATGAGCTTGGCCAAGGCATGACTAGGGAGCCCGAAAAGCACCTCTCTCCCTTTTTCTCCCTTTTAGTTCTCAAATTTTTTTCCTCTTCCTCCCTTCCCCCAACACCTTTTCCTCACATACTACAGGGCCCAATCTTTATATAATTTCAGAAATATCTGTGTATGTACTCAAGTCTTGGACTAGAATTTTTAGCTGATCAAATTCCCATTTGGTCTGTTTATTAGTTTGATGTGTTGTTTTCCTCCTTTTAGTCATTTTGTGGATTGGACTTCCAAGTATTTTAATATACATATATTTATTCGACTTTTTGTTGTTTTAACCCTCTTTTTACTTCTAACTTTATTTTTTGTAATTTGTTTGATATTGTCCTCCACTTTCTAACTTCTAAACATATTACAAGCTACAGTATTCAATGAAGCATGGTTCTGGTATAAATATAGACATATTTATGATATACGTTATATGTTTCTATATAGCACCCCCGCACACACAATGAAATAGTATTCAGCCTTAGGAAAGTAATTATGTTACATGCTACAACATGGACGAACCTCATGGACATTACGCTAAATGAAGTCAGCGGTTGCAGAAGGACAAATACTGTGTGGTTCCCTTCACATGAGGAGTCTAAGCCAGGCATGCCCACACTTTTTCAGCTTGCGAGCTACTTATAAGATGACCAAGTCAAATAGATCTACCTACAATAAAAATGCAAAACATAAACTTATTTATTCTATATTATCATTATTTAAGTTACTATTATTACTATTTAATATTGTGTATTCTTCTCTCACCTTTCTCCTTCTCAGCTCTCTTTTTGGAGGAAAGTCAATGTCATAGTTTTTATGAACAGTCCGAAAAAGCCGCTCCACATTTCCCTTCTTTGGAATAGTAATGGCACACAGACAGATGAGGCAAATGCACTTAGAATATGACATAGTGAAAAAAATCCCCTCCCATTCTGTATGAAAATGGTAGGTTTTAGGCTTCTTACTCAGACCAGCTACAGCACTCATTTTTATACCCTTTGTTGTATTTAGTTTAAATAAATTGAAGGCTAACTAGCAGCAATGTAACTGAACATGTTAGCATGGTTTAACGCGCATGTGTAGGGTGTCAAAAGTTCAGACGTCAGATTGGCTACCCTGTATGTCAATCAAAAGACAAATGTCTTTTTAATGTCATGAGATCTACCCACACTTCCTTTGTGATCTACCGGTACATCGCGATCGATGTATTGAGCACCCTGGTCTAAGCAGCCACACTCATAGAAGCAGAAAGCTGCCAAGGGCTGGGGGAAGGAAATGGGAATATCTGTTCAGCGGGCCTAGAGTTTAGCATTGTGCGTGTAGTTAAGAATACTTTACTGTACATTTAAAAAATTGTTAGTAGATTTCATGTTGCTCTTTCAAGCCATGGGGAGAAAAGAAACTAAAAGGTCTTAGGATATAAATCCATTCTGTTTTCATTCTGTTTCTACCATTTTAGCTGGTTTTGAGAAACCTAGTATTATTTCATAATTGGAGAAAGACTACATTGAAACTTAGAAGCACACTTTTCAAAATGTCGGACGCAGACAGAGAAATTTGGCGCAAATAGGGAAGAGAATACAAATGCTTTGACTTACCACTGCTTATGCCCGTTTTAGGAAACAGCATCACATTTCAGAAAACTCTTAAAAGTATTTTGAACGTAACAGACCCTCTTTTTCTAAACAACCACAGTGCCTAGTCATTAGACAGAATTGCAAGAAAAACTGACTGTGGTGACATCCTTTCCACAGTTTAGCCTGATTGAGCAATGAGGTGGGGATGGATTTGCTTGATTTTCCCAATGACAGACAATCTCAGTCTCTCTCTCTCTCTCTCTCTCTCTCTCTCTCTTTCTCTCGTCTCCCTCTCTTTCTCTTTCTGTGTTGCTTCCTTGCCTTCTTTTAATTAGCTATTAGAAAACTAGCATTTGAACCTCATCTGCCCTGTAAGTAGAATGTATTGCCCATGGTTTTCAGAACTCCAACTGGAAAGCTTGGAGAATGTTTTTTTAAAGAAATCTTAGCTAACCAGATGAGATATTGTCATAAATTTGATTCCTGTGCCTGTCTCCTTGACATCCATGTGTATGTCATAGCCAACTTTGTATCAGTCAGTATCCTAGACATTTAAAAATAAATCTAGTCAATTCGCAAAGCCTTTCTTCTTTTGACTTTGCTTTTCAGTTAGTTCAGGTGGTGGTTTTATTTGCCTTTTCAGTTCTTTTCAGAAATTTTAAAAAAATCACTATGCTCTGCAGACTTCATGAGGGCAAGGACTTAATCAGCTTGTCACCTCTGCATCTCCAGGGTACAGAGCAGTGCCACAGCAGATGTTTGTTGGATGAGTAAAGGCATGCCTGAATATTTAGTTAAAACTTGTGAGTGTTTTCTTAATTTTTTATTGGACTCTTAAAAATCATTTCACTTGAAATTGGTGTTCTCTAGCTAAGAAAAAGCCAGAAGTTGCATTTTAAAAGATGTTTGATTATACATCATCTCTTCCTCCTCTTCTTTTGCTTTTGTGTAAAAATAAGTAAAAAATACCAAGTTTCTTCATTATTTTTTTAAAACTCTTGACATTCTGTATCCCTCAGGATCTTTATCTAAAGCTAATGTTGAAATTATTAAACATATTAGACTGAAAACTCAGATTTTCCTCTTGTCTTGATCAAAGTTTGATATTTACTATGTTTTGTTTTGACAGTTATATAAAAGTAGCACAGAGAAAGGAAAGGAAAAAAGGCTGGCAATAATTGATTCAGAATTGATCAGTTGATATGTAGACAAGTTGCATGATTAGACAATCTTGGTTGGAACAAACTCATAGTATCTTATTGCTTAACAAGCAAACAACTCATCTAGTACTAATATACATGTAGGTCAAGGGTCCCCAAACTGTTTACACAGGGCGCCAGTTCACTGTCCCTCAGAATGTTGGAGGGCAGGACTATAAAAAAACTATGAACAAATCCCTATGCACACTGCACATATCTTATTTTAAAGTAAAAAAACAAAACGGGAACAAATACAATATTTAAAATAAAGAACAAGTAAATTTAAATCAACAAACTGACCAGTATTTCAATAGGAACTGTTGATGTGGATGCATCCTGTGCTCCTCTCAACCACCAATGAAAGATGTGCCTCTTCTGGAAGTGCGGCGGTGGGGGCAGGATAAATGGCCTCGGGGCCGCATACGGCCCCCGGCCCCCAGGCTATAGTTTGGGGACCCCTGATGTAGGTGTTAGTTACTGTTTAATCTTGTCTTCACTATATTTTGGTAAATTTATAAGGATGTTGGTGGGAGAGGAAGCATAGCTATTTATTTTAGCTTGTATTTCACTCAGGAAAGTGCATTAAAACACAAGATGTGGTGATGCTTTGAATGCATGTCATACTGATTTTTGTAGTCATGCTATATGATAGTAAAGACAACTTTTTTTTTAGGTACCACTGTGTGATATGTTATTAGGACTGATTTGGTTATTGGGAACCTACTAGGTTCAGAGAAACAAAAGTATGACGAGCTCTTCATGGAATAGTCATAAAGATTAAAATTACCGGCAGTGAAGTATTTGGAATTTCTAAAAAAAATTGTAAAATTTTGATATAGATATATATTATTATAAAAGAATTTTAAACAATTTAAAGTTTTATGTACAAAGTACTGTGTTGCCTATGCAGGGTGGAGCAGAAGTAGATCTACAGTTGTGAGTATGCAAAACAGTTTATTCTTATATTATTATTTATTAATTAATTATATTTTTTCCATATGAAAATGCAACTATAAACCTATGTTTGCCTCACCCTGTATTAATAATAGCACAAATATAAAGCATTCTAACTCTCCACAACAGGTAAAATTTATTTAAATAATCTATATCAAGAACTATATTAGGTGCTTCACATACATTGTCTTTTAATTTCTAGAATAAATGTACAAGCTAAGCCAGTCAGCCCTACTTCTTGATGAAAAGTTGAATACCTAGCAGTTAAGTCACTTTTCCAAGACTGTATCACTGATAACTGCTGAATCAGGATAATATTGACTTTTCCCCTAAACCATTCAGCAGATGATACAGCCAAGAATGGAGCTTATGAAGTGACATAAAAGGTAGCAACATGAAAATAGGGCAATGATAAGTAAAAAGTTGGATATAAAATTGCGACATACTGCCATTCCAACTTAGTTAAGATGTGTTTGAATGAAAGATTAGAGTAAAATATTATAAAGATTTTAGTGCTCCTATTAGACTGGTGTGCTTTAGGGTGGGTCTTTTTTTTTCTTTGTTTTCTAAAGTATAAGTTGTGAATAAGTTACTTTTATTTTTTGTGTGAATAAGTTACTTTTAAATTAAATGGTTATTAAAATGGAGTGACTATAGCATCAATTTAGTTTAATAATTAGAGCATTTAAAAGTCTCATTGTTTTTTGATATGCTTCTGAAAGATTGCATGGTCATTTGAGCTTGTGTTACTTTTCTTTTAAATTCCAGATCATCAAATTATTGGATGGGAAACGATCTCAAACTGTGGGAATCTTGATATCTAGTTTGCATTTAGAAATGAAGGATATCCAGCAGGGTAAGTCTTCCCCAACATCTTCTTTTCCAGTTTTTATTTTTTTTCAGCATTTTATTGTGAAAGATTTTGAACATATAGAAAATAAGTATGCCAGCCCCGGCCAGGTAGTTCAGTTGATTGGAGGATGTTCCTGACATGCTGAGGTTGCGGGTTCAATCCTCAGTCAAGGCACATACAGGAATCAATCAATGATGGCATGAATGGTGGAACAGCAAGTTGATGTTCTCTTTCTCTCTCTCTCTCTCTTCCTTCCTCTCTCTCTAGAAATAATCAATAAATAAAAAATCAGTTTGCCATAGTTAATCCTATGTGCCCACTACCCAGCTACAAAACAATCAGCTTACTCTTATTTCATCTGAAGCACCCCTTTTTCACAAACTAGATTATTATGAAGCAAAACTTAGACATGATTCATCTGCTAAAAATGTTGGTATGTGGCTAAAAGATAAGGGCACTCTTTCAAGCATAACTCAAGTGCCATTATGCACTTAAAAACATTGACAGTGATTTCTCAATATCAAATATGTAGTTCTAATTTCCCTGATTGTCTGTATACTCACTAATTCATCCTTCTGTTTACAGTTAGTCTGATTGAGGATCCAAACAAGTTTTATGCATTGCCTTTGATGTGTCTCTCAGGTTTCTTTTAATCTTCTACCATCCATCTTATTTTCCTATGTAATTAATTTTTTTGAAGAAACCATGTCACTTTTTCTGCTGAGTTTCCCACAAGATTTTGCTGATTGTACTGCCATGTTTTTACTTATTATGTTCTGTCCCCTGAGGTTCCTGTAAGCTGTTAGTTTGATCTACAGATGTAATCTGAGTGGAGGAAGACTACTTTATAGATGCTACTGCATATTCTGTCAAGAAGTACATTCTATCTGGTTGTCTCTTTCTGCTGTTAGTGATTACTAATGACCTTTGCTTCGACTCTTTATTTTATTAGAAGTTTTCAAAACAATAATACACAAATTTCATCATTTCTACATGAGTTGAGGCACTAATGTGGAGAAATGCTTTTTTTCATCCACTTGTTATGCTTCTTAATTCCTTCTTTTTTTCAGATGACGCTATTTCAATTTGGTTGTCTTTGGCTCAGTTTGAAATGAGACATTTAAAGAGAGGAAATGTTATATATGTTTTTCTTAGTCTGTAGAAACATAACCCAAAAACCATCTTATCTTTTGAAATCTGTGTCTTGCAGGGAAATGATACTCCCCTTTCTCAGTAATCAATTAAATGTAAATCTTCAACATGTCACCAACAATATTTCCTGAGTAGTAATGCAATCTCTTGTAGACACTTTCAGTAGAAATTACATGGGTTTACCAGTGGAGACCCTCTCACCCCTCTGTGCTCTTGAGGTTGTAGTCTGCATTGCCACATTTATTTCTTACTGGTGCCCAGCAGAAGGCTCCCACAGGTCCTGAACAGAAAGGCACTTATGGTACTTTCACACTACGTTTCCTCTCAAAGGAGCTTTGCTGAGGGCTTCAATTTTTGCTTGATTGCCAACATTAAAAATTTCACATAAAACTAAAAATACCTTGAATTGGAAAATAGTCATAAAGTATTCAAACACACTGTCTATTTTTAGTATTTGAGCTCAATATTAAGAGTAAATACACATGTATGAATATTAAACCTCCAAAAATGTTGCAGTAATCGATTTGAATTAGGGGCAGAAAAGAGTGGCTAAAAATGTCCACCACAGAGATTAGAAAGGAGTTCTTTAGTAATATTAGGCATTGGGTCTTCGAGAGGAATTAAATTTGGGATAAATTCAAACCAGGAAATTGTGATGCTAGGACAAAGGTTAAATGAAAATATAAAACAAAACAAAAGAATATCAGCAGGGAAGTTTATAGTCTTATGTCAAAGCGACTAAGATTTTTGATGCAATCATTGAAATTAGAAAGCAATTTTTCAGGTTCAGTGGCAGAGCCTTGCCCCAAACACTAGCATTCTTCATAAACCTGGTGAAAACCTGGTATGCTTGGTTTCACCACTGTGATGTATAGCAATCTGGATACAGGTTTTCACAATGGCAACAGCACCTTCGACTTTTTTCAGTTCTTTTTAGGCATGTCCTGCTGTAGTATATCAGATTGCCATATAATATCATTCCAGTCAGGTGATATTCCAGTTACCAACTTAGGACTGGAAACCTTCATAGGGATGTCCACCCTTGTTGGATTGAATGTTCCCTGTGTGAGTTGAATAAGAGACTTTTCAATATTCTACTCCAGACAAGAACATGCTCATGTGAAGCAGAAGTGAGCATACGTTTTAGTGTTGGAAATGTCAATTGTAGCAGTACAGACTTCTAGGATTTGTGGGCTCCGTTTCAGTATTCTCCTGTGTCAGGCACCTCTGTAATCTACCACAGAGTTGGCTCCTAAGCTCCAATTCATGTCTTCCTTTAGTAGTGCATTCCAGATGAATATGGAAACATAACCTGAACTTAATTTTTCTTCAGAATCATTTGACTGACACTGGCATCTGAAGGTCACCTAGAAGCCAGGCTATGTCAGCTACATTTTATTCTGAGCCCATGTCTGGCCGTGAATGAAATGCACTTGGCCTTGTGTTGCTACACTGATTAAAGGACTCCCTGCACTGACACTGGCCTAAAAATTTGTCTTACTATAAGGGGGTGTGGCTACAGTGCATGTGACCTGATTGGGCAGACCAGCTGGCAGCCAGGCAAAGTCACAGAGCACGACAGCTGTGGAGAAATGACCACAGTTCAGAGACTGTTCTTCAGCCTTCTGGTCATATATTCATCTTTGTCACTGCACAAAAACAAATACACTAACTTGCACTTTTCAAACTCACAAGGTGCTATTGTATAAACCACACTTGGAGAATTTTCCTTTGTCATGGTGAAAATATCGATCATATCTGTTCACCATTACCTCCACAACACTCTTCCTGGCTTGGCTTTATATATTGTTTATGCCATTTTCCCTTTTGCTAAGATTACAAATTGGTCCCCTAGGTAATAATTTGGGGTATTTCAGTCCTCAACTACATCACATGGTTAGATAATTCACTTTTTACTGGTTCAACTCTTTAAAAGCAACTGTGTTTTATTCATTTATAAGGTGGGTACTTCTCCACTCTCCATTACATACTGCCTGTAATGTGTATTCGAGAAGTGAAATTTGGGGGCTCTATGCATCAGGGTCTTCAATCTGCAAGTAGAAAACCAATGCTATTCTATTATGTCATGTTGCATTTCTTTATTAAGAATTTCTCTAATAATTAAGCATTGTTTACAACTAATTGGCCTAACGTATCATATATAAAAGTCATTCAATAAATGTTTTCTTAATTTAATTTGATTAAAATAAACTAAACTGTAGACTAGATGGAATCTGAATATCATGTAATTCCATTGGTGCATTTGGACAAAACTTCCCTCCAACCCTCCTTCCCTCTCTCCCTCTTTCCCTCTCTCCCTCCTTCCCTCTCTCCCTCCCTCCCTCAGGAAACATGTTTTGAAGGTCAGTTCTGTATCAGGCACCATGACAACCACAATGCGTAATATCCAGACTCTAACATTCTCAAGAGTTCACAGGATAGTGGGAGAGATGGAAAAAGCAGCCCAAGATTACAGTAGAGTTGCATATGAAATAACAAGACAATATCTTGTCTCTACCTGTAAAACTTCGGATGAGTCTTAGAGGGTCAATTGGTTATTACACACAGAAGAAGTTTCCGGTGGAAAGCAGACATGCTCAGAGGAGGTACAGCTTGAGTGCACAGATTGCATATGAATGTGTTATTTCAGGGCGCAGGGTTAGAAAGGCAAGCGACATCCAGCACAGGAAAGGGCTCTGCATCTCAGCACACAGAATTTGGACATTATCCCATCAGTGAGAGGGAGACAGAATTTAAGACAAGCAGTGCTATGATCTGATTTGAGTGCAGAAAAGTCTTTAGGGCTGTGGAAGACCGGCCTCCATGCTCTGGCCACAGCAGGTATCTCCTACCACAGCTGGCCTGCCTGCCTTCCCTCTCGCTGCCCTTAAAAGGGCCATATTCTTTCTCTTCTTGGAGTCTTAGAAGGCACAATTCATTTTAAATGAACAGCACTACACCTTCACTCTGTTTAAAATACTTTTCTACCTCAGTCTCCAGAGCTCACCTTTCTTCTTTACTAGGTTTTAGCTTAAGTGTCATTTCAAAGAGGCTTTTACAGATCCCTGCATCCTAATTTAAGTCACCCTAAGTTCATTCTCTTCTATTCTACACAGCACTTAATATTTTGTTTATCTACTTATGTTTTCATTTATGTTTGTCTCCAGAATATACTCTCCACGGGGAGATTGCTCACTTATGTGTCCCTAGTACCTTGGACTGTGCCTGGCACCTGGGTAATGATCATTGAGTATCTGTTGAATGAGTAAAAAAATAAAGTACTGGAAATGGATAAATCTCTTAGAAAGGGATTATGGTTATTGAGATAACTGATGAAAGCCAGAACTAAAGCTGTGTCTGTAGAAATGTAGAGGTGGAGACTATATACAAGGAATATTTGGAGAGACAATTGCTAGTTAATGTATTTCCCCATGTATAAGATGCTCCCATGTATAAGATGCACCTTAATTTTAGGGCCTAAAATTTAAAAATAATATATATTTCATAAAGTTATTGAACTCAAGTTTTATTCATCATAAAATTTATACAACTCGTCACTGTCAAAACTCCCATCCATAAGGTTGTCCTCATCTGTGTCTGATGATGAATCACTGTCTTCAACAATGAGCGCTGAAAGAAGCACAAAAAAGCAGGAAATGCAAGCAAAAAACTCTACAACCACTGTATAAGTTGCACCCAGTTTTTAAACCCCAAATTTTTCGAAACAATGTATGTTTTATACATGGGGAAATACAGTAGCTATATCAGATGCAAGCAGTGTTGGAGAAGTCTTATATGTACTCTGGGTTTCTGGCCTTAACAAGAATGTATGTAATGATGCCAATAATGTAAACTGGAAAGAGAGAAGGAAAAGCTTGGGTAGAAGCAGTAAGTTCAGTCGGTTTTGGATGATTTGAATCTGAGATGACGAGATGTTTAAGCTGACATGTTCAATGAGTACCTAAAAATTCTAGCCTGGTGCTAAATCAATAGGAGTAACTTAGAAATAAACATCTCCCCAAAAGGTAACCACCTTTATCTGTTTCTCTCTACCCAAGATGGGTTGAGTATCTTGTAGGAGAAAGCCAAACCCCGGTACTGACTAAAGTTGAAAGCACTGCATGACTAAGTCCAGACCTTGGTCACGGAGGAAGAATGGTTTTGGAGTCTGACCGTAATACCCACAGCTCTTGTACTTGGTCCAGGAGAGGCTCTGAATAAGTGACTTACTTCTTGCTGGTTTTCCATCCACACAACGAGATGACTTGTATTTAAAAATATGTTGGCATCCTTGGACACAGTTGTTGCCTGCATGATTGCAAATTAGTGTTTTCATTCCACATTAGTGATTTCCTCTTATTCTTTTCCCAGGGGAGATGGAAAATTGCTGTTGACTATTCTTGCTATAAACCCCTGTATGCATTGCAACAGACAAGGTGCCAGAAACCTCCTGGCATTCATTTGGAATTTCCCGTACACTCAGAATCTATATTTATAATATTTAATCTAACATCAAAATAAAACATTTTTCAGTCTAGTTCCTTCTAGTCCCGAATCTCAATTTTGAAGTTCAGCAGCACCAAAAACTATCTTTCTGTTCAAAATGTAAATTTTTAATTAAAATGTGAGAGGATGGCAGTTAGTTATATGTCAGGGCTGAACCCCAGATCTCAGAATGTCCACTGGGTTTTGCTTACTTTTGCCTAATAATTTCTAGAAGTATCTGTCAAGGTTTATGCTAGTTGTCTAAAAATAATTAACTTGACTGGGCATCTGAAATTTACCATGAATTATCTAGGACTTTCCTGAGGAACATCGTGACTCTAGCCTAGAAGACTTTATACTCAAAAGCAGTTGGTCTCCAAAATTTGTATTGTGTACTTCTAGCAATAAAAATGTTATAAAGTGTGCTTCTCAAGGTTTGTTTTCTAAAACATGAACATCATGTAAATGTGTGACAACTAATATTTACATTATAAAACATATGCAATAATATGAATTAAAATGGGATGAAGGATAGTTTTTAATGTCGTGCTAATTTTGATGGCCTCAGGTTCTCATTAGCTAGTATCTCAAGGCTCCATAAATAAATAGGGTGAGGGTCATTATAACAAAATGGATTTAAACCCAGATTTCAAACAGTCCCTTGGTAAATTCTGTGATAATTTATGGAGGACAGAGTCTTGGCAAATCTGATTGAGTGTCCCGGCCTTCAACTCATTCCATGACTGATGAAGAACTTGTATTAGCTATCAAAGTGTCTTCAATCTGGGGTTTCTCTGCAGGAATCTTTTGAAGCCAACTTATTTGTTTTGTCAAAGTTAGTTGACACTGAATTTTAGAATCAGAAAACTTTATTTAGTCGTCCGCCATCACAATATATTGAAAGTATGTAGAAGACCAGGTGAGGGTGCCATGTATCAAGTGGTTTACCCATCAAAGGTGACTTGATCATGACCTGCTGACATGCTGAATGAAGGGGCCAGGGTCAGTCGACTTATCACATATTGGCAAAGCTTTAAATAAGTATAAATGGTAGTTCTAATTCTGCCCTTTCCCTTCCTACCTTCCTTGTCCTCCCACCAAGCCTAACACACCTGAGGAGCAGGGTTCCCGCCCCCGTTTTCAAACCACTGCACATTCCTTCACTCGAGCTCAGTCCAGAAAGCAGAGGATGACCTTTCTTTGTACTTTACCTTCAGGCACTGGCTGAGACCATACAATCTGCCTGGAATGTAATTTTGGCTTGAAAGAACCAGAACTAATGCAACAGAAGCTGCTTAACTCAAACTGTTTCTCGTTCCACTGCCCCATGGAGAAAAGAGGCACGAAGGCGAGAAAGTAGTACAGATTCTATGCCGCATCCCTCCTTTGAGGTTTGAACCATGGACAATTTTAATTGCACATATAAAGTGGCACCTTGGGCCCCTATAGGCATAGGGTACACGCCTGG
The DNA here is from genome assembly GCA_037038555.1 of Rhynchonycteris naso. NCBI lineage: Eukaryota > Metazoa > Chordata > Mammalia > Chiroptera > Emballonuridae > Rhynchonycteris > Rhynchonycteris naso. The sequence continues at coordinate 84,445,264 of CM072999.1, read as the reverse complement.
ACTTGAGCGAGAACAGGGATTTTTCATTTAGAAGATTGAGTGATTTTGAGGTTTTGGAAGAGATTAGATAAGTGTTCCTTTTGGGGTGGTTGCTTCTTGCTCCTCCCAGCTGGCTGCTGTTTACTGTGCTCTTCACACTTGCCCTGTTTCCATCAAAGCCTGGGTTAAGGTCTGTATCAGCTCGCATGACCCAGCAGCAGGCATTTGGCAATGCAGATAAGATTATAAAAGACATTCCCTCGATAGTTCTTATTCTTTCCGTTTCCGGCGGCAGCTTTTGCTTGTTTCTTTGTCCTCTGTGCCCTTGCTCCACTGCATGCTGTGTAAGATTGCAATTATGAATACCTTTTAAAGAATATTCATCTTTATATTAGATTTTCTTTCTTTTCATATTTATATTTTCTTTTAAGAAAATGAATTTTCAAGTTCCATACCTCTCTTTTATTTTTTAGAAATTCATTTTGCTTATGACTTCAACTGCAATACTGATTAGTTTGAGTAATTGCAAATAGTTAAAAAGATTGAATTATTTCAATTGAATTAAGTATTCACAATAACTGAATCATGGTGAGATTATGGCTGTGTATATGAATGAAATGAAATTTTTGTGCTAGGGGCTGGCTGTATGTGGTTTGCCCTGGGAGGCGGCTGATTCACGTAAAAGCCCGTGATGCCACTGACTAAGGCTGACTACTGTTCAGCTGAGTGACTGATTTGTTTGTGTGGCTATTTTTAGGGGGTGATGATTTTCAGTGGAGTGACTATTGATAGCCTAACGCTGATAAAGGCATAAAAGAAGTATAATCCTAGTCCAGTCAATCTGATTACGAACCTGAGCTTTGGAAATCAAGCTGTGTGATGTCATGCCATAGCATCTCTGTTGGTAAAAGGAACAGTGCCAGCATGCACTTTGATGGTTACCTGTGAAACAGAGCAATACCTGGCACATAGGAAGCTAGCTATTGATTTATTATCAATCCCGATCCCAGCCCGCCTTCTGTGTTCCTCCCTTCTTTGCACCTCTTGCCCAGTTTTATCACGAACTGGGTTTTTCTCTCAGTGATGGCCTCCTTGTTGTGAAGTGAGATTTCGGGGAGATGTTCCTGCTTTGCCTTTCCCCCTCTTTCAGCTTCTACCACTGCCTCCTTCCATGACTCCACATCCTTGCCTTTTCTTTGGTAGAGCACAAGGGAATTAATTTGTGGTAGTTTTTTTTTTCTTTTTGGGGGAGAGGGTAGGTAGGTTACCTAAGAGTTATAAAAACCCAAAGGCTCCTATTTTACTTTCCACATTCCGTTCTTTTTTTCTTACACATTGAGAATTTATCAAGCCCTAAAAATACTAGTGATTTGGGCAAAATGGCTAAGTATTATTTATGTTGGCTATTTGGTAGTTAACATTATTAACAGAATAACTTATATTAATAGAACCAAATAATCTTATTTTTGCTTTCTTGGGCTGAGACTAAATCTAGTATTTGCAAATGATTATTAAAATCCCACTTTGTGTAAAGTATCTTACTTTAGGAAATACAAAGACTAAGTCGGCTATACAGAGCTTATTCTTAAAACCAGCCTGACCTGAAGCTGATAAACTGACCCAGCCTGACCTGTTTGTGACATCTTTCGCACCTTGGAAGGCAAAATTTCCTCTGGCTCATCTACCCAACTAAAGAGTGTGCCCCTCCCCCACCCCCGCCACCCTGACATCTCCCACATGTTGCTTGCCCAAAGTTGCTTCTTTAGTCGAAAGAACAGCTCCTGTGAGTGGCTACTTGTTCTGTTTTTATTTTTGTTTGTTTTTTTACTAATTAGAAGCTCTTCAAACAGCAAGCGGACATCCTTTGTTTATTTGAACATGGGACAGACACTTGGAGATAGAAAAACATTCAGGATTAAAGATGATCACAGGGCTAAGAGAACTCCTGCGTGTTCTTTCTGCTTACCCTTGGTCTTATGAAAAGTTGTCTCCAGACTGGAGAGGGAATTTACCTATTGTGTGAGACCCTGACCCTATGCATGTGCCTGAAGCAGGCACGTAGTTTTTATGTGCGCCTGTTAGCTTGAATTTGTGATACTGATCTGCTTTTTGTCCCTGCTGACGGTTATTATATCTTAATGGGCTAAACACTACTCTAATGATCCTTGTGTATATAATTCTTGGAGTACAGAACAGGCACCAGAGGACCACATAAAAATGTTTGCCTCAATTTCCCTGCAAAAAAGGAGCCCAGAAACCAGACTTGACCAAGTAACAGATTTTTAAAGGTAAAGGAACCCAATAAAATTACCAGCTTTTCACAGCGTGTCTACTTCCTTTTGGCATATTGTGAGGTGTAGGTGAAATATTCTAGCTGAACTGACAGTGTGAGTGGGAATAACTAAGGAGAGAGGGAGATTAAAGTAAAAACCACCAGCAATGATTGATATTGCAGTAGCAATGAATTGTTGGGGTTTCCCCTTTGTGGATTTGACACTTCACCTTTCTGACACCATCTGCAGGCGTGTTGGTATAATGAGTCCTATACAGATGGGAACAAAAGCTAGGACTACTTGGAATTACTGTATTGGGGCTTTGAGCTGTGCTGTAGAATTGTATCAGCTGGTACTTGCTTATTCAACTTATAAGATAAAAGGTATGAATGGGAGTGGAGCTGTGTGTGAGAGAGGGGCAGATGGATAAAGCAAGAGAAACAGTAGGCTTTTAAAGTATAAAATGGAGAGAGCAACCTGATCCTAGGTAACTCCAAAATATTTTAATCAACGATTGATTTCTTTCTATATCGTAATCATCACAACTAATTAAATGCGTTCATGTAATAGTTACTGATTCTGGTCTTATGTAGGAACTTAAACCATTTTTGGTAAATAAAGGGCAATTATGTACATACAAGACAGCTGTCCTAGAAGGGCTAGGACTTAAGGTTTTGTTTGTCTGTTTGTTTGTTTGATTGATTTTTACTTTTTAGACCCTTGGACAGTAGCCTAACCTCCCTTGGCCACTTTGTAGGATAGAAATCATAGAAATGTGTAATTTAATTTCCTCAAGCTTGTATGCTCAACCAGTTGATCTCTTCACAGTGCTTTTTCTACCTCTGAATCTTATATTACTTTTATTTTTAAGATCCTGATATGGCCAAGGAGAAACGTCAGTGGTGACTTGGCACTGGTGCTAAATTAGTCTATCATCTACTTCTTCCTTCACCAGTCATTTCTCGTCCCCCTTCCTTCCCCAGGTCCTGGGGAAAGATCAGCCAGCACGCTCAGTTCTAAAGCTCCTCTGCCAATTTCTGTGGGCAGCCCAAAGCTCTTCCCCTAAGTATAGTCATAAGGCCTCCGAGTGGTTTACACTCCAGTTTCCTCAGTCCCAGAGCTACTTAGCGATGCCACTCTGTATGCTCTCTGCTGTCTTTCTCCTCTGCTCCTGTTCTTTCTGGCCATAGTACTCAGGTTTTTGCTACCTTTGCCCACTGGAAGAGGTTCTAAACCAGCTATTCCAAATTTTGATGTGTCCTGTGTAATATAACTTGATCCAGTTTACTACCCAACTGGTAACTGCTCAGTGCTTCCCTTTCAGTATGTCAGGTGCATTGCAAGTTCTTCATCATGGCATTCAGGGTCCCACAAGATCTTGCTCCAAACTATGCTGGAATCTTATCTTATTAGTCCACTTAATTGATGCTTTATTCAAGCCAAAAGTGAACTACCTGCCATCTCCTGCACGTCCCATCAGCCTGTCTGCATCTGCTCTTTCCATTTGGAATGTCTCACATCCTTCCAGTTGATGTTCACTGGCACTTAATGTAAATTCACAAATTATCATTGCTTGGAATGAATTTGGCTTAATTAACGGTGATTAATAAAGGGCTGTTTCGGTGTCTGCCTGAAGCTATATAATAGTTGAATATTTTACTGTTAAAAATTTTCCTCAGGTGATATGCTGTTTTAAAAGTTTTTGAAGGTTAAGAATGAGGGGAAAGATATTTTTCTTAAAACTGAGAAAATTTACTTGTTACACTTAATTATTTTTTTGGTATGGAATATTTGGGCAAGCAATGTACCTATACTGGATAGAGGCATGATTATGCAACTCTACTGACTAAGCTTGGATTTTTAACAGGGACAAATGAGAGTGGGCAAACAACCTTATCAGATACACACCCATACTATTTCATTTGTTGAAATCATATCCCTTTTTAACATACTATATTTTCCTTTTTCAAGGCCCCATGCTCTTTATTAAGAAACTTGGACATCTAAAAGAAGGACTCACTCTTTGGGATTTCTGTAGCATCTATCCCATTCACAGATGCTTAGTTTTTTCCTATTGTGCCCCAGGTACTATGCTAGGAGCTGGGGTTATCAAGATGATAGAATGACCCCTGACAACAGGGGTTTAGCATCTGGTGGGAGAAGGAAAATTGTTACTTAACATACCACAATACAGGTTCTTAAAGCAAATTTTAATGCCATGGAAAGGGAAGAATGAGGACTTAATGATCCCAAAGTCAAAGGGGTTCTTCCAGGGCAGGGAACTTTTCACCTGGGCCTTGGAGGATGAGGTGTAGGAAGGGAAGAAGCCATGGCATGTTCAGGAATGGGAGCTGCCCATGCCAGATGGAGCACAGAGTGCATGGGAAAAACGGAAGTGGAAGGAGTTGGGATTGGAGGTATAGCTTGGGGCCTTAAAAATCAGGCCAAGCAGTTTGGACTTGACCCAATATTTAAAGACATCTTAGGTATTTTAAACACCAAAGTAAAATTTTGAGACTAGTATTTTCAGAAATGCCTTTGGTAGTATGATGAGGGGGGGTATGTTGGTGGGAAAGATGGAAATTAGCGATACAATTAGGTTAACTTTCTGAATTGACATGATGGCATCTCGTGTTTCCCTTCAGGCGTTTCATACATTATTTTTTGTAGACTTATTTGTGCCTATACCTTTCCTATTAATAATACTTCCAAAAAGTTGAGCCTCCTTCCTTAAACACTCAGGAATTCTGGAAAGTATTATATCTAGCACAAACTGCTCAGTAGGCGCAGTCCTCTTTCTCTAATTCTTTGCAGACAGATGTTAGAGCAGGTAAGTCATTAACAAACATTAAAACACAGTAACCACTTGTATATTTAAGATCATTATAGTCACAATTCATAGGTACCATTCAGTTTATATCATGCTCATACTATGCCAAACATACACATTACCTTCCTTCAGTAAGTGGTAGTCCACCTATATTTATGGATGTTTTGAGGCTCAGACAATGTAACCTGCCTGGATCACATATGGAAAATATTTTGATACCTCCAAGACAGTCAGTTTGGTCTTTTTTTTTTGTACCCTGTGCTTATTTCTTCATCAGAAATAGAAACTTCCTTTTTCAATTACCTCTCCCTAGAATGCTCTTCTCCCAGACTTTCATAGAACTGACATTCTCAGCAGTTAGCGAAAATGTAACCTCACCAAAGAAGCCTCCCTTGATCATTCTATCTAATGCCGCTCATTTCTCTACTTTATTTTCTTCATAGTATATCACTATTTGTTACTATTTACCTGGGCTTTTTGTTTCCCTTAAGCTAATGTATGATTTTTGTGAGATTAAGTGCTTTGACTATCTTATACACTTTTAACATATAAAATCACAGCATTTGAGCACAGTTTCTAGAACTGAATATACAGTCAACAGATGTTTACTCAAGGATTGGGTGAATGAGTGGTCACATGTTTCCAGAGCCCACACTGGTTCTCCTGCCCCATCCCCTGAATGTTTCCTTGCTGCTACCTGGCACCAAAGAGGGGCATCAGCTGACCGTATAACCTGTCAAAGCATGTATCTGGGACCCAGGCTGATTAACTTTTAAAAACCAAATATTTACTCACTAGGAAAAGAAACCCACTGATCATTCTTCCTCATTAGTTAAGGTTACTCACCTATATCTAAACTTATAGTTCATACATAATACCAAGAATATATGATTAGAAGTGGACATTTCTGGTAAATTATTTAAAATTTCATCTTTTCTCTTTGCATTCCTGTTGGCTGATTTATGTAGGGAAATATTGGAATTTTCATAAAATAGACACTATTCCTGGCCTGTTTCTGTCTTATAAAGCAACAGGCATGTTAAAGTGCCTGGTCTATCTAATAAACTAGCAAATTCACATTATCTTCACATTGAAAGTAACAGTCCTGGGAGGGTAAATTCTTCATTTCTTTTACCTCAAACTGCATTTTTCATTTTTGGTTTCAGATTGGCTTTTTCAGAAGTATAAATTTTCTTTGTCTTGGTGGAATCAGAGATGACTGCCTTTGTCACTAACATGTTAACCTCTTCTTTTCTTACTACCCCATGTACATAGGAATAGCTTGCTGATTAACTCCTTAGTTAGAAAAGGTGACCTGGGAAAGAATTTTAAGTATATTTCTCGGTGTTCTGTGAAGTTACATGAGCTCAGCTGAGTTAATTAACTTTTTAAAAATTTTATAAAGAGGTTTGTATGATTCTAAACTACAGAAGACGCAAAACAACTTGAAAGCAACCTGCCCTTCACCTTGATCCCACCTTCTCTGAGAACCGTGTTGTAATGCCAATGAACAGAAGAATGCTTGACGAGCTGTATGTTAAGGCATTCTAAATATCACTGGTTGGTTTAATAAAATTAATTAGCCTGCCACAGAGAAAATTTACTAGCGTGCTGGTTAATTTCACAATCTAAAGTCAGAGAAGGAAGGTGGGGTTGAGGAAACAAACCTTATTAGTTTTGAATAATTATTTAAAGATGTGGAGCAGCCTTTTTCAAACACTTTGATTGCCAAATTCATTAAGGCTTTAAATTCAATGTTTGCATCCTGGTTTATAAGGGAAGGAATCTCTTTCGATGAAATCATAAGCATATTAGTTAACAGCTAAGTGACCTATTTAAGATATAGAATAACAAGTCAAATTCCAATAAAACCATGGGAAGGAGAATTTGCCTTAACACTGACTCTTGTGAGGTTTCCATAATCTTAATTTGCCATTGATGCAATTATTGCTTTTTCTTGTCTTTCTAACCCAAACAAGATGTTTGCAGTGGCCATGAAAAGGTGCCTGAAATCACATGCCTGAATTAATTTAATTTGCCAACATTGTCTTTTTTCTCTCTCTCTTTCTGGTAATGGGCAAGAGTCAGTTCTGGTGCATTAGGTACTAAATCTCTTCAATTACCAGCCGGGAAGAAAGATTTAAAATTGCACTTCAAATCTACAAACTGATTTAGTTTTAAAGCACATACACTTCTCCTGTGGAGCCTAAATTAAACTGCAGAAAGGACACAGAGCTTGAGGAATTACTCCAGGCAGGGCCAATGCTCAGGCCAAGAAGAGCAACCAACCATTCTGGTTTCTTTCACTGGGGCCCCTTGTGCAAAAAAGGACAGGCAGAAGAAACATGCTAACAGATACAACTTTGTATAAGAAAGTGCAATATTTTATTGCTTGGAACCTAGACGTGGAATAAATGTTAGTGTGGGGGAGTCTAATCAAACCTGTTATTTTTTTTCTCCTCTCTTTTGGGGTGCTTGGCAGCCATTTTCAATGTGGATGACTCTGTGGTTGATCTAGAGACCCTGGCGGCCTTATATGAAAATGTGAGTATCAAAGACATACGAAGTCAGAGTTTCCAGATTTCCGTGTCTTTACTAACTAATGGAAATGTTAAAATCTAAAAAAAAAATAAAAACAAGAAATGGTTACATGTGACTCCCTCCTCCTGAGGAAGTGATACAATAAATCACGGAGTCACCCATTCCTGCCCTTTGGCAATAAAGGTGTTGATGTAGCATGGATGAGATTATGGAACAGAAATGCCAGGTTCAGTAGGAGCCTACATGAGAAAAGCAGTAGGTTTCTCACCACCAGTATGGTGCCTGAGTTAGTAGATTCCTTTGCACACCTGCCGGGGAGGGTGACTCAGGGTGGAGAGCACATCTATGCCATGGCACTCCAACCTGTAGCTGGCTGCCAGAGTTAATGAAGGTAAGCAACAGACTTAATGCTGGTGTCTACCAGTGTCTTCCTCTGAGGACAGGTCAGGCTGACACCAGCTCAGATGTTACTATCAGTCCCACTGAGCTGATGGTGCTGAAGGTGCGGAGTAGCATCGGATGGGGAGTGTGTTTGGGAGTCAGAGTCAGGCAGGTCCGGCTCTATCACTGACTGCTGGGTGGCTGTGGGCCAGTTAAACTCCTTAAGCCAGTCTGGTTATCAGTACAATAGGAATTATAATGAGCTCTACCTGGTTTTTTATGAGTATTAAAAGATAATTCTATATATGTAGTTGTAGCAATGTATTTTAAAAGTGAAAGCACTGTATATATAGATGGTCTTTTCATCTGGGTTATGTGTGGAGATAATAGGCACAGTTGTGAGCTGTCTTGAGAGCATGACACAGGAGAGTCAGAATTCCCGGAACTGTTCACTGTTCAGTTCACTGACTTGGTCAGTATTTGAAAATAGATTGAACCAGATCTCTTTCCTGAAATAATGGTAGTTTCCAGGCGGTTTCCCAGAGCTCTATAATATGAATAGTCACTGAGCTTAAAAAAAAAAAAAATTATTCATTTCAAGGCTTATGTACCCAGCACCTTACAGCTCTTATAGAATATTTTCATAGTGTGATAAAACAGCCCATTAGTATTGCCAGTTACCTACACATTTCTACATCCCTTATATGTATCAGGAGCTGTTTAGATCTCCTGGGTGAGAACTTCTCATGTTTTCAGCAGTAAGGCATTCACTGATAGACAAGAAGGCACACAAATACCAGGCTATAAGGAGTTGATGTCACAGAAGGCAGTAGAAGGTAGTGTGTTATAGTGGGAGAAAGAGATTCTGAGTCAGCCCCTTTACCAGGTGCTTAGGGTAAGCCTCAGTGTAATCATCTGTAAAAGTGAGGGTATAGCAATTGATATTGAAGGACTTCATAAAACGCAAAATGCCTTCTGGATGCTTTTTGTTGTTGCCATGGGCTCAGGACTATGTACACGATCAGTACTTGTTAGCTCATAGTAGAGGTAAGCTGCGTATGACTGAAATAGTTGGATAAGTTTAGAAAGTATGAGACCAGATGTCAAAATAAGCAGTACAGACAAGGAATGCTTCTGAAATTTAGAAGAGACAATGGTGAGAGAAATAAAATCAGGATCCTACATAAGTTAGGAGGGCTGGTGGGAGTCAGGAAACAAATGCTAAGGACAACTTGACCCATATCAGCTTACAGGCAAACAGAAAGAGAATTCAAAGGTAGCAACCCAATGTCCTTTCTTCTGTATCCAGCTAATGTCACTTGTTATGACCATTGGTGATATCCAGGAATTCTCACACATTAGCATACACCAGAATCACTTGGGGGCCTTGCTGGGCCCCACCCTGGAGTTTCTTATGTCTGGGGTAGGGCCAAAACTTTGCATTTCTAGCTAGTGACCGGGGATACCAATACCACTGGTCCAGAAGCCACACTTTGAGACACATTGCTTTAGACAGACTCTCATTGCTCTTTTATGTGTGTTTTGTTTTGTTTCCTTTTGAACACAGAGAGCCCAAGAGGATGAATTGGTTAAAATAAGAAAGTATTATGAGACATCCAAAGAAGAAGAACTGAAGCTGCTGGATAAACCTGAGCAGTAAGGATGCTTGTACACTTCCTGGTGGGCCGAAAGCACAACCTCTTTCTCTTCCTGCCTCCCAGCTCTGCACAGTCACCTCTAGATTGTGCAGTGAGTGGAGTCTCGGCTCCATCATTCCTGTGACCCATTGCAAGTGTCAGGATGACCTGACTGCTGGGAAAGGCAGCCAGGAGATTTGTGCTGCTGGATAGGATATTTCTCAACTCCTTTCCCCATCCCTCGTTACTCCTCTTTCTTGCCCTAGCAACTTATTAATTCCTTCTAGACTAAACATTCTGGCCAAAAGGGTAACTGAGGAAGGAAGGCAGTGCTCTGTTTAAGGTTCTGCTGATGCAGTTAAAAAGGTGATGTCAGAGCACAGCACTGAACTGGATTTTCTGTCATATCCAGTAAATGTAGTTTGAGTGTGCCAACTTCCCCCACATTTCTTACACGTGACTTTTTCATCTAAGCTTGGTGTGTGTTCTCTTATATTCGCTATGTAGAGTCATTTGCTCTATAGCTTGAGGTGTCATTTCATATCCTTTGAAAACCCAGAACTCTAATGTGCAGCTGAGTGACTCTTATCCTTGGCTGGGCTCTTAGGGTCTGCAAACCACAGATAAGCTTCTGCAGCTCTGCAGCCCCCAGCCCCCACCCAGGATTTGGTGAGAATGTGAAATTGATCCAGAGTAGAGAGATGGCCCTTTGGCCTACTGCTGTCTTCCTGATGTGTGTTGGATTCCAGCCACCCCTCTCTGCCTGGAGATGAGGCTCGGGTAGAAAATACAGAGAAAATAGAGTGATCTAATGTAGGGTAACAAGTCAGCCCTAGAGACTCACATTTTCATATAAGAAGTTCTGTGGCTTGTACAGAAACTTCCTGACTTGCCCTTGAGCCCTCTGGAATGCACCTCTGTCCTTGGATGCCTGGACTTTCCATTCCAGAAAAACACCTCTAAATGGCCAGCTGGGGGATTTGTGGGTATACTTAGGTATTGACAAATGTTTGTGATCATTTGGGAACTTTAGGCGAATTGTTCTCACATTCAGCATAGGTCAGGACCATCATCACCCCCTTATTTAACTCTTGAAGCCTGGGAATTTTGCAAATCAATGCAAATGGAATTCCACTGCCCTCAAGTTCCACCAGTTTAACAAGCCCCATCCCTGACAGGTTCTGTGTTCCATGCCCAAGTCATGTTTTCTAATACAATAAATTAATTCCCATTGACAAGCTCATCACAGAAAAATAAGTGACTAATAATGGAATATTTAGACACTTAAAAGGCCATGGAGAATATTTGAAGACTGTCTTAGTCAGCCTGGGCTGCTATCAAAGAATACCCTAAACTGATTGACTGGTAAACAATAGGAGTTTATTTGTCCCAGTCTAGGAGCTGGAAGTCTGAGATAAGGGTCCTAGGGTGGTTGGGTTCTGGTGAGGGCTCTTTTCTAGGTTGCAGACTGCTGACTTTTCTTTGTACCTCACGTGGCTGAAAGCAAAGAGAGGAAGCAAGCTCTGTGTCTCTTTTCCTAAGGGCACTAATCCTACTCATGAGGGTTCAACCTTCATAACCTAATTACCTCTTATAGGACCTACTTCCTAATGCCTATCACATAGGGGTTAGAATTTCAACATATAAATTGGGAGCAGGGACAAAAACATTTAGCCTTTTGCAGGGACAGTAGGCATATTAAGCATTTGGGTAGTGTCAACTATGCCATGTTGAGCAAATGACACTCTAAACCTAGAGTTGGCAAACATTTCTTGTAGAGGACCAGATAGTATTTTAGGTTTTATGGACTATGGGATCTGTTGGAACTACTCAAGTCTGCCACTGTAGTGCAGAAACAACCCCAGCCAGTGCATAAACAAATGGGTGTGACTGTGCCCCAGTAAAATTTTTGACACTGAAATTTGAATTTTATTTTATATATCATGGAGTGTTAACCTTCTACGGATTTTTCTTCCAACCTTTTAAAAATGGTAAAATCATTCCTAGTTGGTAGATCTTACAAAACAAGTGATGGCCTGAATTTGGCTCATGGGCTACAATTTGTAACACCTGCACTGAGCTATGGGAATGGCCAACCCAGCAAGAGAACAGTGGGTTTCTGCTCCTGGAAGTGTTCCCCTTTTCCTGTTGTATTAACACCTTTCTAGCATTAGTTTTCAAGGTTAATTGCCAGGACACATAATAATGGTGGCAGGTAATTATCATATAACGTATATTCCTGCTTTCTCTACTGATGATCTGGATAGAAGAACCTTTTTAAAGTTTGTAAATAGTTGTTACCGCTTCCTGGACATGCTAAGTTGTTACTGACAGCCAGGAGGCCTGTTGTGTTGTCCAGACAAGGTATGGTATGCTTGGGCTCAGCTGCTGGAAGCTGAGGCACAGGGACATGGGGACTTCAGGACTGGGTGAATTTCACCTTTGCTTTCAGTGCCCTGCGCAGTACAGCATTTGTTTGATTTATGCCAGCATCTGATTTCCTGGCAACGTATTTGCCATTAGCTCCAAGTTAGTTGACTAAATGCATTTTTACATACTGGAAAATATGAATCATTTATAGCTTTGGCATTGCAGTTTTCTAAAAACCCTGTGGTGCCAGTCCTATAAATCATAGTGTGGAGAGGCTGGCCTCATCACTCACCTCATCAGTTTTCTTGCACCCCAGTGCCAGGTTTAGAGAGCCATTTCCCATAAAGGTGTCACCTGCCTGGGACCAGACTGTCTGAGAGCCACTCCCTTCAGAGATGTCCCTCAACTCTTTATACTCTGCCTTGGGATGGCAGTGAGATGAGGTGAGCTCTATTGGGTTTGATTAAGCCCAACACAAGTTTTTTGTGACCTAGAATGTGGGTACAAAATACAGCTCTATTGGGATGCTCCACCAGGGTGCATAGATATTCTGGGGCTCCCACAAAGAAGATATATTGACTTCTGAAACAAGGCTCTGTGTGTGTGGTCCTCTATGGAAAAACATAGGCTACAACATGAAATGAAGCTGTGTACACAGCCCTTACGTGCACACACGTCAGAGATAATACCATTCTGGGGTTTGGGAATGTAAAGCCAACTATTAGTCCCTTGCGACCAATGGAACACATTGCATAATCCCACCTCTTAGTGTGAGATGTCAAACTTCTATATAGACTGAAATTATATTCCTTCCTGGGAAAATAAGCCTGCCTTGGTTAAAGAAAGGAAAGATCCCTAGTTTGTGACTTCTTTGGGGTATATTTGGACCTATTTATTATTGGCCCTCAGGTATAAAGTTAGCTGGTCCAAAGGAAATCAATCTATAAATATTCTTAAGTACCAAGGCCTAAAGTCCCACATCAAGAGTTCTTATGGGTATTAAATAAAATACCATTGAGAGGTAAGGTACTTGACAGATACTTGCTCTACAGCCTTTGAGGTCATTTATACTTCTGATATTTTCCCAGATAGATGAGAAAGGATTGTAGTGCTCTTCCTGAAGGCTTTGCATGGCTATTTTTGGACAGACAGTGACAAAAAAAATCACTTTTTCCCCAAATTTGCTTTTCCATCATATCTTCACATTCAGCAGGTACTCAAGTAAAAAACCTACAAGTCATTCTGGACACTATTCAGAACCCTTTGGGATTGGCCAGTTACTCTGGTTCTTACTATCCTAGTAGCTTTCCTGTCCATTGCCCTCCCCATCCACACTGCGAGCCCTCTTTTCATCTCACAATATTGCAGCTGCAGTTGTATAGTCTCTTTGCCTCAAATCTGCTATCACCACCAATCAATCAGCCAAGCCACGGCCATGCTGATTTTCTAAAATAAAATTAGCTGAAAGGATCACTTTTCTGTTTAAAACCCTTCATTCATTTAGAAAAAGTTTAAAATCTTTAGAACACCAAGGCCCATTTTAGTATCTACTCCTCCTCACCTCCCCTACACATATTATGCATCTCATCCAGGCTCTGCCTGGCAGTTTCTATGTGTGGTCTGCGCAAGCCCCAGAGAACACCAGGAAGCCTGGGCCAACACTGTCCCTCTAGGGCTCTAGCTTCAGGGCTCTGCCTGTAGCTTCTGTAGCTCCTACAGTTGGCTCCATCTCTGATAGCACTTGTCACACTCCATGGTAATTGTTGATTGATTTCTCAGGTTATCCAGAAGGAACTGTGTACAACTTAAATTCTGATCCCAGGTCTGAGGATGGTGCCGGACACAGTCTAAATGCTTCAGACCTGACCAAAGTCAGCCTTGGTGACCAATGCTCTGGGGTTAATTTTTAGTGACACATTTTCTATATAGTTCTAACCAAAAATAATGTAAAAATTCCTTCCTTTCCCTTCCCCCTCCAACTCTGGATATGTGTCTCTCAGCCCCTTCTCCATGCACAAGACTTGCCTCTGAGGTTCCATCGCCTGCCTCCTGCCAGCCCTTTTCCAGGGGGCCTTCATTCTGGAGAGCATGTCTCCTGGGTGATGTAAGCTGGTGAGCCTGCGTGCTTGTCTCCTCATATCAGTCCTAAACCTCTTGTTGTGAGACTGGACATAAGTAATTGTTCATCTAGCATCTCCTCTTTGTCATCTGTGTCTTTGGGTGTCGAACCATATTCTCTCACGCAGTCTCCATGATTGCTTCTCCCATGCTCACTTACCCGAGGAAGTGTCCCAAGTATTCCCAGGGTCTGGAGCCTACGTGGGGCAGAGAGTCTTCTGATCACCTTTGGAAGCGGAAAAATGCAGGGCATTCCCCTGAGGTGGCTCTCAGCAGCATCTGAGCAAATAAATTCTCGGCACTCAGCACAGGCCAACAAATTTTTCACTGCTCCTATTTGTGAAAACTGGCAACAGCCCTGATTCTAGGCATTAAGAAGTCAATGGTTTAATTCTACTTTTTTGAAGAAACAATTTACATAAAAATATAATTTTTTTCATCTTGTCCTATTTCTGAGTTTCTATGGTTCTTTTATCCCATGACATGCTTTTCATAATAACCCATTATAGGACTTTAAAAACAAAGGTGTGGTTCTTTAATGGCTATTCTTTGCTTCATCTCAGTGTCATTAAAAGAAGAAAATGTCACCTGGTTGTGGGATAAATAAAAGAAACAGCTGATAATTAGAAACTTTTGAAAACCCAGAGCTCCCTGAAATAAAGTAAAAGAGGCACAGCACATAAGCAGAGGGAACTGCTTTGGGTACGGAGGGAGGGCGGCTCCAGCTCGCTCCTTTGTAAAAGGATTCTTGGGGTGAGATTGCAAAATGTCAACATAAAAATGTTATTAGTTAACTGAGCCTTTCAGAAATAACAGGTACTAAGCATTTCAACCCCAAAATGAATTTAATTGCCGTTAGTGGATTCTCTCCTTTTCTGAATTCATGGCCAACTCTTTCCACCCGTTTTAGTTTTCTGCCCCTTCCTCTCGTGGTTGGCCTGGAGAGTATGCAGCTCTTCCAACTTCATTTTGCAAAGGGTTCCAGCGCCCAGCTGCTTAAACAGTGAGCTTTTGTGTATAGGTCAGGATGCATCTTTAGCTTTTAAGATCTACCTGGCTTTTAAGAGACTTTAGATTGTGTCCACTTAATGAGTGACTGCTTTGTTCCAAGTACTGAGCTATGAGCTCTGTGTGTATAGTATAGGTACGTTGATGTGGAAACAAACAAATATTGGTAGAATAGGGACATTATCGACTATTATCT
The DNA here is from genome assembly GCA_037038555.1 of Rhynchonycteris naso. NCBI lineage: Eukaryota > Metazoa > Chordata > Mammalia > Chiroptera > Emballonuridae > Rhynchonycteris > Rhynchonycteris naso. The sequence continues at coordinate 84,429,931 of CM072999.1, read as the reverse complement.
AAAACATGGAACAAAAAATAGTAGTAACCTTACTGTAGTCAAAGACTTTCTATCTCTTGTCTGCAGATATTTACCTCCAATGTTCACTTTACTCTTCCTGTGTAAATATATCCTTAGAGAGTGCTGCATTATAAAGGGGGTGTATTTTTTTCTCATACACTAAAGATTAGCACTTCTCTTTTGGGTTTAGTCTCCTGTGCTGGTAGCAGTAGATAACTTGTTGTGGTTTGGTATTAATTGCACTAACTTTCTGTTTCTAAAGTAATTTTACACTATACATTTAGCTTTCCTTATGATTTATAAATTTACACACCGTGCATTTTACTTTCCTTGTGATTTTTATATGAAGCTAGGTGGATTCCTTCTTTACTTTTACAGATTTTTACATGAGTTGGCTCAGATCCCTAATTTTGCTGAACGGGCGCAGTGCATCATCTTCAGGTCTGCCTTTTCCGAGGGCATCACCTCCGTGCATAGAAAGGTTGAGATCATCACACGAGCGTCTAAGGTATTTTTTTTGTAGAGGTGAAAAGGGTAGGGTAGCTTTTCCCTTATTACAGGTAAAAGAGAATGTTGGGAATGGGAGAGGTCAAGTAGAGTCCCTTTACCAAAACCTTTTGGACTTAAGATTGTATGCTTTTCTAAATATAGCTGTACCAATGATCCTGCCTAAGTGTGAGTAGGTATGTGCACACAGATGAGGGGTGGGGAGAGACAGGGCAGGAGAGAGAAAAGGGGAAAAGTGACATTTTTACAGATTTCTTCGCAAGTATTCCAAATACCTTCCAGTCTACTTACTGGCTATTTAAAACTAACCCAAATAGAATAGTTTGTTTTTCACTCCCCTCTTGGATTACAAAAGGGGTCTTTTGCCTTAGATTCATGAATTTGATCATCTGAAATGTGCTACATGGTGAAATAAAGATTCTAGAGATTTGATAAAGGAAATAAATGATTATGATAATGAATGATGAGCAAATATATTTTTGTTGGCTTTATCACACTGCTATCCACTATAAAGTTAAATTCTAGTCCCTGGCTTTTTCTCAAAGTGATCCATGTCTTTAAGACCATAATACTCTTCACAAATACTGTAATATTTAATTGCTTATCTGAAAGCATGATATTTTTCTTTTAAAATATGAAAGATTTCAATAAGGAGAGCATAACTATTACCAAAATATATTTTATACCCTCTAATATTAACCATAAAGGGCAGCACAGAGTCAGCCTAGAGTTGCACCTGGCTTTCTTTTCCCTAAAATAAAGGAAAATAAAATCAACTAAGACTGTGGAGAAAGGGAGAAAGTATCTGAAAGTCTGGCACTGGCTGGATATCTCTGTTGGTTAGAACATTGTCCCAAAGCACAGAGGTTGCCAGTTCGATCCCCTGTCAGGGCACAGACAGGAACAGATCTATGTTCCTCTCTCTCTCATGCTCTCTCTCTCCTTTTTTCCCCCTCTCTCCTTCCCTCATTTTCTCCCTCCCCCTCCCTCTCTCACTAAAACATTAATAAGTTTTTAATTTAAAAAAAAGGACATCTGCACTAGAAGCAAAAGAGAGAAAGAGGAAAAACAAATGAGATGGGGATCTGAAGAAAACTATAAGCATCTTGAAATTATAAATTAATATAACCCTGACCCATGGAGCAGTGGATAGAGCCTCTTCCCGCAGCGCTGAGTTTGCTGATTCAATTCTGGGTTTGCCGGTTCAATCATGAGGGCACCAGCTGCATCCTGAGGTCACTGGGACCCAGAGGTCACTGGTTTGAGCCCTGGTCAGGGCACATATGAGAAGCAATCAATGGCTACACCACTATGTGGAACAACAGGTTGATGCTTCTGTTTCTCTCTCTCTCTCTCTCTTTGTCTCTCAAATCAATGGGGAAAAAATGTTAGTAGATGTGTCCTTAATAGGCATAACCTCTGGCCTTGAAATACATTATTGTAGTTCACCTCTGAGGATTATACCCACAGATAAGGAAGAAGAGACTTGCTATTATAACTACCCTACACTTTACTGTTTATATAGATATATAGTCTAAAAACAGATCCTCAAATTATATTAAAACCCTTTCTCCTTACAAGTCATCAAACATGAGGCCTAGCTATAACAGCTCTTTTCAATTTATAAATACTTTCCAATAAGTATTTACAAAATAAAACAGGCTCAAATGGAAAGATAAATACTAATATTTAACCCTACTATTAAAACGTGTACAGTTTATAATTCATTGAAAGGACAGAAAATGATGACTCTGACTCTTAATGTATTGTTTTAAAGACACGTATGGCTTAACGTGTATTTTGGATTTCAATAGCTGTTAACCTGCTTGATGACATGCCACCAAACAGCCTACAGGGTACTCGATAAAATATTTGTTGTTGAATGAACATAGGTATATGTGGAGGTCAGCCGCATAGTAATTGGTGTTTGCCATCACAGGGCTTGCTGCACATGAAGAGTGTGAAGGACATTTTGGCTCTCATTCTGGCTTTTGGAAATTATATGAATGGAGGAAACAGGACTCGGGGACAAGCAGATGGATATAGCTTAGAAATTCTGCCCAAACTCAAGGATGTCAAGAGTCGGGTATATATTTGTTTCATAATGAATGTCTACAATCTGCCTTTATTTTCTTTCTCTACCTTTCATTTTAAAAAAAGTATTAAGTATTTCTGATTGTTTCATTTATCTCTGTCCTCCCCCTAACTATAGTTTCCTTTGCTTTCTTTTGACTTTTGAATAAAGATAACTTTTTGACATTTGATATTATTTTGATGATAAAATTTCCTATATTTGTTTGCTCTAAAATACACAGGTGTTGAACTGCAATGGGAAAACGAAACAAATAGCATATAGTATTAGCCATAGCACAAGGCTTGAATTTAGTGCTGACCACTTGTAACTTACTCATTCCTATTCCTGCATACGGAGCAGGTTTGAATCACCAACTGAGCTGAGCATTTGAATTATTCTTTTGCCCACAACAATTGGGCTGGATGCTACTGTCAAACTCTCTGAGCCTGATGATCATTTGGCTCCACACCCCTGCAGAGCCACCTCCTTAGAAACAAGCAGCCCATACCTAGGCATCCCATGGGGGGCACCGGGTGTGGAGGGAGGGAAACACAGAGGCAAATTAGAATTAGACCCATGTGAACAAGACTCAAAGGCTGCCTTGTGGGAGGGCCTGCTCACTCCTGGCCTCCCAGGGTCATAAAGTAGCATGGCATTCCTTTTAAGCTGTCCTGATTGTTTTTCACGCCATTAAGAACACACATCTTTTGAAAGGTGGGAAGGGAGGGATGTTTTTCTGTTCTGGTCCCTGGTTCCCTTTAGCACTCCCCTGCCCGCTCCTATCCTGGCTTTAAGAAAGAAAATATAGAGACAGTGTTTGTTTATTTTGTTTGTTTGGTTTTTTTAGCCATTACCTCAGAGGCTTTATGGATTATTTGTTTTGTTTTTTATGCCACAAAGAATAGTGTAGTATCATTTCTTTATACAGATGCCATAAAAAAAAAATGGATGAGACAAGAAGAAGGGAGGGGAATCTTGCTGGTCGCAAACAGAACTTGGACCAGGTATCACAAATTAAAAGTATTAGGGTCACAAACTGAGATTTTGGCTCTCAACTACATACAGCAGTCTCATGTGAATGATTTTCATTTAAGCTTCTCTTTTAAACCTAGGATAATGGGATTAATCTGGTGGACTATGTCGTGAAATACTACCTGCGTTACTATGATCAGGTAAGAAGACATTATGTGGAAATCTAAGGTAATGGGGTTTCAACTCTTACACATTGTTGGCATTCAGGAATTGGATGATGGATGGATAGATGAATTTCAAGTCCAACATAGAATTTGAGAGCTGTCCAGCCTCCTTGGTTTACAAATGGTAACACTGAAGCCAAGAGAGTTTAGTTGACTCTTGTAAAGAGAAGCATTATTCAGTGGTACTGACTCTCACTGCACTTTTCGACATAGCTTCAGAGAGACCCCAGTTATCTTAGTGCCTTCTGACTAGATTGTCAGGGCCTTTGTAACATCTATATTCAGTCAGTAATTGGTTAAATTTGAGACTAGATCCTGGGATGCAGACTAAAATTTAGAAAAGTAATAGTAACACCCAATGTACTGTTGGTAATGTTCACCTGTGAACAAGTTGAAGATGTAGAATCTGAAATCTCTTCTCTTTGCTTAAATTATATTTGCAATCAGGAGTAAAATTTTCTGTGTGAATCTACCTGAGCACAATTTTCTGTGTTTTATTCCTTCTCATTAAATTGAGAACAAGGAGTCCTAATGCTGAGAAGAAAGAGGTACTGTTGTAAGTTGTTGAGAAATCTCACCATCAGTATAAATGGAAAAAGTCTCAGAAAAATGTTGTCAGCTGTCCATGTAAGCAGACTATCCATGTAACTATCCATGTAAACAGACTTTTCCTAGGTACTGAGGCAAGAAAAGTAAAGAGTCCAGAGCCTTATTTGTAAAAGGCCTACATTTTCATCCAGAAGACAAGTTAAGCACTGATGAGGTTCCTAGTTATGACTCCTATCCTCCTTCTGGGTGTACCTAGCATTCTCAAGACATCTACAACCAGGATTTTCATCCTGCCCTACCTTTCCACTTCTCCCCATTTCTATTAAAGATGTTATAATTTTTGGTCATTTACACATGAAGTTGTACTTCCCTTTGGTTGATCTCTGTCCTTCAATTCAAATTATTTCTCTTATTATTCCATGCCTTTTTTTATTATTATTCCAACTGACCTCTGCTCATTCAGACCGTAAGATAACTCACCTAGGGAATTTTGATTACTTCCCAGCTGGCGAGCCCCCTCTGGTTCCACCTCTTCCAGCCCATCCCACACCCTGTGGCCTGATTACATTTTATAGTTCTGATTATTTCATATCACTTTTTACTCAAAATAATGGCTTCTCTTTTTCAAGTGAATTAAGTCTCTATCCAATTTAATTCCAGTCTTTTACAACCATACTTTTATTACTTTCCTTCTATGTAGGCACATTCTGTGATTCAACTCAAGAGTTGATGTTTTTCAAACACACCCTATGCTTTCTTACTGATGAGTTTTTGTATCAGATGTTCTCCCTAATTGGAACAATTTTTTGTCACTTGCCTTTTTATAAGAACTCTTTTTTTTACCATTTGAATACTCTCTTAAAATAATAAATTAAAAAATAAATAAAAAACCTTTTGAGAGAAAGTTTCCACTAGCTTAAGTGTGTGTGTGTGTGTGTATGTATATTTGTGTGTGTGTGTGTGTGTGTGTGTGTGTGTGTGTATATATATATATATATATATATATATATATATATAATGAACTCTTCAGAATCAACAAGGAAAAGTTAGCTTGTCCCTTCTCATGAGAAAAATAAAGTGGCAAAAGAGACTGCAGGTAACTAGAAAACAAATATAAAATATAAATTACCAACTAGATTTATAGAATTAGCATTATATACTGATCAAACCTTTCTCAGGCCTATTGTATGGTTGACTCTAGGTCAAATGAGACCCTTGTCTAGTCTGCCCTGGCTTCACCAAACTATTTGTCCTTTGAAGGGCACTTGGAAAAAATTCACATGTCATGTGCTTGTCAAGCAGTTTGCCCATGGAACTGTGCCAGCTTACAGGGGACACCTTTTTCTAATTCACTCAAATGTGCTGTATGGGCTAGCAAGACTTTGACTTTTCTGTATCTGAAGCCCTAGAAAAATGTTTAATATTTCTAGGGATTTTTTTGTTGTTGTTATATTTTTTCGAAATGAAAAGTGGGAGCAGCAGATAGACAGACTCCCACATGCGCCTGACCAGAATCCACCCAGCATGCACACCAGGGGGCGATGCTCAGCCCAACTGGGTCATTGTTCCACTTCAAGTAGAGCCATTCTAGCACCTGAGGCAAAGGCCATAGAGCCATCCTCAGCATCCGGGCCAACTTTGCTCCAGTGGAGCCTAGGCTGCAGGAGAGGAAGAGAGAGATAGAGCGAAAGGAGAGAGGGAAGGATGGAGAAGTAGATGGGCACTTCTCCTATGTGCTCTGACCGGGAATTGAACCCGGGACTTCCACATGCTGGGCTGACGCTCTACTGCTGAGCCAACCGGCAAGGGCCTCTAGGGATTTTATCCTAAGGAAAACATAAGGACATGTATCACATTTTATTTAAAATAATTTGTAATAACAAAGTATTGCAGAATTTTTGATAGGTATCCAAAGGTAAAAAAAAATATGCTCGAGTCATGAAATGTTAATACTACAGTCATGGAAAGTATATAGGAGAATGTGTAGTGGCACTGGAAAATACTCATCTGCTTTTCAATTACAAATGAGTTTAAAATAATACCTAGTAGAATCTCAAGTATGTAACTATAAATACACACAGACACACCTGGAAGGAAAAATTAAAATGTTTGATTCTTTTTGGGTAGCAGGATTATAAGAGATTTTTTTCTTTCTTCTTTCTTTTAACTAATAAACATAAGGAATATGTCTCATTTTTGTAAAAGTATAAAAAGATATAATAAAAAAACAGTGCAATCTAACATGACCCTTCTTCCATAAAGGCTTTGCTCAGTTCTTGGTCTTTTATTCCTTTGAAGCCCGGGAACACTTTGTTTGAAGAACTATCTGAAAACATGTTTTTTGCCATATCTGTAGATATCAATGAGTAATTGACTATCATCCTGGCATTGCTCCTTGAGGTCCTGAATTCATTGTTGTCTTTTTTTTAGTATTTATAATGTAGATACCTGATAAATACTTGTTGAGTTGCATATACTGCAAATAACAAAAATGTAATAAGAGGCATTTGTAAAGAAGTAGGCAGGAAGAGGTGAAAGCTCTTTTCTGGTTGAGTAGGGCAGGTATGTTGAGCTATATGTACAGACTCCAGATTCTGGCAGCAGATACTGATGTGGCAGAAGCATCTTGAGAGATGACATTTCTAGTCCAAGGTTGACAAGGGAGATTGACCTTGTTGTAGTCTACCTCAACCAAGTCAAATGCATTGTGTAGGAAGGCTGAAAGTTGCCTCTGATAATATGACTCATTGAAGGGAGCTGAACCCAGTGAAATGGACTTCACAGAGGAAAATATTACAATGAGAATAATTTCGAACTTGGAATGGCCCAGTTTAGGAAAAATAAAAAGTCAACATTTCTATGGTATTCTTCCAGTTTTCACTGTGCAAAATGCATTTCACCTAAGAATGTAGAATTATGTGATTTACTGAATGATCCCCCTCCCTCTAGGAGCATACGTGATGATTTTTGTGGTTAGTGGTGATGAGCAATTAGCTGAAGAAAGGATGGTGACTTCTGTTCCAGGCTTTCTTCCACTCACACCAGGTTTGGGGTCTAAGTCTGGGTCTAAGATGTTTAAGAAACCCATCTAGAGCCATGTCTTTTGAACTCTTAATTGGACAACTTTCATAAGAGCTACTACCAGGCTGATCTACTCAGCAGCATTTACTCTTTTTCTAGATGAAAAAAAAAATTATTTAAGAGTTCTTCCAAAGTAGATCACCATGGAGTCTTTTGGCAAGCATCTTAGATGTCATTTCATCTTGACACTCAAATAAATACTGCTTCCGTGGTTTTATTTTGTTGTTTTGTTTTTTAAACAAAGGGAAGGAGATAGTGAGACAGACTCCCGCATGTGCCCTGACCAGGATCCACCTGGCAATGCCTGTCTGAGGCTGATGCTTGAATCAGCTAAGCTATCCTCAGCACCTGGGACTGGTTTTTAGACCAACTGAACCACTGGCTGTGGGAGGGGAAGAGAGAAAAAACAGGGAGAGGGAGAGGAAGAGAAGCAGATGGTCACTTTTTATGTGTGCCCTGACTGGGGATCGAACCCAGGACATCTGCACTGCATGTTGGGCCGGTCCTGTATCCACTGAGCCAACCAGTCAGGACCTCCATGGTTTTTAATAAATAAAATCAGTATAGGGAAATTTAAAAAATTCCATTGACTATGTAAAATGTTGTCCTGATCCAAAGGGGAAAATACATCTTCTTCTAGCATCCCAAGTAAAGCTAAAGTCTTAAAGGAAGGGGAAGGTTCCAGGGAATCCCTGAAACCATAAGAAAATATGAAGGTAGGTTAGATGTCTTTTGCTCAAGGTACAAATTTCCCAGAATGGCGTTTTACAGTCTCTTGGTGATATTTCCAAGGAAAATTGATTGACATGCCAGAGGTAATATTCTATACTGAGACAAAGACATAGTTTCCGCCTTCCTATCTAGTGGGGAAGACAAGCTAACATGGCACTTTGTAAATGAATGTTGATAAGTACTGTGATAACAGTAAGTATGAGGGGCTCTTGAAAACACCACCCAGCGTTGGTGGCTGGGACTTGGGGGAAAGCTTTGAGGAAGTGACATTTGTTTGGGGACTTGAAGGATGAGTATGAACCAAAAGGTGTGATGAGGGCATTCTGAGGTAGGGTTAGAAAGGGACAGTTTTGTATAAAAGTTGTGCTGTAGCCTGTGATATTATTTTATGGAAGTTTGAGGAAGGGAGTTAGACATGGGGAAAAGGTAGAAATAAGGCTGGAGATGTAGGCAGTGGCTAAATCATAAAGCGCCTTGTAAGGCACTTTTAGAGTTTGGAACAAGTCCTCATGGCAGCAGGAAAGATGGAATGGGAGTGAAAGCTAACAAAGTGGTGTTTGTGGGGAGACCCGATGACTGGTTGAGATGTGCAAGATCTGTAGCTTATATTAAACAACTCAGGAGAAAGCAAAATAGACTGGAAGAGAAATTTGAGGCTCAGCTTAACTTTCAGTGTGCCTGATAAAGGTGTGTCCTTCCAGATGGTTCTCAGCTCAGGTACTCCATAGGTATAGCTGTGGGGCTTGTCAAAACCTGTACCCAGTCATGCTCTTGGTAAATATCTGGTAAGACTAGCCAAACAACATTTGGGAAATTTTTACAAATATGTAAAGAATCAATGGCACATGTGTGCAGACATGCTTTAAGGTGCAGGGGAACATGGGTAAAGGCATAAGGGAGGGTGATTGTTTCTTCACTGCAGAGCCACCTTTTCCAGCACCTTCCAATTCACACCCATTGACGCACCTCAAAGATGAGTTATGTAATTATTGCCATGTGCAACTCAAACAGGGGTTTTAAGTTTAAGTACTTTCATGTGTTTCCTCTATGCTTTTTTTCATGGACATAAGCATACAGGATCAGGACATACCTGACAATTTTCTCTTTGTTTCATGAGGCCAAATAGAATCTAGCCCATGCCACAGCCAATCTAAATGGTATTGCGAAAGATGAAAGCACTTCAGAGTAACCAGTCCAAATGCAGGAAGAGCCGATGAACATTGCTACGATTTTTATTCAAATATTCAATAAAAGATGCTCCAGAATTTCAACTGAAAGTGACAATCGGGAAGGATAATGTACTTTTCTTTACCATATCATTTAGGAAGCAGGAACAGAAAAGAGCATTTTCCCCCTGCCTGAACCACAAGATTTCTTTCTGGCTTCCCAAGTCAAGTTTGAAGACCTCATAAAAGACTTGAGAAAACTGAAGAGGCAACTAGAAGGTAACAGGAACTGTTCTGTTGTTATGATAATAGCTAAGATTTTAAAAAATAATAATTTAAGAGGATTGTTTATGTGTGGCTCGTGGAATGGAATGGTGCAGATTTCAGTTCTGGTGTTCTGTGGCCCTCTTGAAACTTTCCATCTCAGGGCACTGTTCGGAGGCACAGTATTTACATATCCTTCTCTTTTACTAGTGTTAACTAGTACTTGCTATAGCTACATCTTGTTTTATCTACATTTTCCAACATCTAACAGATTTAATAAAAATAATCACGCCAACCCTTATTGAATCCCTAGTGTTGCCTCATAATTCTTATAACAATCCTAATAAGCAGGGACTATATTAACTCTCTTTTACAGATAAGAAAAATATTTACACAGTCAGTGCAAAGCAGGATTTTTAGCCCTAATCAAGACTATCTGATTAGAATCCATGCATTTTCTAAACAGCTATACTATGTTGCCTCTCCCTCTCCCTCTCCCTGTCACTCTGACACATAGAAACACAAATACACACACACACGTTCCTATTTATCTGGTGTGTGTGTGTATGTGTGTGTGTGTATCTGTCTGATAATAATGGCAATACCCATAGTAAACATTTTCTTTTAGTTTAATTTACATTTTTAGTTATTCAAAACAAAATGTGAACGCCACTTTTGCCTTTTTAAAAAGTGGAAATATGCCTCTCTTGGGCAGGAATTTTCCTTTGGCATTTCTAGAGTCTTATGTTTTCACTGTGGAGACATCTCCTTGTCCAAGAATATAAATACTTGTGCTGGAGCTTGTGTAACTCCAACTGAAGGGCTCGGCGGAGGATTTAGGGAGCGTGTTAATGTGGAAATGGAGCCTGGAGTGCCAGAAGTAGTGCTTGAGGAAATGAAGAGCTCGAACCAGGAATATTTTTACACTAAGACATAAAATAAACATTTAAAAAAAATGTTTATTGTGAAAGAGTGCTCAGAAACCCAAGTCTTAGACAGAGAACAGCTTGGACATGGAAGGAGAGTGGGAAAGTTCGGCTCCCAGGGGCAGGGAAAGCCATTTGTTTTCACTCTGGGCATCAAACGTGCTTAAATAAGGGTAGTGGTTACAAGTGAATATTTTTACCTTGTAAATTACTTTTAAAGGAACATGTGCATTTTTTCCCTCCTGTTGATGGAGTCGGAAGCGCGAATTCAACCAAATGAATGCTTTGTTCAGTAATGTGGTGCGTGAACTTGTGGTTCTTTTCCCTTTCCTTAAAAAAAAAAAAAGAGTTTTATTCTTGTCTGAGATGAGGAACTTGGTTCTTATTGGGATAAAGCAGACTGAGCCAACATGTAGCAGTTTTTTCTGCCCCTCTCCAGTGGCAGAATTAGGGCCCAGGCCTGTCCTCAGAACGGCTGCAAGGTGAGTGTGGCAGTGAGGCGCCATGTGTGTTCCCTCTGTGGCCTTTCCTCATCTCATGGCCCGTTTAACACCCAGGCCTGCCCTCTCCTCTTGTCTTTTGAACAGAAGCCTGACCTATGAGTGATCTTTCTTCTTCTCCTGCCTTCCAGGGACTGCCCTTTTGGGCATCCTTGCTCAGCTGCCTCCCTGTGACACTCCTGTGTGCTGGGTAATATATAACAAAGGGATGAGAAGGATGAATTAGAAGGACGGTGGACAGGCAGGGGCCTGCCCAAAGCCCCCCACTTTGCTGTACCCTATTTCCTCTAGGGAGATCCTAACTGTCATCCAGATCTCTTCATTCTCAGCTGACACTTCTCTCAGTCCATTTTAAGGAAATCCCAAACTTCGGAAGTTGAAGTTGCTGCTTTATGAAGGAAAACAGAACATGGCCTCCGTTATTTTTCTTCTTTGTATCGGACTTCATTAAAGGACACGAGGTACATACTATACAGGCGATTGAGGAAACTGGGACTCCCCCACCCACATTGAATATTTAAACAAAAATGCCCTGCTAATCTTTAGGGATGCCAGTGTTTTTAACACATGAAAGGTACCTAGTAAATATTTAAAGAAAATACAGACCGTTAGTTCTCTAATGAATTTCTTTTTCTTCTAAATACCATCTGGCAAGATGGCCAGAGTCGCGGCGGTCTGTTTCATCTCCCGTTCCCATTCACGTTTCACCCCCTTTTCCAAAGGCCTTGGTGTGAGCCTAGATTGAATGTTTAATTGAAGAGGACATAATTTTCACACATACAGCAAAGATTTGATGAGGCTTTGAGGTTTATTGTAGCCATTAAAATGTCGTGGCTGCTGGCAAAACCCCAGAAAATGTCTAAAGCTAAACCAGATGTGATTAGCAAATTTCAAGAAGTCTCAGGCTCCAATTCTCCCAGCAGTCATGGCCCTTTAAAAAAAAGTTGTTTTGAGTAGCATGAACCACATCATAGCACTAGGATGTGAATTTAACTCTGATTGTTGGTTGCACAAATGTCACTGGTCTAGGTAGAGGTTGTCAATAAGCATCTTTTCTAGAGACGAGAACTTTGAATAGCACTTATATGTAATGTGGGTAAACATAACAAGACATTGATGATAATAGTGTCAATTACAGGTTATTACATTTATATACGAATAGTACATGATTGTTATCTATCAGATGTTTTACATATATCATTTCTTTCATTCTTACAATGACCCTATGAGGCAGCTACTATCGATCTCCCACAGAGGAGGAAACTAGACTTTGTGGTGCTCCCATAACTTGCCAACCTACTTTGCAGGTGAATATTACCCTAAGCCCTGTACTCATGACACATCCTGCCTTTGGCTCAGAGATCCTCATACCTTATCAAAGATCAAAACAAATAATGTACAATCAAGGCATAAAGCTACATAAAAATATAAATGGAAAAGTCACTGAACGTGTTCATGAATGCAAGTGTATGTGCATATGTAGAACCTTGGGTTGGGGAGGGAAAGGAGAGACATATAGGAGAGGTGGGTTTAAGTGAATAGACACAGTATTGCATAAAATTAGTACCTCAGGCTTTGGAATCAGATATGTATTTTTTTACAGGTTTAGTGAAAAGCAAGGTCTTGTTATGTAACATAACGATTGAGTGTATTCATTTTCTCACCTGAAAAATGGGGCAATTATACCTTCAACATAGGAGGTAATGTATGCATGGTCCCTTAGTAAGGAAAGCTTTGATAAAGCTGATTAGCGGTAGGGATGCCCCTCTTGCTGGAAAATGCAGAAGTTATAGAATCAGGCACAGTGCTGGGATTCAAATACTTTAACAACCAATTCTCTGCCCTAATGACCATTTTAATTATAAAAATATGGTATACCAAAAAGTAGTTTATTATTTCATGCATTTAATACTTAAATAAGAATAATAAAAGAGGTACACAAAACTAGATTGTGTTATAAGAATTTTAAAATATTAGTGAAAAATATATTAAATAATACCTGCCAAAAATACAGTAAAACTGTTAAGGTATAGCTTCCTTTTTTTTTTTTTAATTCAATGAGAGGAAGGGAGGCAGAAACAGACTCCAGCATGTGCCTTGACCGGAATCCACCTGGCAAGCCTACTAGGGGGCAATGCTCTGCCCATCTGGGGCATTGCTCCATTGCTCAGCAATTGAGCTGTTCTTAGCACCTGAGGCAGAGGCCATGGATCAGCATCCAGTACCAACTTGCTCCAATTGAGCCATGCTGCCGGAGAGGGAGAGAGAGAGAGAAAGAGAAAAGTGAGGGGGGGGGGGAGAGAAGCAGATGGGTGTTTCTCCTGTGTGCCCTGACCAGGAATCGAACCCAGGACATACTCTACTATTGAGCCAACTGGCCAGGGCCCCATATTGCTTCTTGACTGGCGTCCTCACTTGCAATTTTTTTTTACCTATGGACAAATGAATATTACTACAGGTGTTTAGAATATGCTGTTGCACAGATGAATGTTCAAAAAGAGTAAGGAATATAAATTTGTGATTTCCACACCGGGCAGCTGCCCAGGTGCCCACCTTAGAGAGAACCCTGATTACAAGTACCATTTTAACAACTGGTTTGCCGAACTCAACAAAAATTAGGTATCAGTTCTGCTGCACTGTGCAAACCGGCTGAATCCTACCACTGATCAGGTCTGTAATGTTGAGAAGCCAACTGCGTGTGTTTGTGGAGAATCTCATTACCAGAGCACTTGTGCTCTCCACTCTACATTGCGGAGACAGAACCAAATTCTTGGTGCTTGAGAACACGTCCCATATTTTGTTTACTCTTTTACACCCCTTAATAAGACAAGAATTTTGATTTTCCTGATACTATGATGTTAGAAGTGATAGTTGGGGGGAAATCAGACAGTAGGAACAGTTGCTCTCTTTCTTACTCGTTTACCTTGCTGGCCAGAATTCCAAAGGTATTCTTATGAACCCATGTGTGGTGGGCAGAATAAAGACCCCTAATGATTTCCAAATCTTAAACCCTGAAATCTGTGAGGATGTTACCTTACATGGTAAGAAGGGACTTTGCTGGCATTGAGATGGGGAGATTATCCTGGATTATCCTAGTCGTTCTAATCTAATCACATGAGACTTTAACATGAATCTTTAGAAGCAGAGAACTTGCCTTGTCTGTGGTCAGCGGGGGATAGTACAGTAGAATGATCAGAGAGATGCAGTGCTGCTAGCTTTGAAGGCAGGGGAAGTGGGCAAGGAATGCAGAAACCTCTAAAAGTGGAAAAGGCAAAGAATAGATTCTCCCTAGAACCTCCAGAAGGGAATGCAGCCCTGTTAGCACCTTGATTTCAGCCTAGTAAGACCCATGTCAGACTTCTAACATACAAGAAATATAGCTAATATATTTGTGTTGTTTTAAGACACTTAACATTGGTGGTACTTGGTTATAGTAGCAATAGGAAACAAATATCTCATGAAATGGTGTTTCTGATTGTGCCAGTTAATACCAATCATGCCTTCCACACACACACACACCGTTGCTGAGGTCATAGATATAGGATTTCCCAAGTACTAGCACTCACCAGTGTTGCATGGAATGTGAACTAGTGCTTTAAAAAAAATGTCTCTAGTCTAATAAACTTGGAAATGTTCTATCCTAAAATTATATCAGAGGGATTCACAGTACATATGAGTTTATTAAAGATTCTGGGAAGTCCTGCAATAAAACCAAAGCAAAACAATTTAACCCTGTTTAAAGCAGTATAGCTCAACTGAAAACAGTAAACATTTGTGTGTTTTTATTTATTTTTTCTTTCACTATTTAGTAATATGTTTCAGAACATGCAGTCTGTGAAATATAGTTTAAGAAGTGTTGAGGTCTGGCTGGGAGGTTCAGTGGATAAAGCATCCATCTAGCATGACAGAAGTTGCGGGTTCAACCCCCAGTCAGGGCACGTGAAACAACAAGTTGATACTTACCTCCCTCTCACTATATCTCTTCCATCAATGAAAAACAGAATTTTTTTGAGTATTGATGTTAATATGATATTACTCTCAAATTTTTAATATAAAGACACAATTACTGGTTAAATTGTCATTACTAGATGACCTTACCAGGAGAAGCTCTGATGAAAAATTGTAGCCTTTGCCTTTTAATATTGTTAATACTCCCTGGCTACACTGTCCTTACTAAGTTTGTTATTCATGTAAACAGACAGTGGGTTGGTCACCTCCTCTCTGATGTCTTGATGCCTGAAAGCCAAAATGAATAGCACTAACGTTATTCAAAATTATTCTGGTGCAGCCACTCCCAAATCCACATTTGTTTGACATCATCCTGTAATAGTATTTTTTGTGTATGTGTGACAGAGACAGAGTTAGAGAGAGGGACAGATAGGGACAGACAGACAGGAAGGGAGAGAGATGAGAAATATCAATTCTTTGTTGTGGTTCCTCATTTATTGATTGCTTTCTCATATGTGCCTTGACTGGGGGGGGGGGATTACAGCAGACCAAGTGATCCCTTGCTCAAGCCAGCGACCTTGGGTTCAAGCTGGCGAGCTTTTGCTCAAGCCAGATGGACCTACGCTCAAGCTGGCAACCTCAGGGTCTCAAACCTGGGTCTTCCACATCCTAGTCCAATGCTCTACCCACTGTGCCACCACCTGGTCAGGCTGTAATAGTATTTTATTATGAAAAATTTATTCTGGCTATAAAAGTAGGCAGATTAGTTAATTCTTTTATTGCAAGATGAAGCAGGAACTCTTTAGATAGGTGTTGAGAAGTCAGCATATTCTGAAAAGTTTAAGAATAAAAATAAATTGTCTTTATTAGCTAACAAAAGTAACTCAGTATCTCCTATCATTAATGGTGTGCTATTTAATTGGCTATTTGCTAAATTTTGCCTTGAAAATGATATATCTTAGCCCTGTTATTACATATATAAATTGAGAAAATATAGTTAGTCAACTTACAGTGTCAGCTATTCATACTTGTTTGAGAATGTTGGCTGAGATGTGTTCGTGTTTGTTTTAAGATAATTACGATGATGTTCTTTTCTCTAAATATTTGAGACTATGTATTTGAATATGTGCTTTCTTATGGACCATTTAGAAATATTTGGGAATACAATTATACATTTTTGGAAAGGTAAGAGTCTTTGTTGACTTTTTTGATATCTATTACCACTCTATACGGTTTATCCAGTAAAAGTTTATCCAGTGGTAGTCAAACTGGGCCCTACCGCCCACTCATGGGCATTCCAGTTTTCATGGTGGGCAGTAGCAGAGCAACCAAAGTATAAATAAAAGGATAGATTTAACTATAGTAAGTGTTTTTATAAATATTTATTCTGCCAAACTTAGCGAAAATCCGACATAAAGTATTTGGTAAGTAATTATTATAATATGCTTTAACTTGCTGTAACTCTGCTTTATAAATTTTATAAAGTAAAGTTACTTTCCTACTTTATAAATCACCATTACTGTGGAACCAGTGGGCGGTTAGAAAATTTTACTACTAACAGAAATACAAAAGTGGGCGGTAGGTATAAAAAGGTTGACTATCCCTGGTATCTTAACATGTTAACTCTTTTAAGCCTTCTTTAAATGAGATGCTGTGTGAATACATAGTCCAGGCACCTGGTGAATGTTAAAATTTTCATTCTAAATGTGAACTAAATTTTACATCCATCACACATTTAGGCATTTTTAATCCTGTGGTCCTTATTTTAATGGAGTGACCAAATTAACCCAAATGAACTTCTGTCTTATATAACGTTAGAATCTAAACATTATGCTCAGAATTTCAATTATAGGAGGGTTTAAATACATATATACATGACAGTAACAGTTTAAGAAGGAGAGGGTTTTCTTTTTGTTATTGTTGAGGGAGTTGGTCAATTTTTCTAAACTATAATCAACGTGTCTTCCAAATAAGATGGCGGATTGAATTCTTTCACTTAGCTCCACTCCCTTCTAAAGGTCCACCAAAAACATTAACATATTATTCAGATTCATAGAGTAAGTACCAATATAAAGAGGGGAAATTAGGGAGGGAACCACATACCTACACATGTAAAAACATGATAGGAGAACATTTTACATTTTTTTATGGTCCTTGACAAAGACTGCTATGGTGGCAAGTTTGACTATTTGAATATGCATGTGAAATTTTTACAATTAAAATTAGGTTAAAAACATAAGTGATAGTTATCTCTCAATTATAGCTAGGTAAATTAGTGCAATTAAGGGTTAGTCATAGTTTAGTAAAAGTTAATATATTATTTTTAATATTAATCACTATAAGCTATATGATTTGCAAGTTGGAAAACCTTTCCTGTTTAAAACTACATGGTAAACAATAGACTACATATTGTTTCTCTGAAAGGTGGAAACAGTTCTCTCTCTGGCCATGTAGCTCACTTCAGTGTCTGGGCAAATGCATTACTGAGATGGTGCTAGCAGGGGGGAGGGGGGGGAGGGGGGGGGAGTTGTGTGGAACAGGGTTTGAGGCTCTGTGAACTGATGGCATCTGGAAGGGATGCTGCCTTCAGGAGAGGTGGTGCCCCTTGTGGAGGAAGGCAGGAGGGGTGGTTTTCAGAATGTGCACTCCATTTTGCCCTTGACTACTTTGGTTTTTTGAATTTTGATTTGGAATGTGTGTGTGGTGTCCTGCCCTCCTCCTTTTGACTATGAGAAAGGAAGAGAAAGGTTAATAACTGGTGTTATTGATCTACTAATGAATACTCAAATTTATGTCCTAGAGGTCAGGGGAAGGATCCTGTTCTAGCTCCACTGGCCAGTTCTTTAGTGCAAACTTTACTCACCATCATCCTCTTTGGCACCATCTTTCCCATAGGAATCTATCTATCTGTCCAACACCTGGATGAGAGTATGGCTCCTGGCCTACTGAGTCAATCAGAATGGTTTAGCCCAAAACAGAATTTTTGATTCTGTGATTTGCCTATTGATATTATCTCAGGAAGCAAAGGAAACAATTTGAAGAAAGTCTATAATGGCTGTTCCTTTGAATTTGCAATAAACACAGTTAGGAAGCTACCAAGTGGTGGGGATGGTGGTTGCGATGGGGCATTCTGCAATATGGTGGTACCTTGAGGGGTGCCAGATTTATTAAATAAAATGCAGGGAAACCCTGTGAAATATGAACCTCAGATAAACAAGACATTTTTTAGTATAAGTGTGTTTTAAATATTATGTGAAATAAACTTATACTAAAAAAGAAATATTTCTTATATATCTCAGATTCACATGTAATTTATTGTCCTGTCTTTTATCTGGTACATCTGTCCAGAATTTCAAAGCAATAATAAAAACCTACTAAAAGTTGGTTCACATTTTATTACCATTATGTACTGGCAATTCTAAATATCCTCAGTGATAAAATCCTCCTCCCTGCAAAGGTGGACAGTGGACACAGGCATAGCAAGTGTGTTCAGGGGTACAGTGTATTTATTCAATTCCACCATCACTGATGACAAGTTACCATTTAGTGAGCAATTACAAATACCAGCAAATTTGCTTATAACATTTCTATTTGTTAAAACTACTTCATAATAAGCACTACGTGCATTTTCACAGTAAGGAAGTTGAAGCAACTTTGCTACTGATGGTAAAGTTGAGATTTGAAGCAGTTTATCTGATTACAAAGATTATATTTTTCTACAGTATCATGCTTTATCTTTAGCAATTTGTAGGCCCACCATCAGGCACTAACAATATGATCTACAATGATAGAGCTTGGAAAATAAGTTCCACTTAATTTTCTAGTTCATCTTCTAAAGGGTCTACAGATAATAATGGAACTAAAGTTAGGCTTTTTATTCTCTCTACCCATAACCACTCAGCTAATCTACCTGTTATAATCTCTATTGTCCTATGACCTGCCTGTTAGTCTCTTTTGGTTTCTTCAACATACTCTTTTCAGCTCTCTCTCTCTCAAAATTACCTAGCCACTGTTTTTTTCAACCACCGGTCGGCAGACCAGTACCAATCCGTCAGATATTTTGTGCCAGTCTGCAAAAGAGCTACCCACCCTGATGGTTGAAAACCACTGACCTAGCCTATGTTTTGTCCCTTCATGACCCAGAAGATAAGCAAACTAGTCTGATGTGATTATCCAGACAAATAGTAGAACACTGTAGCACTACTCCAAGGTAACCTTCATGGTTTTGATTCCTTTGGGCTTCTGACATAGATGAGAAGGTGCAGGAACCTTCCAGGACTTGTCAAGTCACACAGCAGAGCAGACTAGTGCTTCTGTGCTCAGGGTCAGTCTTGAAATTCAGCATGACTGACTTCTTCCACCTGGCATGATCAGATGACTTTCTCTTAATGATAGTATGCGTTCTTCAAGACGGGAAGAAAAGAGAAAAACTAGATCTCATCCTAAGAGTGAATATTTTCTTTAATTACTCACTTGAGCATTGTCCACAAGCAGTATGGTTCTAGTAAGGGAGGGGGAAAGACTTTGGAAAACTTCGAGAGGACTTCTGAAAGAAGATGGCCAACTGAACACTAATTTGGATTGGACACTTGTGGGATTTCAATTCCTCTTGAAAATTAGTAAAAGAGTAGTGGAGATAGTTCTTTAAAAGTGTAAACTCAAGAACACAGAATGAGTGAGGAAGCCATAACCACAACGTTTCTAAAGCTCAGAGAGTAGATGGACAAGTGATGAGTGTGCTAGACGAACAAGGAAGCTGATTTCTATACCATTAGTGGAGAAAGATGCGAAGCAATCCAGTTTTTACCACAAGATTTGTACTCATCACAAACTCACACATAAGTCCATACATTTACAGACATAAACACATTTATACATATTCATATGTAAAGAAATCAATAAAATCACTGAAGAAAATTTCCCAAAATGACGGACACAAGTTCCTAATTTTAAAGGGCCCAAGAGATTGCAGCACAATGAAATGAAACGGACCCAGACCATTGCAAGAGCACTTCAGACCACTCAACACAAATCTTATTGTAAAAGGGGGGTCAGGTGTGGAAACAAACTGCACAGAATCAGAAAGCAGAACGGGTTCAGGCTTTTCAACAGCAACAGTGGAAGCTAGAACTGGAGCAGAATTCTGAGGGAAAGTTCTTTCTTGTCCAGAATCATATTTCTACCAAATTATTGATCAAGTATGGGGTAGAATAAAAGTGTTTTCAGACATGTAAGTTCTCAAAAAACGTATCTTCCATGCAACCACCCTCAAGATGCTACCAGAGGACAGGCACCACCACTAAATGGGGAGACGAAGGTGACGGAACAAAAAATCTAATGGACAAAGGAGGTGAAGGGTTGCTCCATAGACAGGGAGCCCAGGGTGACCACCAGGCACGAAGAACTAACATTCCAGATTAGATTAGGTCAGAAAAATCATGGAGAAGATTTTGAGGAATATGCAGTCTGAAGTCTCTGAATGTTGTGACAGGAATTACAATACTAGTGACAAGTTTGAAGTTTATTTGGGAATAAGCACATAGAAAGCAGAGCAAATTGTAAAAATACGTTATTTATTCTGAGGGTGAGGTAGTTTGGGTGGCAAGGTTCCAAAAAAGGTGAATTAACCAGAATTTACATAGATCAGCTGGGAGTGGGAGTTGTTTTTGTAAAGTCATAAAAATGTCAACACTGCATATTAGTCTAAAAGTCATGGTAGTACTGTATTGTGATGTGTGTGGAGGGAGACCCGGAACTGCTCTTGGTAGTGTGCATAAAGTTCACTTATTCTTTTTAACTGTGTGCATGCATATCATTAATACATATATAAAACAAAACATGACATTGTAGTAGGTTAGTTAATTTTTAATATGAAGGCTGGTGTGTGGAAAGGAGCACTGAACTGGGATATAGGAAATACAGTTTAACATTTTAGTTGTACCTGTTACTAAACCACATAATAAGCCATGCAGCTCGGACAAATCACTTAAGCTCAGAAAGCCTCTGCTGAAAAAATGGAGCTGATCATCCTACCTCCTGCCCAACTCCGAGGGCTATGGAAGGGTCAGATGAACAGATGGATGAGGAAGTACTTGCGAAAGTGAGAGAGGTATTAACCTCCCTCAGAGCCACGCAGTTTGCTCAGTGTGTACACATAGATGTGTCCGAGAAGAGAGGGGAAAATTGATCTGTTGGGACAAGACTGGCTAGTTTATCACCTTTTAGGAAGCTCCAGAAGACATGCCTGGAATGATTATTGACCGTGCCTAATTTATTAGCCCCTTCCTCCTCCGCAGCCCGTTTGTCCACTGCAGTAGTGTGCTACGTCTGAACTCTGGGGCGGACTGGATACATTAGCCAGAGTCCTGCCCGTGTTGCCATGGTGTTAAAAATATTTAGTTTTGCAAGCAAGGTTTTAGAAATAATAAATGAAAAACTTTGATATGATTTATTTTTGAAAAATGAGTTCAACAAAACAGACATAAGAAACCAGGGTAAGAATTTCAGGAGGGCAGTGGGTGTAAAATGTTGATTAGCATGGTGACTTTTGATGCAAAGCATTCAATTAAGTGCCGCATGATGGGTAAAGGTCACGCATTTCCCAAATGGAATGCCTTCAAAGACAAGCTGTACAGCAGGGAGAATGGGATACGGAAACTGAAACCTGATTCACCCATTTAATTCATGGAAGAACTTTGTGTTAGCCTTTGAAGCCACTGATTGTGACAGCTCTAGGTGGGAAGGATGAGTTATGTTGTCCTGGTTTCCTCCTCTCAGTTTTCACTTTATTTCTGCCCTTTATTTGTAAATCAACACAGTAAATAGAATTGATTTTATTGTTTGTTTGTTTTTTACAACAAATATAAAATATTGAAATAAAGCTATTATCATGGAAAAGTCTGAGTCACAAGCCCTGAATTCACATTCAGGCCTCATAGGCTGTGTGACTGTTGGCCAGCTGTGTCACCCTCCACATCTCAGTATCCTTATAGAAATAGGAGGGTATTCCGACTGGCTGTTTATTCAAGTGGGGGCTTGTATAAAGGAAACCCCTTTGCAGAGTATAAACAAAAGGAAAATACCCATTCCCGACTCCCTTTGTGCCCTTCTACCCGACATCCAGTCCATGAACAAATCCTATTGGCTCTCTTCCTACAAAGAACATGCCTTGACTGTGCATTGCTCTCCACCTCCAGACCAGAGCCAGAGCCCCAGGCTCCTAATTGGTATTCCTTCTTCCGCTCTCACCCTGCCTTTAAGTGAATCTCCATACACTAGACAGGTCAGGCCACTCTGTTGTTTCATATTCATTGCTCTTGGTGTAAAACCCAACTTCAAAACTTACAGCTGTGCCTTACAAGTTTCTGCATGATTTGCCCACATCTACCTTCCCTGTCTCATCTCATGGAAACCCATCCCCTCCTGCCCACTAAACTCCAGACTCACAAGTTTTCTTGGAGTTCCAACCCAGTGAGCTGGTTTCTGCTTTCGCACCTTTATGGCTTTATTCCCCCTGCCCAGAATGTCCTCCTTGGAGGTATCCCCACACCTGGGCAATCCCTGACCACCCAGACTTCAGCAGCCACTTTGAAGATTCTCTCTCTTTTATAGCCCACAGTTTTGATACTGCTATATTTTCTATTTATGTATTTGTAAATGTTCTCTGCCTCCCCCTTTCCAATAAGACAGAGATCTGATAACCTTTTTAGTGTTTATGTTTACTGTGTTGGTCAGTTCCTGCCCAAGTTCTTGTTCAATATTGTTGAGTAGAAAAGACTCAGCTTACTTCAGACACTTGCTGACCTTGCTGTTTGAGAGAAAGTCAATTATTTTCTTATGAGCAGAGATGTCAAATGACCGTAAATAGGTAGAAGGTTTAGGGAGACAGATTTTAAAGCTGCCCAAAGGGAGTACTGGTGGCCTTGCAAGGTCATGGATGCCTCATGCTCTTCTGCTTGGAAGACTGAGTTATGGTAGATGGTAGGATAGGTCACATTAGAAAGAGCAGTTATGCTAGTGATTTTATTTATTTTTTAAAGAATTAATGTTTTATTGATTTGGGGGGGGGACAAGAAAAGAAGAGGGGGAGAGAGAGAAAGAGACGTCAGTTTGTTGTTCCACTTATTTTTGCATTCATTGGTGGATTCTTGTGTGTGCCCTGACTGGGGATCAAACCTGCAATATTGGCCTATCAGGACGATGCTCTAACCAACTGAGCTACCTGGATAGGGCTAGATGATTTTAAAAGTCCATCCCAACTCTGAGTTACTAAAGGGATTATTTTCATTGTGCTAGTTCAGTGAATTCTACAGTTCTCCTTATTCAGTAAGGGCTCTTGGGTTCTTCCCTAGACTTAGTTAATTATCATAGCTAAAAATTCCTGGAATTCTGGCCATTTATGGGGTATAAAAGTCAACTGTGAAATTATATCAGGTTTGGATCCCAGGTATTGTTTTTTGAAATGACCCTTAAGGATCTGCTTTTGAATCAATTCATGCCTCATAAACTCTGATGTTGATAGCATCTAGAAGTAATCTTTATAGAGTAGAAGTCTTATCCAGTATAATTGGTTAATGGAACAAAGTTGGCACAAATAAGGAATCATAAAAAAAAAATACCAACATTTCTTAACCTTTACTTTAAAACAAGTTAAACATCTTATTTGTCTGCCTTTTGATGCAGGGTTGGGACCTTTTCTTGAATGACAGATACGTTGAATGGTGTTTTGCGGGCCTCCCTGCATACTCCACATCCACAATAGGTCACCTGTGGTTTATCTTGTATTTTTTTAAATTTACTCTGTTGACGTGGTTTCAAGTGTTCCAGTCAATATAACACCCTCTGAATACCACATCATGCCCCATGCCCCTTTAAAGTAGAGTGCAAATATCACCACAGAATCTTACTAGATATTTATAATTATTCTCAATCTTTTACATGTCTTTTTTTTTTAAGTGAGAGGAAGGGAAATACAGAGGTAGACTCCTGCATGCACTGCATCTGGGATCCACCCACCAACTCCCATTTGGGGCCAATGCTCTGCCCATCTGAGGCCACTCACATCTGAGCTACTTTTAGCACCTGAGGCAGAGGCTTGATGGAGCCATCCTCAACACCTGGGGCTGACGTGCTCAAATAAGCAAGCCATGATTGCAGGAGTAGAAAAGAGAGAAAAAAGGGGGAGGGTGGAGAAGCAGATGGGCACTTCTCCTTTGTGCCCTGACCAGGAATTAAACCCAGAACTTCCACATTCCGGGTTGATACTTTACCACTGAGCCAACCAGCCAGGGCCTATATCTGTCATGCCCACACCTTTTTCTTTCCCCCACCTTTTTAAAAATGAACTTTTCTATCTTTAGTTTGGAATCATTTTAGATATACAGAAGTTGCAAAGATAGTATAGAGTTATATACAAAGATAGTGCATAGTTTCTATATAACCCCTATTAAATTTCCCTATTAACATCTCACATTCTTGTGATATATTCATCAAAACTAAGGAACTGGCACTGATACACTACTCTTAACTAAACTTATTAGTGTTTGTTTGGATTTCACTAGTATTTCCATTAACACCGTTTGTTCCAGAATCCAACCCTGAGAACCACATTGCATTGAGTGGCCATGTATCCCAGTCTTCACTGATCTCTTACACCTATATTTAACAGCAATGTTCTAACTTCTTCCACTGTGTTGCATATAAACAACACACTGCTCTTGATGAGGATACTCCTCAACTGTGGGAAGAATTGCCCAGGGAAACCAGAGAGTAGCCTTCCAGCTGCAAACTTTCAGCTACTATAGGAATCAAGTAAGATTAGAAAACAGCATTAATTTGGCGAGTCCATTGGCAATTGTCCCAGTCAAAAAAAAAAGGAAAAGGTATTAATGTGGTTATAATAATGATAACATACCTGTATATAGGACTTCATCTGTCTGACCAGGCAGTGGCGCAGTGGATAGAGCATCAGACTGGGCTCCCTGTCTATGGAGCATCAGACTGGGATGCGGAGGACCCAGATTTGAAACCCCAAGGTCGTCAGCTTGAGTGCAGGCTCATCTGGTTTGAGCACAGGCTCACCAGCTTGAGCCCAAGGCAAGGGGTCACTCAGTTTGCTGTCTAGTTAAGACACATCTGAGAAAGCAATCAATGAACAAGTAAGGTGCTGGAACAAAGAATTGATGTTTCTCATCTCTCTCCCTTCCTGTCTGTCTGTCCCTATTTGTCCTTCTCTCTGTCTATGTAAAAAAAAAAAAAAATCATTTAAAAAAAAAGAACTTCATCTGTTGAAGTGGATAGGGCAGACATATATAGTGGAGAAAATGGATCTCCAACATAGGAAGCAGTATGGCCGGGATTACTTACCCAGGCATAGAACTTGGGTCTTTTGGTTGCCAAGCCTACATTACTATAAATTTGTGTCAGGTCAAGATATTTTCTTTATAGAAGTAGATTCGTGGGTGGTTTTGTGAATATTAAAATATTGCCAATGTAAATTCTGTATTTTGGACCTATGGAGGAGTCACAACTCACAAATGGATTCTTGTAATGTCAGAAAACCGAATGAATGAAGTTAGAGGGAGACCTGTTTGGCCCCAGCAAAGGGGATCTCAGTTTTTTGTCAATATCTTTATTTCTCCCAGCATTCTTGGCTACAGCATGGATTTTAGATGGATAGAGATTATGGACTGTGACTCTACCTTTTAGGTACCTATAGAAAGGTAATTGACCTACCTGGGATCAGCAGCCCTACCACCTAATAACCTGACCTTCTCCTAACTTTCACCTGGCCTTCTGTTTACCCATTTAAAATGAAGGGGCCCAGTAGTGACACTTGTTGATTTTAACTGTCATTGCCTTGTTCCTTACCTTTTGCAAAGCACTTTCATAGGTACCCCACATTGTTTCTAGCACAACCCTTAGAATTCAGGGGTCCCCAAACTTTTTACACAGGGGGCCAGTTCACTGCCCTCAGACTGTTGGAGGGCCACCACATACAGTAGTACTCCATATACTGACCACCAATGAAAGAGGTGCCCCTTCCGGAAGTGTGGCGGGGCCAGATAAATGACCTCAGGTGGCCACAATTTGGCCCGCGGGCCGTAGTTTGGGGACCTCTGCCTTAGATGGTTAAAGCAGGAAGCAGGACAGCACAAGGCCAGTGGGTCTGACATCTCTGGGTTCAGATTCTGACTTAGTCATTTAGTATCTGTTGACTTGACTCATCTCATCTAAAAATAGGGATAATAGCAGGACCGAGCTCACAGGGTTCTTCTGAGAAGTAAAATGAGACACTTAAAGCAGGATGAGGTACAAGACACCCTTTATTTTTAATCATACAGGTTGAGGACTTGGTATAGTTTTCAAGAAATTATGGAGTCCCAAGATAAAAGACAGTATACACAATTCAGTGTAGACAACCAGGTGCCTTAAGACCAGTAACTTTTCTGATGCCATAAAGTACAGAAAGAGGAAAGTCTAGCACTGCTAAGGTAAAAACTGCAAATTTGACTGTGTTTTTATACTGCTTTTCTTGACTATTTTTGATGGCCTTTGATAACACCATCAAATCGCCAGGTATTCAAAAAAAAAAATTTCCTCCAGAGTACGAGGAGGACCTTGTTTGACCTTTTCAATCAGTTTATTCATCCAGCAAATATTTATTCAAAGCCCTGAGTTAGCTGCTTATTTTAAATCAACTCACTGAAATATGAAGTCACTGGAAAACCCATTTTAAGGGCAAGCGTTACCATCATTTTCTAGGGGAGAAACTTATTCCTCCTTTCTCTTTGGATCTCTCTTCTGGCAGGAACAGTGCTCTGTCTCTAAGAACAACGATGAAACTAGCTGTCTGTTGAGAGGTGGGAAGGTGAGCTGAGTGTGCCCTCCTGCTGGTTGGCAGACTCACAGAACCACTTACTAAGCTCTTTCTAATGGTGCTGTTGCAAAAAGAATGAACAAATAATTGCTAATTACTTCCTCCCATTCGGGAACTATATCTTGGAATTAAAAATATCTAGTTTTTGTGTTGTTGTTTTTCTAAATCCAGGATGCATGCACCTCTTCTTATCCTTTGACCCAGAATTGAGTGTTTTAAGCTAGGGCTGAGTTTTTAAACTGAAGCGTATATATTAATTGTTATAAAATTAATTGTGGATCATAATCAATGACATGTTCAAGTCAGTGACATGGTGTATAAATAAAAAGGCAGCTAATCTGATAGGAAACGATTGAACGATTTGCTCAAGGTCCTTTCCGGAGTCCCTGACTCATCTTGAAAACAGCGACAAGTTCCTAGGGTTCCCCAGACCAGCAGGAGATAGTATTGACATGCCTCCCTTGCCTTTAAATTTTATCACTTGGGCTCATTAACATTGGGGATAAAGATGTTAGGGAGTTTAATAGGTATTTCAGAACCTTTTATACCTAGCCTCTCCCAGGGAAGAATTTCCCCTATCATCTACGCATCCCCCATCCTTTCTAAAACACTTACACACAGTCATGTGATGTGTAACTCCGTAAGAGTTTCCTGTTACAAACCTCACTGGCTTACCTTCTCCACCCTGGCTGGCCCTGAGATGCAGACTATTGGGGCTGCTGGACCAGTCACTTTCCCTCTGCCATAACTCAACAGAGAGGCAGGATCAGTGACAGTTTTACAGGAGAGCGGGGCTTTAAATAGCTGAGGCCAGTGTCTGGAGGTTTCCCGTTAGTACCACTAACAGCATCCTGCCAGTGAGACTGTCGGCCACTTTGTTACCCACTCCAAACTAGTTCTGATTTTCCACTTTATTTCCAAAGACATCTAAGAATTCCTGATGCCCAGCAAATTGACAGTGCACCCCTCTTCAGGAGAAGCTTTGTTTATAGGCCACAGTTCTCCCGATGGATTCACAGGGTCTGCAGAGTTTTAAAAGACGATTGCTTAACAGGCATTAACTGAGACACGTAGGACTGTGTAAATATTTTAGCTGTAGTAGGGGATTTTTTAAAAATGTCTGAGCCAAATATTGCATTAAATCTGTAGACAGTGGCAAACTTATTAGCCGCGGTCACCAGCTTCATGCTTTGCCACGGGTTCCCATCGCCAAGATTGGATACCAGAATCCAGCCACCGGCTCAGGCTGTGTGTTTTCAAGTTAACTTTTTATCCTTTTCTCTCTTCTATGCCTTTCCATCTTTTATTTTTTATCTCTTTGTGTTTTATTTATATGTAAACACTTCCCAGAGTAGAAAATTATAGTTAATGTGAGTAACCAGTGAAGGCTGAAGTGAGAACATGGCTCACACGGGGGTCAGCAAGGCAGTGGAAGGCTTGCAGCTGTCCGGGGTTGAGCAATGTGGAAACAGGTTGCTTTTCGGTAATGGGCTCATGTATCTTAATCACTGATCTCTTTGTAGCCAGCTATTGCACTGCTGGAAGGACTGAATCTTTTTTTTTTTTAATTTTTTTTCTTTTTTACAGGGACAGAGAGAGAGAGAGAGAGGGATAGATAGGGACAGACAGACAGGAATAGAGAGAGATGAGAAGCATCAATCATTAGTTTTTCGTTGCCTTTGGGACACCATAGTTGTTCATTGATTGCTTTCTCACATGTGCCTTGACCGCGGGCCTTCAACAGACCCAGCAACCCCTTGCTGGGGCCAGCGACCTTGGGTCCAAGCTGACGAGCTTTTGCTCAAGCCAGATGGGCCCCGCGCTCAAGCTGGCGAGCTCGGGGTCTCAAACCTGGATCTTCCACATCCCAGTCTGACGCTCTATCCACTGCGCCACCGCCTGGTCAGGCAAGGAAGGACAGAATCTTAAAATCAGCATTGGTTACTTTTCCACTTACTGAGTTCCTCAGATCATAGAGAGGCAGGTTTGTCACCTTCAAGATTTATATATGTAAGAAAATTTGTCACTTAATTTTAATAAGAACTGCCATGCAATAAGCAATTTGGCTACAGAGGAAGTCTTTTTCATTTAAGCATTTCAATACACAAATCGTTTTCCTGATTTGAGCAATGGGTAGGATGCATAGAATAGATTCCAGTAGAATTCCTATATGAATGAGGTGTCTTAGCCAACAGGGTTTCGCTCTTTCTGCCTATGCTGATTTCATCAGTGGCCTCATCATTTCCCCAGTGATTTTATTATTATTATTTTTTTTTTTTACAGGGACAGAGAGTCAGAGAGAGGTATAGATAGGGACAGACAGACAGGAACAGAGAGAGGTAAGAAGCATTAATCATTAGTTTTTCATTGCCATTGTGACACCATAGTTGTTCATTGATTGCTTTCTCACATGTGCCTTGATCGCAGGTCTTCAGCAGACTGAGCAACCCCTTGCAGGAGCCAGCGACCTTGGGTCCAAGCTGGCAAGTTTTTGCTCAAGCCAGATGGGCCCGTGCTCAAGCTGGCAAGCTCAGGGACTCGAACCTGGGTCTTCTACATCCCAGTTCGACGCTCTATTCACTGCACCACCTTCTGGTCAGGCTTCCCCAGTGATTTTCACTAACAATATCTCTTTGGATGATACTCCCTCAGTTGCCCCCAAATGTAGGCTCTATCTGTTCTTCACAAAAATAGCTTGAATTATAATCACATGTCCAGATTGTTATTTGATATTGTTGATCTACAGGTCTGAGTATCTTAAAATTATGTGTTTATAATTATATAAATGTATATGTACTTTTAAAAATCTGAGCATTTGATGTAAATTTTAAATCTGCCTGTAGACCTTTCCAAAATTCAGATAGCTCCACCCATACTGAAAGTATGCTTTGCATTCAAATTAAGTGTAATTCCAAGAACCTTTCAGAGAAGCTGCTTTCAGGGACAGGCCTCATACCAAGTCTCATATGGTTGTTAAACCCTAGATTATCTTGTACCTGCTTTTGGGTGTCTCCAGTTATCTCTGCCTTTGAGTAAATTACCTCAGTGCATGGATGGGCATCTCAGTGTTTGCCATTCTAGAGTGTGATCACTTCTAAGGTAAGGGCCGAGGGCCCTATGATAATTTACAGTGAGAGTCACAATTCTGTAAAGCAGTAGATAAGGCACAGCTTTGCTTTCAGAATCTCTCTCCTTCGTTTTCCCCCTTTTGGTACAAACCATGTTATACAAAAAGCAGTTTGTATCTACTGTGTATCAAGAACTCTAAAAAAGTTTTTCCTAGTTTACCCAAAATTGTACTTCTGAAATCTAGCCTAAAAAGTAATCTGAAATTCAGAATAAGTTTTTATGGGCACCAATGTTCCTTAAAGCCTGAATGAGTCACTGTAAGAATCAAGTTGCCTGACCTGTGGTGGCGCAGTGGATAGAGGGTCGACCTGGGGTGCTGAGGTTGCCAGTTTGAAACCCTGGGCTTGCCTGGTAAAGGCACACGTGAGAAGCAACTACAAGTTGTTGCTCCTCGCTCCACCCCCAACTCTCTAAAATCAGTTTAAAAATAAATACATAAATAGATAAAGCTGAAAGACATTTTCTATTCAATTGCAGGGGAATTTGTAAATAAACTAGGGCATCTACTTGATGGAAATTTATATGGCTATTAAACACGATGCTTGTGAATTTTGTGAAATAATATGGGAAAGTGTGCATGCTATGTTTAAGAGAAAGAATAAAGGTACACAAATTTCTCTATCAACTAAAAGTATAGGCATCTCCTATAAAATAATGAAGGGGTATGTGTGATCCTGAGGCTAAGTCCCTAAAAAAATAGGCACCAAAGTACGGAATGGTAACTGTTTTCATCACGGTCTTATGAATGATTTTTTTTTATTACATTTTTGGTCTGTGTTCCCTGTTTCCTTATGTGTGTTATCTTCATAATACATTTTAGAAATCAGTGACTGTTCTCCTCCTGCAGATGAGTTCCCTTCCCCTTCAGATGCTCAGGAACTCCTGTTTGGGGCTGCCTGCTGACGGCTTCCAATTCCACAGTCTCTGACAAATCAGAGCCTTCATGACTGCGCCTTTTTCTTCCATTATAGCAACTTTCCTGTCTGATGCTTGAAACCTAGCCTTTCCAAACCAGTCTGAGAAATAAATTTATACTAAAGTATTAATGAATGTTTTCTTTTTCAACATATATATGTGTATATATATATGCATTTCTGAAGATATCTTCTGGAGTTAGCGCCTCTTGTTCGAGGGAAGGCTTCTAATAGTGGCTGTTTTCATGGGAACCATGGAAGGGATGTTTTAAAATAAATGCATGGATCGCTTAGCACCCTATAAATCAAATCATGCTCAATCCATCTATATTTAGGCCTAGTCATGAGTAGGTGATTAATGAATATTTTTCATGCTAATGTTTCGCAGACCAAGGCTGCGTCCATAACCACATAATCATCACAGTGGAAATTCTGACTCAGCTGCGATGTTTGATAGGAGGGATCTTTGACTAGTGCTTTAGATGATTCCGTGCAAAGGCTGTACTCGGTGGCCCAGCTTTGCAAGTTTGTCCAAAAGTCCTAAAGCATGTTGGCATGTCCTCACTTGGCCCTGTCACTTCTGCTTAAATTTTTTCATGGAGAATACTCATGATCTTGGGACATGAAGGTGAATTTCATCTCGGGCAGCCTCCCTCTGTGAAGTGAATCAGCATCATGGGATTCTCCTGGGCTCCAGCGCCCTGGTGGGTTTATTTTTACACAACATTCCTCTGGGGAGTGGGGCCCCCACTCTTGATTAGAGTAACCCAGAGAACATCTTCTTGGGCAAAAGGATGTTCCTCATTTTACTCTACTTTCTCTGGTTGAACTTTTTTAACAAGTGGCTCTAGACTATGTCTCCACTTTCCTTACCCCTCTCCAATTTGATTTCTTCCCTATACCCCTCACCCCCTGAAATCACTTTTGAGATGACCACTGACTCCCATGGTGCTAGAATCAGTGGTCACTTCTCCATCTTCTACTTGACCTTTCACCAGTATTGCCCAGAGCATCCAGCTCTTTCTATCTTGTAGTGCTGACTTCCTCTCGGCTCATGTGGGTCCGTACTTCTACTTTTCTGCTCAT
The DNA here is from genome assembly GCA_037038555.1 of Rhynchonycteris naso. Classification (NCBI taxonomy): domain Eukaryota; kingdom Metazoa; phylum Chordata; class Mammalia; order Chiroptera; family Emballonuridae; genus Rhynchonycteris; species Rhynchonycteris naso. The sequence continues at coordinate 84,397,981 of CM072999.1, read as the reverse complement.
TCCCCTTTTTTTCTTGCCTCTCTCCGCTGCTTGCATACCTCAGGGTTTGTTCTGCAACCCCCTTCTCTTCTTTGGCTACATTCTTTCCCTACCAATTCATCTGCTTTCATGGCTTTCAATGTCAGTTTCATGCCTATGACTTCCTGATGTGTATTTCTATCCCAGCTATGCTGCCTAAACTGCATACTTTGCATATAATGTGAGTGTGTAAATGGCATCCAAACTTAATAAGTCCTAACTCTTATATCCCCCCCCCAGACTAACTCATTGCTCCCTTCTGTACTCTGTCAAGTCCCTTGTCAAATATCTTCACAGTGAAACTTTTCCTAACCACTTTATTCAAAATTATACAATCTCCTACTTCTGTGGCTTTATCTGTCCTCTCTTCCCTAATCAGGTTGGTTCCAGTTCCTTTGGATAGAGTTCCTCTGAATCCAGTTTCTAGAATTTTATTCCTTTGAATCAAACTCTAGACACAGGACACTATAGTCCTAGGAAAGAAAGAAGGTCTATGTTCTGAGGTCCAGTCATGCTATTACCATGTAACTTATCCCAAAAGACCCATGTGTTCCCATAATGCTTTACTTTTACTCATTATTCCTCTTTCTGAAACTACTCCCCACTTTTTTAACTCTCCATGGCTGGCTGTCTAGTTCCTTCATGACCTTTGCAATTCAAGTTGTGTTATCTTTTCTGGAGAACCTTCCCTGGACCTCACCCAACCCAAATCTGAATTGGGAGCCCCTACCCAGTTTCCTATGCCATCATACTATATTATAATTCAATGATTTCCCTGTCACTCTGTTACTAGATACATATGAACATTTTTAAAAGAGAGATGACCCCATAGGTCTGGTTAAATATTTTATCCCAACATTTAGCACAGTGCCATAATTCAAACACTCGATAATTTTTTTGAATGTATGAGTATTTGTGTAAACCCCTATATATGCATAGTAGGGCTAGAATCACCCTGTCTCCTGTGATCTAAAAACAAATTATTCCAAAACCGCATCTCTGTAGAAAAATACAGCTATCCATAAGATTTGTAGGAAAAGGGATTTGAGGGGTGCCTGGGTAGGGACACCTCTACTTCTCTGTGAGATATCTTCGTTCAGCTCTAGGTCAAAACTCAGTGTAAAATTCAGCTCCTCATTTAGTGTTCACAGCCCAAATCTACTCCCAGCAAGTACTGAGTATGGGAGGCTTTACTGAAGCTGTGGGTATGCCCTAGGGGCCATCCTTTTCCACGTCAGTTGTTCTCTCTTGCTACCCTTATCTCTTTGTGTCCATCTCTTCTCCTGAAAGAGATCAAAAGTCTTCTTCCTCTGTTATGAAAGATGACATTTCACTTCCCTGAAGCCAGAATATAGATAAATATAGATAACACCCACCCAGGTCCTCATTTGAGGATGGTGGGATGCTTGATTCCAAGAATTTATCAAACTTTTATTATCAGTAACAACAATTTCCTTTCTAAGAATTTGGAAACTGGGGTGTGAGTCACAAATCAAATAATGTGTTAGCTGACAATCAGTGAGAAGGGTGGGTGAATGGGGAGTGTGCAGAGAATGTGATGCTCCTTAACTTGGGCTTAGTGCTCATGCTGGGATACGGCATTACCCTGAGGAGGAGCCAGTTTGCTGGTTCAAGAAAATTTGAATGCCTAGAAATTTCTGCAAAATGAATTTCAAACTCTGCTTTTCGAGAATGATCTGAAAAAGGTCAGGGTACCTCAGTTCCCTCGGAATGGTCCTTCAGTAGTTTTTGTCTCTATTTTCAAGAGACCAAAAGCAGAGTCACAAGTCAGAGGTTTTGCAGCATCAAGGAAAAGTTGAAAGGGCATTTATTTCTCAGTTCCTGAAGAAAGGTGTAGAGTGAGCTAATTGCTTTTGTTTGATTGTATTGTTTTTGGTTTTGCTTTTCCCCCCTTGAATTTGGATAAAGAATGAATGATAAGAGCTTTGCATAACTATACTACTCACAAAAATTAGGGGGTATTTTATAGCTTCATATTCATTTTGAAATATCCCCTAATTTTTGTGAGCAGTATGATACCTAAGGGCATAGCTCAGAGCACAAGGTCAGCAGGTTTATACTCTTGGAAAGTCTAATTCTAAACTTCTCTTCACAGCAAGTGAGAAACAGATGGCGGTGGTGTGTAAGGAGTCACCAAAGGAGTATCTCCAGCCTTTCAAGAACAAACTAGAAGAGTTCTTCCAGAAAGGTAGGAAATTGTGTCAGCTGCACATATACAGTACTCAGAGACAACCTTCTTTCCACGCTCTTTCTCGGAGGTCCCTGCCCTGCGCATCCTGGCTGACCAGCAGCAACTTTCTGTTCCCACTCGTTCATCTGCCCATGGTGGTTACATACTCAGTGTAGATAGACTTGTCCTAGAACTTTTTTTTTTTTGTCACCTTTCAAATCTGTTTTAATATTTAAAATTTTTCCCATTGCTCCTGTTTTTATAAACTTTGGGGAGAAGACTTTTTCTTTGTCTCTTCATGGAACCTAAGGGGACCCCCACATGCATGTTAACTGACGAAGAACATTAGGTAAGGCTAACTTAGTTGTGTGTGTCAGATTTGCAGTCAGCCCAGACAGGTGGATGTTGATTCCTGGGTTTACGAGTGTAGCTATTTGGAGACTTGTGTTGTATTTTCCATTAATTTTCAGTAAAGAAAATTGGGGCCAGGTGAATGCCAGACATCTAATCACTTGATACCCACCCACCTTTGCGGTTAGTAGATGGAAGTATATGCATGAGGCCTGGTACTCACTGAGAAAGCCGCTGAGTTGTTTCTCCTTCCACAATTTGGACAGGAGTAGGGAACTTTCTTGATCACTGTTAGTGAAGGTGGAAGTTTAATACATTTTGGATATTTCCTATTTTAATTTCTCCAATTCATCTGGAGATGTGGAACAAAACAAAGTGTGGAGCATAGCTTCCCATTATAAAATAAGTCCTGGGATGTGATGCACAGCATGGGGACTATAGTCAATAATAATGTGTTGTATAGTTGAAAGTTGCTAAGAGAATAGATTTTAATACTTCTTATCTCCACAAAAAATATATATATGACTGTGTGGTGATGGATGTTCATTAGACTTATGATGATCATTTCTCAATATATACATATAGTAAATCACTATGTGATGTACCTGTATTTGTATTAGTCTCTGTCTGGAAAATTCTTTAATGTATCTACCCGGGTATTGCCTCCCTATGTGCTGCACTGGCCTTCCTCCTTTCTCCTTGAACCAGCTAGCATCTCAAAACTTAAATTGTGAATTTCATTCTTTTTGTTAGAAAAATAAATAGGAAAAAATTTAGACCCTTGAATATCTTCTTTGGTGCCTTGGAAAAGGAATTTTCAAATTCCTGTTGGGATTTTGTGTTAGTCTCCTCTCTACTAGGTTTGTCAAGAAATATCTGGTCTTTTCTGAGAGAAAATGTTGACTTGCAGCAAAATGGACCTTATATCAGGGCGGCAAGGACACACAGCCACGGACTGGCGGTCCTAGAAAGCCCCTGAACAGTAGTTTTCAACCCTAGCTATGCACTAGAATCACCTGGGGGAAATGTCTTAAATTTTGACACCCATGCCAAACTCTAGACCTTCCACCAGCATCTCTGGGAATGGGACCGGGCATTAGCATTTTTACTCCCCAGGTGAGCCCAGTGTGCAGTTCAGGTTGAAAACCACTATCGTGTAGCTTAGTTCACCTTTTAACTTATATTCAAAGCTGTTTGTTCAGAGCCTGCTATATCTTAGGGACTGGGATAAATACTGGGATTGTACTAAGATGAGTCATAAACTCCTTGTCCCTTTCCTGAGGACTATCTTGTTGGGGGAAAGATTTCACTGAATAAAGGAATCAGCCCTCCTTTAACCAACATGGTGAACAGAATATGAGACTGATGGTAAGAATAACCTGAAATCACATTTTAAACAAAATCAGCCAAAAAGAAGCACAAAAAGAATTGTAAGGAAAATTACCCATTCTGTAAAAAAGTGTTAAAATACATAAACAAATACTGCAGGGATCTTAAAAATGCCCAGTATTATGTGATGAAAAGAGCCACTGTTGAGAAACAGCCTGTTACTATGATCTCATCACCTAATGGAATTGGTCAAAAATCAATGTGGAATTGTGCTCTCCAATGAACAGTGTAGGGGCTAGCCACATGCAGCTGTTGAGCAATTGAAATGAGGCTAATTCAATTTAAGATGTATGGAAGGGTAAAACACATAGCAGATTTTGAAGACAGTTCAGGAAAAAATTGTTTTGGACTTTTGTATTGGTTACATGATAAAATGCTAATATTTTAAAGTTTTAGGTTAAATAAATAAAATACTAATATTAATTTACCTGTTTCTTTTAGCTTTTAAGCATGGCTACTAGAAAATTTTAAATTATATATGTGGCCCACGTAATACAGTGTGAGGCAAAAGTAGGCTTACAGGTGTTTGTGTGAAAAGTGATACAATAAATAATGCTACAAAAATAACCTCTGTGTTTCCTGTACTCACAACTGTAAACCTACTTTTGCCCCACCTTGTGGGTCTATTGGAAAGTCATAATCTGGAAGACAGGATTTCCTGACCTTTCTCATCGCACTCTCCTTCTCACTTTTTTTCTCTGCCTTCTGCAGGGTGAATCCTAGGTTATTGGAATGCAGCTTCATAAACTAGTCCTTCCCAACTTTTTGCTCTGGGTCTGGCCATTGTTTAGTTCTCAGATAGGGGTGCTTAACTGAAGGAGATGCTGGCATGCAACCTCATGAGACTCCTCCCTGGTGGTTCTGGGGTTGGGGCTTGGCCAAGTTGCAGGCTATACAAATGGAAGATCTCTTGGCTCTTATAGAATTCTAACTAGTAGTCCCTTTTCTTATGTTTATGTTTCACTGATTCATGGAAAATGTAGAATTTTTCATCCACAATAAACATGTATGATTTACCCTACGTAATCAAATATTTGTGGCAATTATCATGCAGTTTAAGTAGTATCTCATATGCCATTCATTGTAAGAAATATTATTAAAAGTACTATTAGGAAAGAAAAAATACTGGCAATTAAGCCATGGTATGTCATCAATTGTACACTGTATTCCAAATCAGAGGTACTAAAATATATGAAAATTTCATCAATTTTGAAGTTAATGAAATATGGTACTATATTTAGGCATGGAGCATTAGAGAGGAGAAATGCCTAACACTTCTAAGTAAGTCAGGGGAGACTTTTAGCAAAAGAGATGTTTTGTTCAGATTTGAGAAAAAAACAAACAAACAACAAAGTTAATGACCATGACAATAATAGCTACCACTTGGTGAATGCTGCTGTATGCCAGACACTATGGGGCGATCTTCTTTCATATTCAGCCCTCATGACAGTTCTCTGATGTGAACACTGTTATCACCCTGTTGTACAGGTGGAAAAATTTGAGGATGAGGAATTCTCAATAGACAAGTTATGAAGAGAATTCCAGGCAGAGGAAAACACTATGAATCTCAGGGTAAAAGACATAATGTGTTTGAGGAATGGCAAGAGACTTGGTGTAGCTAGCTCACAGGGCATATAGGAAGAACACGACAAAAAAGGAGAGGAGTGTCACACTGTGACTTACTAAAGAACCTGCACTTTGTCTTATAAGCAACAGAGAGCCTCTGAAAAGTAGCATGTATGGGAGTGACATGGTCATGTTGGGTTTGTTTGTTTTGTTTTGGTATGTGGGATCATTTTGCTTTTTTGTTGTTAAAAATACACTATGCCTAAGAACAATATTAGGAAGATTTGGTATTGTAAACGACAGGAGGCCAGTCTATCAAGCTCATCTTCTGAAGAGTAGTCCAGGCAAATGATGGTAAGAACTTGAGCAAAAGCAACCACAGTAAGATAGCACAAAGAAAGAGTATAAACTAGTTCTTGAAGTATCGAGCATCTGAATACAGGGTGTAATATAATAACTATAATTGAGAAAAGATACTTCTAAACTTCCATAATAGTTGGATATTTGGCAGGAAGTGGCTACTTTTCTTTCAGGGGTCTTATCACTCATAATGTCTTAAGCAATTGCGTTCTTTGTGCCTGAGGAGTCACTTACGTGTGCGGTGAGTCAGTTGACGCATGGTTAGACTAATTTTTACATAAGCTGCAATTCAGTGCTAACAATCACAGTGATTTAATTTTTCTTTTGTAAATCATCTCCTGTTGCCACACACACGTGGAGATGATGTGTTTATCCTTGTCTTTTACTCAAAATGCCCTTAAATAGGGTTATTTGACAAAACTGTAGTAATTGTTCTTAATAACTTCATTTCCTGTGCAGAATCAGAAGTAATTGTAATGGCACCGCTTTTCAGAGTTACAGTCTCCACAGTTCCTGAGCCTTTTTCCGTACATGGGTTTTCTTTTCCACAGTAAGCTCTTGCCGATGCCAATTTACAGCTCAGTTCAGGGCAAACTCATGCAGGCTTTGCTGGAGCTCAGATTTTCCCGCCCTTAGATCAAACACGATCATAATGATATGGCCTTCAAAGATGTGATGTTCACAATAAAAGTCCCCGTAAACATGGCAGGGATCCTGTAATTGAAAGAAGGCGCAGAGCAACTGATTAGGTCCCAGGTATAGATCTTGTAGGTGGTCTTTACATGCTGTTAAACTGGTCATTTGTATTTATAGCTTTGGCAGGGAGGGCTGAAACCTAAACTGGCGCTAATACCAGCACTCTTCCACACTTGGCCTTATCTCATTCTCTATTAACTTTAGGTGGCATCCATGAATGGAACCCAGTCAAAATGAATCTGAATGAGCCATTCTAGTCCCAGTTAATCAAACTATCCTGGAAGGTTCTTGGACCAGCTAAGATTAGAGATAATTCTATTTCTATTAGAAACTGTTTTCTAATAAAAATTAAATAGATAAATTTGCAAAACTAAAAAACAGAATAGTAACTCTGATTTCCCACATTGAGTGCAAAAAGAATTATCTAAATAGCTGACTCTACTCTGTGACAGCTGGGACTTTGCCTATCAATCCTATGCTTTGTCATCCCAACATAATACAGGATCAGTCTGCCCTGTGGTAATAATTATTTGTTGAATTACTTGTTGAATTATTTGTTGAATTACTGAACAAACAGCCTGAGTCTTGGAAAGTTCCCAAAGGGTATTTTTCATTTTCCTTTGTGATTTTCCTCTTGAAATTCCTTTAGAATTGGTAAATCATGCCAATTTTTAGGAAACTCAGATAAGTCAGTAGCTTTGTGAGATGCATTATTTATTTATTTATTTATTTATTTATTTATTTATCTGTAATGCATGTCTGTGGTCAAACCTTGACTATCAAAACATCTATATTATAGATATGCATTCAATTCATTCTTTTATATATATATATATATTTTATTAATTCTAATGGGGTGACACCAATAAATCAGGGTACATATGTACAATGAAAACATCTCCAGGTTATCTTATCATTCAATTGTGTTGCATACCCGTCACCAAAAGTCAAATTGTCCTCTGTCACCTTCTATCTGGTTTTCCCTGTGTCCCTCCCCTCCTCCCCATCCCACCCTCCCCTCCCTCCCCCCACCCCGTAACCACCACACTCCTGTCCATGTCTCATATTCTCACTTTTATGTCCCACCTATGTATGACTTAACAAATGCTTAGCTCAGATTAGATTGACAAGAGCCATAATCGAACCTCTAACCTATAGAATAAAAGCAGCTTATTAAGTAGTCTCTTCAACCCCCAGAGAGTAGAAGAAAACCATCTGAGTCAGTCAGCATACTCAAGCATTGGGTTACAGAGATCAGGAAAGATCAATGATCTGGACAGCATGACCTATGAGAGGAAATAATTCTTGTATTCTTTAAAGAGCTTGTGGAAGGACAGACTGTTGCCGGAGGAATGCACACTGTGTGCGGGCCACACCAGATTCTTGTATGCCTCACTACTATTGAAAAAAGTGCCAGCAGGGATGGCTCCAAATCATATCAGATGGCCGAGAGTTAAAATAATCTGCTGTGATTTCTTGTTCACTGAAGTAACAGAGCAGTGACCTGTGCAAGGTGGAGAACGCTTCTTATCAGAGGTTTATTAAGTAGACTCTTATCTGAAAGAATTAGTTTGAATTAGTTGTTTTTATTTTGTTTTGTTTTCCCAGAAATTTCTGCAAAGAGCACATATCCCTTCCCTACCCCACCTCTGAAAATCAGTTTCTCACTCCCTTTATCCCCTTCTCCTTACTCTCTCCTCCCTCTCTTACTTCTCCGCCAACTTCCCCCCTTTAATGTGTTTAACTTATTCAACTTCTCTTTTTGGCCAAACATTCAATAAGTTGTTTACAGAATAACTCTAGTTCTCTTTTTCTCTAATGAAAAGTTTTGCAAAAAAGAATAAAAATGCCTAAAATTTTTATGTATATATAATAACATACATACCTGGAAAAGTAGACCCCCCTCCGAAAAACAAAACAAAACAAAAAACCTACAGATCATTATCACCATAGTTTAAAATTTTTAAATAAAAGTGTACATTTCAAAACCAAATGAAGTTTATTCCCAGAACTTAAGGATAATATATAAGGAAGTCTATTAATATAATTCATTACAATTAATAACCCTAACAAGAAAACATATCTTTAGATGTAAACATTTCTTTTGATGTTAAAAAAAAGGCACTTGACAAAATTCAACAGCCATTCTTCATTTAAAAGCTCAATAAAACATTAAGTAACATAACTTTCTTAATATAATAAAAAATATGTCACAGTCCCAAATTTGTATCGCAGTCCACCTAATAATATATAAGACATCCTGAACATAATTTTTAAAAAGGTCAACATCCAATAGCAAGAAAGGCAAATAATATGAACAGTGACAGAAACTGCTTTTTAAACATATTAAAAGATGCCACTTTCAAAATTGAAGTGCATAATAAAATACACTGAAACCCCATTTTTTCACCTATAATAAATTATAAAAGTTTGATAACAAACTGTATTGGCAATACAATAGGATAACTCCATTGTTTGTATTGCTTGTGAAAGTATAAATTTTACAATCCATATGGAAGTCAATTTAGCAATATCTATTAAAGTTACAAATGCATATGCCTTCTGACTTGGCAATTCTACTTCTAGATGCATACCCACAGATATGCTCCCACATGAAAAGTAATTTATTTTCATGTTATTCATTGTGACATTGTTTTTAACAGCAAAAGATTAGCGAGTTTTTAACAGCAAAAGATTAGCGAGGACCTAAGTGACCATCAGTAATGAAATTGTCAAATTATGGTGCTTCCATATGATGGAATACTAAGTATTTGTTTAAAAAAAAAGAGGAAAGTCTTTATTGACAGGCAAGTACCTCTAAGATACATTTTAAGTGGAAAAAAGCAAGGGTTAGAAGAGTGGGTATATCATGTTACCATTTAAGTAAGGAAGAAGCAGAGAAATGGATACTACTTAATGAAAATCTCTGAGGACAAATAAGAAACTAACCTAGGGCTGACATGCCACTGGTCTTTACCATGCCAGCCATGCAGGTTGTCTGTTCTGTTTAGTTGGTACCCAGGCCGTTGTTAAATATTTAGAATTTTACCCCTGAATATAATCAAACAGGTTCATTGCTGTAATGGATAGAAAATGAATGGATGGGATTCAGAGGTGTATACAGACTTTTCATAAATCTTTTCATCAATGTGAACGTCTTCAAAAAAAGTCAAACAGACATTTTGTGGGGACAATTATTTCATGGTACTTTATACTTTTTCTTTTAAGACTGCTTCTCCATTGTGGTACCAATTTGAGTTCCCTAGGCTAATATATCTAGCCCTTCAGGTTCAGTTTCCAAAAACTGGAACTTTAATATGCTCATTCACAGATTCTTTCCCTCCTGTGGGGGACTGGGCTGGACCCTTTAGAAAGAAATTTGAGGACCTCTTGTGTTTTTCTTCTCTTGTGAACGTGAAGTAGATCAATGAGCTAAGACCTTTCTTTCTATCCTTACAGTCCTTCTTAACACCCCTCCACAACTGTTCTAGGCAAGGTAGTCAGTCCTCCTAGCATATGTGAGTGCACACACACGCATGCACACACACACACATATTTTGCTATGGTTCCATCATTTTCTAGTGAAGACTGTAAGTGAAATGTCCACAAAGAGGGCTCCTTGCTCTAATATGTAGGCTATTTTTCTTTTCCTCATCTTTTGTTCCCTGTTACCTGTAAAGCCAGTAGTCAGAGCCATTATCACAGCAGCCTGGCCAGTGCAGGTTCACATTAGATTCAAACAGACGGTAATGAAACAACAGAGCCAAAAACTGGTGAGCCATCAGCTTTAATTCTAGCTTGCACCCAGCGGGCAAGCAAAAACACACACTGGGCTCCAAAACCCACTCATTCAGTGCTCACAAAGCTACTGACTTATCCGAGTTTCCTAGAATCAAAGGTTTCTGGCTCGCCAGACTTATTCACCTCTGTTTCCCATCTCCTCCTGCACAAACTCTGCTCCAACTGGCTTCTCCCTCAGCACTCCGCCATCTTGGCTGCTTCTCCTCTCCTCCACATGGCCTTAATCCACTCTCCTTTCTAATACTAACCTCAGGAACTGAGAGAAACTAGTGTATAGATCTTCTCATCCAGTTTTGAATTTCTCTTTCCATACTTCATTGGCTTGTTTTGGAAAATGATGTTCCCCAGAGGCAGAGTTGTACTAACCTCTGAAGTTTTCACCACTTTATACTGTAGAATCCAAACCTTTAATCCAATCTACAAACAAGGAAGTCTCTGATACAAAGTCACTTATCTGAGGCATAATGGGAGGATTCCTCATGAGAGTGCACCACCCACATCATCCAATCAGTCAAGGGTGTGGGCAAAAGCTTACTCTTAACACTTGCACGTGGGCAGCGCCATCCCTACCAAAGTGAGCATAATATATTTTATCTGCCCAACAGTCATGAAGATTAAATTAGACACTACACAGGTAAAGGCATATGATGAACTATATAAAGCATTAATAAATATAAAGTGTTCTTTTTAGAGCATAACTGTTATCTCAGCATCATTCTCTATGAGAAATACCAGTGGGTTAAGATGAGAGAGTAAAAACCTACATTTTAAAAGACCCTGACACAGGCCACATTTGAGTGGCAACAGCTCCAAGCTCACAAGACAGAGATGCTTTAGTAGAACAGGGAATGTATCCTAAATTGATGTTTATTATGACTTGGAGTAGGCCTTTAGCCATTTAAGTATTAAAGAACTACTAGAGCCCACCTCATGATGATATTATCGATATTGATATGATTCCTTTATATACCATGATAAAATAGCAGAATCCAAGATCCTTTGAGATCCTGGAGCTGCAATTACAGGAACTCCTTTCTAGGGAGGAGACACCCCCAGGTAGAAGTTTGGGTCAAAGCCAAGTGAGGCAGGGCCTTTCTTTCTATGTATAGATCTTCTCATCCAGTTTTGAATTTCTCTTTCCATACTTCATTGGCTTGTTTTGGAAAATTATGTTCCCCAGAGGCAGAGTTGTACTAACCTCTGAAGTTTTATGCCTGATACTGAGCCATAATTGCATTATTTAATCACCCTATTATGATTGCATGTACACTTTTTTTTTAGGTTAAATAAGGTTTTTTGGTTTTGCTTTTTAAGTATTCTGAATGTAGCACAAAAAGCACTGTGCTTGAAGTTAGGGTTTGAACACTAGTTTCACCACTTTAACTTCTGTATATAGCTTTGGACAGGTGTTTTCATTTCTTTGAGCCTTTTTTGAAAATTTTTGTCTATTAAATGGGAATAGTACTATCTACTATACAGTGTCATTGTAAAGCCAGTGTCCAAGGCCACTATCATAGCTGCCTGGCCCGTGCAGGTTCACATTAGATTTGAACAGTCAGTAATGAAACAATGTAGCCAAGAACTGGTGAGCCATCAGCTTTAATTCTAGCTTGCACCTGGCGGGCAAGCAAAAACACACACTGGGCTCCAAAACCCACTCACTCAGTGCTCACAAAGCTACTGACTTATCCAAGTTTCCTAGAATCAAAGGTTTCTAGCTCACCAGACTTATCCACCTCTGTTTCCCATCTCCATCTCTCTACACAAACTCTGCACAAACTGGCTTCTTCCTCAGCACTCCGCCATCTTGGCTGCTTCTCCCCTCCTCCACGTGGCCTTAATCTGTTCTCCTCTCTAATGCTAACCTCAGGAACCAAGAGAGCAAGCTCCCGGTCTGCCCCACTTTATAGTGTAGAAATCCAAACCTTTAATTTAATCTACAAACAATAAAGTCTCTGATACCAAGTCACTTATCTGAGGCATAATGGGAGAATTCCTCATGAGAGCGCACCACCCTACATCATGCAATCACTCAAGGATGTGGGGAAAAGCTTGCTCTTAAAACTAAGCCTTAGGCTATAATGACCTAGGCTGCTTACAGCCTGTCCCCCACACCCAACAATATAATTACACCCATCCCAAGCATAAGTGCAACCAATATCACCTGGTGATGGGTTTCCATGTGGGCAATGCCATCCCTAACAAAATGAGCAAAATATATTTTATCTGCCCAACAGTCATGAAGATTAAATTAGACACTACACAGGTAAAGGCATATGATGAACTATATAAAGCATTAATAAATACAAAGTGTTATTTTTATAGCATAAATGTTATCTCAGCATCATTCTCTATGAGAAACACCAGTGGGATGAAAATTTTCCTCGAGTTTTCAGTTTGGACAGAGAGTGGGAGGATGCCACTTGACTTCCACAGTTGAAGCACAATGCTTTGTGTTAGCTTTGCAGCAATCCTTGCAGCTGATTTTTTTTTATTCCTGACTTTCCAGATTAGGAGACTAAGTCTGGGCACTTCCGTAATTTATTTAAGGTCAGTGCGATCTCAGTCTCGATGCTGTGCCATTGTTGGGCAGATAAAATATATTATGCTCAGTTTATTAAAAATGGCGCTGCCCATGTGGAAGCCTGTTACCCAGGTGATGATATTGGTTGACCTTCTTGCTTGGGATGGACGTGATTATATTAATTTGTGTGGGGGTCCGGCTGTAAGCAGACAAGAGTCATTATAGCTCAAGGCTTAGTTTTAAGACTAAGTTTTTCCCACCCTTTTTGATGTGGGATTGTGCACTCTCCTGAGGAATCCCATTATGCCTCAGATAAGTGAGCTTGTATCAGAGACTTCTTTGTTTGTATATTGGATTAAAGGTTTTGAATCTACACGGTAGAGTGGGGCAGACTGTGAGCTTGCTCTCTTGGTTCCTGAGATTATCATTAGAGAGGAGAGCAGAAAAAGGCCACCTGGAGGAGGCCAGGAGAAGCAGCCAAGATGGTGGAGTGCTGAGGAAGAAGCCAGTTTGTTAAGAGTTTGTACATAAAGAAGGAGATGGGAAACAGAGGTGAATAAGGCTGATGAGCTAGAAACCTTTGGTTCTAGGAAACCCGGATAAGTCAGTAGCTTTGTGAGCACTGAATGAGTGGGTTTTGGAGCCCAGTGTGTGTTTTTACTTGCCCGCTGGGTGCAAGCTAGAATTAAAGATGATGGCCCACCAGTTCTTGGCTCCGTTGTTTCATTACCGACTGTCCGAATCTAATGTGAACCTACATGGGCCAGGCGGCTGTGATGGTGGCCACAACTACCGACCTTTACAGCCATCCTGGTAGCTTAAAAGATCACTTATTTTTCTCTGTGTCCCAAGGCCCTTGTGAGTAACTCGAAATAAATATTTGCTCTCACCATCTAAATGAGAAAAATGTGAGAATAGCAGACTTACCATAGCTTAAGCCCAGGGAGCACCATTCCTAGAATCCTAAGAGACATGTACTACCTTCCTCACCAGTAACAACTGAGAAGTTTCGTTTGTACTTTAGAAAAAAAATGTGGGGAAAAGTAGTTATTTTATGGACCCAGTATGGAGCTCCAAATTCTTGCATAATAGTTGTTGTCATAATAGATTACTTCATTTAATTGTTGGCTCAACCATTTCCTCTTTGGATTCTTTACAACTATCATTGAGGTTTTAATCAGTGATTGATCACAGTTGGTATCACATGACTTCTCTTTGAATTACTCAGTTATAGTCTTCTTCATCCTGGAGAAACTTAACATCTATACTGCCTTCTAGAGTTATTTTACAGAACACATCTTACATAATACATGGTTTTGCAGATAATGTACAACCCTGGAAAGGCCTCTTTAGTCTTTCAAATAATACAGGTCTGTTTCTTCTGCTGAGTTCATTTAAAAGAATTTGGTAGCACCAGTAGTAAGTAGCCCAGGGCTAAATGAGATAATGTATGGGGAGCAGTTAGCATGGAGCCTGGCACTATCAGTCAGCATCTGCTGCCACTGTTATATGCTCAGTCATTGTATCACAGTCTTATCAGATGATTTAAAGGGTGAGGCTCTGAATGTCAATCACAGAAGCTTTCCTTTCTGGTAAATAGCTATTGTTCAAATTCATATGGTAGAAGAAAAATTATGTTTATCTTAATAAGCCAAAAACAATATAAGCTTCCTCTTTGCTATGATTTGTAAATAGTGATGTATATAATTAGAGCAGTGGTTCTTAACCTTTTTTGAGGTACCGAACCCACCAGTTTCATATGCGCATTCACCGAACCCTTCTTTAGTGATAAAATATGATTTTTTCCCCCAAATTCAAGACATAGGTATATGTTTTTTTACTGGTGCACAAAATGAGCCGTGCATGAACATCACCTTGCTCAAGGAACAAAACCAACAAAGTGCACGAACTCACAACAAATTATGGTATTACTTTATTCTGGCCTCTGCGGCACAGGCTTCTTCGAACCCCTGAGATCGACTCCTTGAACCCCTAGGGTTCAATAGAACCCAGGTTAAGAAACACTGAATTAGAGTAAAAATTGGGTAAGCAGAATTAGCATAAGTTAAAAGGTACCAGATATGCTTGGAGCTTTTCTACAGAATTGTATTTTCTTCACCATTAAAATATTTTATTTATTGTAAATGTAAACAAAATGAATGGACCTTGATAACATTATACGGAGTGAAATAAGTAAATCAGAAAAAAACTGAGAACAGCATGATTTCATACATAGGTGGGACATAAAAGTGAGACTATGAGATATGGACAAGAGTGTCGTGGTTATGGGGTGAGGGGAGGGAGGAGAAGGTGGGATAGGGAGTACAGTTTGACTTAGGGTGATGGGTATGCAACATAATTGAATGACAAGATAACCTCGAGATGTTTTCTTTGAACATATGTACCCTGATTTATTGTCACCCCATTAAAATTAATAAAATAAATATTTTATTTAAAATGTAATTTTAATTTCTATAGTTACATCTTAATGATAGAAAGTGTTTACATGATTTCATTAAAGAAGGCATGCCTTATGGGATCTCCTGTCATGGCTACCCAAATCAACAATATTACCACCTAGTGGCCACTGAGTTGAACTACGAACACATAATCCTTGGGACCCAGAATCAGAGTGCCTTTTCTCAGTGACTAAAAGTGATTAGAAACTACAGTAAACGTCACTAGAGGAAATGAGTTGAATGAACTATCCTTGATAAGTGCAAATAACCAGGACAATCAAACTCTGCTTTCTAGCAGGTGCGAGAATGACAAGACTTTGAAAGATTGCAAGCTGAAACCAGAGAATGTGGTCAATTCCTTAATCCTTGTTTTAATCTTTTGAGTTAAGAAGAAATATATCTACCTTTCTCTATCAATGTTTATATTTAAGTTTTGATTGATCTCAACTATTTTTCTTCTGAAATTTTTAAAGTCTCTACTTGAGTAGATTGTAACTGTTTTCAACAGGGATAAACAATGAATTTCTTTTTTCACTATAGAAAATATGACTGCTTAGCTTCTTAAAGTGCTGATCCTTGATAGCACATCCTCACTCCACCTCAGAGTCTGGCACGAGAACCTTTGTTATTTACCACTTCCCCTATCCCTCTAGCATCTACTGACTTGTTGACATTCAAATTATTCTTTGAAATGAAGAAACCATCTGCCTACTGAGATCATCACACCATCCCACTTTCCTGCTGAAATAAATGAAATGTGGAGTGAGTAATTATAATAATTCTAGGGGAGTGTTATATATTCAAGTTGGTAATGCAGAAATCTACTAAAAAAAATAATCTACTTAAAATTGTTACTCTTCCCAGGAGGGCACTATTCTTCCCTTGATTCTAGGATTAAGCCTAAATGCTAACATAACGGTATGTGCATGATCATCTGTTTTCTTAAACTTAAGCTTCCTCTGGCATTGGTTCCCAGTTTGTATTCATGACTGTGGCATTAATTGTAATTGGTCTGATCTTCATGTGGTGAAATAGGTTCCAACATGTTGACCACAATTGATGGAGCTCGATAGTTTTGGGTAAGATTCAAGGGATGGGTTTTGTATCTCTTTCAAGCTGTTTACTTAGTGTTTCTGTTGTTGTCTCCTGGGAGACTCTAGTGAGAAGAGGGCTAGCTTCAGAATTACACAAACCTGAGTTCAAATCCCTAGCTGTGTGACCCTAGGAACATTACTTCATCCAAACAAGCTGAGTTTTGTCATCTCAAAGATAGAGATAATAACACCAATACCATAAGGTTGTTTTGATATTGAAATCAGCTAGCACACCTAGTACAATAGCTAACATAATCATAGGCATAAATATTTGTTCTCCGCCTTCCCTTTACCCTCCCCGTATGTTCCCTTGTGCTTTGGTGTGACTTACATTTCTTAAGCAAAGTCAGATTTAGTCCCATCTTAGACATTTTGTTGACCTTGGGTCCTTTTTTCTGCCATAGCACAGACCAAGCTGCTCAAACTGTTCATTAAATATTAATTAAGATCTTACTATGTTGTAGAGACTGTACTACTTGCTATTGATAAAATGATGAGCAAGATGAACACAGTCTTTGCCTCTGGAGTTTTTATTTGCCAGTAGAGATTATTGCCTATTGGAATCAGGAACCCCCAGGTCGGATTCTGGTTATGTGTTGCTACATAACCAACTTAGTAGCTTGAAACAATAATTTATTATGATCTCTTATGTTCTGTGGGTTGACTAGACTCAATTGGGTGGTTCTTGCTTTGAGTTTCCCATGAGGTTGGAGTCAGAAGGCGGCAAAATTTGGAATTGTTTGAAAACTTCTTTATACATGTGTATGGATCCTGGACTGGGGTGGATGGCACAAGTGGGGGCCAGCTGAATATCTCCTAGTTTTGTGTAGTATCTCCACATGGCTTGGGCTTCCCCATAACATGGTGGCTCTGAGGTAGTTAGACTTCTTAATAGTGGCAAGAGAGAGAATAAAAACCATGAACACAGACAACAGTGTAGTGATTGCTGGGGGCAGGGAGAGTGGGAGGAGGGTATAGGGAGATAAATGGTGATGGAGGGAGATTTGACTTGGGGTGGTGAATGTAAAATATAATATACAGATGATGTGTTGTAGAATAGTGCACCTAACACCTGTATAATTTTTTAAACCAGTGCCACCCCAATAAATTCAATAAAAAGGATGAAAAACATTTTAGAAACAAAGTTATACTTTTCTTAACTACAGCAGGTAGCTGTGGTCATGTGTGATCAGGATATGTCCTTTGTCCTTACATGAGTCCTTTCTGTGCTTGTCAGGATTGTTGTAGCAGAAAATCTGAACTATGAGCTACAGAATAACATAGAATGGTTCTCACCAGTTGCACTGCACATAGATACACTTTAAAATGCTTTCTGGTTGGGATGAGGCCAAGGAAAGAGTCAATGGAATGTGTAGATTTACGTGTTGCTTCTGAATTGAATTGAAAATATTCTTTTGATTGTTAGCTTATCCATCAGTTTTCTGTTCTTGAAAATATAGATAAGAAATGAGAATCTGAAATTTATATTAAAGTTTATGAGTTTTAATTACATGTTCCAGGTGGATTGATTTGAAACACCACCGTCTTAATTTAAAGTAAAAGTGTTGTTCCCTTAGATTTATGTAACTCTTTTCAGGTGCACTCTACATTTACACTGAGATTAGAATATCATATGTGTGTGTGTGTCTATATATAATTTTTTTCTCAAAAATATTAAGTGGACAGCATCCAAGGAGAATCTAATAAGGAGCAAGCTAGAAAAGTAGCCTAGATTGTTTCTCACAAACTGATTATCCAAACTCAACTAAGATCAATGAGCTGTCAGGGAAAAGGATAAAAAAATTCCAAGCAAATATATCTAAAGTAATAGCCAAAGGGATACAGAAAACCACTGGCTGGCTAAACTGTGATAAATGGTGGTGGTTTGGTTTGTTTGTTTTTAAATTTCATTCCTCTGTGTAAGTTCCTCTTTGAGCAACAGTGTCTATGTAATACAAACCTTTTGTACTATGTGACACTCCTGTCTGAGTGTGTCTTCCAAAGATTGGGATGAGTGGGGTGAGGAGTCATCTTTTCTTCTTTAAATGACTATTTCTCACACTGTTCCGGACTGTGCCAGTTGTGTGCATTCTCCTTTCAGCATTCCAGTTGTCCAAAATTACAGTCCACTCACTGCTCTGTATGCATGGGCCATGCAAACTACTGGCACAACTTCCTCCTATATCTGTACCGTCTTGTGCACCCCACCTCCCTCGGGGGTGCCTTTCCTACTATCTCAAGTATTGCTCTACTGCCCCGACAACTGCCTCTCCCCCCAAGCAGCCCTCTTTGCTGTCGTGCTAAATGAAATAACCAAGCCTCCAGAACCCCTGTAATTTGACAGCACATGGAATCCCATGTGGTCTAAAATGCCTTTCAGACAGCTGCTATACTTTTGAAGCAAAATGGTTTTAATCATTTGCACACAACTATCTGCAGAGAGTAGAAGCTGCAGCCATGCTGTTGACTCCTTAGTAATATTTTTGAGGTGCTTGATACCGAATGCTCCCAATCTCCTACTAGTGAGCTGCCACTAGCTAGACACCCAAATAGCAGCACCACGGCTTTTCCTGAGAATGCCATGATCCTCAAGGTGACCTAGCCCTCTGGCCTCTCCAGGAAAGAGAGATCTCTTCTCTCCCAGCTTTTCTCTGCCCTCCCACTCCCACAGCTGCTCCAGCAGTAGTGTCTAGGCCACACCGATGCTCGCCAGGGGCTGGGACGCAGCAGTGACAAGCAGAAAGCTGATGTGATGGGGAAGTGTGCACTAAGCTGGGACCACTAAATTTTTCCCAC
Organism: Rhynchonycteris naso; assembly: GCA_037038555.1. NCBI lineage: Eukaryota > Metazoa > Chordata > Mammalia > Chiroptera > Emballonuridae > Rhynchonycteris > Rhynchonycteris naso. The sequence continues at coordinate 84,378,736 of CM072999.1, read as the reverse complement.
AACCTCAGGATGTCACTCCATCTGCTTTGGGTTCCAGGGCTGTGGGACTCCTCCCTGGGACGACTGGTTCCTTCTCAGGTTTGTCCAACATTAGTTTATTAAGTTTCTAATATGTGGTGCCCTAGGCCTGACCTGTGGTGGCGCAGTGGATAAAGCGTCGACCGGGGAACACTGAGGTCGCCAGTTCAAAACCCTGCACTGGTCTGGTCAAGGCACATATGGGAGTTGATGCTTCCAGCTCCTCCCCCACCCCTCTGTGTGTGTGTGTGTGTGTGTGTGTGTGTGTGTGTGTGTGTGTGTCTCCTCTCTAAAATGAATAAAATAAAATAAAATAAATAAACTTTAATATGTGGTGCCCTAAATGTTCAGAGGGAAAAATCTGAAATCTGTTTGGTTGATTTACCAATATAGATCTCCCACCCCTTAAATAGAGTTCTCAGTGTACCCATAATACATTCTGGATAGTTAGAAGCAACAACTTTTTATTGTGTCCCACCTTGTGACCATATTTCTGTGCCTTAGCACAATAGCTGTGGGCTGGGCAGTACAGAGATAGATTTTTTTATTTTTTAAGATTTTTTATTTTTTCCTCTCATCTTGAGGGAAAATAGGTCTTCAAGAGAATCCTTCAGTTCTGTTTCCAGGACTCGGATTGGCGCCAGACATTACCGACTTCCACAGTCGGCCAAGGGTGTAGCTGAGAAGTCTGGATCTCTGGTCTCAAGAAACCAACCTTCCGAAGTGGACAAAGAAAAAAAAATACATGAACTATGTTAGGAGTTGCTAATCATCACTAACAACCAGTCCCTTTTTGGTGAATGTCTCTTTACATGTAGTGTCCTGCTATGGCTTCTAGTCCTCATCCCCAAGTACCTACATTTGAGTTTGAGGGACAAGAAGGGCACTCAACGTGGCAAGCGGTTGCACAGCACAGAAGATGTGGAGTGTTGGATGGAGTCGGAAAGGGCCTAGATGTTCACTTGAATTGTCTTAGCTACAGAAACCTTGGAAGTTAGCTTGGCATTGACATTCTCCCATTGATTCCTGTATCTGAATATCTCCAAATTTCTGCCCTCAAGGAGGGGGCTGTAGGCAGACAGGATGCAGAACTTCATGTTGCTCAGGGCAAGGCAGCTGCTCGAACCAGCCTTTGCTCAGCTCACTGGCCCCTGGCTTTGATCTGCAGTCTAGTTCCCAGGAGACTTCTGCCTGCTCCTCTTCTATCACATATAACAGGTTCCCTCCCAACCCCCCACCCAAATTTGGTCCAATTTCAAGGGAAATGAGCTGTTTGTCCCGTCACCATCTCTGGGCTGTGTAAACAAGCGGCTGGGCAATTAGTGGCTCTGTCAGGGCCTTGGCCCACCGCTCTGCTTGCACAAATGGAGGCTCATCACTCATCTTTTGGACTAGAGTCGTACGAGCATGAGATAATGGGGACTGCTTGGCTTGCGAGATTTCTTCATGCTGTTTAGATTCCAGTCTTCGTGTCAAAATCCTATTGTTCAAGGATTGCTGGCAACAGCAGCTGTTGCCACTCAGCTCATTTGGGAAAATAAAAATAATTTAGATTCTTTGCCTTGATTTTTTTTCTCATTAAACCATTTCGTTTTTTTTTAATGAGCAGGAAATAAGACTGAGACATAGAGATCTGTAGGTAATATCTTCCTTTAATTAGCCAGATGCTGACAAGAGAGGTCACTCAGTTGAACATGGGTTTTTCTTTGTATCTTGAAGCGGCTGTGTGTGTTGTACATGCAGATGCAGGGCCAGGAATGGGCTGGAGTGTCCTGGGCTGCTCAGCCACCCGTGTCCTTGTCGAACATATAGTCAGGTCACTTATGACCCCAGGGCTGCTGTGATTGGCCTTTACTTGAGCCTTTCATCTGGCCTGTGTGTTTCTCCTTGGATTCAAAATGCTCAGAGGCTTTGTGGATGGCTTTTCCCAATTTGCTGTTTGTCTCTTCCTGAAGTGCACAGAAATTGGACACTAGTTCCTTTTCTCAGCAGAAGCTGATGGCATGGTATTTCCTTTGTTCTTTCTTCAGAGGTTGGCATCACCTCCTCAGGACGTTTTCTTTTCCTCCTTCTGCTTTTAATTTTCTTTTCCCTCATACCTCCGTTTTCTCTACCTTCCTTCAAAGCTTTGTGCTTTTCCTCTGCTGCCCCTCCCTAACGTGTCTTTGGTTTCTGGTAACATGCTCTCCAGATTCATTCTTAGACAGGAATCACTACAGCTGCCCAGGGTTATTCCAGTCATTTGGGTCCTTATTTTTTCTTTCCCCCACCACTTTGCCTCTTGCATTCACTCATTTCCCAGACATCCTCTTCCACCTCCTAGGACCTTTGAAGTTCTTCAGATGGGGGTGTATCTGAGGCATGCCACCCAGACGAGGCCAGAGTACTGAGCAACCCTTTCAACATGACAGACATGGAAGTGGCCATCTGTCCCCATTTAGCCCTAGGACAGGCATCTGCTGACGTGCAAGGGAGCAGCAGTGAGCACATCCAATACCCTGTGACCAGTCACAGCTATGCTGATTCTTCAGGTGTTCCATTCAGCATTCTTAGGCTCTCTGCTGTTAGGGAGGCCCTGAGAAGAAAGTGATGAATTAGATATGAATCCTAGCTGAGTCTTATTCCACCTTTCAACAGCAGTTGATAGAGCTGATCAACTTATACTTGAGAAAACTCCTCCTCTTAGCTTTCAGCCGGCATTCTTTCTGTCCTGCGTCTGCTTTGCGAATGTTCCCCAGCCTTCAGTGCTGGCTCCCCAGCTTCCTGATGCCTGATCCTTAGAGGGTTGCAGGACTCAGTCCATGGGCTTCTTCTCTCCCTTGCTTTGCTCACATAACAGGTGACCTCATCAAGGCTTTACATAACCATCTCTAATCTTACGGCTCCCATAGTAATGTTTCTAGCCCACACCTCTCCACTGAACTCTGATCTGTATGTCCGCTGCTTGTTCAGTGTCCTCATTTGGGGGCCAAATGAGTGTCTCAGTCCCAGTGTTTCCAACCAAACTCTGATCCCCCCCCCCTTCACCCTGCCACCGTCACACATCTGATTCCCCCTGGTAAATGGAACTGCCATTCTTCAAGATGCTAAAATCTAAAATCTTGGAAACACATGCTTTTTTTTTTTTAATCTTCACAACCAATCCATCAGTAATTCCTGTCTCTTCCTTCAGAATATATCTAGAGCCCAACAATTCCTCCTCATGTCTCTTGCTACAACACTGATTTCAAGCCTTGGCATTTCTCACTTGGACTGTTGGAATATCTTCTAACTGATATTTCTGCTCCTAACCTTGCCCCTCAAATCCTTTTAAAGCAATTGTAAGATTAAGTTATTTATTTTCTCAAAACCCTCCAAACACTCCCCATTTCAATCATCATAACATTCAAAGTTCTTATTGAACCCAGAAATCTCTGTGTGATCTGACTCCAACAACCTCACTGTCTTCTATTTTTACTTCTCTTTGCCTTGTCTTCTCCATTGCCCTTAGCCTTCCCACTGGCCTTTGAGCCTTCCCAGCATATTACCACTGCAGGAAGCATACTGGTCCTTCCTCTGGTCATAATCTACTTTCCCCGGATATCACATGACTTGCTCCTGTGCTTTATTCTGGTCCCTGTTTAATTAGCAAAGAGAACACCCTAATGAAACAGCACTTCTACAGACTGTATTTCTCTTTTCTCTTGTCCCTACTTTCTATAGCTTCTTACAACTCACCTCCATCAGAAATACCATTTGTTCCAATATTTTCTGTCTGCTTCCATAAAAATATGTTTCTCAAGGTCAGGGATTGTGTCCTACTTACAGTGCCTGTAGCTACTCTACAAATATTTTTGAATTCATAAACAAAAGTTAGATCCTTTGAGGACATGCATAAAACATACCATGTAACTCAGAGGTAAGAGAAATCAGGAATGAAGGAAGGAAGTTCTGAGCTAAACATCAATGTATGGAATGTAAAGAATATTCCAAGGGAATTGAATCAACCCCATGGATCATATACAAAGTACAATAAATGTATTTATTATAGCTGGAGCATTATTACTCAATGTCGCAGTTTCCCAGGAGGATAGACCAGGAAGTCAGGAGTTCTAGCTGTGCTCCTGACCACTCTGACCTAGGTGCATTTGTCTCACATAGATTGGATTTCTGATCATTCAGTGCTAGACCTGTATGTAAGGAGGTGACTAGGTGGCAGACCACCAATAGAACTGGGAGGTGTTCTTGGCACAACCGTGGGATTGCTTTGGGGAAAGTGTGAGGCGGAGAGAGAAGAAGTCAATGTAGAGAGGGAGGGAAGATGGAATCAGTTAGAAGTGCTTTGTAGTCATATAGGTATACTTCTAAAAACTAAAAAATTTTAAAAGGTATCCTACAGCTGATCGATCAGAATCCTTCCATCTACCTGAGTTCTACCTATCTTTACATACCACAGTGAGTGCTCATTCCACACTGGACTTTCCTCCCACTGAACCCCTTTGTTACCTGCTTCTCTGAGCCTCTGTCTTTATTGATAAAATTGAAGGTATTGGGACCCTAAAGTTCTCATCTAGCATCACCATTTTATATATCCATGAGTAGTAGGAAATGATGCTGGAGATGTGGGGAATTGGTAGGAGATGGAGAACCATGTGTAAATTGTGAAGAGTCTAGGATGCTAAGCCAAACGTTTGTATTTTATTCTTTGTGTAATAGGGAGGCAATGAAGATTTGAGCAGAAAAATGATGTGATAAGATTGGTAGCATAAATAGATGATACTGGAGGCAGGAAGGACAATGACTAGAAGTGACCACTTAAGAAACTATGCAGTAATACTAGGGAAAGATAATGAAGATCTGAAGCATAGTGCATCTTTATGGGGAAGGATATGAGAAATTGACTATGGATGACATTACCAAGGCCAAGTCTCCAGGATTTAGGCCTCTGACTGAATGCAAGCTCCATGGAGGCAGAGGGCATCTCAGTTGTGTTCACCGCTGTATATCCGGTGCCTGGCACACAGCGGTGCACACTAAGTATTTGCTGATGGATGACTACAAATAATTAGATGTAAGAGAGAAGGAGTTAAAGATGACATTGAGACACTGAGCTTCAGTGACAGAAAGAATAGATTACCATTAAAAGAAAAAGTGAACACTGAAGATGAATGTGAGCGGAAGAGCTCGACTTCCTTCTGGAACATTCTGGTAGGATACCTGAACAATGTGTCCAAAAGGTGATGAATACGAGTCCATCATTCAGCAGGGAAATGGCCACAGGGCAGTGACTGTTTCACTATAATGAGATTGGAAATGGAGAGAGTAGAGGAAGAAGAAAGTGATGAAGAGAATTGAGGTGGGATAGGGTGGGCAATATACCATCAGAGAGAGACAGAAGAAACAAATCTGTAGGAATAGAAGACCTAAGAGAGGACCTGCACTGGAGCTGAGGGAAGAATTCCTAGGAGCCGCTATCAGCAGGGTTAACTATTGCAAAGAGGCTGAAGAGGATGAGGAGCGAATGTCAACAGAAGCTACATTGTACATATGGAGAAAGGATGCTGGAGATTAGAAATGACCCTGGGGCACAGACTTGCCAGTGCAATACTGAGAGTAGTGGGAGGGGGCTCTGTCCTCCAGGCCAGGCCCAGGAGGCAGTGTTCAAATCACATCATTCTTTAATAGTTCCATAGCCATTCATTCCCGGGTCTCCTGGTTAACCACACGTTTGCATCTCAGACCCAAGCTTGCCAGAATGTCTTTCCACTTGAAGAGAAAAACAAATCTCAACACATTTTTACTACACTAAAGTATTTGTCTCCTGTTATGTTATTATCATGCCTAGGGGAAAAAACACCCAAGTTGTCCTGTTGATTCAGAATGTGAGAGCACTCTTATAAGGGACTTAGGAGAGCAATTGGAAAGGCACGGAAGGCTCTGGAGCATTGCCCTGCATCATGGGTGTCCTCTGCACCTTGTCATTGTCTCTGTGTCCCCAGAATGTCCAATCACAGCCAGACCTACGTGGTTTTTACATTCTCACGTTGCTTCATTGAAGCCCTTTTTTCTTCTCCTCAAGGTTTCTGAGGCAGATAGAAGCGTGAGACTTTGTCGTTGATTAAATGTATAACAAAGAGGCTAAGGGAGTTGTGCTCAGAAAATGAGGGTGTCATTTTCACCAAATAAAGACAGACATCCTAAGTCTACTAGGTGCAGAGTGTGTGAGATGTGTACAGGCGTAGGTAGAAAAATGTGAAGAACTTGGTTCTGGAGAGAGAGAATCTGGGCATTTACAGTCTTGAAATTAATGATAGGGAGGAAAAGGAGTTGGCAAAGTAAAGCTAACTTAGAATGTGAGTTGCTATTGCTGTGCATTACAATAAATAGTGAAATAGGAGATGTGAACATTACTATACTCCTGAAAAAAAAAAGTAAAAGAGCAGGAAGCAGGACAGTACACACAAAGCTGTTTGTTTCTTATTTCCATGAATTTATAAGTTTTTCTTTCTTCCTCTCCCTTTGTACCAGACATTTACCGCTGGGGATCCTCCTAGTCTGTGTCCCAAGGTCATCTGAACACCAAGGTCACACTTAAGAAGGAAAGGTTATCAATTCAGGGGGATGGAAAAAGGATTCCCATGGAATTACCCAAAACAAAACCCTTGCAAACCATCATATCATGGAAATCACAGTCCGTAGTGAGAAAACTGCCAACTTTTTTGAGGTTGCAACTTAGACCACATGAAAAAATGTGTCTGCGTCTGCAAGTGCCTGGTTTAGAAGTTGGAAGGATCAGGCATTCGATCCAGCTTCCTCACAGGATCTCCAGGGCTGTGCCCACTTCCGGTGCCAGAAACCTGGTTGGTGGTCCAGGCCAGGAAGTAAAGTGATACATCAGTTTGAAAGAGGAAAATAATTCTATGTTTATTTTTTAGAGTCATGATTTAGGAAAGAAATAAACTCAAGTAAGGGATATCTCTTATTTAAAGTCAGTCAGTTCCCATTTTATCTGAATGATTTGCTATCCCTTGTGCACGAGCATCTGTGATTACGTGGTCAGGACCTGACATGCATCCCAGGCAGGCTGGGTGCCATCCGTGTGCCCTTCTGTCTCCCCTCGTCCTTTCCAGCAGCCAAGGGCTTCTTTTTTAGGAAGTAAGGGACTGGGTTCCCTGTTGCAGCTCTGCTTCCAAGCCACCCTGACAAAATGCAGTCACACTCTGTGACAAAGCTAACGCCGTCCCCCAGGAATGCCTACAAGCCACAAGGACAACCTTGTGGCAGTTTGTGCATGGCCAAGCTTTGAACTTTTTTGATATCATGGTGTCAGCATTTGAAGAGTTTGCATGAGTAAAAGCCTCAAACTTCTGTGTGCAGTGCCTGTGAAGCACCCATTCTGCAATTAGCCAGGTGATCAGCGGCGATCAGTCCCCACCACCACCATTGCCTTTAAACTTTGATTCCCATTTTCAGGATCAGCAGAAGGAAGACAGTGATGAAAAAGTGTTTGTTCGGAGTAGGGTGCTATTGAGGCTACTTGCTCATTCCTTAGTGAGGCTGCCTTTTCTTGGGGGAAAAAATAGTGGCCAAAAACTAAAATGGTGTGAGTGAGAGAGGGCCTAGAAGGAGACAAATTTCAGGCACACTTCAGAGGAGAAGCAGAGCTAGCTGAGTAGCTCAGGCAATGGCAGTTGCATTTCTCTGTGTGGGGTAACTAGTTAGTAATAGTCTTAATTTGGGGCTTTAGCTTCTGTCTTTTGTTTTTTCTATATCTATTTTTGTTTGTTTTTCTTTCCAGGGACAACCTAAAAAGAAGGGGTAAGGGAGCAGATTTCAGGTAGGATGAGAAACATATCTGTGTATGATTAAGGTCTGACTTTCTCAAGTTGCCACTGCAGAATCCGAAGAGGGGAGAGCACACTGCGCTCAGCAGCCATGTGGAAGGAGAGGGTTGAGTCAGAGGGGTTAGGCAGCGGCATCAGCTTCCCAGCTAGGGGACAGAGAGAATCCTGAGCTGGACTCAAGGTCATGGTTGGTATGACAAGTCCATTTTTTTCTGAAGAAAGAAATAGAAGTTTAAGAAGAGAGAATTCACCATTCAAGGGGTTAATTGGTTTTCATCACAGTATGGCAAAGTAGGCATGTTGGAATCTGGGCTTCACTAGCCGAAGACAGTGAAGATCCCACAGAACGGGGTTGGAAATAAGTCTCAGGAAGTTCCAAGAATCAGGAAAAAACGGGAAGGGCCAGACTAGAGATTACAGAGGGTCTCAGAATCCTGCTGCAGTGGGAGAAGTATCTGCCTTTTGGTATAGAATTTGGACTTTTGAAGGAGCCCAAGAAAATGGAAGTGGAGTTTAAAAATTCATACTTAACTAAATAAAGATGCTCACATTTCTTTTCCTACATATTTAGCTTCTCTTAGGCTTTAATATGTTTAGAACCTGAGATTGTTTGCTGAAATTTAAAAACAAAAAGAGGTTTCTCGCATTACACAGAGAAGTATGAAAATACCACTTTCCAGTAACTTTTAGGAAGAAGGTCTGCAGACTGTCAGGAAAGAGATGTTCAGATACCTCAGCAGGTTTTAGAGAAATATTCAGACTTATTAACCCCTTTGCTCAGCTGTAATTATAAAGCAGAGCCCATTACACTTTTGGGTCAATGATGTGGGTGGCAAATCATTCCCTGTGCGACCACTCTGTCCCATTGACAGTCCAATTTGGGGGGAATATTGGATGAGGTGGGTCAGAAGGCTCACTTTCTCTGCCCTTGGGGCTTTCAAGACTGTTTGTTGCTAGTTGGCTTTCTGTGGGTCTTCTCCCTCCTCAGAATGGATACATCTCACTTCCCCAGACAAGCGTCTTCTAAAACAACCCTTGTTTCAAAAGACATTCTCATAACCCAAGCCCTTCCCCACATCAGTTAAACTAACTGACTACCAAAATCTTCTTTTTTCTTCTCACTATGTCTCTCCTACTTAGCCTGTAAGAGAAGAATTAGAATAGGGTTATTCTAGAAGAGGCAGCAGCCATTAGAGGGACCACATCTTAAATATGACCATAAGAGATGAGGAAATTAAAAAGCTAGCATACAGTGGGCATTCAATAAATGATGGAGGACAGAGGAGCAAGAGTAAGACATTGTTTTAAAGGGACAGATTGGGGCAAAACAACCTGTCCCTTGCTTTTAATAAGTTGCCTTCCTTCCTGTCTTCTGTGCACACACCAAAACAGAAAGTATAACATGCTCAGGTAGCCCTGGATCAGAGCTGAGAGTTGAATTAATATAGACACTTTGGCACATATCTTTACTCAACATCAAGTCTTGAGTTATTGGTAGTTTCAAACACTTGACACTTGAGTCATCATCTCAGGAAGCTCTTCCCTTTGCTTTTAATGCATTCACAACATCATCTCAACAGCCATCATATTAAAACCCTCTACCACACTGAAGCACAGTTGTCTGTGAGGGAAAGTTAGGGACACCACAGAGGAACCAGAGTTCCTTTGCAAGTTGCTGCTACATCAGAAGAAAAGCTGAGGCAGGCATACAGTATTTTATTTGACCCACCACAAACAGACAAACAAACCCCAGATTTGGAGCCCAGAGTTAACAAAAGCATTAAATTCCCTGGGCTTTGAGAGGGGCAATGTTTTCTCATATTTTTCTCTTCTGCTACCATTATTTACATAACAAATCGCTGCAAACTACAATCATGTCAGATGTTGGAAATAAACTCTTTGGGGTATAGCTATTTTTAAACAACCCATAGTTATAGGGATGTTGCAAAAACATGCAGAGGCTGAGTTTGTGTTTTAAATCATAAGTGGTCACAGGAACTCTGCTGTTAGGCTGGTGCTAACCTATTGAACAGAAAAGCTTTTTTCAGCAGAGCCTGAAATCCCTCAGGAACGATGGTGTTTTTAAGAGTTGCAAAAATTCAAATTGGCCAAAGATTGAAGCCTAGTATTTCTAGGCAGATACACAGAAATCCCCAGTGATGCCAATTCTTCCCACTTTGGAGAATATTGAACTTCTGCAAATATATTCAAAATACTTATCCATCAGAGGATTTTATTTACTAACACCAGAAATACTCCTCCCTTCTCTACCGGCCTTCTTCACCCAGGGAATCAGAAGTTAGTGAAAAGAATGCTGCATTCACGGGGATTATTTACATGAGGTGATTATTTGTGTCACTTTCTGAGAGCTTATATTCTTGGTTTCTATTCTACTTGTCCAAACTTACTGCTCCCACAAAAGATTTTTCCTCCAATCTCTCCTTGTTGACTCCCTGACCTCTGTAACACCCTCCCCCCATTTTACACACACACACACACCCTCCACTCAGCCCTCCAGCCTGTGTAAGCTCCTTCTCATATGGAAGAAATAGAAACTTCTGCTTGAATCTTGGAGTCCCAGCCCTCCTTCCCTTTTTCTGTCCAAGGTGACCCACAGCCTACAAAATTGTCCTCAAGTCTCCTCTTTTCTATAGAAACTTCCAAGCTCCTATGGTATTTAGTCTTCATTATTAAGAATAATAAAAAAAATGGTGCAAACTAACATGTATTTAATGTTCTTGGCTAGACTTGATACTTGGTCTCACTTATTCTCATTTGAAAAAGACCCTTGAGAGAAGCACTTACTGTTTCTACTTTATAAACGAGGAGACTGAACTCAGGCAGTCTAGATTTGTTTGATGTCAAAGGAAGACTCCAGTGAAAGTAAACTGAGAATTTAGTGTGGGATTTCCATGGCCTCGCTAGAGCTATTCTCTACATGGAAAGAGGTAATTGGAAAGAAGGGTATTTGATTGGTCTAACCCTCTCCTCAGAGAGGCATGGCGTCCCTTACGCATAACCCCTGTGAATATTACATTCAGACAGTAATGTAATTGTCATTCCTTCCATTTCCGCTGCAGCATGTCCTTCAGTTTTTAAATATTTGAGGCATTAGCTAATAAAGAGAGGTGTCTGTTTTGCTCATTTTAGAATCCCTACTGCTTGGTATGCAGTGGGTGCTCAGTAAAGACAAACTGAATTTGTTCAAAAAAAGAAACAAACATTTAAAGTGATTCTTTCTCACTTAAATTGTAAATGGAATGAATTATATCCAGAGACAAAAACCATGATTTAAAAAGCAATATCAAAAGCCTCCCTCCCAGGCCCTGGCCTGTTGGTTCAGTGGGTAAAGCATCAGCCCTGCATGCAGATGTCCCAGGTTCGATCCCCAGTCAGGGCACGCATAAGAAGCAATCATCTGCTTCTTTTCCCCTCTCCCTTCCCCTTCCATCTTCCTTCCCCTTCTCTTTCCCTTCTCCTTCACTCTCCCTTCCCCTTCTCTCTCCCTTCCCCTTCTCTTTTTCCTCTTCTCACAGCCAGTGGCTTGAATGGTTCGAGCATTGGCACTGGGCGCTAAAGATAGCTTGATTGATTGATTCAAGCATCCGGGGCTTGCCAGGTAGATCCTAGTTGGGATGCATGCGGGAGTCTATCTTCCCTCCTCTCACTTAAAATAAAAGTCTCTCTACCACTATGTAACTAAAAGAACAAGGTCAGAAATGTGCTCAAAGTAACAAGCTAATAAATAATGGGAGATAGGAGGGTCTACCCTCTACCACAGGGTGGTGTAAAAGAAAAAATATATATCTGTTTTTAGCTAAAAGCCAATGTCTAGTCAGATGCAAGGATTATGAGATTTTCTTCTCTCTTGTCATGTGTTAGACAGTCCATGTCTGATAACTTTGGGGCTAGCCTTTAACCTTTGCATGTGTGCTAAATATCAGGTGCTCTGTCTTTTAGCCTTCCAGCTTCCCTGAAACTTTGGACAACCTAAGTGTAGGATCATTTATTACCCAGAGAAATGTAGAAATTCCCTTTATTTGTCCAATTGCTTTTAAAAACAAAGGAGACATTAAAATGTGTTGCAGATAAAGTAATCCTTTTTTAGTTATTTATTTTTCTTTTCAGTCAGGTCTCTAAGTAAGTATAGATTTTGGCTTCAGTACCTCTGAATTTGTCCCATGGTAGAAATGTGCCCCTGCCCTTCATTTCTATAAGAGTAGGTATCTAAATCAGGGGTCCCCAAACTTTTTACACAGGGGGCCAGTTAGTTCACTGTCCCTCAGACCGTCAGAGGGCCAGACTATAAAAAAAAAAAAAAACTATGAAAAAATCCATATGTACACTGCACATATCTTATTTTAAAATAAAAAAACAAAACGGGAACAAATACAATATTTAAAATAAAGAACAAGTAAATTTAAATCAACAAACTGACCAGTACTTCAATGGGAACTATGGGTGTGGATGCATCCTGTGCTCCTCTCACTGACCACCAATGAAAGAGGTGCCCCTTCCGGAAGTGTGGCGGGGCTGGATAAATGGTCTCAGGGGGCCGCATGAGACCCGTGGGCTGTAGTTTGGGGACCCTTGATCTAAATCTTTTCTTCCTTCCCACCACTGAGTTCACTGAGGGTCTGTAATCATGAACAAAGTTGCATCTAGGTGTAAAACATTGTTTAATATGCCAGCAACAGCAGTGTCATAACTATTTTCATCACTCATGGATCCTAGACTTTAAACCAGTGGTTCTTAACCTGGGTTCTATCGAACCCTAGGGGTTCGATGAGTCGGTCTCAGGGGCTCGGAGAAGCCTCTGCCGCAGAGGCCAGAATAAAGTAATACCGTAATTTGTTGTGAGTTCATGCACTTTGTTGGTTTTGTTCTTTGAGCAAGGTGATGTTCATGCACGGCTCATTTTATGCACCAGTAAAAAAACATATACCTATGTCTTGAATTTGGAAAAAAAAATCATATTTTATTTATCACTAAAGAAGGGTTCAGTGAATGCACATATGAAACTGGTGGGTTCGGTACCTCAAAAAAGGTTAAGTACCACTGCGTTAAACAGATGGGAGAGTGATTTGCATGGATTGCAGGGGTCTGAGGATCCTTACAGCTTTCATTAGCTGAGACAGTAGGCCCAAGTCATAAGGACACCAAATAAGGTATCTTGGAATACGTTGCATCCATCAGCTTTCAGCTCATGCAGTATAGACACAGAGAGCCAATCCCAGGATACGGGCCTTCAGGGAAGGTGTGGGCTGCTGACCGGACCCACACCATTCTACCCCAGCAGTCAGGTATGGAGTCCTTAGTATTAATGAACGTGTTCATTGGAAGAAACCTTTCATTCTTAGAAAACTATCCCTGACTATCCTGGGGCCTGGATTATTCACCAACTAGCAGCTAGGAAGTAGAAGATGGATTCTCCAGTCTTCCTGGTCTCTCACTCTGAAGAGCCATGACGTTTGTAGAATTTTTGCCTACATGTCTATTTTCAGCATATTAAAAATGTTTGATCCAGCTCACAAATTGTTGTATAGTATTAAACTAGCTATTGCATAACAAATTTTTATTCTTGACTATTATGTCAATATTAAGTTGAGTAGACTTTGAGGAAGCAGAGAAGAAAGTTGCTTCCCACTGGATCGGAGGTTTTACTCTTCCAATTCTGCGTTCTTCAAATTGTGTTTTGAGTTTGGGACCAAATGGCTAGCTGTTGCTACAAGAGAGTGATTATTAGCATCCTTACCATCCTCAGGACCTCCTCTCTACAGGTGACAGAGCACCTAACATGTAGCACACATGTAAAGGTATCAGAAGATAAAGGGGTTTGTTTCTGGCCATCTTCCAGTAAATACTGTGTTTTATCTGTCTCCCTGTTTACTGGAAATGCCATAAAGTAATGTAGGGGAGGAATTCAGAAATCTTTTTTTTAAAAAAGCAAACATCTAAATTACTAAAAGGTTTCCTTATTGTGTCAACATTCCTAGTAGTCAGATAGCATGCTTTCTCTCCCAGTAATTTTATTAGGTTGCTAAAAAAAAAAAAATGTGGTTTTCTTAAAAGGGAGCACAAGCCAAGTGGTAGACCTAAATCCCTCCTTTTATCTGAGAATTGTGACACTATTGTAACCACAAGTATTTATTTTTCATTCTCAGAGGAGATGGGTAGCCTCTTTAGATCATCCTCTGCAGAATGCAATAGAGGCTATGCAGAAGTATTATCCAAATGGTGAGAACTTACAGCCAGACTAAACTCCGTTTCTGTTACAAAAACATAGTGCAGAAAGAAAATTCTACATGATCAAAAGATAAGACATCACTTTTTTAAATTATTGGCTTCATTACTTTAGAGAATTGAAATTTTCTTTGGATGACTTTCAGTGATCAGACGAGCAAATATAGAGTAAGAAATCCTGACTTTCTTTGGAAAGGAGGTGAAAGCTCGGTGGGAAGGCTGACACACACTGGGCTGATCATTCTGCACCCTCCCTTTCACTCAGGATTGCTCGAAAATCTATCCATATTGATACATATGGATCTAATTCTTTAACTGCTCTAGGTTATTCCATTGCGTGAATAAGGCATGGTTTTATCTATACACCTTTTCCTCTCTGTCATTAAGTTAGTCACAGAAGTCGGGAACTCCTCCACAAAGGAGAGCCAATAATTTCTACATCCTCTCTTCTTCATCAGGACTTGAAAAAATAAACAGGATAGTTACGTGAAATTACTCTAACTCTTTTGTTAAAGAAGTGTTGCAAGAATTAAAACTAGTTCTACTTTCTTATATGTTGTGCTTTCCATCTAGAAGGACAAGAGTTCTCAAAATGTTTTTTTTCCTATTTAAATAATGCACGAGTGATAATCCATATATGAAAGTAACGGGAGTGTAAATTATGTCATTGTCATTATCCAGGCCCTAAGCCATAAACTCAGCCCAAAATAATGCTGTTGAGATGCAAAGATAATCACTTTGTTGCTCCTAAATGATTGTTGAAGCTGTTGAGTGGCCAAGGGCCAGAATTCGCATTGGTCCCTCCATGGGCAGTAATGCTCTTGTACCATAATTTTCCATCTCTCTTCTTGGAAAGACTGACGACAGGCTGCTCCATAAAATGAACCTTGGAAATAAGACTTCTGTCTCACACCATCTATTTATGAAAGAGAGCTATAAAAATAAACACATACCCAGAACCTAATGGAGACGTGGCAACAAGCCTGCGAGAAATGGGAGACCCTCAGCTTCTCTTTTAATTCCCTTTGGATTTATTTAGTTTCAGGTCAGGTTAATGCATCAGTAGTAGGCAGATTTTCATGTTTTCCACACTTATTTATCGAGAAAGTAGTTGAAAAGAGATAAGAATGGAGTAACTTTGGGAAGAGCCAGGGAAGAAAATAGGGACGGGCATGCAGAATAGTAGTCCCATAGTTTTATTGCCATTTGGAAACTTCTGGGAACATTTTAATGAAATTACTCTGTGTTATATCACCAAGTGTTCTTATGTAAGGAAGGTCTCTTGGTTTCTACACAAAATTTCAGAGTAAACTCAGAGGTGGATATAACATACAAATGGAACAAAGCATTAGAGTTCAGTGTCAAGCAGCCTGTATGCAACAGTGAATAAGGAAGAATGTCAAGAGTGATCACCCTTGTTCCTCTCACCGCTTCCTGTTTCTCATGAAAATGGTCTGTGCTCCCCTGGGGTTCCTTGGTTCTGTTTTTGGTCTCTTTTCACTAAATCTTCTGTTTAATCTGTTAGTAGCAATGTTTTCCATCAGTTTCTGAGCATACCCTCTTGGTCTGTTTTCTTCTTTAAAAAAAATTAATATCAGGGAAACATTTTTTTCTAAAAAATTCAACTTTGATCTTATTCAACACCTTCACTATTGACATACAGCCTCTCAGATGGCTGTGAGCAGGGCCCTCAGAAAGCCTTCCATTGTCCTCAGAGGGCCTCTCTCCAGTGGACCATAGAGTACGGGGCGTTGCCCACCCTGTTTGTCCTCCCACTGGCCTTGTGAAGAAATCAGCTCTCGGGCCTCTTGACAAGTGCGGGAAGGGATTCTCTGAGAGACAGGCCTTTTCCAGGGACTGTCTGCTAAGTCAGCAATAGATTTAGACATCCAGAAGGAGAGTCAGCTCCCTTGGGTCTCTCCTTGAGTTATTTCTGACTGCTATTTCAAACTTGTTTTCATCATTCAAGTTTTGTTATCCAAACAGACCTTATCCATGATTTCCTTGGCCTCTGGTCATTACCAATTTTTTTTTTTTTTTTTTTTTTGCCTCTCGAGACTACTTACTCTAAACAACATCATCCAAGTTGATTTTGTATGTCAGGTCTAATACAATTTGAAAAAAGATTACTGAGTAGCTAATCGTAACCATTCATTTCCCATGTATAGGCCCACAATGTGTCAAATATGGTGCCAAGCAAAGGCAGGAGACAGTTCCCTGGCTTACAGACCTTGCAGCCTAGTCTGGAGAGCCTGTCCTAAACAAATGACTATTACAGTAGGGCAATTGCAGTGCATGAAATAACGGAAAATCCACTCGGCCAATGTAGAGTGCCTATAGTGTGTCAGGTAATGTGTAGGCACAATTGCTACAGTTTTGAACAGAATTGATAAATTTACAATTAACAAGAGGAGACTCCCCCCCAAAAAAGTAAATAACTAACCCAATGTATATTACAAATTGTGGAACATTTAGAAGTTTCACTTTTAAGAAACCTACTTTAAGAGAGTAGGACAGCTCTCTACAGTGATGACATTTAGGCCAGGAAAGTATCTAGTCATGGGACGTGTAGGACGAAGAACACCACAAGCAGAAGGAATATAATGAATGGAAGCCCCGAGCTGGGTAAGAGCTTGGCACACTGAAAAACACGCGAGCTAGGGCAACTGGACATAGGGCAAGCTGCTCGTGCAGAGCCCTAAAGGCCCCGAGAGGGAATTTGGGTTTTATTTAGTTATCAATGGGAAGTCTCAGAAGAGTTGGTAAAATTAAAGTAACATGACTGTATTTATGTTTTAAAATATTATTTTGATTGCTATGGAGATAATAAATGAAAGGGGCAAGAGTAAATATAAGATTACGGAAATAACTCAGGTGGAAAACAAAAGCACTTGGGACCAGAGTGGTAAAAGTTCAGATGGGAAAATATGGATGAATTCAAGATATATTTTGGGAGGCTCTGGCTGGGTAGCTCAGTTGGTTAGAACATCATCATAAGAACCCCTTATGCCAAGGTTGTGGGTTCCATACCCAGTCAGCACATACAAGAAACAACCAATGAATACATAAGTAAGTGCAACAACAAATCAATGTGTCCCTCTTTCTCTCTCTTTCTCCTTTTCTCTCTCTCTAAAATCAATCACTCGACAAAAAATATTTAAGATATATTTTGGAAATAGAAAAGACAGGAATTTGATCAACCTTGTAGTTGAAACTAAAATGAGGAGCCAAAAATAATTCCCAGATTTTGATCATCTTAGTGAATGGTGATGCTATTTACCGGGTTGTGGAAAAGTCTGAAAGGAACAGGTTTACATTATGGTGGGGGAGTCAGGGATCATTTCAATTCCAGGACCACTATTCATGCCATGGTGTCCAGCAGGGCATGAGAAATGCAGATTGGTCATTGAGATATTGCAGTAGACAGTATAGACTTGAGGTTCATTGGCCGAAGAATGGTAGCTATATGTCAAGTTTATTATATGAAAGTAGAAGAAAGTAGAGCCAAGAGACAGCCTTGCAAGCTGAATATACTCAGAGTGCAGAAGGAGGAAGAAGAGCCAGCACAGACCATCAAGAAAGTGATTAGAATGATTGAAATATTAATCAGTATTAAAATGGACCTGTCTGGTGTGCTGTGGGGTACATACTTTGTCTTTCATGATAATTTTAGCAAAACACTGTTTCTGAAAATGTGTGATAAAATAATTACCTGTACTTAACTAACACATCAAGTAATGTATGATGTATTTGGAACTAGGGAAACTGTAAGAACCTGAGCCTCTGCCAATCACTGTTAGACTACGATTCTGCCCAAGGGGACTTGCATTTCACGGCATGAAGGAAGTGGGACAGATCCCTTCTCAAACGGTGCTCTCACTTATCTAATAGTATAATTAACAATAATGTGGACAAGAATTTTTAAAAATTCCTTCCTTACCCAACCCTACTCTGGCTTCTACCCCCAATCCTCCCCATGACTGCAGTGTGGTATCTGTTGGTGATGCCATGTGCTGCCATGCCTAACCCCTTGTTCTCCAAATGTGTATGGCTTCCAGCACTTAAAACAAAATCTGATTTATTCACCGATGCCATTTTATAGATCTGTATAAAGCGAAGCGCATGGCTTTTGGCAGGGGCATGCAGCTCCATCATGGCCCTCTGCTATTTTTGCAGTAGGGTGTGACAGCTCCAGCTCAGTGCCTTTTCCCTGGTCCATTCAGAGAAGCCATTCTGCGATGAATGCTTTGCAAACATGAATGTTAGCTGTGAAGTGTGTGTGACTGCATTTCCAGTGTGAATTGAAATAGCATGTTTTAGGGGCCTTGTTTCCACATAGCTCCCTTAAAATAGATATTTTTAAAAGGTTAATTAGAGCCTGACCAGGCAGTGGTGCAGTAGATAGAGCGTCGGACTGGGATGCGGAAGACCCAGGTTCGAGACCCCGAGGTCGCCAGCTTGAGTGTGGATCCATCTGGCTTGAGCAAAAGTTCGTCAGCTTGGACCCAAGGTCGCTGGCTCCAGCAAGGAGTTGCTCAGTCTGCTGAAGGCCCGCGGACAGGGCACATGTGAGAAAGCAATCAATGAATAACTAAGGTGTTGCGAAGGTAACGAAAAACTAATGATTGATGCTTCTAACCTCTCTTCATTCCTGTCTGTCTGTCCCTAGCTATCCCTCTCTTTGACTCTCTCTCTGTCCCTGTAAAAAAAAAAAAAAAAGTAAATTACAATTATTTACTTCCTACATTATTACTTATGATAATGGTGAGATTTTTACTCTGGCAATTTATTTGGTTTTAAAATCTAATGAAAAGCATGCATAAGCTATCTTATTATAAATTATAGGGAAGACATGTAAAATGTTGAGTTTTGAAGTTTAAGCAGTTACTTGTAGTTTTAACTCTTGGGGGAGTTTTCGCATTCTGCAAAGGCAGCCCCTTTGGCTACCCTTGAAGTAGATAACCACAAAAGGAAGTATCTACCTCTGAGACAGGGCCATGAATGGGGCTCTTGGTGCTAGAGTCAGAACAGTGCCTTGGCTAGCTACTGATGTCATGAGATAATGAGGGGACACAATACGTAGTTAAACATCTGTCCCTCCTCTATTCTCCCCAAAACAACTAGAATACATGGTGCAGCATAACATCTACTCCTACACCCAATGTTGGGACTCAGCTACAAAGACTGGTTCAACAGAATCAACAGTTGAGGAAAGTCAGCACATTCAACAAGCAGAAGAACTGACACCTGAGAAAATGTACTTGTAGACAGAACAGGTCTTCATATTATGTGTGTTTTATAATCCCAGAAAATTACAAAGGGCACCATTCCATAAAAAAGAACCCAGTATAGAACAAAGAAATAAAAATTTTGGTTAAATTAAAAAAAAATTAAATCAGTGAATTCACAGAATAGTAGACAGCACTGAAAATCAAATTAGGGAGTAGAGAGATAGATAAAGTCAAGAAATTCTTCCAGAATATAGCATAAAAAGAAAAATATATGAAAAGTGAGGAGAAATGCTGACATAACAATAGAAAATGTTTTTAGAAATTTAATCTATTTAATACAAATCAAAAGAAGAGGGGAAGATATACTACTGAAAGAAACAATGTAAGATGACTTCCTATAAATGAAGAAAGACATTAAACAAAAAGGCAGTCAAGCAAATGGGAGATATTTACAACAGCTCTGATAAGAGGTTAATATCCAAAATATATAAAGAACTCACAAAGCTTAGCAGCAAACAAGCAAAGAATCCAATTAAAAATGGGGAGAGCACCTAAGCTGACACTTCTCCCAAGAAGACATACAAATGACTAAAAGAGATATGAAAATATGTTCATCTTCACTAGCTATTAGAGAAATGTAAGTCAAAACTACAATGAGATATCATCTCACACCTGTTAGATTGGCTATTATCAACAAGACAGATAATAACAAATGTTAGAGAGGCTGTGGAGAAAAAGGAACCCCCATTCACTGCTGGTGGGAATGTAAACTGGTATAGACATTATGGAAGAAAGTATGGTGATTCCTCAAAGACTTAAGAATAATCCTACTGTATGTCCCAGCAATCCCTTTACTGGGTATCTACCCAAAAATCTCAAAAACATTGGTACATAAAGACACATGCACCCCCATGTTCATTGCAGCATTATTCACAGTGGCCAAGACATGGAAACAACTAAAGTGTCTCTCAATAGAGGATTGGATAAAGAAGGTGTGGTACATCTATACAATGTAGCACTACTCAGCCCTAAGAAATGATGACATAGTGCCATTTATGACAACATGGATGGACCTTGAGAACATTATATTGAGTGAGATTAGTAAATCAGAAAAAGCTAAGACCTAGACAATTTTACACATAGGTGGATATAAAACTGAGACTCATGGACATAGATAAAAGTGAAGTGGTTACCAAGGAGAGAAGGTTATGGGAGAGGGGAGTAAAGAGGGACAAATATACAGTGACAGAAAATGATTTGATTTTGGGTGATGGTATACAACACAATCAACAGTTCAAATGCTATAGCGGTGTTCACCTAAAACCTATGTACTCTTATTAATCAATGTCACCCCATTAAATTTAGTTTTCTAAATAATTTTTTTTAAAAAAAGAAGAAGAAAGACATTGCATCTTTTATTGAAAGAGCTCTTCAGGGCAATAAAGGATAAATGCACACATATACCCACTTTCAACTCTTTATAATCAACTTTGAGAAACAGGGATTTAGAAAACTTCTGTGAGCTGAACAACAAACTTCTCAGCAGTGACACTGAATGCAAGGTAACTGTAAAGCAATAAATTTAAAATTCTGGCCCCGGCCCAGCAATTCAGTTGGTTAGTGTATGACCCCAATACACCAAGGTTGTGGGTTTGATCCCCAGCCAGGGCACATGCAGGAAAATCAATGAATGCCTGAATGAGTAGAACAAAAAATCTCTCATTCTCTCTGTCTCTTTTTTTTTTCTTTTTCTCTCTCTCTCAAAAAACAATTCAATAAAGTAAAAAAATAAAATTCTGAAGGAAAGTAATTTTGAAACTAGAATTCTATATTTAGTTAAACTATCATCCAAATGGAGAAAAGTGAATTTTTGAGAAATACTGAGCCTAGGTGGTTTACTGTTTATAAATCCACTCCTAAGGTTGCTCTCCTTCAGTGAGAAAGCGAATCCAGGAAATAGTGGAGTGGCAAAAGGTATAATGAACAAATAAAATTGTAAAATAATGATTATTAATTGTAAAAAATTTATTTTGGATAATTCGAAAGTAAAATTGCAGATGATATCAACATGTGATGTGGCACAGCGTGTGGCCATGAGATTGGCAGAGGGAGAAAGGAAGATGCAGTCGCCTGTATGTTGTTCAGAGTTAGGGAATTGAGCCATAATTAACTCTAGTTACTCTTAGAATCTGTTATGAGTGTTGAAACTTAAATGTATTTGCCAATCAAAAAGTTAAATTAATCCTTATCAAACCAAGGGGGGATGGGAAGCAAGGACAATTGGATAAATCCAACAAAAGTCAGAAAAGGGGAGAAAGGAAATCCCTAGAAAGACCAGTAAATGAAAGTGCAAAGATACATCAAATGGAGATAAGTGTAGACGTACAATCACGATGAACACAAAGAGTCAACTTTACCCAGCAGCTGAAGGTGCTGGCCAGGGTAATGCAAAGGAAAAAGAAAGGACATGCTTAAATATGAGAGAGGAACCAGAACTGCCTTTGTTTGCATGCTCTAATTATCTCTTAGAAAACTAATGCTCTTTGAACAGTGCTTATCTATTTCCAAAAACAGGAGTCTTGCCCCACACAATTCAAAATAATTAATCAAATAAATATAAAAAGACACAAGAAAAATATATAGAAGATAATATGGGACATCTTTCTGCCCTTTGGAATAGCAAAGACCTTTTAAGTGAATTAAAAAACGACGTGAAGAAAGTACCTATTACTTTGCTTCGAAATTGAAGGTGTAAATGAAAGACACTGTAAACAGTCAAAGGCAAGCAAAAGAATGAGAAACAATGTTTGCAATACATATTATAAAGATATGTTCCAAAATCTGTGTGAGTTGCAAAGATGAAAGTTTGATAATATCACTCACTGGCTGTTAGAAGTATAACGTGGTACTCTAACTATAGAGGACTATTGGACAGTCTCAACTAAAAACCATGCATACCTGGTGAGTAAGCAAACTTTCTTCTCTATATCTGACTTAGAAAACCTTGCACATTTGCACAAGGGCACTGAAAAGTTCTGGAAAGATATACTTCCAATCAGTAACAGTCGTTGAGCCTCAGGAGAGGGTAAGACTGTGTTGGGGGTAAGGGAGGGTGCGGTGCAGAAGGCTGAGTAAGAGGACTTCATCTGTAATGTTTCATATTTTTATAGGGAGGACTATTACCCAAAGTAATTAAAAATTAATTCTTCAGAATCTTTAAGCAGAAGTTTTGTTTTCAGTTTTTCAGGGTTAAAGGCTCTCCCGTGGCAGTTAAAAAAATACATATACAGTGTGTCCGTAAAGTCATGGTGCACTTTTTACCGGTCACAGGTCAGAAGTGCACCATGACTTTACGGACACACTGTAGTCTGTTAATACAAGGTTCCAGGTTGAGCCCAGTGTTTATATAACCAGGAACCTCTGTTACCGTGCTCACTTGCTACAATAGGAAGAGTTTTTAGATGGGGATGAAGTTTATATACGCCCTTCACATTGTGGTGATGAATTTTGGTTGGAAATTGTCTGCGTTTATCTTTAGGTATATTGATTTTAAATATTCAAACATCTGTAATCTTTTTTTGTTTAACGCTGATGTGGTTGGACTTATTGAGTCCACCATTTGGGATGGCAAAATCTTTAAAAGTACATCAAAGGCAGATTATTCTCTCCAGTCCTATTTCAAGTATGCAGAAAATGGTAGGTTATGCACTTAAATTTTTAACTTCATTATATAAATGGCATTGAACCAACCGTAATTTAATTGCCAATGATAACGGCATTGTTTCAACTGAGCTTTTATTCATGACTAGGAGTCATTTTTCCTTCTCAAAATGAGAAGTGGGTGTTTTGGTTTTGTTTCGTTCCTTAATTAGGTCCTAAATACCCAACTTTTGACCATATTTTTCTTCTACTTTAGAAATTTATTTTTCTATCTGTCATTATATTTCTTTAGGAAACGTCTTTAATTTTTTTAAAAGGAAGGAACAAAGCTAGCAAAGAAACAGATGTGTCCCATATAAAATATGCAATAAATCTTGTCCCACAAATTCTTTGCTCTGAACTTTCTGACAGAAACTGTCAAATAGCCACTTTAATTCAGGTATAAAATGTTCGCTCCGTGTCATGGCGCCAACTGCCATATGCCAGAATAAAGTTAGTGACCAGCCATAAAAACAGCAGCATAAGCACCTTTGAAATGGTACAAGTCATCGTGGGTGAGAACGACCCATATAAATCCATGGGGAATTAATCTAGGCTTTGCTACTATCCTGCTGTGCATTTACAATGAACCTCTACTCCCACACAGCAGAAGTAGTAATAGTTTTAAAAGAAAAGAGAGAATAAGAGAGCTGTGTGTCCACCTAATGAGCTTGTGGGAGGGAAGAAGGGGGTTCATGGATCAGAAAGCAATAGCTTTTCCTCCCCCTCCTTGGAGCTCTGGAATCCCCTTGAAGAGAGCAGATCCGAGCCTCAATTGAACATGTGGGTTCTTCTTCAGCTTCCATTGCCTGGCTTCACAGATCATGTGAAACCAATCTCCCCGCAACGCAATCACAAGAAATGACTTCAACTTCATAAATCATTGTTATCATCCCACAGGAGGAGGTAATGCTATGGTTTTTCTCCAGTAAAACATTTCAAGCCTCTGGTTTCATGAGGTATTTTTTTTCCCTTTCCTTCCCAAAATCAGCTTCATGCCATTTGCAAAATTAACTTCAGACTCCTGCCTAAAGGAGACAGTGGTCCTGCTCCAACTTGCTTAGTATTTGAACATTGCGTGCCACCTCTCACAGATTTTTAAGGTAGACCTATTTCCTATCAAGTGTGTGTGTGTGACTTGTCATATGCTCTGGAGACCTCTCACTTGTTTCCAAGCATTTACTGACTCTCAATATCTTTGCCTATTCAAGATTCTATTAATCCGTAGTTTTCAAATACAGCAATGTATGTTAGGTACAAGCATATTGGACAGGCATTTTAACTTATCTTGTAGCATTAAACATAATTTTAATACTTGTAACTATCTAAAACGTTTCTCTACTAAGCCTCAAAAGGAGAAAGACTAAAGAGTAAAGCAACAAATTCTAAATTAAATCAAGAGATTAAAATCTGTTTTAATTATACTTGATAATATTTTAATAGTTCTTTCTAATCAAACATTTCTCTCCTACAAGGTCTCATTTAAGAAATACTGTCAGAGAATTATTTTGAAATACTATCTTGGGTTTCTAGAAAATTATTTTGTTTATTTAAATAGGTTTCATACCCTCTTTGGAATAAAAGCTTATTGTTCAACAATTATTGTCACGAATTATAAATTATGAATGGAAGTATTCTTAAATGTTAACCTATGCCTTGACATATTAAATAAAAAAGCAAGAAACTGAATTATATATTCATTATGATCTCAACTATGTAAAAAACTCAAATGAGTATCTGATTATAAATATATACCTACATTTATAGGAATGAATCAAAATGTTAATATAGTGCATTACTTACAAAAGGCTATATACTAAATTTTTTTCTCAAATATCCAAATGTCCTACAATAAGGATTTATTACTTTTGAGAATATGTATTTTGAAAATATAAAGATTTATAGAAAAAAGAAACAGGAGGAAAAAGGAGAATAACAATTATTGAACACTATTAAACTCACCATCAGCATTTTGACCTCTGCAGTCTTATAAGCAGTGTGGTCAGTTTTAAAACCAAGCCTCATGTCTTTGCTTTCTTTTACTGACTCTGATTGGGATCACTGTGCTAATGGTCTTCCTGCATAACTTTTACTGGTGAAACAAATTAAATGGGCTTCAATGTGGAAAATATTTTCTGCAGCATCTTTTTTGGAAATCCCAGTTCTCCCAGAAATTTTCTTTTCTTGGAAATATCTCCCAAGAAACAGACTACTACTTACTGTCCCTGTGCCTAGATTCTTGATAACATCCCTACTACTTCAGTTATGGTCATAGGTGGGTACCATTTCTAGTGGACCAATGGAAATCCCCAGCTATGACAAACTCTTGACCATATGAAAGAAAAGTAGATAAAGTATTTCAATTTTTAGAGCAGTAGCAGATGTCAGGGAAGTCAGACATTTTTCAGTTACGATGGCTCTGTAAATCCAGTTTTCTAATAAATACATTTAGCCTTTGCCAGGGTTCTAAAAGAAGACTGGCTTAAGGGTAAAATGGGTGTTTTATGATTATAAAAAAATTTTATTTAGAAAATTAAATTTAGTAAGGTGACATTGATCAGTAAGAGTACATAGGTTTCAGGTAAACATTTCTATAGCATTTGAACTGTTGATTATGTTGTGTCCCCATCAGCCAAAGTCAGATCATTTTCTGTCACCTTATATTTGTCCCTCTTTACTGCTCTCCTCCCTACTTCCCTCACTTGTGACTTCTTGCTGGACATTCTGGTGGTCCATTCATGTTTACTGCTAAATATCTGAACACTTATTATCTAGAGGGAGAGCTTCAATTATTTAACAAATGTCTTATGAACAAAGATGTCAGCGGTTTAGTATAAATAAATCTAGATGAAGGAGAAATCTCCTCTGTAAAGGTATGGATGCCATATTATACTTTATCTGATACATGAGTATGCCCCCCCTTCATTTTTTATTAGTTTAGATCAATCTTAAACTATTAAGATCTCTGACCATGCGTAGCAGCATTTTATCTGAGTTTTAGTCTTTAAAATGTGATTAAAACCATTCTTCATATTGAATATATTTCTAGACAATTTATAAAAATATGTGGATGGTTACTTGAGAGAGATCATAAAACTTCACATTTGTATGTGTGTACAGAAAGTATAAATAAAGGACTTTAGGACTCTAATATAGGTGACTATACTCTCTTAAATTTAACTTATTCAAGTGTTTGTTTTTCCGTTTTGACTTCTTATTCTTCCAATCGTCCACTGTGCAATGAAATGATGTGACAGTTTGATGATTTTTATATAAAGAATAACAATGTGGCATAGTGAAAACTAGACTGAAATAAAGGGACAACTTCTGTCTTTTCTGTCCCAAACTACTTGTATGACCTTAAGCAAGTCATTCATTTTCAGTGTGCTCTGCTTCTGCTCCCAATAGCATCTACTGTTGTTGTTTTTCTTGTTATAGTAAATGATGCTAATTCTTCAAAAAACAATTAAAAGCATATAAAAAAACAAAAAGCCTATTAACCAGTAAGGCAGAAATAGCAACTGTAATATTTTGGTATGATTTCTGATTTTTCAACTAGATGTATCATTTATTTCTGTACTATAAATTTTAATGTAATTTTAGTTGTACCATATCTACTGCTTTATCCTCTAAAGTTTGCACTTATAACTATGCCATAGAATTTTCCCATGATCTCATTTGAAAACATAATTTGAGGCATTTGGATCTAGTACATTTGCTTCAGGTCTTGGGTTTATTAGAGGGATACAGGTTACTAAGGGAAGAACAGGAGGCTCAATCACTCAGACAAGTCACATGGGGACCCAGGAAAACATGGAACAAGCAAATGCTATTGGATGACAAAGAATTGCTGTGGTGATGATGGCTGTAATGATTGTGATAATTTACATTTATTGAGCTAATGTGAAAGGTGCAATGGCTGAGCACCTTACAAACATCTCATTTAATTATTACAATACCTGTTTAATATAGATCTTATTATTACCTTTGTTTGTAGATTAGAAAACTGTCTTAAACAAGTTAAATGACTTGTCTGAGGCCAACAACTAGAAAGTAATACAGCAATCTGAAGCTTTGGCTCCACTATCACCTACAATATAGAACCCATCTGATATGTGCATTGAAAAGGTTAAATGATCTATGTAAATCCCTTAGCATATTATTTGTCATACACTCAGTGTTCAGTGAATGTCCATCATCATCATCATGATTGTCATTATCATCATTGCTGCCACCACAATCAATCTTATTTTGTTTTATTTTTATTTTAGTGAGAGAAGGGGAGGCAGAGAGACAGATTCCCGCATGTGTTCCAGCCGGGATCCACCCAGCAAGCCCACTGGGGGTGATGCTCTGCCCATCTTGGGCCACTGTTTCATTGCTCAGGAACAGAGCTATTTTTTAGCACCTGAGGCAGAGGCCATGGAGCCATCCTCAGAACCCGAGGCCAACTTTGCTCGAACCATTTAAGCCATGGCTGCGGGAGGAGAGGAGAGGAGAGAAAGAGAGAAGGGGAGGGGTAGAGAAGCAAATGGTTGCTTCTCTTGTGTGCCCTGACCAGGAAGCGAACCTGGGACATCCACACACAGGGCTGATGCCAGGACATAACCATGAATCTTATTTTAGTCACTTGTATTAAACAGCTTCCTACACAACTGATTAACCAGTGTTTGACTCTCCTTGGTTCACATTAGCTGTGGCTGGTGGGCTGAAGGGAAGGGGTCACACACAGTTCAGTATACTATTCTATTATCATAAATCTAATATTTATTTATCTAGTCCCCTATTGTTTAACTTAGCTCATTTGTAGCATGAGAGGTTTAAAGTAAGAAATTTCTTACATTTCCTCTATCTCCAAAGTTCTTAGGTATAAGGTTTGATTTCATCCAGCATACAGACAAACAAGTTAAGGTACGAAGTGTCCAATGTTGGCCCTCAATTACATGGATAATCATCAGAGGCAAATATGAGAAACCCAAAGAAGCCAATTGGTGAACCTTTTTTTTCTAATTTGTTAATGCAGTGCTTAAAGGAAGCTATTTTGAAAATTAAGTACTCAAATTCTATGAAATAAAAACAAAATAAATGTGGACCTTGCTTTTAAAGAGCACTACTTTTAAATAAGAAAAGATAAGCACAGATCCTGTTACCACTTTGCTCCTGAACCTGCCCTCAAATTCAGACTAGCAGCTGCTTTTGTAGTCATTCTCACCAATTAATGGGGCAACAAGTTATTGATTTATTAACACTAAGTGTTAAGCATTTTGAATACAAAGTTAAAACCACAGTCTATGCCTTCCAGAAATTATACACCATTAGGGTATAATGCTAATACCAAGCTAGGATGGAGGTGTGTGGGCAAGTAGACCTTCTTCCAATATTAGTATACCTGCCATTTATCACCAGGTGATCATTTATAGCCTCATGACCCTGAACCCATTGTCTTTGAAATTTCACCAAGGTTATTTATGGAATAAAGTGGGGGTGGTCCACTTTTACAAATCTAGCTTCTTTGCACTTTCTAAATGATCATTCATTTGGTGTCTGCTCCCTGAATGAAGAAGTTATGGGCAGAATTTACTCTTCCTCCATGACCCCTGAAAAAATTCTAAAGCATGGCAGAAGGTCTGAGCCTCCCTTTGGGAATGAGATGGCAAAAATATGGTAGACACCACAGGAAACAGGTTTCATGTAAAATTCTTCTCCAAGCAAAAGTCATATTTTGTAAGTGTGCTTATTTAGAAGTATCTATGAAAAAAATGACAAAGAAAAATATTTTTACAAAAGATGTTACTTCTATTAATCCTGATAAGTCAAAGGTCCGTATGGGCCTAGAAGATGAGATAACATGGAGAATTTCATACCCTGTTTGAGACTGCAGCCACCTGATTCCCATTAATGTTAATGAGCCTCTCACCAGATCATTCTAAAATTTAACCCCCATGGTCTGTTTTAAAGCATCAAGAGTCAGGAAATTTAGAGTGAAAGCTGAAATTCCATCTTGACACTTTCTCTCTGATGTAGATGCTTTTATGGAAAATGTGCAGGACAGTACAGCACAAAGCTAACACCTTACTGGTTTAAAATCCTGGAGAAAAACACTGCCTCCCACCCCCTGGGAAGCAGCAGGGTACATTGGAAAGTATATCAGATTATGAGTCAAGAGACCTGGATTCTGACACTAACTATTAGTGTGACCAGGAAAGTCACTGCAGCAACTTGGATGTCCATTTTCTCCTTTTTATAAAATTAAATTTTTGGACTCAGTTACATTAGGTTATAGATTATATGGTCTTATCAGCTTTTTCGAGTAATTTTATCTGTATCACCTTGAAGCCAGAGAATTGCTGTGTACAGATAGTTGTACAGCATCGAGGGACTTCACCAGACTACACAGCAGCCAAAGGGCAAGATAGTACAATGTCAGCAGCTACTAAATGGTTGCCCTCAAGAAGAATGAGCAAAATTCCTCAGCAAGTCTAATGATTGAGTGTTGTGTCATTACTGTGAGTGCTTGAAAAACTTACCTACAGGGGCACAAGTCTCATCCAAGATGAAAGTATATTGAAAAAAAGAGTCATGCAGGTTTTACCAAGGGCTGACTCATATAGGTCATTGATAAATAGTTGATAAGTTTATTTCATTTACTTTCATTATGCTCAGCCTGGTTACCTCTCAGAATCATGAACAGATACAATGTTCACTTTTGTAATAGTTACTATAAAGAAAACTCAGGTGCATAATCTGATGAACACTTAGAATTATATTGTAGTCGCTTAAACTGTGTTCATCATTTACACAAATAATGATTAAAGTCACGACAGAATATAAAAGAATACTTCTTTCCATTGTATAATCAGGGAGATAGTTCTAATTGAACTTATTATAGCAGTAAGATATTTTTATGAGGTATTGAATATTATCGTGCCTGAGTAGAGAAATATAAACTATGTAAATAACACAAAATCATAGTTCCTTTGTAAGCTTGATTGCATCTAGACTTTTTTTCAATCTTTTGTGAAGGAATTAAGCCCTAGTGCCTATTGTAAAGAGTGGGCATCTCCCTATGCATCTAGAACTGCATGTGGAAAAGAGACTGAGAGATTAAATGTTCAGATCATTTTTTGGATTCTGTAGTTCAGAAGAATTTTGGTTGAGAAAGGCCCCAGGTGCCCAGGTTTAGGTGATGCCAGCATTTCGCTTTTCTTTGATGGCCATAAAAATATTCAGGTTCATTTATAAAGGGCAACTGAAAATGGCAGATAAAAATGATAACAACAATTAGATCTGGAAGGTCTGATTGAACACAAGAGGATCTCAGTTGAAATGTCAGCCTGAGAGCTAGGCTAGATGACTTCTCAGACTCCTTTTATATGGGTTCCTTTGATTTAAAGACTCTGAAGACCTCTTCAAAGTCTTCCGATACAATGTATTTTACTTGGTACTGTCATCAAAAGGCTCAGTTTTTCTAGTCCACTTTAGCCTTAGACAAGTGACCTGGAAAGCAAATTATACCCATATATTGGGAATCTTGATATCAAGCCTTTACACAGCCTCCTACCAATTTACACAGAAAATCTCACAGGTGGCCCCTTATGCTCTTCAGAATCAAATCCTATGACAAGACCAGCAATGATCATTCTTCTAATTGAACCACACCAGGAAAACTAATAACCTAGGAAGGCTAGCTAGGATGTTATCATCCTCTGTGGGCAAGCATAGCAAGAGAAAAGAAATGTGAGAGCATGACCTCTCCAAAACTCAGTGGTCCACATATTTTTATTTTCCCCTCTCACCTGAATGTTGAAAAGGCATCCCTGCTTCCACTGTCAGGTGCTGTTCCTGTGTTGGTGAAAGCACTCTTTCCTCCTGGGAAGTGCATGACGGGGCTATTTTCTAAGAAATGAAAAATGACTGCCGTACTCTCATCAGATGGATACCACATGAAGTGGAGCACGGTCCTTTTGTTTCCCTGTTAGCATCACCTGGCTCCTCTATTTGTAGAGCTGTAATAAAAACAGCTTCTTTACTGTGCGTCCTGTTGGTTTATACCAGCCATGTCAGGTCTATAAACCATGGTATATTAAAGTGTAATAGACTGTGTAAAGAATCCTAGGAAGATATTCCAACCTCTGTCCCATCCCCTCATTTCACAATTTACTACCTCCCAGATGGGCATCCATAAATATGACTTAATTGCATTTGGCATGAAACACCACTTTCTTTGAGGAGTGACCTCCTTCAACTGCTTTCAAGTGCGTGAATGTCACCGTCTTGAGGTTAAAATTTGGGTATTTTGCTATGTTTAGATAATGAAGTCTTAGTCTGAATATTTTCTGGAAGTGGAATTTTACTTATAAAAATGGTTACTCTTTTTTTTTTACTGTACATGTTTGTGCAAAAGTGTGCTTACAGTTGTGAGTACATGAAGCACAGAGGTTATACTTGTATTATTTATTAATTATTGTATTATTTTCCATATGAAAAATTGTAAACCAACCTTTGCCCCACCCTGTATTTTGAAAACTTGGCCTTAAGCAGGTGAAACTCAAGGTTTAATGTTATTTGTGCCTGTGATATATCAATCTAAATAATATATCAATCTAAAACAGGATTTAACAGGATGAAATATAGTTCTCTCTGCTGGACTCTTTTCTGTTTTGTTGCTAAAAGAAAATGGAAGATGAGAACTTGCTGTGCCAGGAACTGGGCTGTGGTCCCCCAGTGGGGAGATGATGAGCAGGAACCAGGCTCTGTCGTTGTGGCCCCCCTGCTGCCTGCTTATCCATCTGTAAACTAAGTGGAGTACCTGCTAGGTGTTAGTTGAGAGGAATACGATGAAAGCAATTTTGGTGGCTACCCTCAAGAAGCACCAAGTCCAGCGGATGCATAAACCATGGCAGGCGATCTCAGCACCTGCCCCTGCATGTGAGCACCGTCTGCTGAAGCTCCACAGAGAGAGCCGCTCTTCTTGAAGGAGAGGCCCATCTGCAAGGTCTCAGAGAGGCAGTGACTTTAAACCTTGGTTTTTGAAGAAAGAAAAAACTTTTACAAGGGGGATGTTTGGGAAGAAGAAAGACAAAGGGCAAGAAGTATTCAAAGTGTGCCCCAAATATAAAGCATAAAAATAAAAACAGGTGGAGGAGAAATGGATAGGAGCTTAGAGGGTGTAGTAGGAAGTAGCATGAACCGGGTTGTGAGGGGCTTACTCTGTCTGCATTGTGTGTTCTTCACCTAGACATAGGGGGAGCTAGTGAACACATTCATCAAAACAGTGGTGTAATCCAGTTTGCCTTTACAGGGTATTATTATTTTTCCCAATTACAGTTAGCACACAATATTATATTAGTTTCAAGTCTACAACAAGTGGTTAGCATTTATATATTTTATGAAGTGATCACCCAGTAAGTTTAGTACCCATCTGACCATACATAATTATTACAATATTATCGACTACTATATTCCCTATGCTGTGTGTTACTTCCCTGTGACTTTTATAAACTGGCAATTTGTAGTTCTTAAATCCCTTCACCTTTTTCACTGTCTCTTCAACCGAACTCCCATCTGGTAACAGTCTTCTATTCTCTGTATCTCTGAGTTTGTTTCTGTTTTGTTTGTTAATTTATTTGTTTTTTATGATTTCACATGTAAGTGAAGTCATATGGTATTTGTCTTTCTCTGTCTGAATTATTTCAGTTAGTATAATACCCTCTATATCCATCTTTGTTGTTGCAAATAGCAAAACTTCATTCTATTTTATGGCTGAAAAATGTTCTATTGCATGTATGTACCACCTCTTCTTTATCCATTCATCTATCAATGGATACCTAGGTTGTTTCCATAACTTGGTCGTTGTAAATAATGTTTCAGTGAACACCGGTGCTTAGTATTTTCAAAGTAGTGCTTCAGATAACTACTCCGAAGTAAAATGGCTGGATCATATGGTAGGTCAGTTTTAATTTATGGAAAAACCTCCATACATTTTGCATAGTGGCTGCACCAACTTACAATCCCACCAACAGTCTGTCCATTTTTAATTGGATGGTTTGTGTGGTTTTTTAGTGTTAAGTTGTATGGGTTCGT
Source organism: Rhynchonycteris naso (assembly GCA_037038555.1). Classification (NCBI taxonomy): domain Eukaryota; kingdom Metazoa; phylum Chordata; class Mammalia; order Chiroptera; family Emballonuridae; genus Rhynchonycteris; species Rhynchonycteris naso. Next base: position 84,345,639 of record CM072999.1, on the reverse strand, counting down.
TATATATTTTGGATATTAACCCCTTATTGGGTATATTGTTGGCAAATGTCTTCTTTTATTCAGTAGGTTGCCTTTTTTTTTTTTTCAGGGACAAAGAGAGGGATAGATAGGGACAGACAGACAGGAATGGGGAGAGATGAGAAGCATCAGTCATTAGTTTTTTGTTGCCATTGCAACACCTTAGTTGTTCGTTGATTGCTTTCTCATTTGTGCCTTGACCGCGGGCCTTCAGCAGACCGAGCAACCCATTGCTCGAACCAGCGACCTTGAGTCCAAGCTGGTGAGCTTTTGCTCAAACCAGATGAGCCCACTCTCAAGCTGGCGACCTCCGGGTCTCGAACCTAGAACCTCCGCATCTCAGCCAAACACTCTATCCACTGTGCCACCGCCTGGTTAGGCTGCCTTTTTGTTTTGTTGATGGTTTCCTTTGTAGCTCAAAAGCGTTTTAGTTTTATGTTTGTTTTTGTTCTCTTTACCTTAGGATACATATACAAACAAACAAAAAATATTAGTAAGACCCATGCCAAAGAGTTTATTGCCAATATTTTCTTATAGAGGTTTTATAGTTTCAGGACTTACATTTAAGTCTTCAGTCCATTTTAGTTTATTTTTGTGTATGGTATTAGAAAGTGGCCTACCTTCTTTTTTTTTTTTTTGCTTGTAATTACTCAGTTTTCTCAGCACTGTTAATTTAAAAGACTGTTGTTACCCCATTGTATATTCTTGCCTTCTTTGCCTTAGATTAGTTGACCATATAGGCATAGGTTTATTTCCGGGCTCTCTATTCTGTTCCATTCATCCATATATGTCTGTTTCTATGCCAGTACCATGATTACTGTAGTCTTGTAGTATATAGTTTACTCTTAAGTAATGTGATACCTCCAACTCTGTTCTTTCTTCTCAAGATTGCTTTGGCTATTTGAGTTTCTTTGTGGTCCTATATAAATTCTTATGGTTGATTATTCTAGTTCTGTGGGAAAATGCCATTGGCATTTTAATAGGGATTGCATTCAGTTTGACAATTTGGTGTCAGTAGAGAAAACTGGATTTATTGTGCCATGCAGAGAAACTATAATAGGTCACTATACAGAGTCTAGAGAATAAGGAAGGAATCTGCTCTCAGGAAAGTTTTTAAAAACAGATCCCTGCATCATCTTTCATTTAATATTAGGGAAGTGGTCAATTTAATCAGAGCAGAGATTGCATAACTAAATGGTCATTAGTGCAAAAAAGAGTTAGGTGAGAAAAATAATAAGCACCTATTCTGTCATACCTACACTTCCCCACCCTCAACTCCCAATTATTTTTAAAACTATAAGTCAGTTTCTCTTTTTTGTTCCTGGGGGTTAATAAAACAAAATGGAATAAACAGCAAATACAATTACTCTAGGTCACACATAGGGAACACCTTTCTGTAGAAAAGCCTTTTGGCAGCCATGATAAGGACACTGGCTTTGTGAGTGAAATGAGAAACTGAGTTTTCAGCAGAGGACTCCTGATCTAACTTGAAAGCAGTCACAAGCAAAATTATTGTCCACTGAGTATGGTTGTGGACATTCTTAAGAAAGAAAAGAGCATTATGCTGGAAATTATGTACTATTCATCCCAAAGTCAGAGAGCCAGAATAGTGATTGCTAGTATTTATGTTTAGCCAATCAATAATAAGTTCCATTTTTGACTGCCTAGCATGTTATTCACTACATTCATCTCTCACATCCAGTACATCCAATAGTCGCAACCACTTTGCAAAGTAGATATTATCATTCCACTATTATGGAGAAGACCCGGTAGAATTAAGTGACTTTCCAAAGGTTATTTATTTATTTATTTATTTATTTATTTATTTTTAATTTGTGTGTGTTTGTGTGTGGCAGAGACAGAGAGAGCCAGAGAGAGGGATAGATAGGGACAGACAGACAGGAAGGGAGAGAGATGAGATACACCAACTCTTTCTTGTGGCTCCTTAGTTGTTCGTTGATTGATTTCTCATATGTGCCTTGACCTCAGACCTTCAGCAGACCGAGTAACCCCTTGCTCATGCCAGCGACCTTGGGCTCAAGCTGGTAAGCCTTGCTCAAACCAGATGAGCCTGCACTCAAGTGGGTGACCTCAGAGTCTAAAACGTGGGTCCTCCATATCCCAGTCCAATGCTCTATCCACTGTGCCACTACCTGGTCAGACCCGAAGATCTTTAAATTAATAAAGTGGCAGAGCAGAAATTTAACCCACGTCTGCCTGACATAAAGCCCAAGCTTTTTCTACTATACTATACTGTACCTGCATTTCACTTTGTCAGAACGCTGTCCAATTGGAAGCTTGAACCCCCACTAGCTACAGCATGATGTAGAACCATCAAAGATCTGACTACAAAGATTCTGATTCAGCCAAGCACTGTGTTTCCTTTGCATGTAGCTCTCATAACTATGTGAGAGGTAAGAATTAATCATCTTTATTTGACAGAGGAGAAAACTGGAGCACAAAGTACATGCAACTTGTCCATAACACTTCAGTAGCAGAGTTAGACTTCACACTTGGCATTTAGTTATCTTGAATTCTGATTTGCACTCCTTGGGCCTACAACCATTGAATAAAAAGGGCTATTTCTGCTTCACTTGATAGGCCAGAGAACTTATGAATTTTAGAACTGTTCCTGTGGGGTGATTTTATAACTAATGAGACAATGGCCATGACATGAACCTGGAAATAAAATTTCAAGGCACCAAAGATTTTACACAAAAGCAAATGGTCTTTATTCAGTAAAGGCTACATTAAATAAAGTCCATATAAATATTTCTTAAACAAACTAAAAAACCTTCTAAAGAAGCCATGTTGTTTTCTCTTCATGACATAGAATTATGAAAAATAACTGTTGTTTTTTAATAGAGAAAATTAAAGTTTAAGAAAAGCACCACTGTTCTACCAATGACAGAAAAATGATCATATGCTATAGGTAGGTCATCATGCAAACTTACCACTCAACTTTTATTCACATTGTCACAGTGTCTATGTCACCTGTATAAAGAAGTTTGGAAGACAGAATTAACATTAAGTGAAAATTCTCATATTTTGGTACCCTAATTTGTTGTCTTTGTTGCCTTTATTGTCTGACACTGTTTAGGCAACTTCTTTAGTCCTCTGATTTGGAAAATAATTATCTTCAACTCACCGCAATGATACACATTTTTGTGAAAGAAAGAAGAGAAAAAGAGAAAGGTTGGGGATACCTGTTATTTCTCTGTTTCTCCTGAGTGCTGTCTCGGTATCTGACAACTTCTCCAAACTTCTAAGAAGCCTCCCCTCCCTACCACCACACACGAAGTACCAAATTTAAATGGAAAAGGAAGCACCTAAATACTGCTATTCATGAGGCTTTGTAAAAGTTTAAGTAAATCCCACACACAGATTCAAGGCCATTGCTAGCCAAAGTTGTAGATAAGGAAAGTTTCTGTCTAAGACTTGCCATCCTGAATTTAAATGCTGCCTCTCACTTTTCGTGCCTGGTACCGATGTGGTATGCTCCCGCCACACAGGCTCCCCTCATTCACTGACCTACATAGTCTCCCTTTACAGGCAGCAATCCATGCTCTGGATTTTTTTTCTTATTCTACTGTTTATCAAAAATTATTCAGATTTAATTTTATTCTCTCAGGTTTAACTATCTTCCTAAACTAAAATGAAAGTTCTATAGACCTCTGTCTGCTTTTTCCCCTGGGGAATCCCATATACCTGGAATAGTCTCTGGACCATGGAATGGAAGAACAAACCCACCTATATCATTATGCCAATTGCTACTAAAGGCTTAAGTCAGAGCTTACAGAGCAAGAGTTAACCAACCAGAATATACTCTTTGTCATACCGAGTTTTTGAACCTTTTTTTTTTTCTTAAGTTGAGAACATACATTTAAAAATCCTAGCCTTTCTGGAAAGGGTAAAAGGTCTGGTAACACAGGCAGTGCCTTCCCTCCCTAAAATGGGCATGGCCTTCCCACTTTCCTGCCACTTTTTTCTGGCTTCCCTGTACTGAGACTGTGTCAGCTCCAGTATTGAAAAACTAGGGATCAAACTGTAGAATATTAGGATAATACACTTGACCCTGTGTTACCCTATTTGTTAGAAATATTGGAATTTACATATGTGACTCTAGTCTTTAAATATATTCCTTCCAGGTAATATCTTTTTGTTTTGTTTAGAGCATGTTGAAGACTTGAAAATGTTTACTAACATGGTTAGAAATTTCATACACTGTAGCAGGAGAAGTGTTTTAGGCTGATAAAGCTTCCAGGCTATACAATGGATGAGGCTACCTTTTCTTCTGTACATAAACCCTTGGCTGAGGAAAAATTGAGATCTCTAGGTTTTTCTCATTTTCCTGAGGACTCTTTTCCCCCAAACCCTCAGAGGTTATACCATATGCCATGCCTCTTAGTAATACCTCTTTTTATATTTGGATGCTGTTGGTCACCCAGATAACCATATTCATAGAGCCTTTGCAAATTCTTATCTAATGCTTAATTCAGTTAGGGAAGGATATTTCTTGTCACAAAATTCATATGCAAAAATAGCTTGACCACAGTCTACTTAATACAGAATGGAAGCAACCGATTAGAAGCCACTTGGTGATGGAGAACAGCAGTGATGCTTCAAGATCACTCAGACCTCAAAGAATTTCCTCTTGTTTGACCATGTACATGATTAAGAATCATTGGTTAAGAGCAAGCCACCAGTTTGTTTCATGTTTTAGGAAACTTGCTGTAGACTATGCAACATAGGTTACTTCTCTGGATATGATTGTCTAAAAACCAGATTAATTCACCAAGATTTTTGCTAGCAGAGTGGAGGAAATAATGCCACAAAAGACAGCCACAACTATGACTTTCTGAAATGGTGTAATTACCAAAGCCAAATCATATTAATAAAAATAATTTTTGTTAGATGAAAGATACTGGACCTAGAGAATATAGTATGCAACCTTATCCTCACAATCTTCTTTAGCCTATGTTTATATTCTAAATATACTTCTCACAAAAATTAGGGGATTTTTATCACTTCATATTCATTTTAAAATATCCCCTAATTTTTGTGAGTAGTGTATAAAGTTTTATATTTAGGAAACCTAACATCTCTCTTTTAAGCAAACTATACTCAATATATACATTTGACTCTAAAATTATTTACGATGTAGGCTCTTTCCATGTTTAAGGCACACAAATCAAGCCAGGTGGAGTTGTTTCTTTCCCGGAGCTTAGATTCAGTTGTCCTATAATAAACAAGTGAGTAAATGAATTAGTCTGTCAGGTAGATGAAGGCTATAGGGGAAAAGGTAACAAGATGGTGACGGTGAGGAGGACGTGTGGCGAGGGATGAACTTTTATTAAGTGAGGTCAGAGAAGGTGCTGCTTGGGCTGAGACCTGTTGAAGAGAGGGAGCCAGCCATTCAGAGACTATGGGTGGGGTGTCCAAGGAAGGAGGAAAGGCAAGTGCAAAGATGGCCCACACAGGGGCCTCTTATGCTCAAGAATCCGCACGGTGGCCAGCCAACCTGGAAAGGGCTGCGTGTAGGGAAGGGCAGCCAGGCAGCAGACTTGTGGGGCCTTTGGGACATTGTGAAGACTTTAAAGGTTATGTCAAGGCTGATGGCAAGCTTTCGGAAGCTTTTAAGCATGAGAATAACTTGATAAAATTTACATTTTAAAATGAATGACATAAATGTTGAGATATTAATAATGCCTTTTATGTCATTTATTGAGCATATATAATGTGCTAAGAACTTTACTATTCTAAATTACTAACTTACTGTTTTAATTGTAATTATTTTTCTTTTATAGCCAAAAAAGAGCATAAAATGGAAGAAAGTCACTTGGAGAATGCACAGAAAAGGTAAGCAGCTCTGACCCAGTCACCCCCTCCATTCCCCCAGCCCTTGGCAGCCACCACTCTGGGATCTGTCTCTGTGACTTGAACTACTCAAATTACCTCTTGTAAGTGGAATCATTCAGTATTTTCCTTTTATGACTGACTTATTTCACTTAGCGGAATGTCTGGCCATTCCTTTGGCCCCATTTGTTACAACTATGCTCCCATGAGCAGTAACAGTGTGTGGCAAGCCAGAGCAAAAGCACTGGAGTGGAAGTGGAAATATTTTCCCTGAAGAAACAGATTAAAAAGGGGGGAAATGCTGATGAAAGGAGACATGACTTGGGGTGGTGAACATATAGTACAACTTCAGGTGAGGTGTTATAGAACTGTATACCTGAAACCTATGTAATTTTATTAACCAATGTCTCTCCAACAAATTCAATAAAAAAGTAAAAAAAAAGAAAAGAAAAGAAATAGGAGCTCATCCAGAGGTGACTCATCTGCCCCACATATCATGACCTATTTTCATTTATTTGCCCCCCCTCCACTGTTGGCTCCTGAACTATTTCATGGAAGTTTGGAACAATGTGATCTTTCTTAGTACCACAACTAGTTTAAACCAATTATTACAAATGCAAGACTCTCACTATGCCAGTGTTTCTCAAACGTTTTGAAGTCGGGGCGCATTTAAAATTCTACAAGTAATTGTAGGCACACTATACACAAATTTTTGAGAAATATGTTATAAGAATTAAGTCAAATATTAAAGAAAAAAATATAAAGTCCCAGCGTACTTTTATGGTAATTAAACAAAATAAATATGACAAAATTAAATTTATTTTGACATTAACATTTTTATGTTACACTTTTTGAGTTATGCTTTTTTAGAATCTGTAAAACAAAGGGGTTAAAAAACGACAAAAAAGTTATCTTTTTATATATATCGATACATTCTTAGTAAGATTTAGTAAATTCGGCAGGTCTCGGCGTGAATGTGCTAAGTTTTTTCATTCTTGTGTTTATGAGAAACATGAGCCTGATGTATCCTAGCAATTTCTTCAATGTTTGGGAATATATTTGAAAGGCAGACTCTCATTTTCTTGTCAATACATTGAAGAATTCCTCTCATTTTACTTTTAATTGTGTTGAGTGCAGAAATCCTACCATACATATCATTTTAACTTTACACCAAACAAAGGATAGAAGAAACTTGTCTCCAGTCTTTCCAGGGAACATGGAGGGTAGTGTAAACAATCCAGCACCACAGTTTAACAGCCTTCTGCAACCTAATCAGACAAGTGAGGTGGGGGGTTGGGCAGACTGTCAGCTTACAGCCAATTTCCCACACCTCCGTCCCCAAAAAATCTAAACTCCAAAAACCCTGTTGGTGTTTTGGTCCCCAACAGGCACATATTTCTCTGGAATACCATAGGGCGCACCTAGAAATCTTCTAGGGTGCACCAGTGCACCCTGGCGCACACTTTGAGAACCACTGCACTATGCTTTTCCTCGGGTCCTAGAGGCTATCACAGGGAGAAGGGAACTGACCTCTCTGCATGGAAACTCCTCCGGAATTTGTCAGAGACCTCAGAGGTCTACTACTCAACCTCTCCCCTACTTTAAGCTTCTTGTTTGCTCTTCTCTCTCTTAATAGACATCGGAGTGGTTGAGGCCAGTAATCACAGTCTGATCCCTTCAAAGGGTTTTTCCTTTTGTTAGTTGACCAGGCTAATCAGTGGGCTGTCCCTCCCTCTTAGAAGGGGGAGTAGGAATAGATTGAGGCATTCTCATATTCAGCACAGAGAACTAAGATAAATTCTGCTGGTACAATTTTAAAATTAAATAAGAGCTAAGAGCTGGAAACAGTATATAAGGAAGAATGAACTTTATAAATGTGTTAGAAAAGGAGTTTGTTAAATGCAAATGAATAAACCCAGAAGTGAACCATCTTCCTCCTGAGAGTTCTGAAAGCCTAAAGACAGTGTGTCTGCTGTGCTTTGACAGGTACCAGCATCTTGCCCTGCTTCCCACTGTATTTTCCCATAAAATTAAAATGCAGATAAAAGCACGGTTAAGGTAAATCCTGCCTCTTTCTAAGTGTAGACATGTTCTTGAGTCGTGATTATCATCTTCACACGATAATCTTTGAAAACCAAGACAATCACGCGGCTGTGCTTCTAGATTTTTTTGCCCCTTTATTGACCTTCTCCCCACAGTAAGCTTCCCTTCCATGTTGTATAAAAGGAGTATGTCTGTGTTATAGAAGTAATCAGCACATATAAAAGAAACCCTGTCAGCCTGGCATATGGATGTCCCAGTTTGATTCCCAGTTAAGGCACACAGAAGAAGCAACCATCTTCTTCTCTCCTCCTCCCTCTCCCCTTCTCTCCCTCTTCTCCTCCTGAAGCCAGTGTCTCAATTGGTTCTAGTGTGACCCTGAGCACTGAGGATAGCTTGCTTTGTCTGAGCACATCAGCCTCAAGTGCTAAAATAACTTGTTTGATTCAGGCATCAGCCCTAGGTAGAGGTTGCTGGGTGGATCTCGGTCAGGGTGCATGTGCAAGTCTATCTCCACTCCCATCACTTAGAAAGAGAGAGACCCTCAACAAGGCCTCACAGGTGTCAGGCCAAACAGAAATTCAGTTTCTGGGGCAGATGTCAAATTTCTAATACTTCTTCAACATTCTTGGGTAAGGAAAAGGGGGCCTACATTAGAGGGGCTGGAGCTGCTGCTGTGCATTAGCCATGCTGAGGGGGGTCATAAATTCTGGTTGTCAGCATTTTCCGTGACTTTGTGGTAAAGGTAGTCTAGCTTTCATGTCATTCATGAAATATGTCCGATCCCATCTTTAATGTAGAAACCACAGTTGTTTGGTTACACTCTTGAAGGAGGTTGGTCAGTGTTGCAATATTCATGTGAGATTTAGGAAATTCTTATGTTTTATTCTCAAGAGAAACAATTTACTCTGAGGTAAAGGAATATTTGTTTTTCCCAAGCAGTTCCTGAAGGCACACATGTAAAACAATAAGTGGATGTGCTCGGCCCCGGCCTCTCAACACTGTGAAAGTAAAACCGTTCAGTCAGCCACGAGCTCTTTGATATAATCATTGCCTGTACTTTAAAAATGTTTAGCTGAATTGAAAAGATACAAATCAGACAAGGAATTATATCAGGAAGAAAAAGAGGGAATAGTTTAGAAGGAAGGAAAAAAGTTTTGTGAAGCATGATCAGAAATCTATCAACTTCTTAAAGTTGAAAGCAAAATTAGAGTCATCTATTGGCAAATAGAAGTTTAAAAAAGCACAATCACCTCCTTGTCTATGGAGAAATTCTCCTGCCTGTTAAATATCAATAATTTTCATGCCCAAATTTCAGAAAGTTTTCAATCATCAGTCTTCCGTGAATCAAAATTGAGTCTGAAAGGAATAAGACAGTTTTGTCTGGGGAGGACAATAGTCTAGACTTGACTGGATAGTTGTAGGTACAAACGCTAGCTCTTAGCTTTTCCAGGAGCAAATGACTGGCATTGCGATCAAATAAGGCACATCCTCAGAGCTTCCTCTCTGTCATAGTTACAGAGTGCCAAAGCCAGGCCAGTCTCTGGGATTCTGTTTGTTTTGGTTCTTCTGAAGAGGTTCATTTGCCTTCCAAAACACATAGGGGAAAAATGCTGAAATTCTGTCTTTCCTTTCATTTTTACCCCCTTTGAGGGTTAGTAAGCAGGACCTCGCAGCTCCCCAGAGGGAGTGGTGGTAAGGGTAGTGGTTAACTTCAACTTAGTGTCAGGAAAAGTGAAGCCAGGGGATGATGATGCGTTTCTCAAGCTCTGCGATAACTCCCCAAACAATGCTGTGATTCTCTGCCACAGCGCCTCCCCCCCCCCCCCCGCAGTGTGTGCAACGTCTTGGTCTCCGATTTAGGCTCCAAGTAAGGCCAGAGGGGTAGAGCTGACCCAAGAGGCACAATGCCTGCAGCTTCTGTCCTCTTTACAGTACCCTGCTGGGAAGTAGGAAGCCCTTTTGTTCCTCTGGAGACTCAGAGAGAAAGACCTTCTTTTCTCTATTAATGCGCAAATAAATCTGTTGCCATATGGAAGGTGAGCATAGGAAGAGAAAACAATGATAATTTGTTCTGATGGGGGCAGCACACAGTATGTGTGATACAGGGGCGACTGTGTCTCAAGTGGAAACAGAAAAATAATAACTGCTTTATTCCTTTTTTAATTGATTGATTTTAGAGAGAGAGGAAGGGGGAGAGAAGGAGAGAAACATCAATCTATTGTTCTACCCATTTATGCATTCATGATTCCTGATGTGCCCTGACCAGGAATCAAACCTGCAACCTTGGCATATTAGGATGATGCTGTAACTAACTGAGCTACCTGGCCAGGGCTCACTGTTCTATTTCTTGAATGCGAGCATGAGCCACAGAAGGATAAAGAGGAAATAGCATTTCTCCGAGAATCAGGGGACCCTAGATATAGGTCCAACTCTGCCAATAAATAGAGACATTCAGTCTTTCCAGGTCTCTCTTTTCTCATCTGTAAAATGAGAACATTGGATGAGTTGACCTGTAAGTCTCTTCCAAGTCTAAATCCCCAGGATTCTATAAGAAAATCATGGTCTATTACTGTAGGTTGCATAACTCTCTACTTTTACATGCTACGATAAATATAATTTTCCTTTTGAATGAAATAAAACTATATGCCATAGAGTATACATTGGTTTTATCAGTATGTTGTCTGCCACAGAATTAGGAGTACTGTCTGGATGAAAGTGGACGTTGCTACTTTCTTCCATCGCTGGTTTTGTGCCAAAATCTGCATGTTTGGTATTATAAGAGAGTCCCTTAAGAAATTACTGCAGTATTGCCCTTCTCCACTTATACACTTCTAGTCTTTTAATAACTGGGAGCCAAAATTCCCTGACCAGTAGTTTTAATTTGCATTAAAAACAGATTTATTATTTACAGAAGCACAAAGAATTTATGGGTCTCAGAGCTGCAGCTCCAGCTTGGATCTCGCCTAATCATAGCCATGGAATCAATTAACAGTTCATCTGTGAAATGTGATAAAATCTTATGAGATACATATTGGCCAATAACTGAGAACGAGATGAAAGTATGCTCTATAATAGTAACAGGGCTTCAGGGTTTTACAATCGCCATTGAATAGAGTTCCATTAGGAACTCCGTCTTCAGGATGGCCGCAAAAAAAACGCTGTCTGAACAGATGATAGAGCATTGAGTAGTAATAAACTTGGCCAGCCATTCCTGCTTTGATTAGTTTCCAACACCCTAGAAAAGGGAGCCGTTTATTTAAGTGTTCTTGCTCATGGCAAATGAGCTTGTGAGGCTTGGGGTAGGTGGGGGTGAGTGGGGGTGGGTGGGTGGGTAGAAAGATTGAGTGCAGAGCTATAAATTGCTGCAAAGCTAGTGCCTCCAGGAAGGGCTGCTTGGGAGGCCCAGGGAATCTGGTGTGCAGTAAGCCTCCATGGGGTAGGTCAGGAGGTTCTTGGCAATATCTGGGAATCTACTTTGCAAAGCCTGGACCAGATTGGAGATCAGTTATTCAGATCAAAGATGATTTCCCATCCAAATCTTTCTATGCCCTCAGCTACACACACCCATAGGTATATTTCCTACATTGGTGGTTTATATTCTTGTATCATATAAAGCCTTAAAACATAGCCTTCTTAAAGATCATAGAGGCTCAGTCTCTTATTTTACCCTTGAGAAAACTGAGTCCAGTGCTGAGTGATTGACCGCAGATTACAAAGGCGGGGGAGGTCAGAATAAGGATGAAACAGTCTTGATTTTCCATGAAACACTCCACAGATTAATGATTCCCAATGGGCTCTCTAACCACTAACCACTGCCAATGCTACAGAATCAATGTCCTCACTGCTCCATGTCATCACTAAATTAGGTGAGGAGCGGGTACATGATGTAGATTTGAAGTAAAAAGCAAACTCAAAAAGTTTTACCTACAGACCCCCTGGAATTATCTGTGCTGGTTTTTATATGGATAAGGCATGTCCAGGAGTGTCCCCAGTCAAACTGAATTTCTTGGAAAGTGGATTTGAGCAAATAGGTTTTCTGGGGTCCAGGATCAACCACAGTAACCCTGAGGCAGAGAACGGGTATGTGGGAAACTGCCCCCAGTGCCCGTCTCCTCACCCAAATGGATTTTGGTGTTGACAGTTTCTCACCCTCTACCTCACTCAGCTTCTTTTTTTTTTCCCTCGCTGCCTGTTGCAGTTTTGAAACAACAGTGGGATATTTTGGGATGAAGCCAAAGTCTGGTGAGAAGGAGATCACCCCCAACTACGTGTTTACCGTGTGGTACGAGTTCTGCAGTGACTTCAAGACAATTTGGAAACGGGAGAGTAAAAACATATCTAAAGAAAGGTAAGGTTCTAACAGCGTCATGAATACTCCCTCAGAGAGTCTAGGAAACAGCCTCCTCAGACCTAACAAAGTATACACATCTCACACGTGTCAGGGTTGTCTTTCAGGCCAAGTGGAGGTAGAGGAAGGATTATTGCCTTAGGGCTCTTAGGGAAATTCAGGGGAGGCTTGCTGTCCACACAAGCAGATCCACTCACGTGCTCTGATAAGTTACACTTTCTTAACCCCTTCCAATTACTAGCTAGTAAATGAAAGGGGAGCTGTGCTAATTTGCAACAGATTGCTTCTTTGTGGATTTTCATGTTGGCCCAGGCTAAATGAGGCAGCCTTGCTGTCGCAGACAGTACAGACAAATAAAAGTGAATGCTTTTCCCATTAATATACTGAACTTGCATCAAAGGGAAATTGCGGAGAGTCAGGCCACACTTAACATAGTGTTGAAGCCCCGCTCTGGATTTACAGTGCCACTTCTGACTCCCTGTATCCTGCTGAGGACATCAAACTGCGTGCCGCTCAGCCTCCTTGCAGCCTCCTGATTTTATTAGTTGAGGGTAGAGGGGAAACCCCAGCTCTGAATACAGGGAGGGAGAGTGTGTTGTGTGCTCATTCTCAGGAGCCTGAATTTGGCCCTGTTTATCATATCAGAAGAAGAAAAAAAGCATTTCTGCCTGATCACTGTTTTGCTCAAGTTGCCACTGTCTACAAAGGGTGTGTCATTGATTTCAGCTTGAAACAGTTCTTGCTACTGCCCCTGCAGAATGGACGCATACAACTGTCATTCAAAGTGGGGTAGAAGGAGACAAAACAATATTCTATAAATTAAGAGGAGTGGTTTATTTAATTATAGCATCTCTATCTCAATAAACATTAAGACCTACAGTTCCTTAGGTCAACATCTTTGCTCTTTACTTTGTAAATATATTGCACCTTCAAAAGTTATTTTTTTAAAGCAATCAAAATTTAGAGATTTTTGACCCAGTCTTACTAAGTATCTATTTTCTTGGGGAATTTTGCTTTAAAAGCCTCCTTTCTTTCTCCGGAAGTCAAAGGGGTTTAAATATGTTTATTGACAGGTCTCCCACCATAACCTCTTTGGGAACATGGGAATTAAAGTGACTCCATCCATTATATCGAGAAACTGAAGCAGAGAAATGGTTAAGTGACATTTTTAAGAAAATAGATAGTTGATAATAACATGGAAAAAATCCTAAAAATCTTGACATACAACTCCTTTGCTCTTTCCCTGCAGTCACTTGTAACCCTCTCAGTTTCTGTGGACTAAATTCTGTTTTGTGAGCTTCTCAGGAGAGTGGTGGCCAAGCCCCCCTCCCCCTCCACGTGAAGGCCAGACACCCAGCAGTGTGCCCTGAATGGGTGGCCTTTGCTACAATTTTGCACCTCACACTTTGAGCATAAGCCTTCGAGAATTGGTCCTTGACATTGGAGCCCTAAAAAATGCTCCAAAGAAACAAAAACAATAGAGAGGATACTTCATTGCTTTTCATTGTAATAATCTTCTGTTGCAATAGTCAAGTACATTCTAAATTAAGGAGTTTTTCCCCTATTACTGAAGTTAGACCACATAAATTCTGGATTTGCAGAGGGGGCAGTGTTCTTTATGAGACATGTCCTCGGATTCCTAGCCATAGGCACTTGCAGCATAGCTTCCTGGGTGCAGCTGGTGAATTGCCCACTTCACACTCTGTAAACCAACACCTTTCAAGGGTCATGACTTCATAGGGCCCTTTTCAGTTCTTCCCATTGAGCGATTTCAGGGTCTCTTCATTCCAGCCCTGCTGTGTGAGATGGATCACCAAGGTTTCCAACCTAAAATAACAACATCCCTGAAAGTTAATGACGGCTCATAAAATATTTTTGGAAGCAGCTTGTTTACAAAAATCTATTTGCTAAGTAATGTTAGCACATTATGTTTATCACTGCTCAGCCAGTTAAACAAATTTTTGATAATTGTCCTCTGTCTGCTAAGGATTTTAGCTTTTAAATTGTTGGAATCACATATGGTTGTGGTAAAATAAGCAAATTATTTTACAATTCTATTGTAATTAAAATGAGAAACAATATGATGACTTTCTTTTGACACCTAGTTAATGATGTTTGATATTATCATTTTTAATACTATTCCCAGAAATCCAATAAATCCCAACAACACTAAATGTCAGGAGATAACATAGTACAAAGTCATCTTCAAAAATAAAATTCAAATGAAAACCTGATGGCTTGGAATTATGAGGAAAAAGAAAACAATCATTTGGATCTCATCAGAAGGAATTTTACCTACTTGATTTTTAGATGTATTTGAAGCCAAACTCAAACCCCTGATGTAAGGAAAAATTAAGGATCAGTAACAGTATTTTCAAAGGGACAGATTTACTTTTAAATGAAGCAGAAGTATTGAAAACTACCTTCAGCCTCTTGAGATCAATTTTAGGTGGTAGAGATTGTTTACTTACTGTCTTGTCCTGCTTAGTATGGCTTCCATGAATACATACTAGCCTGATGCAAAATTGAGTCAGTGTGGCTCCACATCAGGGTAACAACTGCTCCTTGTAAAGCCTGGAACAGTCTCTAAACACACAAATGCCTATATGGAACCATCTAGCGTCCTTGTGCCTCGTGAGTGAATGAGAAGCCCTACCATCAAGCTGGTGTCAGGGCATGGTGCTGTTTGAGTAGAAGAGACATATTTCACTGGCGATAGGGTTTACCTGCAGATTAACGAGACCTAGGAGAAGAACAAGCTACTGTAGGATGGGATGTCAAAGGCATCAAACTGTCCTTGTCATTGCAGCCAGTATTAAGCAAAATGGCAAACCTCTGTGTCCAGGCACAAATCCAGAACACCTCACTCCCTAAACCTTCTTTCTGTGACCCACCCAGTGCTCGTGCTGCCCCTAGAACTGCTTCCCATCCCCTGGTGAAGTGCAGCAGGCCCCCTCTTACCCTTTGTGAGAGCCGCCAGTGAGTAGTCAGTGGTGTGAAAAAAAACCTCTAGACAGTTAGAAACCAGCATTTTTGTATGCCATTTGTTTGCTATGTGATCTTCAGCTAGTTACTCGTTTTTACTTGGGACACCCAGCGACATATCACATCTGTAAAATTTAAGTATTTGGACGAAGCAGGAGCTAAGTGTTCACGGTGATCTCTTTTAGCTTGAAATCTCTATAAATCTAGAAACAACTTTTCTGACATTTCTGAAATATTCTTTACCTTTAGTCTTGAGCTCATTGACTGCATTGGAAGACATTGCAAACCAACATCTGGCAGTGAGCCAGGGAGAGATTTGGGGCAGAGAGAATTTTCATTGCTCTCTTGGAATTGGCAGCTGTCTGTAGCTACCTTATTGTGTGGCCCCTGTTCTTCCCCTAAAATACTGAGATCACATTTTCTTATTGAAAGTGTACGCACAAAAAAAATACTTTCCTCTGTTTATCTGTAGCCAACATTGTATTTACTGGCTTATGAAAGTTTGAGATTTTTATCCTCAGGAACAGCTTTGCCGCTCTGGCTGGCTGGTTCAGTGGATAGATCGTCGGCACAGCATATGGCTGTCCTGGGTTCAATTCCTGGTCAGGACACACAAGAGAATTGACCATCTGATAACTTCTCTCCCCCTTATCTCCCCTTTCGCTCCCCCTTCTCTTCTCCTTCTCTCTAACTTCTCTCCCCTTTTGCTCCCCCTTCTCTTCTCCTTCTCTCTACCTTCTCTCCCCCTTCTCTCCTTCTTCCCTTCCGCCAGTGGCTCAATAGGTCTGAGCATGGCCCCAGGCACTGAGAATAGCTTAGTTGATTCAAGCATTGGCCCCAGATGGGGATTACCAGATGGGTCCCAGTCGGGGTGCATGCAAGAGTTTGTCTTACTATCTCCTTGAAAAATGTATCCTCCTCTCACTTTAAAAAAGAAAAAAACAAAGAAACAGCTTTGCCTCAATTTTACCTTTTCATGTACTATTGTATATGTGCCCCTTGGTTTGCCAACATTCAATGAATTTTGTAATACACATTCTTCCACCTATTAAGTCAGCAGATTATTTAAGCACATGCATAATTGCAAGGTAGAACCTAATATTTCCTCCTACATTTATTCTTTACTCTTTTTGTGCTTCTTTCTTCTGTTTAATTATTCTGGGATATAGGACTCGTCCTTATAGAATTTTCCACCATTTAGGATATCCTAAGACTACTCCCCACATGTGACCACAGATGCATACATGGAGGCCACAGACCACTACCACCCACAGCATGAGCTATGAATTTGCCAAGAGGTAAAGAAGTCCCAGAGCAGTCATGACTCCAGGAATAAAGTGTTGGCAAATAACTCATCCCAAGCCAAAGCAAACTTTAACAGTACCATTTAAAAAACCCATAATGGATAAGTAATGAGTGCATATGAAGTTTGGTGAATTTTATGTGAAATGCAAATAAGAAATTTTATTATATACATACCTATAATTTACACCATTTTTTTTAGTTCAGATAAATACTAACAGGGTTTTTGTTTTAAGTATATTATTTGCAGCTATTATGGTTAATATGTAATTACAGTGCCCTTGACAGCAGATAGTTCAGAGCTGTTGCAAGGTTATCCCAAAAGTTGTCCCCAGAGCTCCCTATTGCTCAGGTCACGTTAGGAGCAGGAGTTGGGGACTTAGACCCATCATTCAACCCACAGAGGAGCCCCTGAATGCAGTGTAGACATGTAGGAATTCCTCTCTTTATATGAGAAAGTCATTCCTGGAAAAAGTTCTATGAACTAAAATTTTTATTTATTGAATTCTTTTCCTACAGACTTCCATACATGATCATCACAGTAACTTCTAACAAGTTAACTTTGCTTTCCCCTAGCCCTCTGTTAGGTGACTAAATGGTCTGTACACACTTAACTGCTAAGAAGCTTTATATTTTAAGAGACTCCTTTAATAATACAAATCACCCTCCAGTTAACTGGCAAAATTTTGAATTTTCCTAAGTCATATTTGGAGGCAGTTTTCTACAAATATACAAATGGTAAATGTCTCAATAAACTATCTTATCAACAGTATTATCCTAATCATGAAAAAAGTAAAACCTATTTCTCATACAATAAATTTAAAATGACTTCTGCAAAATTAAAACTATGCTATGGATAAGGAGAGAAGATAGTAGACTTTAAAATGGTAAGAATTAGGATCTGGCCAGGTTACTCAGTGGATAGAGCACCGTCCCAGTGCGCTGAGGTCATAGGCTCAATCCCTGTCAGGGCACATATAAGAAGCAACCAATGAGTGCACAACTAAGTGGGACCGTGAGTTGATGCTTCTCTCTCTCTCCCTGCCCTTCTCTTTCTCCCATTCCCTCCTCTCTCTCTCTCTCAAATCAATGGGAAAGTGGTTATTTTTATAATGGTAAGAATTATAAAACCATTGATTGAAAAAAACCCTAAAATACCTCTTTTGAGTCCCTTTCCTTTGGAAACTGTTGTTCTCACTTGCTCTTCTTTCTTTCTAGTTTCTTAAAAGAAAAGTTTATGTTAATTTTTTCACTTTTTTTTCCTTTGCATATACTTGCTCTTTCCTCTATCATTAAAGATAAAGCCTCAGTAGCCATAACAAAGACTAAAATAACTGTTGTTTAAACAAGAAATATTTAATTTTACATAATAATTTAAGTACAAATTGTTTGAGTATCGAGGTCTCAGGTTCCTTCGGTCCTGTGGCAGCCATCATTAAGGTGTGGCCCTTATTCACAAAGTTGAGGGTGGCCCATATCACATCCACCAGCACCACTACTGCCAAGTTCCAGCCAGTAGGAAGGGGAGGGCACACCCTTTTCTTTTAAGTGTGTGTCCTGGAAGATGCATTAATTACAATGGGCAAAAGTTAGTCTCATGGCTATATACAGAGAGATCAGAAAGGTAGTCTTGACTCAGAGTCATATGCTCAGCTAAAGACTCATGGGTTCTATTGCTAAAGACAGCAGGAGAAAAGGATATTGAGACCATTAGCAGATTTTGCCTAACATGTTCTGTTGTTTTCTATAACTGATAAACGAAAGGGAAGAGAATTAGCCAATATGTATAAGTTTGGTACTTATATTCATTAACTTGTTGGGTCCTTGAAAGAACAGCCTGAAAAGAGGGTGTTTTGCTGTTTCACAGGTAAGCACAGGATAGAGTAAGCGAATTGCCAATGCCACAGTTCACTAGTCCAAAACAGTAATGGAAGGAAGGACCTAGGTCTTATTTGACACTAAAGCCTGAGCTCTTTCAAATGTTTCATGTTCTCTCCCAGACTGGAGTGTGAGCCTCCAAACACTTGCCCGTAATTGAGTTTCCAATCTCATTATCTATATCTTTATCCTGCGTGTACCCACCATGACAAATCACTGTCTCTCACACCTGCACATTCTTGCCATGAATTCTCATTGGATAATTTCTTTACATTGTACTGTCCCTGGTTATTTTCTGCTGATCAAACTACAGTCATCTGTTAAAGACTACTTCCAAAACCAGCTTTTACATAAATTTTCTCAGTTGCCTCTAAGTAGAACTACCTCTTCTTCTGGTCTCTGACAGCATATTTTCCTACCAGTTCATTTCCAACTCATTATTTTAGTGATTATGTACATTTTTCTACCTATTCAAAATAAACCCATTTGTTATTCTGTCTTTTATGGTGCCTTCTTCAGCACAGAGCCTAATAATTATTTATTGATGTAGAAAGGGCCTCACAATGTAGAACAAAATACTTTTTTAATTAATTGTGTTTACATAGATTCTAGGGTAACCCCGACTGCATCCCCCCTTCCCCATATTCCCCTCCACATCTCCACTGCCCCCTCCCTACAGTGCCCTCCCCCCTTCCCTTCAGGTTTATCCCATCCTATCCTCCCCTTTCCCTCTGTCTTCTTTTCCTCTGGTCCCTTTGATCCCTCCTCTGTCTCAATCCCTTTCCTCAGTTCTTAATGTTCCTTGGATTCCTCAAATGAGTGAGGTCATATAATTTTTCTTTTTCTGCCTGGCTTATTTCACTCAACATAATAGTTTCCAGATCCTTCCATATTGTTGCAAAAGGTAATATTTCCTTCTTTTTCATGGCCCCATAGTATTCCGTTGTATATATGTACCACAGCTTTTTAATCCACTCGTTCACTGATGGACACTCTTTTTTTTTTAATTTATTTATTTATTCATTTTAGAGAGGAGACACAGAGTGAGAGAGAGAGAGATAGAGAAAGGGGGGAGGAGCTGGAAGCATCAACTCCCATATGTGCCTTGACCAGACCAGTGCAGGGTTTTGAACTGGCGACCTCAGTATTCCCAGGTCGACACTTTATCCATTGCGCCACCACAGGTCAGGCCTGATGGACACTTTTTAACAAATGGTGTTGGGAAAACTGGACAGCTACCTGCAAAAAAATGAAACTAGACTACCAACTTACACCATGCACAAAAATAAACTCAAAATGGATAAAGGACTTAAATGTAAGCCATGAAACTATAAGCATTCTAGAAGAAAACACAGGCAGTAAACTCTCTGACATCTATCAAAGCAATATATTTGCTGATTTATCTCCACAGACAAATGAAAATAGAAGACAAGATAAACAAATGGGACTATATCAAACTAAAAAGCTTTTGCACAGCTAAAGACAATATGAACAGAATAAAAAGAGAAACCACACAATGGGAGAACATATTCAACAACACATCTGATAAAGGGTTAATAACCAAAATTTATAAAGAACTTAATAAAACTCAACACCAGGAAGACAAACAATCCAATCAAAAAATGGGTACAAGAAATGAATAGACACTTCTCCAAAGAGGACATACAGATGGCCAATAGGCATATGAAAAAATGCTCAACATCACTAATCATTAGAGAAATGCAAATTAAAACCACAATGAGATACCACCTTACACCAGTCAGAATGGCGCTCATTAACAAAACAACACATTATAGGTGCTGGGGAAAATGTGGAAAAAGGGGAACCCTTCTGCACTGCTGGTGGGAATGCAGACTGGTGCAGCCACTGTGGAAAACAGTATGGAGATTCCTCAGAAAATTAGAAATGGAACTGCCCTTTGACCCAGCTATTCCACTTATAGGAATATATCCCAAGGACACCATATCACTGACTGAAAAAAAGAAATGCACCCCCATGTTTATGGCAGCATTGTTCACAATAGCAAAGAGCTGGAAATAGAACAAAATGATTTTAAGTGAGCATTGAAAATCTTAGGCAGTGTAAGAATTTAGAGGAGGAAATGACCCCAAAGAAATGTGAGAGCCAGGGAGGGTCATGCATGTTCAGTCATGAACAGGACCAACCTAAGCAGAAAGTTGTGGAGGGGATTCAGAAGCCACTGAGGGAATGTTGAAGACCAGCAATTCCCAAATCTGGCAGATCTGGTCTGTTTTGTTCACCTCAGTACATGGCTCACCTACCCCTTACTTCAACGGATCAGGTACGCTTGGGAAGTTGGAGGGAGAAGATCTACACCTCCCCAGTAGATCTTGCTACATTCATAGCCAACTTCAGAAACTCCTAGACTGAGGTGACCTGGAAGGAATCTTCCAACCCAGATTTACTGGGATTTTAGGTAGGAAATGAGCTGGGCAGAACTGATGACTTCAGCTAACTAGAGAAGAAAGGGGTTAGGACAGTCTTTGAGATCACATTGCAAAGGCCTGAAGCTGGGAGGCTCAGCACACACTTCAAAGAACCCCACAATGTGATTTCTGGGCTAGCCTGACAGTGGCTGAGTTTCTCGTGCATTTGCATTCCCATAATATAAGTTTGCAGCTTAATCAGCTGATTTAAACACATCCTTTTAAAATACCTACTATATCTCATTTGCTATATAAGCTATGAGACCCTATTCTAGAAGGATTTAATCTAGTGATCACATACTGTCTCCTTCATGAAGTTTTTCCCAGTCTCTGTGAGCTGTCTTTTCTCCAGAATTCTAGGATGATGTGGTCTCTTCAGTTTCAGCACCAGTGATTTCATTCATTATTTAAAGGAGGAACTGTTATAGATACTTTCTCTTTTAAATAAATCACAAGCCCTGGAAGACAAGGGCAATGTCTTGTACTTCTTTGTTTTCCGTCTAGTATTTCCTTATATTTCCTTATTCATATTAGGTGCTCAATTATTATTTGTTGAACAGCCAGACCAGGTGGTGGTGCAGTGGATAGAGCATTGGCCAGGGATGCTGAGGATCCAGGTTCAAAACCCTGAGGTTGCCTGCTTGAGCACAGGCTTACCAGCTTGAGCAAGGGGTTGCTGGCTTGAAGCCCAAGGTTCCTAGCTTGAGCAAGGGATCGCTGGCTCTGCTAGAGCCCCCTGGTCTAGGCACATATGAGAAATCAATCAATGAACAACTAAAATTACGCAAATATGAGTTGATGCTTCTCACCTTTTTCCCTTCCTGTCTGTCTGTCCCTGTCTGTTCCTCTCTCTCTCTTGCTAAAAAAAAAAAAAAATGTTGAACAAATAAACAATCGTGGTGATTTCTTTTGCCATGTTGAAATTAATTACAGAATTTTCTGTCTGCTACTGATAGATGACTGATCTTATTTATTTGGATTTTGGTAGTGGAATTCCCCCAATACATCCCAGCTGGGTTTTTTTAGTTCAAGTATTTAAAATCTTAAGACCATTGTTACAGAGAATAGACATGTTCAGAACAAGAAAGATTAGTCAATGGAGTGAAACAATCACCTTCTCTGTTCTTGACTGTATTACTTTCAATTTGTCTTAAAAAAAAAAAAAAACAGAAAAGCTAGAAAAAACAAGAAAGTGAAGATCCTTGGATTCATGGCTGTGCCAAGCCTCAGACCTCTTTGGAGCTCAAATAAGAACCTTAGAGAGCATCTGTCTGCACTCTATTTCCCCAGCTTGGCAGACAGCAATGGAAACCCCAAATAAGTCTCCTTCATTCAGCTAGAATATTTCTAAATTGCTTATCTGCGAGCCTCCTGACAGCTCCTGCCTTGGGCATAGACTAGATGGAATAGGGGTCTGCCTGGGAAGTATGATTTAAGGGGCGCCAGAGAGGCTGCCTGCTCCACACAGTCTCCCCTGTTCCCTCACCCTTTTGTTTCAGTCACCGTGCAAACAGCCTCTGATCAGTTCTAGTTTTTGGTGAGACTCGGTAGGTGGTACAGGTTTCAAAATCAAAGAGGGGGGAGTTGGCGTCTACAAGCACATGCATGTCTTCATTATCAGGATTGGAAAGGCCTTCCTACGACTAGCCGACTAGCCATGCATTGCAATTAAATTTGCAGATTTATGACACAGGACTGACTTCAGTTTCCAATCTGTCTCCCAGACACCTACCTCTCCCTGAACAAGGAAATGCAATGCTGTTACCTTTCACTCCGCACCTAAATTGCTGGGCGGCTCAGGGTGTTTCGTCTACCAAGTGCGGAGTGATTGGCTTTAACTGATCGTGCATTCCAGGGTAAATCCAGGAACCCCCCACCCCCACCCCTCTTCCACTCCCCTGTGGCCTGAGGGAGAAGCTCTGCAAACGGAAGCAGCTTTTGTTCTGCAATTAATCACTTGCAGTCAAAATGTGTTTGGGTGCTACAAGTGATAGCCCGCTAAAACCATGAAGTGGCTGATTGCGTAGCTGGTGAAACTGGGTCTGTAAGAAGACTTCCTTCATTGTGGATAGAAAAATAGCTTAAGAATGAGGTAGGGAAAATTGGCAAATTTAGGAAGTAGAAGGGATGGGCCGATTTATCATGGAACAACTTTTAGAGACTAGATTCTGATGTGAAAGGAGCTAGGTCTTTTCATCTAAAACCTGCTAGTGAAGCTGACCTGGGGGCACACATGGGCTGGAGGGGTAGTCAGGGTCAAGGGTCAGACTGAGGAGAGCATGAGCATAAATGAGTGTGATTCTATCTGTTCAAGTCTGTAGTTCTGTTGGTCTGTCCGAGGTAAATGATTGTAGGGTTACTCATTATTTCATATCGTCTATAGCTCTCCTCTCTGAGTTTTATTTTATTGCCCTTTGGAAGCATAAACTAGTCAATTATTCATCAGCTCCTTGCAGTGAGGAAGAAATTTGTCTTTACATTGAGGAATTAATGAGTTTGGTCTTTATGGTGTTTGTTTTTTTACTGACAGTGAAGACTGACTTATTTCATTCACCTTCATAAGTACCATCCATGTGTACTAGCTGTTGCATTCGCAGGGCCAAGAACGTAGGAGACTTTCAGGATTTAAGATGTTACTTTATTGGCCAAGTTTAACCTGCGCAGGGGCGAACTCTCTAGGTATTCGGGAACACCTTACCCACCAGAGGGGCTGCAAACGAGAGTCGTGCCTGGGGCTTACAGACTTCTCCTTTTATAGAGTTAAGCAAGCAAGCGGATTACAAGAGCAGATGTGGCTGTTAGCTATTGGTTAATTCATACGAGTGCAGCACAACAACCCAAATATGGAATAGAAAATTTTTCAAACCTCTAAGCTATCAGGGTGGGGGAAGTTATAACGGTCAGGTTCCTTGTTTCCACTGTAACTCAACACACATCCTGCTATTCTGAACATTCTGACCTTTACTGATCCTAACACTAGCTATATCAGAACTCAGAAATACCTAGTGAGGGAGGTTTTGTCCAGAATGGTAGAGATAAAGGAGATTCCCACAGGCCCTGGCAGGTCTCCCTGATCGCACTTAGTAATTTAGAACCAAAGCTGGACATTGGCCCCTTTGCCCCCAAATGTGGAGATACAGTCTGACTAAGTGAACTGAGGATAGTACCTGGTGGAGAGTTGAGAATTATCAAAAGACCCCAAACAAAACCCAGAGAGCATGCAGAGCCTTGCTTCTAATGTTCAGGTTACCAGGCAATGAACGCCTGGAACCATGACCTGACATAGCTATATTCTTCTAAAAGCACATTAAAAACCACACCTGTGATGGTAATGCCATCTGTGCTTCCGGTGAACCTAGTAGGGAAGAGATAGGATATTCCCTTCCTTTATGGCTCTCTGAGCAGCACCATGGCTGTCGGCAACAGAGCCTTACAAAAGGTGCCAGAAAGGGAGCCAAGAAGAAAGTGGTTGATCTACTTTCTAAGGAAGAGTGGTATTATATGGAAGCACCTGGTATGTTCAATATTGAAAACATAGGGAAAACGTTAGTCACGAGAACTCAAGGTATCAAAATTGCATCTGATGGTCTCAGATGTCATGTTTTTGGAGTGAGCCTAGAATTGTCAAGCTAATTAGTGATGATGTTCAGGGCAAAAACTGACTCCTTTCCATGGGATGCACCTTAACCTGACAAAATGTGCTCCATGGTCAAAAATATGGCAGACTATAATTGAAGCTCATGTTGACGTCAAGACTATTGATGGTTATTTGCTTTGTCTATTGTGTGTTGGTTTTGCTAATAAAATGCAACAATCAGATTTGGAAGACCTCTTGTGCTCAGAATCAACAGGTTCTCCAAATCCAGAAGATGATGACATAAATTATGACCTGAGAGGTGCAGACAAATGACTTAAAAGAAGTGGTCAATAAATTGATTCCAGATAGCATTGGGAAAGACATAGAAAGTCTTGACAATCTATTTATCCACTCCATGATGTCTGTGTTGGATAAGTCACAATACAGAAGAGGTCTAAATTTGAAATGGGAAAACTCATGGAGCTTCATGATGGAGGCCGCAGTTCTGGAAAAGCTAGCGGGGATGAGACAGGCGCTAACATTGAACAAGATGATGGATGAGCCTCCACTCCAAGAATCTGTTTAAAATTTAGAGTTTCTGAGGGGATAACAATAAATTCTGCTTTCAATCTCTTTTGAATAGCCCTAGACCTAACTTTTATAAGCCAAAGAGCTAACTGCAGAAGGCCATTAGTATTTACAGATTTAGCATTCTTGAAGTCACTTCTCTTTGGACATCCCTGAAACCAGCTTTCCTGTCTCACCTTTTATTGAAACTCTTACTGCTCTGTCCCTTTTCATAGATCCTGCTAGTCTACTGGACCTTTAAATGTTGGCCATCTTAAAGACATGTGATATTTTGGGGAACATAGACTAAATTTGAATACAAATTAGGTATTTGTGGATTATTGCCAATTTTATTATATACAGTAATGGTATTATGGTTATGCAGGATAGTGTCTTTCATTCTAGGAGATGCCTGCTGAAACATTTTGGGGGCAAAGTGTCATAATATCCAGAGCCCATTTTGAAGCACTTTGGAAAGGTATATGTAGATGGACATAGATATAAATATAGATGTAAATGCAGCTGTAGCAATAGGTAGGTAGAATAACAAAATATGGCAAAATGCTAGCAATTTTAAATTCAGGTAATGAGTGTATAACTGTTCATTGTACCATGTAGCCTTACTAAAACTTTTGCATGTTTTAAATTATTTCACATTAAACATGGAAATAAAGTAAAAAGTAAAATTCAGACTTAATGGGGACAAATACAAACTACTATTTGTGTGAGGGGGTAAACAATATTACCCTCAATCTTCTCCATCTACAGTGGCATAAATCATATAGTATTGAGTTTTCTTAGGTCAGCTCTTTCTACGCCTTTCCCAAGTCTCCTCATATGGTGTTCTTTGTTCCTTGGCCTGATGCTACTTAATTCCAGGCTGCAAGGCGATCATGGCAAAGGAGTGAATAGCCCCGTGATGGCTAACCTATGACACATGTGTCAGCACTGACACGCATAGCCATTTTTGATGACACGCGGCCGCATACCAGAGAAGTATGGGGCCGCATGCCGAGAAGGACGTTTCATCCTTGGCTCCTGCACGGCCAGGTGCAATAGCCGAGGATAAAACATTTGCTGTAGTGTAGACACTCTGTGCCGGAGGTCTGTAGGCCAAAAGAACAGAACTCTTGCACAGTGTCTAGTTCTGGGACTTCCTGATTGGCGGTTTTTCTCAAAGTGACACACCATCCCAGTTATGCTCGGTTTTTTGGTGAATTTTGACACACCAAGCTCAAAAGATTGCCCAATACTGGAATAGCCAGTTGGTATTTCATCTTTGCAGCTTCTTATACCTCTTCTCTGGCTACTTTTCCTAAAGGAAGACCATAAAAATGCCATCATTTGCTGTTAGAAGAAGCTCTCTCCGAACATGATTGGCAAAGCCAACCCACATGGGTAGTTTGACTGGCAAGTTATTTACAAGTGTGGCCATCAATAAGGGCCAACACCTTTTCCATCCCAACAAAACCCTATGCACCATTCAAAGACCCTAAGGCCAGAATTTACTGGACTATTGAAAGAGGCATGTTTTCCCTATAGTCACCAGAATGAAGAACTCTTTTACTTGTTAGAGTCAGCTTAATATGTCTTCGGTAATAGTGGTTGGGCCCTTCAGCTTTTATTATCCTGCTTTTCTGGGAGTATTTTAGGCGTTCCCTGGGGTGTGCTGACTTAGAGGGCGCCTTTTCCTTCTCTAGACTATTTTGACCTCCCCTCCAGTGATGAGTGATATTAAACCTTTTTTAAAAAGGTTCACATTACAGCTGGTCAGACTTCATGTTTTTACCACCATACATGCCATGAACTGTATTCCCTGCAATGCCTCCTTTTTCTTTGCCTTTATCCACCAGTGTTTCCAAAGCCATTGACTTTCAGTGTCTTCAGTAAAGATGTGTACATGGTCTGGGCCATGCGTGATTAGTGTTTGTAGATCTCACAGTACTCAATTATTGGATAGGGTCTTCTCTTTGAAGCTAGTAGCACTATAGACAGAAACCTCTGTATTCCTGAAGTCACACTTCCTTGGTCCTATTGTCTGCATTTCAAAAGTGAAGGATTTATTAACAAGTGTGCTCTGGTAATATCACCAGATTGTATATTTTTTCTACTTGTTAAAATAAATTATCCATTGTCATTTATTTGAATTTTTAACAAATATCGCCAATAGGTGTTTAAAACAGAATAGTATTTTTTGGAATTCCTTAACCCTTTTATCCATTTTTAAATTATTTTTTAAAGCAGTTTTAGGTTTGTAAGCAAACTGAGAGGGAGGTACAAAGATTTGCCACATGTGTCCTGTCCCAAACATATGCACAGCCTTCCCATTATCAATATTACTCATCAGAATGGTACCTTTTAAAATAGAAACAGAGATGAACCTATATTGAGGCAACATAATCACCCAAAGTTCAGTTTACCTTATGGTTCTCTCTTGGTATTTGGACAAATGTGTGGTGACTTGTACCCACCACATTATATCACACAGAGTGTTTTCACTGCTCCAAGCCTCCGCTGTGCTCTGCCTCTTCATCAAACCCTGGTGCTCCACATCTACTTAGCCTTTTACCATCTTCATAGCTTTGCCTTCCCCACAACATTTATTCATTTAAACACTAAAATAAAGCCCACTGTTTAGAGCATAGACCCCACCCTGAGCCATGCTTTGAAATGAGTCATGTCCAGACACCAATCAATGACCTATGTGATATTTTTCATTAAAAATATGACATGGTCTAATACTTAAGAGTTAGTTACATAATAGGCTGACAGTCTTGTTACACTTCAGAGAACTATTCAGACTATGAAAGAAAAGAAAAGGGAAAGAGCAGATGACCCCCCACCAAATGTTAATTGTAGTCACAGGATTAAATTGGGAGAACACTTAGACAGGTGTAAACAGACAGGCCCAAATCATTGTCATCCTAGGGTTATTACATGCAGAGGGAGCGTGTAGAAATTGGAAAGTAGGGTAGGGCCCAAACCAGGAAGATCATGCAGAATTCCAAGCAAGACCCTAAAGACAGTGAGTCCTAATGAAATGGGAAGTACGTTCCGTCTTTATGAACAGAAAGTTCTTGTATGGCCTACTGAGCACTTGCTTTTCCCCACATTTTAACTCACCTGAATCTGTCCCTCCCAGGACCTGCCTCTGAGCATTTGTCAAAGACTGTTTATCTCTCAGTTAGAACATATCTGGAAAGTAACAAGCAGAGGATTGGTAAAACTGGCCATGTGTCTGATTTTTAAGCATGGGGTATTTGACGAGAACCCAAAAGCTGGACCCCGTGGCTCTGGCTGTCAGAAGAATCATTCTTTCTAAAAGCCTTGACTTCTTAGTTAGTTGTTCATCTCCAGGATATCTTTGGCTAATTCTTTAGGGCAAAGACTTCTACTGGCTATCATTCTCCTGGAGATGAAGGTTATTTTTTTTTCTTTCCCCCGAGGAATTTCAATGGGTTCTGTTGAATTTCATGCACAAAGGTTTTCCAACATTTTATTAAAAATAAACAAATAAATAGAACAGCAGAGCTATTTTTGTCCAAGCAAAAACATGCATGAAGCTTCAATATATAAAACAGATAAAATAAAACTTTTCTGGTTGAAGCAGAACTTGCAGATATTAGGGGTCTAGAGGATCCCCTAACTCTTCCTCCTCTCCCTGAAACATCTTTGCTGAATGTTAAGGCTCCTTGGAGGACAGTTTGGAAACACTGCTCTAAAATATTGGTTTTCCCACTAATAACAGGGAGTGTAAAACAGCCTGAACACTCGATCTACCTCACCTGCTCAGTATCTCACTGATCTCTTGATTGATTGGTGTGCTTCATCGTATGGTCAAGAATGACAGTCCTTCTCTTTTATAAACTTTATGCTTATTTTGGTATATTCTGCCTGTGCACCAGGAATCAATGAAATGCTGAACATCAAAAGAATAAAGACATTGTATTCCTCAGTCTCACATGGCTGCATTTTGAATTGGTTTGATTTAGCTGCGAGCATATAGATTGAACCTGCGGAAAGCCCACAGTGTGCCCAGTGTTACGTCTTCCAGGTGACGCTGTCATCCTGGGTGTAAGCCTCTAGGTGGAAATGCCTGTCACTCTTCAGGATGCAGTTCACTTAGCAGCCACGTGACTCCTGCTCTGCTGTGAAAGAAAAAGTATTATATTTATCCAGCTTGTTCGTATGGCAACAATGTCTCTGGTATCTTTCTACATTCTAAGTGGAAGCAGTTCTCTCCATGGGTGCTTCTATGAAACTGAGCTTCTAAGTCACTTCCACAGAGTGAAGACTAAGCAGGAACATCAGAAGACGTGCCACTGTCTCATTTCATCCTGTGTTTCCTCAGTAAACTTTGGAAGCAATTGAAATGTACTGGGGCCCTCAGTAACTCCTTAGAAATCATATGTATCTTAAAGGAAAAGAAGAAAAGACAAGGTGTTCAGAAGTCAGTTTTACTGAGGCATTTATGAATTGAGAATAGTTATTTTCCTTCCAACTTATTTGTATGTTTTTCCCTGTGTATCAGGTTTTGAAGGGGTGCCATACAACCTCTGAAATCAAGTTTAGTGTGTGCCTACGAGTAATCATGAACAGCTAGCTCTGTGTGCTCTTCTAGAGCAAACATTTAAGCCAGAAACAGAAGTTGAATCCATATTTTAGGCCAACACTATAAACAAGTTCATAAACAATAGAGCATGGGGGAGGTTGAACATATGCATGTAGCTAGAAATTATCTAACAATGAATTCTCCGACAAAATGCAGAAAAGTTATTTCCTCCTAAGTGAGAGAGGCACATTTCAGATTTGGGATGAATTATACAACCTCATAGCTTTAGTCTCCTTGTGGGTAAAGTAGTGTGGATGCTTTTAGGAATCCTGTAATATATAAGTTGACACATATAAATATTTAGCACATTTGCATGGCCTCGAGTACCCTTTTATTTTCCTTATTTAGGACTCTATCTGCTAATCAGTACCTGGAACTAGATTTTTAAATGTCTTTACTTTTTGCCCTAAAGATAAATGCAGTGCAAATGCAATAGGTAATCATTCTACTATTCTAGATACTTACTAAACATTTATACTTGTTTAAGGTAGGGAGGAAAAAACTATCAATGTAAGTCATTTGTTATTTAGATATTTGCTAACAACTGATCTGTACATGGCACAGTGTTATCTAGGAGAACAGGGAGGACACCAGCCATGCACAGGACATGGTCAGTGTCCGCAAGAGGTTCCAGTGGTGTGAAAGAAATAAGACACCTCCGCAGTGCTTAGATGAAAACCTAAGTGCCTTAAGAGAGGCACAAAGTGCCCTTTCACTTGAGAAAAGAGTAATTACTTCTGACTAAGAGAGATGAAGGAAGCTTTCATGACTTGGGCACTTAAGCTGGAAATAGAAGTATGGGAAGAATTTGAACACATGAAAATGAGTAACAAAGTTGTTGAGGGGACAATAAGAGCAAGATGCAGAGGTGAGAAAATCCTTATACAAGGAACAATGAGTGGATGCACCGACAGCACATGAAGCAAAGGAAAGGACACTTGGTAATAATCCTTTTTTAAAAAAAATTTCACAGCAATTGTGTTACTTAGTTGTGGCGTTACTCCTACTTTTAGCAGATGAGGAGATTGAGGTGCAGAAGCTGTGAGTGATTTGTCTAAGGACAATATGAAGCCAGATCTGTTCATACCTTTACACTGCTCACAAAAATTAGGGGGTCAGGGAACGTGCAGATACTCCAGTACTTTCAGCCTTTTGTCTAGTGCATTTTCACCAATGAAATAAAAGCTGGTTTTGCATCTCATCTGCATAATCAAACAACTTTCCTTGACTTGTCATTTACTTTTCTGATGTTCTTGTTTAATAAAGAAAAATGCTTTTTTATCACTTCATATTCATTTTGAAATATCCCCTAATTTTTGTGAGCAATACATTTTTTATGGCTCTTTTCACACCACAGCAGCAGACTTGATGGTCAAGGAGGCTGTATGACCCACAAAACCTAAAACATTTACTTTCTGGCCCTTCACAGACAATCTTTATTAATGCTGGCCACAGGTGATGGGTGTCATTGAAAGTTTTCAAGAAGAGAAGCGACATTAATGGAGTTGTGCATTATTAATTGAGAACATGCCCATCAGCAAGAGGGCAGATCGGAAGGAGGGAACCAGGGCATTCAGAAGACGGTTTTAGTGATCTGGGTTGTCACCTCTGCTCTCCTGGAGTATGAGAGTCACCTCCCAGTAAGTCTCCCAGCCAAAACCTCAGAGCTTAGAGTCCGGCAGGCAGCACAAATGAGCCAGGTGTGCAGAGTACCAAAAAACTGTGCAAACAAGCTGACAGGTGGCATGGCTTGCCAGCCTCAAGACAGCAGTGTGGTAGGGATGGACAGGAAGGGCCAGGCACTGACAGGCTGCTGCACAGAAGTGCCACTGCGTGTGGCCGTTCCTTCCAGTTTCATAAGAGAGGTCAGAACTTGGGATTCTTATGTAAAATCTCTGCATCTACAAATGTCAACAAATGAATTTAAGTTTATGTAGACCCCCTGAGGTCACTCACACAGCAGACCTCCAGTTTGTCATCTCCCCTCTAATGACCAAAACACTGATTCTGAGTAAATTCAATGCAGTCAGCAACAGCAGCTGCTGCAACTTCTCCAGCAGGCATATGATACATTGTTCACAGTTTTTGAAGAATATTTTCAAAAGATAGACCGACTGACCGACAATGAATCTCCTGTCAGGTCAAAGCAGTTTTAAAGACCTACCTATGTGTTCTGCCATTCCAGTGTTTATAACATAGCTGATTGGTCCTGGCTGAGTAGCTCCTTTGGTTGGAGCATCATCCTGATACTCCAAGGTTGCACGTTAGATCACCTACCTGTCAGGGCACATACAAGGATCAACCAATGAATGTATAGGTAGAACAACAAATTGATGTTTTTCTTTCTGTCTTCCTCCCAATCAAAAAAATATATAAATAAATAAATATATATAATATATATATTTATTTTTAAATTATATTTAAATTATATTAATTTATATTTGTTTTAAATATATAAATACAAAATAGATATTTTTAAATATATATTAAGTATATATATATAAATATATATATAAATATATATATATTTAAAAACCAAACAAAACAAAAATAACGTAGGTAGATTGTCAGGATACTTGAGCATTTTTTTCTTATCATAGACATGATACAAAAGCAGCTGAAAAACAGCATTGCCTTCAAAAAATGATGTGGCCACTGATATTGAGAACATACAGAGAACCCAGTGAGAATTTGCTGGTTTGCATTTTGAGGGATCAGTCTTGAGCATTGATTTTATATTCAGGTGATATTAAGGGACTTTATATTTTAATGGATCTTAATGGATGTTTTCTCCATAACTATTTTTAATACCTGAATTTTTACAGTTTAGAAGTTAATCACTTATCACCATTTATTAATTTATTTATTTGGCATTTGTTGATCACCTGCTGTATAGCAGATGCTGTACAATAGAGGTCCCCAAACTACAGCCTCCGGGCCGCATGCGGCCCCCTGAGGCCATTTATCTGGCCCCCGCGGCACTTCTGGGAAGGGCACCTCTTTCATTGGTGTTCAGTGTATGGAGTGCTGTATGTGGCAGCCCTCCAACAGTCTGAGGGACAGTGAACTGGCCCCCTGTGTAAAACGTGTGGGGACCCGTGCTGTACAAGATGCAGAGGAAAGAACAACATGGAGTTGTATCCCCTGCTCTTGGGGAACTGTAGTCTAGTGTACAAGACAGGTGCCTAGAAATGTTCTCACACAGTAAGATAAATGATCCT
The DNA here is from genome assembly GCA_037038555.1 of Rhynchonycteris naso. Lineage (NCBI taxonomy): Eukaryota > Metazoa > Chordata > Mammalia > Chiroptera > Emballonuridae > Rhynchonycteris > Rhynchonycteris naso. The sequence continues at coordinate 84,312,785 of CM072999.1, read as the reverse complement.
TGGAGGGAGGCGTCAGGTCCATCCAACCAAATTTACATTTCTTCAGGTAATAAATGTACCCCAGGGGAGGAGGAGTGGAAAAATGTTCCACTTTCTTAATAAAAATAACTATAAATGTCCTAGAGAGTCTTAGATAGAGCCCACTGCACAATCTGTGGAGCCCCTGTTGAAAACCTTTCGTGACAGTGACTACAGAGTGCAGAACAGGGGCCACCGTGCAGGTCGCATCCTGTGACAACTGACTGGCTCAGCATTTTCAAGAAACTTAAGTGAGCAATATTTTAGGACAGTAAAGGATTTTTTCCGGTGTTATTCTGTAAGTCTCCATTCATATGTGGCATGTATGTTTGTGCCAGCTACTGTGTCAAGGCCCAGGAAGAAAGCAGTAAAACTGATAGCCACCATCTCGACCCTCGTGTACCTTACGGTCTAGCTGAGACTTCTGTATGTGATTATTTTCATTGCCTGGTCCAATTATGTCTTAACTACATTATAAGAAAAATATTTAAATGGCCAGTGAATCTTACTTTTCTTTATATTGTTAGATATATAGCATAAATTGAAAATATCATTTTTAAGAGTATAAATTTTCTATAGAAAGCAAATGTTATTTTGGTGATCAGAAAGACAAGGTTAATATGAAAAAAATGCTTACTCCCAAGTTCAATAATATTTGAAATTTAAATTTTATTTTTAAAATTACCTCTCTGAAACTTAAAAAAAAATGTAAGAAAATAGATGTACCCATTGCTTTGAAATGTGAATAGTTTCTCTTACTTATTTGGCTGAGAAATTTTTCTCATGTATGGCTTCTAGATAGGACTTTTAGAGTTAGAAAAACTGAGGTGAGTTCTTTGGTTGCTAAGCCTCAGAGTAATAGCAATAACTGATTTGGATGGCTTTGGGGATATATCTAAATATGACTGTAAGGTGGTACTTAGCTAACAGCTCCACTTGTTTAATTTGTAGTTAGAAACTGTTGAAATGTATTCTGAAACAGTTTCTCCATTCCTGTGATGAAGATTCCATAATGGTTACCCATTGTTGACCACTTGCCTTGCTATATACCAGATATATTAGATGTTTCGCATGCATGAATTAATGTAACCCTCACAATTATACGTTGTATTTGGTATTAACCTTTGTTCCATAGATAAGGAAACTGACATTTATAAAAGTTGGTTAACTTTCTCCAAGTCTTCTAATAATGGGCAGAGTTAGAATTGGAATCAAGTTGAGTGGATACCGAAGCTGTTTGCCACCAAGCTTTGCCTCCTCCCAGTCCTGGGTGATTTTCAGGAGAGCCCTGGGACAGGCACAGGGACACATAACAATTGAATGAGAACTTTGTAAGAGCAGGATGAGGTCACTGAGATCAGAAGTGTCCTGGGGAATCTGGGGTGCATGTGACGGACTGTAGTCCATGGAAAGGTTCACAGTGGGGACAGGACCTTAGGCTAGCTCCCATCCCAACACCCCCACACCTCTACATGGCCTCTGTGGAGAGCTGTTGCCTGGCTGCCAGGGAGATGCAGGGTCTGGACAAGGTGATGCTGAGCAGGAGGTTGGTAGAAGACCAACTCTGAAAGGAGAGACCAGGATTCAAAGGTGGGAAGGAACAACTAAAGCAAAGGTGACCAAAAAGAGTTTCCTAAAAGTTAGGGGACCCTGAGAGAAATAGTAATTCTAAACCACTCCATTGGAAATTGGGCTAAAGGTCACTAATAGGTGTTCTCTTTGAAAACAAATCTTGCTGGAGAAAAGCCAAGAAGAGTAGCTGCTAGGAGCTGTGGCCTCACAGCACCATCATCTTGTTTTGCAAATCCCTTAACAGCCAGAGTCTCCAATGCAGTCTGACCTAGGTTTGATCCTTTCAGTGCATTCTTTTCTTTTGTGGGTATATAGTCCTGGTTATTGCTGCAAATGGAAAAGTTTAGCAGGATTGTAGTGTATACACTCAGACCTATGTCAATGTTGGGAAGTGCCCATTCTCAGGGCAGCTTTGCTGATGGAGTTCCTGGGTTTTGTAAATCATTGCTCATCTTTGTCTCATTTTTATTTCTCTTCCGATGTACAAGTCAGCATGTTGAATTCATTATAACTAACTGTGCATGTGGACTGGGAAATTAGATTACTAAATGTATGTTTTAAGTAAATTGTGTAAAATTAGCTAAGTAAAGAGCTAAGACGCTCAGCTACTTCTTCAATATTAAGCAAGTACGTGATTAATGTTGAGCAAAAGATTTTTATTTGAGGTCCTGAAGAAAAAGCATGGATTTATTATATTTTTATTTTTTTTCAATTACAGTTGACATTCAGTATTGTATTAGTCTCAGATGTACAGTAGAGTGACTAGACATCTGTATGATTTACAAAGTGATCCCTGCATAAGTCTTGCACCTACCTGACTCCATACATAGTTATTACAATATTATTGATTATATTCCCTATGCTATGCTTTACAGTCCATGACTGTTTTTATAACTGCCATTTGTACATCTTAATTCCTTCACCATTAGTTACCCAGTCCCCCCCCCAACCACCTCCCATCGGACCACCAGCAATTTGTTCTCTATATCTGTGAGTTTGTTCCTGTTTTATGGTTCATTTATCTTGTTGTTCAGATCCCACAATAAGTGAAATCATATGGCATTTGTCTTTCTGTCTGACTTATTTAACATAATACCCTCTCAAGTGCATCCATGTTGTCGCAAATGGTGAGGTTTTGTTCTTTTTTATGGCTGAGTAATATTCCAGTGTATGTATGTGTGCGTATCACCTCTTCTTTATCCATTCATCCTTTTTTTAGTGATTGAGTTTTAGAGAGACAGAGACAGGCAGGGCAGAGAGAGAGAGAAGGAAAGAAGCTTTCATTTGCTGTTCCACTTAGTTGTGCTGTCTTTGGCTGCTTCCTGTATGTACCCCAACCAGGGATTGAACCTGCAACATTGATGTTTCAAGATGGTGCTATAACCAACTGAATAATCAGCCAGGGCCGCCATTCATCTTTTGATTGGAGCATTTAATCTGTTCACATTTAAAGTGATTATTGATAGGGATGTAGTCATTGCCGTTTTATTCTTTGTTTTCTGATTGTTTCTGTAGTTCTCTGTTTCTATTTCTTCCTCTTGTCTCTTGTATGAAGACTTTCTGCAGTGTTGTGCTTGGATTTCTTCTCATTTTTTGTATATATCTTGTAGATTTTTGGTCAGTGGTTACCATATACTTCACATATAGCAAGCTACCATATTTCCTCATGTATAAGATGCTCCCATGTATAAGATGCACCTTAATTTTAGGGCCCAAACTTTGAAAAAAAATGTATTGTATAAAGTTACTGATCTCAAGTTTTATTCATCATAAAACTCATACAACTCACCACTGTCAAAACTCCCATCCATTAGCTTGTCCTCATCTGTGTCTGATGACGAATCACTGTCTTCAACAATGAGCACAAAAACAAGCACGAAAAAGTGGGAAGTGCAAGTAAAAAAAATCTACAACCACTGTATAAGATGCACTGTTTTTAGACCCCAAATTTTTCGGAAAAGGGTGCGTCGTATACATGGGGATATATGGTATGTTTATAGCCGCCTATTTTAAGTTGATGGTCGCTTAAGTCCTAATACATTCTACAATCTCTACCATTTTTACTCACCCCCTCCCACATTTATGTTGTTTGTCCTTATATTTTACTTCATTTGTGTTTGTGTGTATCCCTTAATTTGCTGTTGTAATTACACGTGATCTTTCTACTTTTGCCTTTTAACCCATATACTAGCTTTAGTGTTTGATGATCCATTGCTTTTATGATTTTTGCCTTTGTCAGTAAGAATTTTTTCCTGTACAATATTTTCTTATTTATATTTTTAATTTTTTTTCTTCTTAGAGAAGTCCCTTTAACATTCCTTTTAATACTAGTTTGGTGGTGATGAACTCCTTTAGCTTTTTCTTGTCTGGGAAGCTCTTATCTGTCCTTCAATTCTAAATGACAGCCTTGCTGGGTAGAGCGATCTCTGTTGTGGGCCTTGCTTTCTCATCAGCATGTTCATTTTTGAAAGAGTCTGTGAGTTGGTGAAATTCTTAATCTTTAGAATTTTAAAAATATTTTCAAAGAAAATTTTTAAATAAATATACAAAGAATGACTTTATCATCAGTAACATAACACCCATATTCCCACCACCTGCAGTTATCTCTTCACATTTACCAAGTATTCTTTAAGAGTTCTTTATTAAAAAATGAGTCATTATAAATAAAATTTTAATTGTATTATTCCACATGCTACCCTCCCAAAGCCATTCTCCTCTTCCATCTTTCTAGTAATAACCTCTATCATGAAACTAATGAGTACCTTTTCAGTTTGTGTATAAATATCAAGAGATATTAATATGTATGTTTACAACACATGCAGGCACCTGTTTTGTGGGCACTGTTTACATACATATATATACATTGTAGCATATCGCATGCACAGTACATTAGTAGGGAACATGTATTCAGTGATTACACTGTGCCTGGAGCTGTACTATATCCATCCTCTCAATGCCTGTATGTAGCAGGCACTGTTGTCATCCTTTGTTTAGGAAATCAAGGTATACAAAGAGGGCACTTGCCCTGGGGGAAACAGCTAGTAAGTGGTGGATCTCAGAATTAATCCCATAGCCATGCTCTGGAGCCAGAGCACTTGACTATCATGCTACATGCATTTATTAGGGTGACATTGGTTAATACGATTATATAGGTTTCAGGTTACAATTCTATGATCCATCATCTGTAGATTGCATTGTGTGCTCACACTGAAAGTAAAATCTTCTGTTATCATATATTGACACCCTTTACCCATTGCTACTTCCCTTCCTCCTTCCCTCTGGTAACTACCATACTGTTGTCTGTGTCTATGAGTTTCTGTTTGTTTGTTTTTCTTATTTATTGCTTTCAGCTTTATATCCCACATATGAGTGAAATCGTGATTTTTAACTTATTCTGTCTGACTTGTTTGGCTTAGCATGATCTTCTTAAGATTCACCCATGTTGTTGTAAATGGCAATATTTTATGTTTTCTTATGGTTGAGCAATACTTCATTATATATAGAAGGGTGGGAAAAAGTAGGTTAAATTACCAGCTATCATTACCTAAAAGATAAATCATGAGGATACGAAATAATAAAAAGACATAATACAAATAATACAAGAATAAGTAAATAATAATATAAGAATAAACTCTGTTTTGCATACTCAAAACTGTAAACCTGCTTTTGCCAACCCCTTTTACCACACCTTCTTCATCCAGTCCTCTATTGAAGGACAGTTTGGTCATTTCCATGTCTTGACCACCCTGAATAATGCTGCAGTGAACATAGCAGTGCACATATCTTTGTGAATAACTGATTTCAAATTTTTCAGGTAGAAACACATGTTGCCAAATAATACAGTCACTTTATCCTTAATTTTTTGAGTAACCTCCATACTGTTTTCCATAGTAGCTGAGGACCTGAATACACATCGCCCATGCAATTATTGATAAGACACTCAAGCCAATAAAAATAGTTTCTAGTTCACGGCTATCCCATATTCCATTAAAATATACTAAAAAAAGCAGTATTGCGTGGGGTTAAGACCTATAAAATAGGAATAGTGAAATTTTCTATCTCACAAGGTTGTCATGAGAAATAAACAGCTGAGTTCAAAAAAAGCAGGTAGAACCTGGCATCGAGTAGACAAGCACCCAATAAATGTTAATCATTATTTCCTAGTACCATCTTTGCATTTCTTTGTTGAACCTAACCACTAGGTTTCCAAATTTTTATTATTGCACATATCGCCACATTGAAAGCCCTGTGTATAAGTTTCTTTTGGGTATCTCCCTAGAAGAGAAATTGCTGGCTCATAAGGTATGCGTGTGTGAGGTTTTACTTGCTTTTTCCAAAGCCAGCAGTACAACTGACAGACAGTCCCTAGTGCAGTTTGTCAGTTCCCATTTCCTCACACCCTCAGTAACAGTTGATATTGTCTGACTCCCCATCTCCCCTGTCTCCAGCCTCTGGCATTGCTAAGCCACTTTCTGTCTCTGGATTTGTCTACTCTGGGCATTCCATATACATGGAATCATATAATGCATGGATTTCTATAACTGGCGTGTTCCCCTTACCTTGAGGTTCATCCACTTCATAGCATGTCTCAGCATTTCATTCCTTTCTATGGTCTAGTAATAGTTCATTCCACAGATACTCCACCTTTTTTTTTTTTTAATTCATTTTAGAGAGGAGAGAGAGATAGAGAGAAAGAGAGAAGGGGGGAGGAGCAGGAAGCATCAACTCCCATATGTGCCTTGACCAGGCAGCCCAGAGTTTTGAACTGGCGACCTCAGCATCTCCAGCTTGACGCTGGCTTGATCCACTGCGCCACCACAGGTCAGGCAATACTCCACCTTTTGTCTTTCCATTTTTCAGCTGATGGAAATTTGCATTGTTTCTCTTGACTATTATGAATAATGCTGCTATAAATATTCATATACAAATTTTTGTATGGATATATATTTTTATTTTCTTGCCTATACATATATTTATACACCTAGCAGTGGAATTGCGGAGTCATATGGTTGCTATATTTAACATTTTGAGAAACTGAAAAAGTGACTACACCCTTCTACCATCCCACGAGCATTGGGCGAGGGTTCTAATTTCTCCAAGTCCTCACCTCCAACAATTGTTATTGTCTTTCTTTTTTATTCTATCCATTCTAGTGAATGTAGAAAGTTATCTATCTTGTGGCTTTTATTTGTGTTTCCCTGATGACTAATTATATGGAACCTTCTTTCTTGTGTTTATTGGACATTTGTATGTCTTCTTTGAAGAAATGTCTATTCAAATACTTTGCCTGGTATTTGTTCTTTTGAGTCGTAAGAGTTCTTCATATATTCTGAATATAAGTCCTTTGTCAGATATATGGTTTACTGATATTTCCTCCCATTCTTTGTGTTGTTTTTTACTTTCTTGATGTGTATTGGTGAATTTTAATGTTTGTAGTTTTCATGTTTACTGAAAAATCCAGTTTTCAAAATTGTGTCCATATTGTTTGCTGAGTAGATGGATCACAAGTCAGATAGCCTTGAAGTATGTATGCATGGAAAATAAAGTGACTGCATCTAGTTTTCTGTAGATTAGAAGCTCTGGCACTGGTTACAAAAGCAGACTTTCCAAAGTCATCCAGGGGAGCCTCTCAGCCAGTAAGGGTAATTCACTTTTCATGACAACACAATGAGTAGACCTTCACAGCTCCTGAAAGTTTGGATTTAATAACAAAGAGCACTGAAACCATTCCTGTATTTCCAAACCATTGATTGGTTAACTCAACATCATTTGGATTTCAGTTTAACCTGACCTTTTACTTCTTTTCTTTTTTCACCTCCCTCCTCTTCCTCCTCTCCCCTCCCCCATGCCATTTTAATTTCAGATTAAAAATGGCTCAGGAATCAGTCAGCAAGCTGACATCAGAGAAGAAAGTGGAGACAAAGAAGATCAACCCCACGGCCAGTCTGGTGAGATGCGTTGTTTCCACATAACTTCAAGAGTTTTCATTGTAGCTGAGGTGCACCCAGGAGTATGTCTGAATTTAAAGGATAAAACTCAGGAATGTCAGGTAGTACCCATATTCTCAGTTCCCCTCCTAGAGTTGCATATAGTAAAAAGAGAGAAGGAAAATATAAGGTAGACAGGAGTGAGGAACAAAACACAGCCTCATGTGTTTGCCCACAAAACTCAACAATGTTCATTTTCTGATAAACAAAATTAAATCATTTGCCATTGAACACCTTTCCACATACCCCCTGATCCCCCTTATCCCAAAGCATATTTCTCCTGACATGTTTAAGCATTTTACCCTCATCAATTTCTTTTCCGTATTAAAGAAATGAGCAGGGCGTATCCTCTTTTAATAGTTGGGAAAACTGAGATGCAGAAAGGTACAGCCTACCTAGTATCACTTCACAAATCGATAACAAAAACCAGGACCACCCTCTGGGTCCCCAGAGTCTCTCCCTGCCCTAGAAACTAGCCATCTGGTCAGGCTTCCCATCCATGATGGGGAGTTATCCTCCACAGACATGTTTTCAGGGTAGATCACAATGAGTCTCCACCCATTTGTTACAGGTAAGAGTCAGAATAGCTAAATGTTTACTAACCCAAGCTGTGGGGGTTCAAATCCCACCCACTTAGTGAAGTTATTTTGCTTCTCCCTCTTTTGTGAAAAGAGGGAAATAATATCACCTTTGCTTCAGGGTTATGTTGAGGCAGCTGAGAAGAGACATGTAAAGAGCCCAGCATATAATGAGAGCTCAATAAATGGTAGTTCTTGCCCTTGTTACTGCTGGTTTCGGTGACTTGGTGACACTGCACTGGGGAACAGAGAAGGCACATGGGGTACAGTCTCCTCACGCCCATCTGCAGACCATCCTTCCCTGTGCCCTGAAACTCCTGCAGCTACTTACGGCCACCCCTCTGTGTCACAAGTACTTCTTCCAGCTGCTTCAAAGCCCTTGACAATCAAAGTAGAGCCTAAGTGATAAAGTGGGATTATTTCCATTCATTAACTGTGGTGTCTCTCATAACAACCCCATCAGCACCTAAATGAATGACAAGTGAGGTGGATGAGAGAGATGAAGGAATCAGGGCCAGCCAGCTCGGTCAGGAAAAGCAGTGCTCAGGGCACAAAGCCCCTCTCCAAGTAGACACACCCTCTGTGCCCATTGACATACCCTCTGTGCCCATTGACACTATATTTGTTACACTCATTTGTATGATTTTCAGTAGCAGTGGCCTCAGCCTTGGTTTTTATCTTCCTTCTTCATTGGCCTCTACCTTTTTCCACAGGCCTCTCCTTCCGGTCCATACCCTAACTTTTACAGCCAAACCTTATTTCCAGGAACAAAGAGAATGGACTCCTCTCTGTAGACCAGCAATCTTCAACCTGTGTGCTGCAAGGCTATTTAAAACATGCAATACCTGACTAGTCATGGGCACTGATCTCTTTTCCCTTAGATCGTCAAATTTGAAAAAATGACAATAGCCAACACAACAATAGCAGTCTGGTGTGAATGAATCAAAAATTATACCTATTTTTTTGTCAAACTGGCAAAAAATACAATATATTTTCAGTGTGCTACAGAATTGTAATTAGTTTAGGTGTGCCATGAGAAGAAAAAGGTCAAAAATCACTACTATAGTCAGATGGGAAACAGGGCTGGCTATTCTTTTGTAAGTGACCTTCACTATGAGCAAGCTCCCAATCGAAGGAAGGAAGGAAGGACGGAAGGACGGAAGGAAGGAAGGAAGGAAGGAAGGAAGGAAGGAAGGAAGGAAGGAAGGATAGGAGTGAGGGAAGGAGGGAGGGAAAGGGAGAGAGGGAGGGAGGGAGGGAGGAAGGAAGGAAGGAAGGAAGGAAGGAAGGAAGGAAGGAAGGAAGGAAAGAAGGAAGGAAGGAAGGAAGGAGAAGTGAGGGAGGAAGGAAAGGGAAAGGAAAGAGGGAGGGAGGGAAGAAGAAAGGAAGGAACAGAGGAAGGAAGTGAGGGAGGGAGTTCAGAAGTTAGTTAGTTCAGCGAAAGCAGAGCAGAATGCCTGTGGTGGAGCGGGAGCTCCTGCCATGCTGCTTAGACTCAGTCTGGTCCTCTTCCAGGCAGACTTCATTTCTAGACTCCCTAGAATCTATTTCTTGAGCATTCTTTAATTCCATTAGTGGGCCAAGTTTAGGGTTAGGAAGAGTCTTTGAGTAACCTACAAAGTTAGGACTTCTACCACAGAGCAGCAGCCTAGAATAGTAGAGGCCATTGTTTCAGGTGGATATACCTGGTTTACTAGCTGGTTACTAATTTTGTTTCTTTGTTGGAGAGTAAAGGCGATAGTTTGGAAGAAGCAGGTAACTGAGGGTTCAAAAAAGAAGGATAGAGATACTCTTATTTCTCAGGCATGAGGTACAACTCTAGAATTCTAGACCAAAGTCTGAGAAACTCATCAGAATTTGAGGAAGATGAAGAATTAGAAAAAGGAGTGATGATAAACTCATTTTCTTCTTAAACTACAGAAAGAAAGACTACGTCAGAAGGAAGCCAGTGTAACCACCAACTAAGAAAGACACGAGAAAACCATGACCACAAGACTGAGAACCTTGCTTCTCCTTGGCAACACCAGCGCAGCAGGAAGTTCTTAAAAGATATGTGACTAAATGTTCCTTTTGCTCATGTCTTTGCGATACCAATGGCAGTGAGAACCCCTGCCTTCTCAAAGAAGTCCCTGGTGAAGCCACAGGAACAGCGAGAAGCTGCTGAAGGGAACAATACAGTATTTGATAATTGTTTCTTATAAAGGTCCAAAGTCCACTTATAGGACTGGAAGAAATACCAAGGTTTTCCAAAATCTTTTTAAAAAACAGAAATTTCAGGCTTTCTAACCCACTCAATAAATGTAACTTTGTGACAGAGAGAGAGAAGTTTTTTGGTGACAGTTGCCTTGAGAGAGTATTGATCTTAATTTTAATCCCATTGCATTAAGATCCTGAAGTGTCTTTCTCGCCAAAAATGTTGAAATTTACCAAAACTCATTTTAAAGAGGTCCAAGACTGTGTATTTTTCAAGGGAAATGGTTATGTTGCTGTTCTTGTTGATGTTCATGTTATAAAAAAGGAGAGTAGCCCTGGCCGGTTGCCTCAGTGGTAGAGTGTCGGGGTCCAGCATGTGGAAGTCCCAGGTTCGATTCCCAGTCAGGGTACACAGGAGAAGCGCCCATCTGCTTCTCCACCCTTCCCTCTCTCCTTTCTCTCTCTCTTTCTCTCTTTCCCTCCCACAGCCAAGGCTCCATAGGAGCACAGTTGACCCAGGCGCTGAAGATGGCTCCATGGTCTCCGCCTCAGGCGCTAGAATGGCTCGGATGGGCAGAGCATCGCCCCCTGGTGGGCATGCCGGGTGGATCCCAGTCAGGTGCATGTGGGAGTCTGTCTGTCTGCCTGCCTCCCCACCCTGCTTCTTCAGAAAAAGAAAAAAAGTAAATGGAATTAATTATATGTGGGTGGAGAAGGGGTTAAATAAACATAAACTTCATCCTGGAGAACAGATTATGGTACAGGAAGATGACATCAGCCATTAAGCAAGACCTATTTCTCTTTTTTTATATCAATTAATTGTAGTTTCCGGGACCAGCATGGATTCTTTACCCCAAGTCCCGGAAGAAACAGTGATAACCTGAAAGGAAGACACGTGGGGTCAAAGCACCTGCTTGGGCAAGTGGCTCAGTAACAGAGTACATTTCACTTTTCAGAACATTCGTGAATGGTCATTGCCATGTTGACATGCACCTGAGCTCCACGTCAGGTTCTGGGACTGTGTGGCTGGACCTCTCCCAGGAGGCAGCTTACAGACAGGACTGCAAATGTTAGCCTTTTATCCCTACCTTTACTGACAGGCATATGACATAGAGGGAAGCAGGTGGCTTTGAGTCTGAAAAATTAAGGTCATAATAGTTCTTTACATCCCAATGCAAAGACCGTGATTATATTAATCTTAAACTTGGAGCAGGATATTATGCATGTGCAGCTTTTCTGAGCCCAGGAGCTGATATGACCACTGCCCCTTAAGTTCCAGAGAGAGGTGAATCTACCTTGCGAGGGGAGAAAAAGAGGAGTGGGATGAATTAATAGGATCAAAAACTATCAGGTTTGGGCCTTGAAGGGAGAGAGGTCAAAGCTTTATCCTCTAAATGGTGGCGGACGGTCTAGACATGAGCAAAAGCTTAAAACCGTTCCCAATGCAGCTGCTGTGTGTGGCTTAACCATTGTCCCAGGACCTTCCCAGGACCTCTCAGCTTGCCGGGTGCCTGAGTTTCTACTTAGGACATGCCTGCCAGTTATCGGCCCACCTCAGGGACCTATAATAGGTCCAGTTAATTAAAGCAGTACTGTATTCTAATTTAATACCCATCTCGGGAATCAAGAATACACAGTCAGGATCAAACCAAGTCTCTGAAGCCATATTCATATAGGTGCTAACCACCTTTTCTAACAATTCAAAAGAAAGGAATATGATAACATAGTTGAGTTGCTTTTTTCTTTTTTTTTAATTCAAAATAAAAGGATGAAACAAAATAGAAAAGCTGCTAAGAAAGCAACTAAAAGAGGTTGCTTGTGAGCAAGAAACTTTTCATACTGGTTTTTTATATTCTTGCTTTCTTTTCACTTAATTGTGAAGAAAACCTAAGGAATTCATCAGTTTAAAACAAATTCCACTTGCAGCCACCCTGGGCTTTGTGATATTCCTTATGGGATAATTGTGCAAAAAAAAAAAAAAAAAAAAAAAAGTGCCTGTTGGACCAACGTTCAGTTCAGTAAGACCAGCATAAGTTTGGATCCATGTGGGTCCTTATAGACTTGATGAGAGACAGCTACAGGTGGCTTCCAGTGAAGTCATTGTCATCTACTTCAGGTTGTAAAGTAGTATGCTCTTAAGAAAATCACTGAAGGTAAGCAGGACTGTCACTTTGGCCACATAACCCTGCAAAAACTTGCTCTCAGGGAACCAATGCTGAAGAATTATGAGTAGGATCATTTCATCTGAGAGTTAGAAAGGTGCAGCCCAAGGTGGTTTTTATCCTCGTGGACAATCCAGAAATTGGCAGTAAAATACCTATTTCTAAAGAGCAAAGTCTGCCTGCCTGTGTTGGGGAGACAGTGATTTCTGTAAGATTAGGCAAATGTTGTATGTTGGTATATTGAGATGCCAGGGCAGGCTCTCCATTACTTTCACCCTGTTTGTATTCTGCATTATGTATCCAGATGCCCCCTCCCCAGTCCACACACATTCTGCACTGTTGACACCACCTTCATTTCTAACTTAAGTCACTAATCAGTAAAAGCGCATCTAAAACAAACTGTAGGCCTTTCAAATGTTCCTTCTCAAATGTGTTAGAGATTGTGTTTAAATACAACAGGTGTCTCACACTGGACTTCTCAGTCAGAATTTGAGAAACCTTAATTTATAAACACCATCCCTTCCTAGCTAAGATTTATTAAATTCTGAGGGCACATTGGATAGTAGTTTAGATTCTTGCATGAGCAACTGGCATCATCCTCAACCACACAAGTGTATCTTATATACTAGAGCATTATATAAGCACTTTAGATAATAAATAAATAAATAAATTGGGGAAAAAGGAATCAGGCCTGTGAGGTATCAAAAGTCAGCTTAGAAGGCAGTGTGCTGTGTGACATTTAACTCAAGAAGAAGAAGCTTACTAGAAGGAGAGAAAAGGGCAAAGTGTAGTCAAGCAGGAGTTGAGGATGGTGAATCCCCAGATATCACAGGTGATGGACATGCTGCCCGTCAGTTGCCTTGTGAATACTTGAGCTGACATCATGTCTCTTCAAATGCTTACAGCAACTACCTAGGAATTATGGAGGAAGAATTTCCGAAATCTGAGAAGTAGGACAAGGCAACCTAGTGGGGCTATTACATCTGGAAATGTGGCCGAAACAAATTAGCAACATGGTTGAGGAAATGAATGTCAGGTTGGATGCTAGTCCTTGACCCTCTGTTCCCCGCGTAAGGACAGTAGAAACTGCACACCTACTGAGCCTTCGTCAGGCACCACCTTTGTCCATTAGTACCAGAAGGAAAGGCGTTTCCCAATTGAAAAACTCATGTGCTGCTGGTGGAGCAACTAGAGAAACTGCAGGAAGGAATAAGATTCTCTGGTGGTATTGGAAACCTCCACAAAGATGTCATCAGTGTGGATCTTCCATGGACCAGGACTGGATATAGCAGAAGAGATACAAGCATATTTTTGCACGTTTCTCCATAGATTGTCCTGCCTACAGTAGGGGAGTATTCATTTTAATTATTGCTTTTTTTAAATGTTGTGTTCTCATTTCCATCTGTCCTCCTCCTTTGCCCAGTGTCATTGGTGCAGATTTCTGCCTGCAGCAGCCCAGCAGATAGCAGCTAGTCAGTGCTGGGGACCAAGCAATGCAGACCTACAGTCCCTTTCCCAGTAACCGGAGTTTATCTTTGGCAGGGAACTTCTTCACTCCTTTATAGCCTAAATTGATCTGTTTTGTCATACTCTCCCCTCCCCCAAACAACAATAAAACCAATTTGGGGTTTTCTGTGTCAAGGGGAGGGAAGATGTCCAAAAAATATTGCTTTTTCCCTCAAATATCTAAACCAGTTATCAAATAACAATTTTATAAAGTAGTTTAAGTTGTATTCAGAAATTGCTGGAACTATCTGTTAGATTTGAGCTTCATTTTTCTTTGAGCCTGCCTGTTCTAATAAAACACAAAAAGCAAACAAACAAAAAATCACCAAGAGCTGGAAGGGAAAATAAAAGGCATCAACAGATTTGATTATCTACAAATTAATTTATTAGTTCCTAAATCACACACACAAAAATGGGCATACTGTACAATCCAATGAGTTTACTTTTGAAAAAGCCACATACTGGGAGAAGTGGTATGTTGTGTAGAAGTGCTAGCCCATTACAAATCCCTTACTCTGGGTTTTCTTAAGAGCAGTTTATAAATGTGTGGATCATCCAGAAGACCATGACTATGACCTTTCACATATTAGGTATCGGACCTTTAGGAAGAGAATGGACCGAATAGAAATGAACTTTCATTCATGTCAGCTACTTTGTCACCATCGAGAAATCTGTATCATAAGAGAAACAGGTCTTTGTGGCCAAGCTAACCATATTTAGTATTTGAAAAGTAGCAATTCTTTTCAGGCTCTCCAAAATGCCAGTAACTTATTGGATATATTTCCATCCTCCAGCTGTAGAGAGAAAGAAACAGTCCAGCTGCTTGGAACCTTCTCTGTAATCAAGACAGAAGTCGCTGAAAGAAAATCACCTTCAGAAAAAGACCTCAGCTTATCTGGCTCCTTTAGAATCACATACCAGTATTTGTAACTCTTGTTAGCAATTGAATCCAGGCAGAGCTAGGCTCCATCCCACAGCTGTATGTGACTGAGAGGCCCATCTTGTGTCATTTCTGCACACCCATCAGTTGTTGACACTTGGTTAGAAGCACTGAATGTCAGTTTCACAATTCTTCATTTCCCTCCCAAGCAGTGGGCAATCTACCAAACCCTGCTCCTCAGATCAATGCATTGCTGGGAAGTAGTGAATTCAAGAGAGTTTTGACGTGCCCATCTTGAAGCCAATTCAGTAGTCTTGTTTGTTCCAAAACTTTTAATCAACACTGTGATATAAACTCGGAGTTTAGGAAATTTATGTGGTTGATAACTTACTCAGGAATGAAAAGATATAAAAAATGGCAGCTAGCTTGCTCTGTCTCTTGTCCCGTGCAATTTCTACCAACAAAGAGATTCGGGAAGCAAATCAAGCCTTGTTCAGCAGGTTGGTTGTCTTCAAATGGAGCTTATTGGATTCACTTGCCCCAATACCTAACCCCTGTTTCCAACCACCCTGGTGATAGTAACATAGAAGGCCTTTTCCTCCTCATCCTTCCCTTCTGTGATATGATTCACTTCAATCAATGGCTCAAATGAACTCCAGTCTTTATTGCATATTACATCTATGAAGTACTTGTTCATGAACTTCTTCTCCATTCTATGATTGATCCAGGGAAGACTGACTTAATCTCAATTTTTATATGAAAGTGGTAGCTAAAGCCATTAATTTATTCTTCTACATTCCATCTATGTTTATATAATTTTCTATTTTTTTTTAAATCTTCACTTAATACTAAGGATCTCCAGTGTTCCTCTTGTTCTAACAGCTGATTCAGAACTCCTGTGGGCTATTTTTTTTTTAATATGTGAAACTTGATAGCATTGGGTTAGCAAAATGCAAATGAGCTCATAGTTTCTGGTAGAAATTCACCTCCAAAGAATTTGGCATTCTTCTCTATGGAGTAAACATTCTTCTACCAGACCTAGACTGTAGGCTGAGCATTTTCTTAAATTCTACCTGTGCAGACACCAAGGGGCTCTCTGTCTTTGAAACTATAAAAATGTTTAAGAAGAGAATAACTATTCCTCCCCCCATACATAGTGTGAGCTGCCAGGGCCTTTCTTCTATTCAGCACAAGTAAGAAATCGAGTGTTTCAGGTGTGCGTTCACAGTGGTTTGTCAACATCTTTGGCAAAGTTATACCTACTCTCCTTAATTCTCTTTCAGAGCTTACTTCCATTCTTGTCTCATGGCCCAACTGTGTTGTTATCTATTCATTTGGTCAGCTTTCCAAATGAAAAGTTAATTCTGTAGATCACTAGTATACAGGAAATGACTGTCTACCTCCCTATGGCATGGGTGATAGATGTGTTCAGGAATGAACAGCTCTCTGGGAACTCTTGGGATGAACTTTGAATTCCAGGTTCGTTTCTGTGAGACTATAAAAATGGGTATGTTGCATACAAAAATTGCGCTGCTCTTTCCAATAAGAGACTGAAAGGAGGTTCAAAATCTTTACATTTTAATTAGGTTTAAGTGAACTATAAATAGCTAATATTGTTTTTCCTTTATTCTTGGCAATTTGTTCCTTATTGTAATCTTATTTCTTCACTTCTGGCTACCAAGACATAAAAAAGGTGGTCTCAGCCCCACTGAGTTACCTCTGCATAATCCCAAACACATCCATTTCCTTTGGAAACAAATCCATTAGTAAGGGGGAAATCTACTAACAATTCTCCTGTCTGCCCAGGGTTTTTAGGTCAGGTGGACTAGGTCCATTCCAAGTCATTAATTTTACAATTTTGCAATTCTTTAATTTCTCAAAACAAATTAGTGAAATGTGTAGCCTCAAAGAATATAAGCGTTTAATATAAAAAACTCCTTTTTAAAAAATAAAAGCAATATGAGAAACTTTTAAAATTAGAAATGGAATAATTTTTAAAATTCTTCAGACAAAATACATCACTGATTCATTATAATTTGGTTTTTTTAGTGGTTTGTTGTTTTGTTTTGGTTTTTTTTTTTTTTTTTTTTTTTTTTTTGCCCTTTAATCTAGACTACTGTGGGAAGCAGCGTGCCCCTGGAATTTGATTTAGGGAATCGTGCTTTGGCCTAGAAAATCAGAGCTGGCCTGCATGCCCAGAACCTAAGTGAATCAGTCAGCATCCTAATAGGAATCAGGCCTAACAGAAATGTAAATTATCTCAAGTTCTTCTTAGCAATACTCTGCACCTCGGACACTGCTCTCCTAAAATGCATTGGATCCAGGAAGTTATGTGTCTGCATTCTGCCTTGTGAGGTGACAGAGAAGAAGGAAACTTTGAACAAGGCCAGGGCACACTATTGGCGGATGCATAGCATTGTCAGGGAGCTGGGGATTTTTGCCATGATTATATCATGCACAGCCCTTCCATGGAAACTCAAGGAATCTGTATTAGGCAAAGGGTAGTGCCCAGTATCCCATATTGGTCAGCGCCTAACAACATGCTGGTAAAGCAAGTACCCTAATGACACGGGCCTGTGCTTGCTGAAATAATGCCATTCAATTTCAGATTCATTTCCATGGGGTTGGTGGTCCAGGGATCTTTTTCTTTTCTCTAGGCCTGTCCAAAAGTCATCTTGGCATCAGGCTTCATTTGTTTTCTCCTTTGAAGACATCTGCATTGGCCTCCCCTTCCTTCACACCCTGCAGCTACTTTTCTTTTCACTTTTCAGTTTCTCCAGGATCTGGCTCTTTCTCCCCCTCTTCCTCACAAACAGCCAAACATCTTCCTAAGCCCTCACACCCTCCTCTCACACCCTATGTGCCATGTCCCAGGCCTTGGGACAGGGCGCTCTGCTGTCACCGAGGGAGACACACTGCCTCTTGTCAATGTCAGCATCACCTCATCACTTAAACAAAGAGGGAAAAAGCCATACGAGTGATGAAAGTATGTTTCCTTTTCATTTTATTCTGTTTTATTTTAAGAAGTTGAGGGGAAGGTTGTTCTCATTCTCGATTTCTCATAGATTTTACTTTAACTGTCTAACTGGGAATATTCTTTTCATAAAGTATAAATCAGTCCAGATCACCAGATATGATGCATAAGACTACATTTTTGAAGCTCAAATAACTTTTCTGTGTGGACAAATTGACTTACATTCTGTGCAGACATTTTGAATCATAGGCTTTTTAGTGCCACTCCATTCTTGGTACTACTCATCACTCAAACATTTGCATGACTGTGGAGCAGAACATTGACAACTGTGGTTGTTTTCAGATTGACAGTAACTGTTAGACTCTTGAAAAGGCATAAAAAGAAAGTATAAGCATGTCCAAATAGTCAAACATTTGACCTGGATAAAGACGTTGGCTTTTCTCTTTAATTATGTATATTAGACCAATGTGTAGATATAATCTTAAAGGATTTTAAGCAATAACGAAAGCGGTTTGAGAAGTGAGAAGGCACTTTAAAGACATGAAACCTTACATTACATGGTCTTGCATATTTTTAATGAAATAAGCTAATTGGATTCAGGTATTTTTTCCTTTTAAATTTTTAAAAATATATATTTCTAATTTGTTTGCATATTTAATTTTATCAGCACTGGAAATGCTCATTAGTTGAATTTGCAAATGTCATTTGCATCAAGTGAAGTATTTATTTTTAAAAAGAAAGGGTGAAGGAACCAATATTAATTGTACATAATGAAAATGTGTGTGCGTGTATATATATATTTTCCTCCTTGACACTACTTGGTTACCACATCAAGTGTATTTTTGTACATAGTATATATTGGTTAGAAAATGTAGATTGTCTACTCAAAGAATTCTGTGATAGCTTATATTTATTCTAATCTATTGATACATCTGTTAATTTGTTTTAAGAAATAGAACTCTATTTTTTTTTTTGGAATTTGCAGAGAACTGCATTCATTGCTTCCAATTGTAAATATGCTGAGGGTATTTTAATAAATCTTGGTTTCATGTCTGTATGGTGTGCAGTGTGGATTTGTCTTCAGGAGGCATTTTAGAAGGGATTCGCACAGTACTCTAATACAGAAAAAATGGTCACTTCTGACTTTCATCACTACCCAAGCTCAGCATTACTACTGAGCTCAAAGAGCCGGGTCTCAGCAAGTCTGTCATTCATATTTCCATCTTTCTGCCCATCCATTCCACCAACAGTGGCCAACCTCCAACCTAGACATTCAAGTCTAGCACCAAACAGACAAACCCAGGCAGGTGTTTGTAATGCCGGTGGCCAAGGCTGAGCAGGTCCACATTGCATTTGGGCAGATGGTAGAAAAACTGCAGAGCCAGAAAGGGTTGGGCCGTTCCGTTTAATAAAGTCTCACAATGGCGGACAAGCACACAGGCAGGGGAAACTGCCTCTCAGGCACACAATCTCTTTTAAACGCAAGCACCCATAGCCTTATATAGGCCATACACACGTGGCAAAGCCACACATTCACGTACCAATCAGGCAAAGTGCTTGCAGCTGGTACCCCACGAGGAAGCCTAACACAGCTATCCCACATCCCCCCCCTTTAGGGTTGCTCACTTCACAATCTACATGACAGGAAACAGACTACATACAGCAACAGCAAAAGTTACACAATAATTACAAAGGTGTCCTTCACAATGTCTCCCTGAGCACTTTGCCCAGGGTAACACCTGGAGGCCCACCTCTAACTCCCTACCCCATGGTAGGTGGGAGAAGCTGTGTAGTATAGGGCTGTGTCCATGGAAACTGCAAAGTGTTCTTGGTGCACCTGTACATCTGGATGAGAACCAGTGCAGGGGTCCTCCACAGGCTCTGCAGGGCCCCCCAATCAGTTCTCTCATAGTACTGTCCACAAGTGACATGTCCATCCATCAAGGGAGCCGGTGCCGCCCCTCTGGTTGCAGTCCCAAGAGTCAGTCCACAAAAGCCAACCCAGCAGTCTGTGCAAATCACCAAGGTAAAGGTCCATTACAGGCAACTAGCCATACAGCTCTGTATTAATGGACCTCAGCACCTTTCCTTAATGTGCTGTCTGTTGCCACAAGCCCCATCCAGACCCCTCAACAATCTCACGGCCTGGTGGGGTGAAACACATTCAAGGCCTGTGTCACCTTAACAGTTCTCTTAGATGCTGCTGTAAAAAAGAAAAAAGCACCTATTACCTTCTAATGCCAACAACTGCTGCACATTAGAAGGGGGCCAGTGGATTGCCAATTTCACATGGGGCCTCTGGCCCCCCAATCTCTGTCGGACAGGTCCCTTACCCTTCCCCCTATTTAAACTGGGACAATGGGTCTTGGGGATGCTGTAACCTGAATGCCAGCCATTTTCCTGGAAGAGGCTGGGGTCACCTGCTTCACCCGCTTTTTCAGTGGCTGGAACCTCTGTTCTGACTAAAGCTGCCACCAAATCTCCAACAAGACTTTATTAGGCTTGCCACCTAATTTCTCTCTATCTGCCCTGGCCACAATCAAATCTACCCACATCTGTGTTTGGGTAACTTTCACAGACCCGTTTCTCTTATTAGTGGGGGTTGGGGGGCAGGCAGACAGCATAGGCAGCAGCCCTCACAGCCTGACGGTCCATCTCTGTTCCAGAGACTATCATGCCATCCACCCCCTGTGTCCCGCAGCCACACCAGGCAGGCAGCCAGGGGCTCAGTGGGTTTCTGCCTGAATTTTATCCCCAATTCCATCAGCTCTGCCTGGGTGTAGGACTGGATCATAGAGTGCTCCACTACCTGGGGAGGTGGCTGTGGCTGCTGCTAAGGGACTCTTAGCTTCTAGGTCTTTACCTTCTTGGTGACCACAGGCTGGGCTCTGAGTCTGCAGATGGCAATTGAAGCCTGAGCCTCCCCCTCTGAAGAGGAGGAGTCAGAAATGCTTGCTCCAGCCGACTCAGAGACCCTCCACTGGCACGAATGCAGCTTCATCTTCTGCACCTGCTTCAGCTCCTGCGGCTGCTGGCTCTCAGCCTGAAGTTGACTCTTGAGCTCCTGAACCCACAGTTGTTTCTCCAACAGCTGTCACTGTCAACATTCAGCTTCCAGGGAAAACTGCAACTCATGAACCCATAACTCTTTGTGCAGAGACTGCTCTAGGTGCAGGCGCTGTTGGCACTCAGCCTGCACCTCACACTGCAATTCTAGGTCCCGGTCAGCCTTCTCCAGCACTCACTCTGATTCACATCGTTGTTGGCGCTCAGTATGCAGCTCATCCTGGAGCTTTTGACCTCGCTCAGCTTCTCACAAGAGCTCTTGGTTTCTTCTCACAAGATTGTAAAAATACACCCAGCCCACAGTCCCCACCAGGAAAGCCAATGGGAACAACCACTCCTCTATTTCACCCCTCAAGGGTATCAGTGGCTCCATACCAATCTGCTCCAAATATGCCAGATGTATTGCCAGTGGTTGAGGCCAGGCAGGTTCACGTTGGATTCAGGCAGATGGTAGAAAAACTGCAGAGCCGGAAAGGGTTGCGACCCTGGACCCAGCGCAAGCCGGCCCTGACCGCGGGGGTGGGACTATGACCAGGAACAGGCGGAGGCTCACGGCTGAGTGAACGCCAGCAGCCCCGCCTGGCCCGACAAACCACACATGGTTTGCCATCCTGCGTGTGTGAGTTGGCTCTGAATGCGGGGGCGGGGCTAGAGCCCCAGATGAGTGGAGGCTCGCAGCTGAGCACACGCCAGCAGCCCCGCCGGGCCCTATAAACCGCGTTTGTGATCCTGCTAAGGTTGGCCCTGGACTCGGGGCGAGCATAAAGTTCTGGACGGGCAGAGGCTCACAGCTGAGTGCACATCAGCAGCCCCCTCCAACCAGAGAAAGTGGGGAGAGCAGGCTCTGACAACAGGGGCTGGGCAGAAGCCAGGAAACAGGCTGGGTCCACAGCAGAGTAAAGGTGCTCACCTCTACCCTTGGTGCTGAAGCTTGTTGCTTTAGTGCAGTGTGCAACCCAACATGTGGGGGTGAGGCAAAGGCCCAGGCAGCCTGAAGCTTGTAGAGCCGGGCACCAGACCACAGCCATGCCCACGGAGGAGAGGTGGAAATCACAGCAACAGCCGCAGTGGGCCAGCACTAGAAACGCCCATACCCAACCACCCTAGGCAGCAGCAGAGGGGGTGGCGGGCCTACAGACAGACCATACCTAGAGAACACAAAGGCAACACCCATTGGTTGTTGCCAGTGGCCACACCCTTCTTATACACAGGCAAAATGGGCAGGCAGAGAAATGCAACCAAATGAATAAAGAGAAATCCCCAGAGAAGGACCTGAATGAACCAGATATAATGAAACTAACAGATGCAGAATTTAGAATAATGATAGTTAAGATGTTCAAAGAAATTAGAGCAACAATGGATAGTCATTAAGAACACCTAAATAAAGATATAACAAGTATAAAAAACAAAATTGAAATAATAAAAAGAAATCAGACAGACATGACAAATATAGTATCAGAACTGAAGACCACAATGGAAGGAATTAAAAGCAGGATGAATGACGCTGAGGATCGAATCAGCGAGTTAGAGGACACAATAAACAAAGGCACAGAAGCAGAGAAGAAAAAAGAAAAGAGACTCAAAAAATGTGAGGAAACTCTAAGGGAGCTCTGTGACAACATGAAGAGAAACAACATTCGCATCATAGGGGTTCCTGAAGAAGAGGAGAGAGAACAAGAAATAGAAACTTTGTTCAATCAAATCATAGCAGAAAACTTCCCTAAATTAAGGCTGGGAAACATTCCACACTAACTCCTATCCTTCTCAAGTTATTTCAAAAAATTCAAGAGGAAGGAAGATTTCCAAACTCCTTTTATGAGGCGAGCATAATTCTGATCCCAAAACTGGGCAAAGACAACACAAAGAAAGAAAATTATTGGCCTATATCCCTGATGAATTTAGACGCTAATATTCTCAACAAAATATTAGCCAACCGGATCCAGCAATATATGAAAAAAATCATACACCATGATCAAGTGGGATTTATTCTGGAGAGAAAAGGCTGGTTCAATATTCGCAAATCAATCAATGTGATTCATCACATAAACAAAAGGAAGGACAAAAATCACACGATAATTTCAATAGATGCAGAAAAGGCATTTGATAAAACCCATTCATGCTTAAAACTCTCAGTAAAGTGGGAATACAGGAAACATTCCTTAACATGATAAAGGCCATCCACGACAAACCCACAGCAAACATCATACTAAATGGGCAAAAATTAAAAGCAATCCCTTTAAGATCAGGAACCAGGCAGGGGTGCCCCCTTTCACCACTCTTATTCAACATAGTTCTGGAAGTCCTAGCTAGAGCAGTCAGACAAGAAGAAGAATTAAAAGGCATCCAAATTGGAAAAGAAGAAGTAAAACTGTCATTATTTGCAGATGATATAATAGTGTATAAGAAAACCCTAAAGTCTCAGTTAAAAAACTACTGGACCTTGTAAATGAATTCAGCAAGGTGGCAGGATATAAAATTAATACTCAGAAATCAGAGGCATTTCTATATACCAACAATGAACTGTCAGCAAAAGAAATTAAGGAAACAATCCCCTTCACTATTGCAGCCAAAAAAATAAAATACCTAGGAGTAAATTTAACCAAGGAGGTTAAGGACTTGTACTCGGAAAATTATAAAACAGTGATAAAAGAAATCAAGGAAGATACAAACAAGTGGAAGCATATACTGTGCTCATGGTTAGGAAGAATAAACATCATTAAAATGTCTACATTACCCAAAGCAATTTATAAATTCAATGCAATACCATTTAAAATACCAATGACATACTTCAAATATATAGAACACATATTCCAAAAATTTATATGGAACCAAAAAAGAACACAAATAGCCTCAGCAATCTTAAAAAGAAAAAATAAAGCAGGAGGTATCACTCTTCCGGATATCAAGGTTTACTACAAGGCCATTATACTCAAGACAGCCTGCTACTGACATAAGAACAGGCACATTGATCAATGGAACAGAACAGAGAACCCAGAAATAAACCCACACCTTTATGGAAAACTGATATTTGACAAAGGAGGAAAGAACATACAATGGAGTTAAGACAGCCTCTTTAACAAATGGTGTTGGGAAAATTGGACATCTACCTTCAAAAAAATGAAACTAGACCATCAACTTACACCATTCACGAAAACAAATTCAAAATTGGTAAAAGACTTAAACATAAGCCGTGAAACCATAAGCATCTTAGAAGAAAACATAGGCAGCAAGCTCTCCGACATCTGTAGCAGCAAAATATTTGCTGATTTATTTCCACGGGCAAATGAAATAAAAGGCAAGATAAACAAATGGGACTATATCAAACTAAAAAGTTTTTGCACAGCTAAAGACAATAAGAACAGAATAAAAAGACAAACTACACAATGGGAGAACATATTCGACAGCAAGTCTGATAAGGGGTTAATAACCAAAATTTATAAAGAACTTATAAAACTCAACACCAGGAAGACAAACAATCCAATCAAAAAATGGGCAAAAGAAATGAATAGAAATTTCTCCAAAGAGGACATACAGATGGCCAATAGGCATATGAAAAAATGCTCAACATCACTAATCATTAGAGAAATGCAAATTAAAACCACAATGAGATATCACCTCACACCAGTCAGAATGGCGCTCATCAGCAAAACAACACAGAACAAGTGCTGGCGAGGATGTGGAGAAAAGGGAACCCTCCTGCATGCTGGTGGGAATGCAGACTGGTGCAGCCACTGTGGAAAACAGTATGGAGATTCCTCAAAAAGACTAAAAATCGAACTTCCTTTTGACCCAGCTACCCCACTTTTAGGAATATACCCTAAGAACACCATAGCACTGTTCGAAAATAAGAAATGCGCCCCCATGTCGTGGCAGCATTGTTCACAATAGCAAAGATCTGGAAACAGTCCAAGTATCCATCAGAGGATGAGTGGATTAAAAAGCTTTGTTACATATATACTATGGAATACTACTCAGCCATAAGAAATGATGACATCGGATCATTTACATCAAAATGGATGGACCTTGATAATATTAAACGGAGTGAAATAAGTAAAAGAGAAAAATACTGAGAACTGCATGATTTCATACATAGGTGGGACATAAAAGTAAGACTATGAGACATGGACAAGAGTGTGGGGGTTACTGGGTGGGGATAGGGAGGAGAGGGTGGAGGGGAGGGGCACAAAGAAAACCACATAGAAGGTGACAGAGGACAATTTGACTTTGGGTGATGTGTATGCAACATAATTGAATGACAAGATAACCTGGAAATGTTTTCTTTGAACATATGTACCCTGATTTTTTAATGTCCTCCCATTAAAATTAATTTTAAAAAAGAATGCTGCTGAGAAATGACTGAAGCAAGTGTTTCATATAGTGTAGGATTAATAATATAGGATTAACAATATCTGAAAAATCTCCAAGGCAAAATGGGCTTTTAGGTGAACGTTGAGAAAACTATAAGATTTGTACAGAAAGAGGGCAAAAAAATAAATAAATGGCTTGTTCAGAGAGGCAAAGATACGGTTAAATTTAGCAGAAAAGCTAAAAATGTCCAGCCTGGGAATAACAAAAAGAAAGGTTTTATTATTATTAAAAACTAAGTAAAAAAAAAAAAATGGTGAATATTGTGGCTGAGTGAGATGGAGGGCTTCTGGGGTCCCAGGTAGCTAGCTCCTCTTCAAGAGCCCATGCACACAGACTTATTAACTCATTACCTCTGAGCTCCAGCACTGGGACAGCAGCTTGAAAGGAGCCAAGAACATATGGGGAGAGACTGGGTTGTCGGGCATCGGGTCAAGAGCTTAGGGCAGCTTTCTGCCAGACAAAAGTGCTGGCAGAGGCCACAATTCCTTTTCTAAGACACCCCTTACCCCCTACAACCTGGCTCACACTGTTTGCCCCATGCTGGTGATTCCCTGAGACCCTGCCCCATCCACTTTGGGGGCACACCCAAGCTATGGCTTTTCCATACAAACAGCCTCTCTTGCCTCATCCTCCAGACTTTCCTAAAATCTCTCAATAAAGCAGCATGTGACTTCTGCCTATCCCATACCCCTTGCTAAGTGGCTCCAGGCTTAGCACTAGGGGCACCCAGGCTTGGTTTACAGCTTGACCTTGCCTAGGCATCTCCAAACCAAGCACAAGTAGCATCCATCTGCATATTACTCTAGTTCCAGCTGGGTGGCCCCAGGCAGGGCACAGGCAGTGGTTCACCTTATACCTCCTGCGAGGTCTCAGGGCCAGTGCACCAGATAGACAGCCTCAGACCATGCTGGATTACTAGCCTACCACCACTATGAACAATACACTCATGGGGTGGTCTTGATGAGCTCCACTGAGGCAAGTACTTCTCTGTATGGTTGACTCCTAAATGGCAACTCTTCCACTGTAGTCATGACTGGTCCTTATCGCCAAACAGCCTGGGGGCCAATACCTTCCATTGATGCCAACAGCAATAAGGCTCAATTACAATAGGATAATGCACACAGCTGGACCACCCAGCTCAGGTAATGAGGGAAGCTATGCCACTGGGCCCTATAGGACACCTACTACACAAGGCCACCCTACCAAGCCTGGGAGACCTAGCAGCTCCATGTAATACATAGAAACAAACACAGGGAAGCAAAAGAATGCAGAGACTTAGAAACATGTTCCAAATGAAAGAACAGGTGAAATCTCCAGAAAAAAAAAAAAAAAAA
Source organism: Rhynchonycteris naso (assembly GCA_037038555.1). Lineage (NCBI taxonomy): Eukaryota > Metazoa > Chordata > Mammalia > Chiroptera > Emballonuridae > Rhynchonycteris > Rhynchonycteris naso. Next base: position 84,286,147 of record CM072999.1, on the reverse strand, counting down.
AAACTAAACAGAATAGAGACAAGCAATCTATCAGATACAGAGTTCAAAGCACTGGTTATATGGCCCTGTCCAGTTGGCTCAGTGGACAGAGTTTCAGCCTAGAGTATTAATTTCCCAGCAGGCCACATAAGAGAAGAAACCATCTGCTTCTCTTCCACTCTCTCTCTTCCTTCTCTCTCTTTTCCCCTCCCATCGTGTGGGGCAGCTGTGTTAGGTTTGCTCACGGGTTTACCAGCTGCAGGCACTTTACTTGATTAGTGCGTAAGCACGTGGCAGAGGCACATGTGCTTAGCCTATGTAAGGCTATGGGTGCTTCCCCTTGGTGGCAATTCTCCCATATCACTCTCCCTTGTGGTTTTCCTTGCTCCCTTGCCCTTACTACAAATAGCAGATTTTTCTTTGTTTATTAGCTCTTTCACTTTTGTTGTTTAATTGATCACCTGTTTTTGTGAGCCTCCAATAAACGCATATGGCCCAACACTTTACAGCTCCATAGTTTCTCTACCATCTGCCTAAATCCAATGTGAACTGGCCTGGCTTCAGCCACCAGCATTATACACTGCTAGTGGCTTGATTGACTCAAGTGTCAGCCCCTGTCGCTGGGGATAGCTCAGTTGGTCAGAGCATGTCAGCCTCAGGCACTAAAAATAGCTCAGTTGATTTGAGCATTGGCCCCAGATGATGGTTGCCACATGGATCCCCATCAGGGCACATGCAGGAATCTGTTTCACTTTCTCCCCTCCTCTCACTTAAACACACACACACACACACACACACACACACACACACCCCACTGGTTATAAAGATTCTCAAAAAACTTAGAGCTTCAACAAAGAAATAATAAGCATAAGAAATGACACAGAAACCATAAAAAAGAACCATTCGGTAGACTACACCAACTTAAATAAAGAATAATTTACAGGAAATCAACAGTAGAGTAGATCAAGCTGAGAATCAAATCAGCAATTTGGAATATAAGGAAGCAAAAAACACTCAATCAGAACAGCAAAAAGAAAAAAGACACCAAGAAAGTGGAAACAGTGTAAGGAGCCTCTAAGACAACTTGAGGCACACCAACATTTGCATCATGGGGATGCCAGAAGGAGAAGAGAGAGCTCAAGAAAATGAAAACCTATCTGAAAAAATGACAAAAACTTCCCTAACTTGGACAAGAAAATAGATGTGCAAGTCCAAGAAGCACAGAGTCACAAACAAGAAGAACCTAAAGAGGCCCACACCAAGACACATTATAATTAAAATGCAAAAGTTTAAACACAAAGAAAGAATTTTAAAAGCAGCAAGAGAAGGCCGTAGCCAGTTGGCTCAGTGGTAGAGCATTGACCCGGTATGTGGAAGTCCTGGGTTCAATTCCCAGTCAGGGCACACAGGAGAAGTGCCCATCTGCTTCTCCACCCTTCCCCCTCTCCTTTTTCTCGATCTGTCTCTTCCCCTCCTGCAGCCAAGGCTCCACTGGAGCAAAGTTGACCCAGATGCTGAGAATGGCTCCATGGCCTCCACTTCAGGCGCTAGAATGGCTCCAATTATAACGGAGCAATGTCCCAGATGGGCAGAGCATCGCCTCCTGGTGGGCATGCCAGGTGGATCCCTGTTGGGCACATGCAGGAGTCTGTCTCTCTGCCTCCTCGCTTCTCACTTCAGAAAAATATGAAAATAAAAGCTGCAAGAGAAAAGCAATTAGTTACCTACAGGGGAGCTCCCATAAGACTATCAGCTGATTTCTCAACAGAAACTTTGCAGGCCAGATGGGATTGGCAAGAAATATTCAAAGTCATAAAAAGCAAGGACCTACAACTGAGATTCCTCTAACTAGCAAGGCTATCATTTAGAGTCAAAGAACAGATAAAGAGCTTCCCAGACCAGAAAAAGATAAGATGTTCATCACCACCAAAACAGTATTACATGAAATGTTAAAGGATCTTCTTTAAGAAGAATAAAACAATAAATAAAAATATGAACAATAAAATGGCAATAAATACGTATCTATCAACAATTAAATCTAAAAAAAAAAACAACAAAATAAGTGAACAAGCAGAACAGGAACAGACTCATAGATACAGAGAACATTTTGATGGTTGCCTGATGGGAAGAGTGCTGGGAATGTATGAAAAAGGTGAAGGGAGTAAGAGGTACAAATTGTTTGTCACAGAATAGTCCTGGGGATGTAAGGTACAGCAGAGGGAGAATAGTCAATATATACGGTGTCAGATGGGTACGAGACTTCCCGGGATGATCACTTAGTTATATAATGTCTAATCACTCACTGGGTTGTACACCTGAAACTGATATGATACTGTATGTTAACTGTAATTTAAAAATACAAAATGATTTAAATAAAAAAAATAAATTAAAACTAGAAAGCCTAAAAAAAAATAAAATAGAATCCAAACCCTTTGACCCCCAAACCCAAAAGCTCTTCCCACTACTGCTCAACTCATTCATCACATTAAACTGTTCTCTTCTTCAAAATACTTTTTTTTTGGAGAAGTGTTCTAAAATTGTTGTTTGAAAATAAGGGTCCCAACACTCTTAAGGGATTGTAGAAACCACTATTAAAGTTGTGCTCTAAATTAGAGCCCAGGGGAGGGTGAAGGTCTGTGTATCATAAAGATCTAAAAAATATATCAGTCCATTAGGAAAAATCTCCTCTCTGGTTTAACCAAGATTTACTTTCCTTGGCTGAGCATGATGGTACCTGTTGAATTTATAAGTGTACATTTTTGCCTATTCTTTAAATAGCCTGCGTATGCTGATGGTTTAGCTCACAGTCCATAAATTTTTGAGGCTAAATGTTCTACTTCGGGGTCTAGCAGCCACTTTTTCCTTGGCTGTGATGTGTTCATGAAAATAAAAGACTTTAAAGTTGGCCTGCCTGCATGGATGCCCACATTGCTTTGATGCCTCTGAGTCTTCCAAATTAACATTCGCTTTATGCTCATCATTGTGTGATGATGAATGGTAAGAGATGGTAACTATATTACATAACAATTGCTGCATAACAAAATACCCCAAAGGTGAATTAAATCAACAATAAACACAATAATTTTTTGTGGTTTTTGTTAATATGAGAAGAGCTCAACAGGGTAGTTCTCGCTTGTAGTCTCATAACACTGTAGTAATATGTCCATTGGGTCTGTGATCATCTGAAGACTGGATACTTGAGTAGGACTACAACATAGCTGATTCACCTGCCTGTCAAGTTGGTGCTGGGGGCCTCAGTGCCTCTCCACTGCGTTGTGTGAGTTGTGCATGGTGAAACATGTATGCCTTTTGACTAAGGGTCAGAAATCATATCCAGCCACTTTCATCATATTCTATTAATTAAGGAATCTACTAAGTTCTGCCCAGGTTGAAAGGATGAGGAAATAGTCCTCACTGCTTGATGGAGTAACATCAGTGAAACCCACATTGTAAGAACAGCATGTGAGATGGGAGCTATATGGATTCAACCATCTATAGATAATACAATCTGTCCCGGTAGCTTGTCCTGTTCCTTCTGTCTGGTCTTCCTCTTTCTTCTCTTGTTCTTATATTTGTTCAGAAAATAAATTTCATATTTTTTCTTCAAAATCTTTCCTACTTCTTTTCCCCAACTTTATTCCATCTGCCTACATATCAGAGCATAAACATGTTTGTTTTGCTTCTCTCAATATAAGCATTCTTTACTGTGAAGAAAGTGAGGTGTATAAACTCAGGGACTTCATAAACACTGATAGAGAAAAGAAAGACCCAAAGGTGATCTTAGGATTTTACTCCATAGTCATAATCCTGCATTTCTTATCATATACGTAGTAGAGATACTGATCCCCAATGAAGCTGTGTCTTGCCCAGTAATTAAATAAAATCACACTTTTTCAGTGGCTAGAATAGAGCTTCTTTGACTATTACAATACTATGTAGGTGTTAATACAATGGAACATTACTCAGCCTTAAAAAGGAAGGAAATTCTGACACACTACAACATGGATGAACCTTGGAAATGTGAAGTGAAATAACCCAGTCAATAAAAAACATAGTGAATGATGCCACTTACATGAAATATGTATAGAAGTAAAATTTACAGAGATAGAAAGTAGAATACTGGTTGTCAGGGAAGAGAGAATGGGGGCTGTTGTTTAATGGGGATAGAGTTTTAGTTGGGGAAAATGGAAACATTCTGGAGATAAACAGTGATGATGGTTGCACTACAATGTAAGTATACTTAATGTCATAGAATCATACACTTAAAAATAGTCAAAATGTTAAATTTTATGTTAGATATATTTTCTATGATTAAAAAAATAGTATATATCTATTAGGGTCTTTCTATATGCCAGGTGCTATAGTAAGCATTTTATGTGTTATTTTGTTTAATCCTTATAATAATACTATGAGGTAAAAATTATTATTCCCATTTTACACATAAGAAACCTAACACTTGGAGAAGTTGATAACTTTCCATGTAACTGGTAAGTGGAGAAGCCAAAATTCTCACTCCAAAGAAACACTTTCAGCCACTGTCCTATCCCTAAATTCATAAATTAGAATTAGCTGATTCAGGTGAAAGGGAGGTATATAAATAAAGGTTATAAGTTCTTAATCACATGGGTAGTCTCATGATGTCATTTTTGAGACAATGTAAAAAAATGTTTGTCCTTCTAACAAGTTGTGCTTTTTCATACATTATTGCCCATTCAAACCTTAGTGTACTTTTTCTCAAATATGTAACTCAATAGTATTGGGACCACCAGCACTTCTGTAGAAACCAAAGTAGTTGGTTTCTAAAAAAATATATCCTTCAAGAATAGCTAATATAGACCTTCCAGAATTTTCTTTCTGTAGATAAGATTAAGTGGGCATAATGCAAGGCACACAAAAAAGGAGCTAGTGAGAACTGTATGAGGAATACTGTAAGACTATGAAGCAGCTCTCTAAAGTATCTTTGAGTAGTTATCCTGAAGTAGCCTCATAATGAATCAATCTGGAAACATAACTAACAAGGTAAAACAATGTCCTAGCCACAGAAAAGAATGTTTAAACAAAACTGGATCATGTAGTGTTGGAATTTCTCAGAATATTCATTCTACCAATATTATGTGTTCATTGCTTGATTTGAGGCCAAGATGAGATCCAGTTGGACCTCAGTCAGAATAATTTTGAAGATATTTGCTCCTGAAATTAAACTCTTTTGGACAGAGAGTACTTTACTGTTAGTGAAAGAACCACAAATAGATAACTGTATATTTAATTTTCTCATGCTGCCCAGAACCAGAAGTAGAAGGAAAGAGAATGCCCTCTCTCAAACTTCAAGTTCTAGAAGGCATCAAGAGGGACCAAATTATCCAGTACTTTGCTTTATCTTTTAAGACTTCCTGCCTAGTTCCAAAAACCAAAATGGTTTGGTCACCATTGCATTTAGAGGGATTTGTCCCGCAGAAGAAAAATGTGGGCCTGAGTAGTGACAAAAGAGTGCTAATTAGAAAGTCAGAGCACCTCTGCTCTTCAATGGCTTCTTTGGTTTTATGTGACTGATAAGAGAACACTCAACCCACAAATGGCTCTCCCAGTGGCCATCTTATGCCTCTCAAAAGAGTCCCTTTCTGATGAGTCCCTCTTCTCACAGGATCCCCACCTAAAACTTAATAGTAACTTAAAGAAAGGTGGTCTTCCAAAATACACATTTATTTTACATTGAACTTCACAATGTCGAAGGATTGTCCCATTTCCTCAGCCCAAGCCTTATCACTTCATTACCTGGTTTGCACCTTAATTGAGTTCATTCTGTCCCTCTCATTCCTCTAGAGGTGACACATGCTTTTAGTTCTAATTATCCAACAACAGTATAATATTCATGTACACTTTCTGCACTTTAATTTCCACATCTGTTTGGACAACATAATTTTTTGGATCCCTGATTTCTCTGTAAGCAGCTATTATAGAAAGTACAGTATAATCCCTTGTTCTCAAGTCATACAACATATGTGAGGAGGAAACATCACAAAATAGATGGATATTTACAGTCAACACATACTTATATTTGAGACTGGGTCACTGACATTGAAAGCTGGAAATTAGTTCTTTAGACATTTGTCTTGAAGGATGTTTTAATAGCAAAAATTGTCCTGGCATGGCAATAAAAGAGCTCCTACCAGGTGACAGAATGGCCCATGTGAGGGGCAGTCAGTGTAGTTAAAATCCCTATACCCACAGTTGTATATGAGTTACAGGATATAATAGGGTATTCTTCACACAGCAGGAATGTGTGTACACATATACATCCCTATGTCAAATTTGGATCTAATTTCACTGAGGACTACTAGAAAAGCAAGATAATTTTTTTAATTTACATAAAAGACTTTGGGGAAGTCTTTTAAAATTAAAATTACTGAACTAAGATTTGAGAGAAGATAAAACACCAAAGAACTAAACATGGTATTTGGTATTGCCTTCCACTTGGGGCCTCTGAAGGAGAAGACTGAGAGGCTAGGTTATGCTTTGGGCAGCTTTAATGTGCTTGCTAGGGGGACAAACGTGGAGATCAGAGCTTACTATGTTTAAATCTGATTAAATCCCCTTGTTTGGAGTTAATACAGTGATTCTCAAATAAATACCAGGTGGCATTTGGCATAACTGGAGACATTTTCTTATTGTTATTACTAGGAAGAGGTCCTATTGGCATCTGTTGTGAGGCGACCAGACGTCCCGCTTTTGGCGGGATAGTCCCAATTTTTAACAATTTGTCCCGTGTCCCACAGCATTTTTAAAAAGTCCCGATTTTTAGAAAGAATGCACGAAAAGCTAGGGAACGCGGGAGAACGGGAAGGGAATATATGGTTTTTGACAGGGAGACCCTGACTCAACCTGGAAGGCCCACACTGCCACAAGAGCTGGCTGCCCTGTGGGGGGCCACGAAACAAAAAACTTTGGGTGGGATGTACCTTATGGGGCAACAACTGTCAAGTCCACTAACTACCCATAGGCCCACGTCCTGGACACTGGCATGTGGCTCCGGGCTCTGCAAGGTGCAAGCCGCTCGGTCTCCAGCGGGCAGCGGGATGCACCTGTGGCGCTGCCCTGCTTGCTCCCGCCCACTCGTGCAGCTCCGGCATCGGTTTCAGGACCATGCAACCCGATCCCTCTGACTCACTCAAAATTTCCCATATAGTAATATTTCCGAAAATGATCTTTTTTTTTTTTTTTACAGGGACAGAGAGAGAGTCAGAGAGAGGGATAGATAGGGACAGACAGAAACGAAGAGAGGTGAGAAGCATCAATCATTAGTTTTTCATTGCCCTTGCAACACCATAGTTGTTCATTGATTGCTCTCTCACATGTGCCTTGACCACGGGCCTTCAGCAGACCAAGCAACCCCTTGCTGGAGCCAGCAACCTTGGGTCTAAGCTGGCGAGCTTTAGCTCAAGCCAGATGGGCCCACACTCAAGCTGGCGAGCTCGTGGTCTTGAACATGGGTCTTCTGCATCCCAGTCCAACACTCTATTCACTGCACCACTGGCTGGTCAAGCCGAAAATGATCTTTTTAATGAGATATTATTATTAAAACAATAAATTGATAAGGAAAAGGTTAAAAATTGGCCATCAGCAAAAATCACAATAGAGAACAAATGGTTAGAAATATTTCATCATTTTGAAACAAACCATGTTCAATACAATAATGCACTAAAAATTGTGGAATACACACTGTCTTTACCAGGAACTAATGCCGCGACTGAATGTGTTATTTCTACACTAAATAAAGTGTGGACATCAGAAAAATCACAATTAAGTGTTGAGACTTTGAAAGCCATTTTATGTGTTAAATATAATTTAACAAATTCTTGTGAAAAATTTCATGACCTTTTAAACAACAACAGCAATCTACTAAAAAAAATTCACTCAAATGAGAAATATGCCAAATAATAAAACAATACTATATATGATTTTTTAATGTATTATATTTGTACATTGTACTTATGTTGAAATTTTAAAAATATATTACAATACTATTTTTGCATTCTATGAAAATTTTTTTTGCTCCTGATAGACCAAATTTTTAATCAAGAACCCCCCCTCCCCGGGTCAATGGTGTCCCGCTTTACCAATTTTAAAATCTGGTCACCTTAATCTATTAGGAAGAGGCTGAGATACTACTGCACACTCTGTAAGGTAAAGAAAATCCCCCTGCCATAAAGAATCACCCAGCTTGATATGTCGATAGTGCTGTGCTAAGATGATACTAGATCGCTAGTGCTCTCAGGTGCCTAGAACAACAAACATAAATTCTTTCTGGAAGAATGAAATCTTATCCCACTTCTGTAGAAACCAATTTTTCTAATGAAATGGCTGTCACACAAGGATAAACAACAAGGAGACAACAATCATGAATGAGGATCAATAGGAACAATGCACAATGAAAGCAAACATGCAGAGTCTCTGGATTTTAAAACTGTCAGTTTACCAAGTTAAAGGAATAAAAATAAAAGATTGGAAATTTTGGCAGAGAACTGAGAGCCACAAAAAAATTACTGGCAAATTTGGGAGAGAGGAAATTCAGAACTGAAAAATACCACAATCCCAATTAAGAATGCAGTGGATGGGTATGACAGCAAATTAGAAAGAATTTAATAGAGAATTGGTAAACCGGAAGACAAGTGAAAAGAAAATATCCAAAATGAAACTCAGATAGATAAGAGACTGAAGAGAAGGTAAGAAATGCAGACAAAACAGATGTAATCAAGCAATATCAGCAGAGTTAATGATAGTATTTCTCCAAATTAAAGACATGAACCAGCAGATTCAAGTAGTTGAAAGAATCCTAAGCAGTATAAATGAAAACAATTCATTCCTACACACACCATAATTAAACTTCAGGAAAGCAAAAACAAAAATAAAATCTTAAGAGATAAAGATTTTTGCCTGGCCTGTGGTGACACAGTGGATAAAGAGTTGACCTGAAATACTGAGGTCACCAGTTTGAAACCCTGGACTTACTTGATCAAGGCACATGTGATAAGCAATCAGTGAACAACTAAAGTAAAGCAAATATGAGTTGATACTTCTTGCGCCACCCCCCTTCTCTCTGTAAAATCAATCAATAAACATTTTTTAATGTATTATTAAAAAAAGAGCTTAAAGATTTTTGAACAGTACACAAAAATTTACCAACCATATTGACAAATTTTTATGTTAAAATTAAGACCTTCTCTACATCAAAAAATATCTGTAAGGCACAGACTGGGAGAAGATATTTACAACACATATTTCTGATAAAAGGCTTCCATCCAGAATATATAGAGAACTCCTATAAATTCATATGAAAAGACCCCAAATAATGTAATAAACCAATCAACAAGAAACTAGACAAAAGAGGATATCTAAATGGGCAATGCACTTTTAAAAAAATACTCAACCTCATTATTGATCAAGGAAGTCCAAATTAAAATTACAATGAGATTATTACTGTGATTTAATATAGGGTAAGACAAAAGTAAGTTTACAGTTGTATGTATGGAAAATAATACAATTAATAATAATACAAGAATAAACTGTGTTTAGCATACTCATAGCTGTGACCCTACTTTGGCCCCACCCTGTATGCACCAGGATAGTTGAAAATAAAAAAAGACTGTCAGTACCCAGCCTTGGCGAAGATACAATGCAAGGAAACTTATACTGTTATAGAGAACGTAGACTAAGATGACTAGTTTAGAAAAATATTTGGTATTACCTTCTAAAACTGAGCAAACACACATTTCGTGATCTAGCTATTTCATTCATAGATTAATGCTCAACAAAATCACCAGCATTTTTGCACAAAGATACACATGCAACAATGTTTAAAGCAGCTTCATTCATAATAGCCAATATTGAAAATGAGTCAGATTTACATCAAAAGTAGAAAAAATACAAAATATATTGATATACAGTGTGTCCGTAAAGTCATGGTGCACTTTTGACATATCGACCGGTCAAAAGTGCACCATGACTTTACGGGCACACTGTATATTCACATAGTAGAGTGCTTTACAGCAAAGAGGCTGAATGAATGACAGCTACGAATGATATGGGTAAGTCTCATAAAGAAGGTTTATTGAAAGAAGCTGTACACACAAAATAACATGCTATATGGTTTCCTTTCTATATAATTCAAAAGCCAAATAGATGATAATATTTATGCATGTATATTGGGGTGGTAAAGCTATAGAGAAAAGAAAGGACTATCAGAAAAGTTAGGATAATGGCCATTTTGAGGGAGGAAAGATGTCTGGGTAGGAGCGTGACTGGATACATAATTTGACAGGCCCAGAGCAAAATGAGAAATCGCTGACAAATTGAAGACTTTCTGAACAGCAGCAGCAGAGCACTGAGTGGAGTGTGCAGCCTTCCTAAACTTAGGCTCCTGTCTCAGTCCATGGAGCTGCCCAGGCAGCACCGGCAGACGGCCTGCCCCATGGGGGCAATGTTACAAAAGTCCTTTTTGATTAATAAGTCAATAAACTTTATTTTTGTGTATTCTTCTGTGTATGACAGAGCATGATGAAGAAAGAAGATCTTTAAAAGGACTAAAACAAAACAAAACACAGGAGCTCCATTTTCATTCCAATTCAGGAAGCCTTGGAGGCCAATGCAGATCAGACTATGGTCAAAAATAAATCATTTGAAAAGCACTAAATTCAGCACTGGGAGGCTGGGCCCTTGTCACACTCTGCTGGCAAGTCACTGGACTGTTTAGAATCTCGTTTTCTCAGCCTGCCAAATGTTTACTCACTCCTCCCTGTCTCACAAAGTTAGAAGTGTCAAATGGTTTCAGATAGTAGCACTTTAGAAACGACAAGTGGCTATGCAGTGTAAGACAATAGGACTAGAATATTCTTTACACATTAAATTTCATTTTTTGCTTGATCAGGCACTGGCGCAGTGGATAGAGCATTAGCCTGGGACACTGAGGACCTAGGTTCAAAATCCTAAGGTCACCGGCTTGAGCGCAGGCTCATTCAGCTGAGCATGGGCTCACCAGTTTGAGCATGAGGTCACCAGCTTCAGTGTAGGATCATAAACATGACACCATGGTCTCTGGCTTGAGCCCAAAGGTCACTGGCTTGAAGCCCAAGGTTGCTGGCTTGAGCCCAAAGTCACTGGCATTAGCAAGGGGTCACTGACTCACATGGAGCCCCCAGTCAAGGCACATATGAGAGAGCAATCCAATGAACAACTAAGGTGCTGCAACTATGAGTTGATTGTTTTCATCTCTCTCCCTTCCTGTCTGTCTATTCCTCTCTCTTAAATGCGCTAAAAAAAAAAAAGTTCATTTTTTAAATTTCCCCATGCAATGAAGAGTAGATGATTTCTATTTAAATGGTGTCACCTGGTACCTTTCGTTATGTTTTGATTTGGACTGTGCCAAGGGATGGCAATGAGAGTCTCAGGCCCCTTTGTACCCTCGTGTGTGTTTGGGTTCCAGACCTGGAAAGGCCACACGGAACTAGGAATCTCAGTTCCCAGCAGTAATCTCTCCCTTTTGCAGCACCCAAGAAGGAGCACCCCTCTTCCCTGCCCACAGCATCGTGCCACCTGCAGACCCGCCCTCGTCCCTGGGAACACCCAGTTCCACAGCCCAGCCTGGGAGACAGAGGGAGAGCCTGCAGTCTGAACTAAGAACAGGGGCTCATTCTCTGGAACTGCGTTCAGAGGTTCTGGTCTTTTGGAATAAAATTCCATAGTACCATATGGTTCTTTCTCACACCACTTAAAGTAATGTGATCCTACAGTTCAACCCTCCTTGGCACTCATTCAATACATAGGAGGTCTTCATTCTGCTAGGATGAATTTGGAAAAGGATGATTGTGTAGAGAAGAGTCAGGTGGGCTCCTGGTCCAAAAGAACACCTTGAAGCAGTCACTTGAAGAGACCTTGGTATGAAACATGCTCGAAATCAGCCACATTAACAGTTCTGGGACTGCAGAGAGTCTAGTTCCATGTACACCTATTTGAAAATAACCCTGTAGTTGCTGGCATCACAGGTATTTTTTAAGCGTTTTGCTACCATTTTGTCAGTAATGCTCTTGGGTATACAGACTGGGTCTTATGTTTTCTTACTTTTATTTTTAAAACATCTAGTCTGCAGACCACAGAAGATAATGTATTAGGGAGACCTGATTAATAGCTGTGGTGAGAACCTGCTTTTGCTCCCAATTTCACAGCCCTTCCCGATTGTCCTTTAGGTTTCTAAGAACCACCTTGGGAGCCATCCCCATCAGATTTGAAAGCTTCAGCTGTGGCCATCGCTCATATTTCATCATCATAAAGCAGAAAGAAGTGCTCTTACGGTCTCATACCAGATATCCAAGAAACTGATTGAAAACCAACTGGAAAATCTGATAGGTGTGTTTATTCAAATGGGAGCCTGTGGGACTCCGCCCCCTACACAGCAAAGGTGAACTGTGCCACAGCCCACAGGAAAAATCAGCCTTTGCTGTTTTCTTATTCCTTACCTCCCCGAGTGCTTTCATGGCTTGTCCTTTCTTCCAAGAGAAGTCCGTAGAGGATTCTTGGGGAGAAGGAATCAGAATTTTGCTGTAATCACTATTTCTTTGCAAACCCTTCTTGCAAACAAAGGCCTTCTGGTCCTTATGACTCCCAGGCAGGGAGGGAGGGCAAGTTTCATGAAGTGCACAGAGCTCTGGAGAAGGTGTCAGGGAAACTGAATTCCAGTCTTCCCTTTGTCTCAGACTAGTAAAGAGTCTTCATCCTTTAGTTCAACTTCTTCATCCTAAAATATGGACTGTGCTGCGTGGCTACCTCACAGGGTGATTACTGGCTCGAATAAGATGTGGAAAAGGCTTTTAAATCTGAAATGCTAGGTCAATATGAGTTCATCTAACATTCCAGAAGAGAAAGGGAGATGAAGGAAACCAGAACTCACTCAAAGCCACAGAACTGTGATGAAAATAGGCTGAGACTTTAGCCCCTTTTCCTTTCATCCTTCTGCTGTTTTTCCCAGAACGGGCTGACTCCTTGGGGCAGTTTGTCCCATGTTTGATCACCTTGAGGACAAGAACTGGACCAAATGTTTTTACTCATTTGATGGAGTGCCCAGTCACTATTGTTCAGTTAATATTAATTGAAGAAGATTCCCAAATGCCATGTCACTTCCCACGAGGTGAGGTTGAATTCAGACATTTGCATCTCCACCATCAGCAGGACTAATGAAACCAAGCCCTCAGCCTCAGCTGACTGCCTCACACAGGCTGCATAACAAGGACGGGAAGAAAGCGTTAACCTGTCAGAACGGCCATCATTAATAAATCAATAAACAACAGTACTGACTAGGGTCTGGAGAAAGGGGGACCCTCCCACAGGACTGGTGGGAAATCATTGGGGCAGCCACTGTGGAAAGCAGTATGGAGTTTCCTGAAAACATTAAAAGTGGAACTGCCACTTGAGCCAGCAATCCCACTTCTGAAAATGCATCCTAAGAATCCAAAAAACTAATTCAAAAGACTATATGCACCACTGTATTCATTGCAGTGCTATTTACAATAGCCAAGACCTGAAAACAGCCCAAGTGCCCATCAGTAGATGAGTGGACAAAAAAGCTGTGTTACGATTACACAATGGAATGCTATGTGACCATTAAAAAGGAAAATCTTACCTTCTGTAACTGCATGGATGGGCCTGGGGAGCATTATACTGAGTTACATAAGCCAGTGAGAGAAAAACAAGTACTATATGATTTCAGTCATATGTGGAATCTAATAAACAAAATGAACTAATATGCAAAATAGAAAGAGACTCATACATAGAAAGCAGGCAGACAGCTGTTGGGGGTGAAGGCTGAGTGAGGTGGGTGGTGGGATTGAATATAAAAGAACAAAAGAAAAAGAAAAAACTCATGGATTCGGACAACAGTGTGGTGATTGCAGGGGGGGGGTGGAAGAGGCTGGGGGGGAATAATTAGCAATGGACGGAAACTTGACTTGGGGAGATGAACACACAATATGGTATACAGAGATGTGTTGTAGAATTAGGCACCTGAAACCTGTACAATTATGTTAACCAGTGTCACCCCAATAAATTCAATTAAAGAATTTTTAAAGAAGAAAAGAGGATGTTAACTGGGGCGAAGTTTACAGAGGGCTTAGAGAGGGAAGATGTTCTGATTTAGGGATTCCTTCACTTAAATTGGATTCTTCTGTAGCGCTTTGCAGAGAGGGGTGTTCTGCAAAGGACTTTTACACAAATCTGGCTGGAACCATGAATGGGAAACTTTATTTTGGAGTAAAACAAGTGGAAAAGAAAAAACTCCTGCCCCAAAGTTAGTCATCTTTGTTTCCTTGCAGAGAAATACGCATAAGGCTCTGCTCGGCACTTCTCAAAGCTACTGGCATTTTTTTTTTTTTTGGCCTCCATTGAACCACCCCTGTTGCCTATATATAGCCCTGTCTTGTGTAAAGAATTTAAAAAGCATTAGAATGCAGAAATCAAAGAGACAATAAATTTAAAACCAATCTTATTGTCTGCAGCCTAAAGTGTTATTCAGATCAAAGGGGAGGGGACATCTGGCTTCTGGCTTGCTACAAAAGGCAGATCATGTTACCTACCAATCACTAGATTCATCCACTCTCTCAATTCTGAGGTCTAGAGAACATGGCTTTCTTAGCTCCCAGGGAAGCATGTTGGGTGAGTCAGTCAAACTTCTTTATACTTTCAAAATGAAACAAGCTCTGCAGGATCATATACAAAGGTACTGATGAGTTCAACCCTGCACTCTCTGGTCATGGTTGAGACTCTCAAGGGCTCAAAGTCATGGCCAAGCTGTCATCATGAACCCAAGGCAACTGACCATTCTTCTCCAGCCTCCTGCCCCACAGCTAGAACTCTCAGGTTTGTAAAGGAAACTTCATAATTGAGGATGCACATCCGTGTTAGATTATTTGAATCTGTTCTGCCCAAATCAGGTTGAACCAAGTCACAGAATGTTTAGTTAAAAACTTATGTGTTTCTTTTTTCTCTCCATTTGGGTTAAAAAAGCATAGACCATAAATTTTTTACAGCTTTGAAAGAAAGTTCAACTGTGCTTTTTGTCTAGCAATTTATTTAGTGTCTGTACAAATTCTATATACAATTCAGTTCTAAATTACTGAATAAAACCTCTCTTCTAGCACAGATGAGGAAATTATAGCAATTTAAAGGCCTTTATTAATTTCCAGAACGAGGAATTCTTCAGTCAGTACATGGCTCTGATTTCATTTGTTCTCATCAGCAAGTAGCACAAATGCAAGGTGTTTTTTGTTTTGTTTTGTTTTTCCAGGTTGTTTCAAAAGGGGAATGATCAAAGAAGTAAGCACCACATTAAAAATATTTTCCAGTTACTAGTGCCTTAACACAGACTTCTCTCCCCTCACCAATTCCTCACCTCCAAATTTAGAGAGGAATGCAGACAATGGCAATATGACGTTTGTACTTGGGAAATCACACAGAGTTCCTAGCAGCATTCTTTGATTTAAATGGTTCACTCACTTTCCAATATAATGCGCAACGTTTCTACTGAAGAATCCCCACACGTTCTGGGATATTGCTCAGTCTCACTGGTGTATTTCTCTTCTACCACAATTTCCTTCTACTGATTTTGGTTCTCTCCCTGTGCTGAAGGCCTTCCGTAAAAAGCAAACCAAAATTTTCTAGCATTCTCTTCTCCTAACCTTGTCTCACCTACCCCAACTTTTCAAGTGAAAGTTTCTCTGCCAACCAAAAGTTTTTTTAAAAATCACCAAGAGATTTGGCCAGATACTAGGCTGACAATCTTCTCCAAGACACCTGATTCTCTTCCAGATTCTTACTTTGTTTTTCACTAAATGAGCCATTTTGTTGCTGATGAAAAATTGTTATGATTGTTATTCACAAATACAATGAATCTTAGGTCAGAAGTGAGAATGAATGAGAATACTTTCCATTTTTGCATGACAGGGTCTTCTAGTAGAAGGATATTTGAGGGTCTTCAGTTTCTGGAGGGAGTTTGAATGAAGATTTTTCCATCTAGCATTTTATCAACATTAATGTTTCTTTTATTCTATTTTGAGTAGAACCCAGTTTCCTTTAAATAATGGGTGAGTATCAGAAGTTAGATTTTGGTATGGATCTAGCATTCAAGTTTTGACAGTGTTTCTAAAGAGGTAGTGAGGAGTTGAAATGTTTAATAAAATATAGATGGAGAATAGTCAATAATATTGTAATAACTATGCATGGTGTCAGGTGTATACTAGACTTATCATGGTGATCACTTCATGAGATATATAAATAAATGTCTAACTACTATGCTGTGCACCTAAAACTAATATAATATTAAATGTCAGCTGTAATTAAAAAATAATTCTTAATTAAAAAATAGAGAGAGAGGGAGAACCAAGAGCAAAGAAATTAATCCTTCCAGCCTTGCTTGGAACAATTGGAAAGGCCAGTTTTCAGTGTTGTGTATCAGGGCAAGAGACCCAAATAATGTATCTTCTTTAACACCTTCTACTATTTTACCTTTTCTCTTTACTAACTCAGTCTCTCTCTGGGGCTCAATGCCACATCCCAAAAACTGTTACTGGATGCCTTCCTACTCTCAAAACAGCCTGAGAGGTGGGGTTGTACATATCCTAACTATCAGCTACATTAGCAAAAACTTAATGCTTCCTTAATTAGCATGCTGATAACATAAAATAGTTTATGGCTCTGAAAACACCTAAGAAAGCTCTCAAACAGGCTCTGTTTGTTATGACAGGGCTATGTATTTATTGTGGATACAATGACAAAAAATGCTATGTCTTTCCCTTTAGGGAACCTAGGTTTTATTTTGATAGACATAATTTTTCTCAGAGCTCTAAAAGGTGGGCCTTCTTTATACGACCACTGCCCTTTCCCATGCCTCCTGAAAGCACACCAATAAAGCCACCTTTTGGCAAAAGAGAAATAAAAATGGAGAGCAGAAATGAATGTCTAATAATTGAAAGCATCATGGATCCCATTATGGTTTATGGCTTTATTTTAAGGGTCGGATGAGCACACTGTAAAGAATGTGGCACTAAATTTATTAGCATGGTTATCATCTTTTAGACCAGACATAAAGCTGAGGGGACTCACTTCTTCTATCCCCTGCCATCACTGTAGATCCCATGGCACCTTCCACAAGGAGAGTCGAGTTATCCTGGCCCGGATCCAAATCTAACTATCTGATGACTTATATTTCCTTTGTAGTATGCCTGGGGGACATTATAGGTCTTCCTCTTTGAAACTCAGCCACTACTATAAGAACAGCCAAAATGGGCTCCTGCAAAGAGATGTGGGAATTCTCACATCCCACCATGTGGATCAAGTGAAGAGGATGAGCAGTATGGCCTGAAGTAGAAAGCTGAGCTAAGTCGTGTCTTCTTACTTTCTTACTAGTAGGTTCCTGACCTGCCCCCTACAATTGCACATTTATATAAAAAATCACAAATTCTGAATTGGGTGCTCCAATGCTACACAAATTATAGTTTTTCAGAAGTCCATGAAGTTTTGCATCTTCCCCTTAAAAAACAAAACAAAATGAACAGATTTTGTTTTGTTTTTTGTTTTCTCCTTGTCACCTTTAGACTTTATTCCAGAACCTTTCCCTAGAGAATTTGATAGAAAGAAAATCACTCACGCAACATTGTACAAATCATTTTATGTCTCTAATTTTGGCTTGTTCACTTCTAAAATGAAGATCATTTAAATGCCTGTCCTGCCTTTCTTTCTAAATTAATGAAGATAAAGTGAAATGATGTGTACAAAAAGTGCATTATTTTATTTTAAAGCACTCTACAAAATCAAGTTGTTATCAAGTAACAATGGGCATACATTTTTGTTGGACCCAGATAAATATACTATATATATATTTGTCTGTCTTTTTTTCTTGTGAAACTCCATGAAAATGAAAATAAGGACTTTTACAAGTATAAACATACAAGGACAAAGGTGAGAAAATAAGAGACAATCAACTGATTTCAGTAAGTAGTTTCAGAGATGGGAGAGAGAAGAGGAACCATTTACAGTACAATGAAAGACACTTCAAACTGAATTAAGAATCCTAAGAGAGTCAAGACTCAGAGGCAAGTACAGCAGAAGACATATGTCACAGTGAGCTACACACTGAACACTAGGAGACTGAGTTCAAGTTTGCATATAGGACAGCTGAACTCCCATGTCCCTTCTCCCAGCCTATGAAGTCAGATGTGGTAGATTAATGATGGCTACAAATTATTTTACTCTTCTCTCATCAAGAGGTAAAGATATTCACTCACTTGACTCTGGGCAAGTTTAGATGGCTTTGACCAATTAAATATGGTGGCAGTAACAGTGTGTAGGTTTTCAAGCCCAGTCTTAAGAAACTGGCTGCTTTAATCTTCTTCTTGGAACACTTCCTCTTGGAACTCAACCACTGTGCTCTCAGAAGCCTGAGACATGTAAAGAGACCACTTGAAACTAAGCTTCCAGCTGTTGCCAGCATCCACTGCCAGCCATGCTAGTGAGTCATTTTGGGCATTGACCCCAGTCGAACCTTCAGCAATGACAAAAGAAACAGGCAAAAAGAATTGAAGAGGGTTGACCCTGAAGAATGAAACTGTGGAGAGACAGGGAACAAGAGACTGATGTTTTCCATATAAGCCTTTAACGCGTATTTTTCTCTCACCCGTGTTTATGAATTACTTTGTTGTGGCCTATTGCCCTTTCAGCACTTACTTCTAGATCCCTTCAATGCTCTGGCTCTGCTGGAAGATAAGTTCTCTCTGCTATACATCGAGCTCCTTCCTTCTGTAGAATCAGTTTTTGGTGCCACAGGTGATACAGATATAGGACAATGCAAGTAGCACTGCTCACTCTGCATGATCATAAGAGACCATTAACTACAGTAAAAGCAATAAAGAATAACATCTAAAACTTTCTTAGTGACACAAATAGAACATTCTTTGGGTCCTGAGTGATAGAAACCAAATAAATACAAACTGAGCTAAAAATTGAATTTATTGATTCACGTAACTAAGAGTGTGTTGATTTTAAAATATGACCACAAGTTCTTTGATACTTCTTCTTTCAAGAGGTGAAGCCTAAAAACCCTACTCTTGACCCTGGCCAGGGTGCTCAATGAATAAGTGTGCCGAGGTCGCAGTTTGATCCCCAGTCAGGGCATGTACCAGAAGCAATCAATGAGTGCACAACTAAATGGAACAACACATTGATGCTTCTCTCTCTCTCTCAAGTCAATGGAAAAAACCCTCCTTTTGAATATAAGCAAACTTAGTGATTTGCTTCTAACAAAGGGACTGAAGGGGAATTCCATTTGTTGTGTGATTTTTGGAGACTCGGTCATAAAAGGTACTGTGGCTTCCTCCTTGCTTTTTCTGGGATTGCTCACTATGGAGAAAGCCAGTTACCATGTTGTGAGGAACTGAGGCCTGCAGCCAACAGCCATGTGAATGAGCCATATTAGAAGGGTATTTTCCAGCCTTAGTCAAGACTTCAGAGATCAGCAGCCCTGCAAACTCATGAAAGATTCTGAGCCAGAACTGCCTGATTTAGTTACTCCCAGATCTCTATCAGAAAATGTGTGAAATAATAAATGTTTGCTGTTTTAAGCTACTAAATTTTGGCAGAATTTGTTATAAAGCAATATATAGCTAATACAGGATGACTCAGAGGTTGGCCTGACTTCCAGTGTAGCTTGATCCAGGGGGAAAAAGATCTTTCATCAAGATACTTAGTCCATCTTTTGTCTCTATTTTTCTGTGTGTAGAGACTTCATTCTTCAGACAAGTTCATCCTTTTACCTGGGAAAGATAGCTGCCATCAAACTTTGGTCTATAGGAGTATTATAACTTGTGATCCTAGGACAGGAAAAAGATCTTATTTATCCCAGTCTTCATATTCAAATTTTAAGAAAGATTCTTATTCATCCAGGTTCTTTCAAGCCTGTTTCTAAAATCAGTCATGCCTGACCAGGCGGTGGCGCAGTGGATCGAGCATCGGACTAGGATGCAGAGGACACAGGTTCAAGTCCCCGAGGTCACTGGCTTGAGCATGGGCTCATCAGGTTTGAGCAAGGCTCACCAGCTTGAGCCCAAGGTCGCTGGCTCAAGGAAGGGGTCACTCGGTCTGCTGTAACACCCTGGTCAAGGCACATATGAGAAATCAATCAATGAACAACTAAGGAACAGCAATGAAGAATTGATGTTTCTCATATCTCTCCCTTCCTATCTGTCTGTCCCTATCTGTCCCTTTCTCTGATTCTCTTTGTCTCAGCCACAAATAAATAAATAAATAAAGTTGTTTGCTTTAAAAAAATAAAAATAAACTCAACTTCTTCATCCTAAAATGAATCATGGTGGCCAAGTGGAATGAGTCTTCTCATTTTCCAATGTGGTCTAATGCCACCCCTTCTCCTAGAGAGGGAACTCGGATGAAAGTCACAATAATGAGAAGCCTGGATGGCACCACATAGACTGAGGGAGGAGTTGCTCTGGAACAAAAGGTAATTTAAAGAGAAGAGATGCAAGAAGTCAAAAACAGTAGATATTTATTTCCCATATTTAACTTCTGCTATCACTGTGCATAGTAATAAACCTACATTCAAGGAATTAGCCTGGTCACTTGTGGAATGTCTGGAAGGCCCTGAAGTTCATTTCCAATGGACTAATGGACTAATGCTGCGTGTGCTAATGATAGATAAACAGAAGAGAAAAGTGGTTTTAATCATAAACCTAGAAGATGCAAGAATCTTTTTGTGAGCATTAGAATCTAAACTTTGTTATTATAATAATGAAGAACAAAATAATTATTTAAAATACTTTGAAATATCCAGTTATTTTAACCTTCTTCCAGTACACTAGTTGGTGCAACAGGAGGAAGTAGACACTGATACCTTGGTACTCACCTAGATCACAGAAAGGGTTTAGGGTTGCCTTAATTCAGGACTTTACCTTTTCCTGCTTAAACTGCTTACAGTCAAACTAAAGTGTAGAGTTGAGGGAATCACACTTTAGCAATAAAACTATGTGCAAAGAAGAAATTACTATAAAATTGAGAGTGATTATTATTGTAGTATGAATAAAGGTTAAAATGGAGATAAATCATAGGAAGTACCTCTAAGGAGGCTGGAAAAATTCTTAGTGGTAGTTCAAAGGGTATTTGCCTTGTAACAATTGTTTGTTGTTAAGTTTTGAAATTGGTAAATGTGAGCCCTCTAACTTTGTACTTCCTTTCCAAGATTGTTTTGGCTATTCTGGGTCACTTGCATTTTCATATAAATTTAGGATTAGTTTGTTCATTTCTGCAAAGAAACCAGTGAAGATTTTGCTAGAGATAGTGTTGAATCTGCAGAGCAATATTCATGTTTCTAATCCATAAACACAAAATGTATTTCTATTTATTTAGCTGTTTAATATTTTTAACAATGTTTTATAGCTTTCTATGTACAAGTCTTGTACTTTCTTTTTAAAATTTATTCCACCTGACCTGTGGTGGTGCAGTGGATAAAGTGTCAACCTGGAATGCTGAGGTTGCCAGTTTGAAACCCTGGGCTTGCCTGGTCAAGGCACATATATGAGTCGATGCTTCCTGCTCCTCCCCCTTCTTTCTCTCTCTCACCACTCTAAAATTAATAAAATCTAACATATATATATATGTAAATTTATTCCTATGCATTTTATTCTTTTGATGATGTTGTATATAAAATTATTTTCTTAATTTTAGTTTTAGGTTTCATTGGTAGTGTATAGAGCACTATTAATTTTTGTATCTAAATCTTGTTAAGACCTTGATAAACTCATTTATTGGCTCTTGCTATGATCCAAATGTTTTTGTCCTCTCCCTCCCCCAATTCATATGTTAAAATCCTAACCCCCATAGGTAATGGCATTAGTAGGTGGGCCCTTTGGGAGGTGCCTAAGTCAAGAGGGTATAACCCTCATAAATGATTAATTCCTTATAAAAAAGGCTCCAGACCTGGCAGCAAACTGTCACTTGACCAGGTTGACACCCTGATCTTGGATTTCCAGCCTCTGAAACTGTAAGAAATAAATGTTTGTTTTCAATAAACTGCCTGGTCTATGATATTTCATTATAGTAGCCTGAATGGACTATGACAGCTCTCATACTTCTTTTTCCTTAGGATTCCGACATACAAGATTATGTCATCTGAAAACAGAAATAGTTTTACTTCTTCCTTTCCAATTTGGATGACTTCTTTTTTCCTTTCTTGACTAACTACCCTGGCTAGAACCTTCAGTACAATGTTGAAAAGATGTGGTGAAAGCAGATACCCTGAGGGGAAAAGCTTTTAATCTTTCCCCCTTAAGTAATGTTAGCTGTGGGTTTTTCATAGATGTCTTTTATCAGGTCTTTTATCAGAATTCCCTTATATTCTTAGTGTGTTGAGTGATTTTATCACGAAAGGGTGTTAAATTTTGTCAAGTGATTTTTCTGCATGATTGTGTGGTTTTTGTCCTTTATTAATATGGTGTATTACACTGATTGATGATTAAATCAGCCTTACTTTCCTGGGGCAAATCCCACAAAGTTATAGTGTATAATCCTTTTTATGTGTTGCTGAATTCAGTTACCTCATATTTTTTTTTAATTTTGCATCTATATTCATAAGAAATACTTGTCTGCAGTTTTATTTTGTGATGTGTTTGTCTGGTTTTATTAGCAAAGTAATATTGGTCTCATAGGATGGGGAGGAAAGTGATTCCTTCTCTCTGTTTTTTGTTTTGTTTCTTTTCTTTTTTTTTGGCGGGGGGGAGAGGTTGTGAAGACTTGGTATTAATTCTTTAACTATTTGATTTAATTCACCAGTGAAGACATCTGGTTTTGGGCTTTTCTTTTTGGAAATTTTTTTGTTGCCAACTCAGTCTCTTAACTATTGAGTCAATATTCAACTATCTACTTAAATATCTATGTTTTCTTGAGTAATTTTGTGTTTCTAGGTGTTGTAGACACCTTCATAAATACAGTGGACCAGAGAGCAAGATGGCGATGGAGTAGGTGGACGTACCAACTTCCAACTCTCAGAACCAAAGTGGATTATAACTCAATTTTAAGAACCATCATCTGGATAAACCAACTTTGAACTAAACTAACTGGACTCTTCAACCAAGGAACACAGAAGAAGCCACATTGAGATTGGTAGAAATAGTGAAAATGCGAAGAGGGCTGCCAAGCTCTTCGGAGCGAACGGCAGCCTGTGATACCCTCTTGAAAGGAGGAGAGTTTGACGGAGAGGGAGGGACCTGGGTCCCAGGAATAAAGCCCCAACCTGCAGTCCCAGAGCCTAGAAGAGGCGTTTGGACAGTATTGAGCTGTGAAAAAAGTGAGATCAAAGAAGAAATAAAAAAGTTTCAGGAAACAAATGATAATGAGCATACATCAACTCAAAATTTATGGGACACAGCAAAAGCAGTACTGAGAGAGAAGTTCATTGCACTACAGGCATATCATAAGAAGCTAGAAAAATTTTGCTCAAATAAGCAACCTGACCCTGCATCTAAAAGAACTAGAAAAACAACAGCAAATAAAGCACAGGTCCGGTAGAAGGAAGGAAATAATAAAGATCAGAACAGAAATAAATGACATAGAGGCTAATTAAACAATACAGAAGATAAATGAAATCAGGAGCTGGTTCTTTGAAAAGGTAAACAAGATTGATGAACCTTTAACTAGACTCACCAAGAAAAAAAAAGAGAGGAACCAAATAAATAAAATTAGAAAGGACAGTGGAGAAATAACAACTGACACTACAGAAATACAAAGCATTGTAAGAAAATACTATGAAGAACTCTATGCCAAAAAATTAGACAACCTAGGTGAAATGGACAAATTTCTGAAAGCATATAATCTTCCAAAAATCCATCTGGAAGAATCAGAACACCTAAACAGACCAATTACAACAAATGAGATTGAAACAGTTATCAAAACACTCCCAAAAAAGAGAAGTCCTGGGCCTGATGGCTTCACAAGTGAATTCTATCAAAAATTCAAAGAAGAACTAACTCCTATCCTCCTCAAGCTATTTCAAAAATTCAAGAGGAAGGAAGATTTCCAAACTCCTTTTATGAGGCGAGCATAATTCTGATCCCAAAACCGGGCAAAGACAACACAAAGAAAGAAAATTATAGGCCTATATCCCTGATGAATTTAGACGCTAAAATTCTCAACAAAATATTAGCCAACCGGATCCAGCAATATATGAAAAAAATCATACACCATGATCAAGTGGGATTTATTCTGGAGAGGCAAGGCTGGTTCAATATTCGCAAATCAATCAATGTGATTCATCACATAAACAAAAGGAAGGACAAAAATCACATGATAATTTCAATAGATGCAGAAAAGGCATTTGATAAAGTCCAGAACCCATTCATGCTAAAAACTCTCAGTAAATTGGGAACACAGGGAACATTCCTTAACATGATAAATGCCATCTACGACAAACCCACAGCAAACATCATACTAAATGGACAAAAATTAAAAGCAATACCCTTAAGACCAGAAATCAGGCAGGGGTGCCCCCTTTCACCACTCTTATTCAACATAGTTCTGGAAATCCTAGCTACAGCAATCAGACAAGAAGAAAAAATAAAAGGCATCCAAATTGGAAAAGAAGAAGTAAAACTGTCATTATTTGCAGATGATATGATATTGTATATAGAAAACCCTAAAGTCTCAGTCAAAAAACTACTGGACCTTGTAAATGAATTCAGCAAGGTGGCAGGATATAAAATTAATACTCAGAAATCAGAGGCATTTCTATATACCAACAATGAACTGTCAGCAAAGGAAATTAAGGTAACAATCCCCTTCACTATTGAAGCCAAAAAAATAAAGTACCTAGGAGTAAATTTAACCAAGGAGGTTAAGGACTTGTACTCATAAAATTATAAAACAGTGATAAAAGAAATCAAGGAAGATACAAACAAGTGGAAGCATATACCGTGCTCATGGCTAGGAAGAATAAACATCATTAAAATGTCTATATTACCCAAAGAAATTTATAAATTCAATGCAATACCAATTAAAATACCAATGACATACTTCAAAGATATAGAACACATATTCCAAAATTTATATGGAACCAAAAAAGAAAAAATAAAGCAGGAGGTATCACTCTTCCGGATATCAAGGTTTACTACAAGGCCAATATACTCAAGACAGCCTGGTACTGGCATATGAACAGGCACATAGATCAATGGAACAGAACAGAGAACCCAGAAATAAACCCACACCTTTATGGACAACTGATATTTGACAAAGGAGGAAAGAACATACAATGGAGTTAAGACAGCCTTTTTAACAAATTGTGTTGGGAAAATTGGACATCTACCTGCAAAAAAATGAAACTAGACCAGCAACTTACACCATTCACAAAAACAAACTCAAAATGGATAAAGGACTTAAACGTAAGTCGTGAAACCATAAGCATCTTAGAAGAAAACATAGGCAGCAAGCTCTCCGTCATCTGTAGCAGCAGTATATTTGCCAATTTATCTCCACGGGCAACTGAAATAAAAGGCAAGATAAACAAATGGGACTATATCAAACTAAAACGTTTTTGCACAGCTAAAGACAATAAGAACAGAATAAAAAGACAAACCACACAATGGGAGAACATATTCGACAGCACATCTGATAAGGGGTTAATAACCAAAATTTATAAAGAACTTATAAAACTCAACACCAGGAAGACAAACAATCCAATCAAAAAATGGGCAAAAGAAATGAATAGAAATTTCTCCAGAGAGGACATACAGATGGCCAATAGGCATATGAAAAAATGCTCAACATCACTAATCATTAGAGAAATGCAAATTAAAACTACAATGAGATATCACCTCACACCAGTCAGAATGGTGCTCATCTGCAAAACAACATAGAACAAGTGCTGGCGAGGATGTGGAGAAAAGGGAACCCTCCTGCACTGATGGTGGGAATGCAGACTGGTGCAGTCACTGTGGAAAACAGTATGGAGATTCCTCAAAAAATTAAAAATCGAACTGCCTTTTGACCCAGCTATCCCACTTATAGGAATATACCCTAAGAACACTATAGCACTGTTCGAAAAGAAGAAATGCGCCCCCACGTTCGTGGCAGCATTGTTCACAATAGCGAAGATCTGGAACCAGCCCAAGTGTCCGTCAGAGGACGAGTGGATTAAAAAGCTATGGTACATATATACTATGGAATACTACTCAGCCATAAGAAATGATGACATCGGATCATTTACAACAAAATAGATGGACCTTGATAACATTATACAGAGTGAAATAAGTAAATCAGAAAAAAACTGAGAACAGCATGGTTTCATACATAGGTGGGACATAAAAGTGAGACTATGAGACATGGACAAGAGTGTGGTGGTTACGGAGTGGGGGGAGGGAGGAGAGGGTAGAATAGGGAGGAGGGGAGGGGCACAGGGAAAACCAGATAGAAGGTGACAGAGGACAATTTGACTTTGGGTGATGGCTATGCTACATAATTGAATGATATGATAACCTGGAGATGTTTTCTTTGAACATATTTACCCTGATTTATTGGTGTTACCCCTTTAAAATTAATTAAATAAATAAATAAATAAATAGAGTGGACCTTTATGCAAGGCTTGGTTCAGATATCAAGACTGATCATACCACATACACACACCAGGAGTGTATAAAAAGTTCTATTATTTACATAACAAGACTTTCTGTGGACACCTGGGCAAGGCTCCCAACCTTGTCTGAGAGCAGGGAAAGGAGACAGGCTAGGAGTTTTTATATGTGGTTGAACAGAAGGCTGGGATGAGGGCTTTCACATGCATACAGGCCCTTGGATGGTTTGATCATCCCAGCAGCACCAAATAAGAGAGAGCTTGCTGTCAGTTTGTCCAGATGTGCGGCAGAAGGGAAAGAGAAAAGAGTGAGGTTTAAAAGATGTTAGGAGTCATATGTGACAAAATGGAATTAGACTTTTTGTTACATTAGGAATATGTCCGTTTCATCTAAATTATTTTTGTCAGAGTTGTTCATAATATTCCCTTATTATACTTTTTTTCTCTATCAGGTTCATAGTAATGTTCCCTCTTTCATTCCTGATTTTATTAGTCCTTTTTTCCTCCTCACTCCCCCCCTTATTAGTCTAGGTAAAGTTTTCTCAATTTTTTTCTGCCTGCTCTAATCTGTTGTTCAACCCCTCTTGTAAAATTTTCATTTGTTGTACTTTTCAGTGTCACAATTTCTACTTGTTTTTTTAAAATAATTTTTCTTTATTTGTATTCAGGATTTGAAGGATTTCATTCTCCTATTTTCCTTAAGTTCTTTAGAATGGTTTTTCTTAGCTCTCAAATATTGAAAGAGTTGATTTAAATTTTTGTCTAGTAAGTCCAATATCTGGGCTTCCCAAGGTACAGTTGTTTTTTGTTCATTTGTTTTCTGGATGTGGGCCATATTTTCTGGTTTCTTTGCATGACTCATCATTTTTCACTGAAACTGGGTATTTTAAATATATAATGCGGTAACTCTTAAATCAAGTTTTTCTTCCCCTGCCAAAGATTTGTTGTGACTGCTGTCTGTTGTTTCTTTGCTTAGTGACTTTTCTGGACAAAGATATCTGACATATGGTTTACGATTTCCAAGGGCAGGGTGGTCCCTATTTCATGGTAGCTCACTGTATTGCTCACTCACTCCCATCATTAGAAAGCTCTTCCTTCTATTGAGCCCCAAATCCTTTAATCATGTTTCCCTTGAACACCTTGAAATAAAGCTATTATCATTTCTGTGACAACTCTTCCATTATCTGAAGGCTTCTCATAACCCCTTTCTAACTCTTCTTTCTAGCTCTGGGGAAGAGGTTGGTACTTCCCATTGCACATCAGCTTCCCCCTGCCTCTAACTGCCACAGCCTGGGGTATCCTACTGACATCAAGTGGGGTCTGGAAGGTCTAGGTGGAGGAAGTAAATTCCCTGTGAGGTCACAAGAGATCTAATTGTTTTCCCATTTCTCCAGAAAGGAGGATAAGTGACTCTTTCCACCACCTCTCCCCTGTGAACACTTCCAGTTAAACACACAAACATACACACAGAGAAGAGGTTCAATTTATTGATTGCTCTTCAGGAAATGTTATATAGAACATAATTTGGGTGAAATTACATTCTAGTTACAGATTGATAAAACTTTGCTTTAACCCAAATTAACTTTTCTGACACTATCAAATCCCTTCTCATCCTCATTCACAGCAAAGTACCTCAATCATAATCTATATAATCTGTTGTTTTTAAATGATTAAAGCAGACATAATACACAATGCAGTTGATATTAAATATCTTGAGAATGACAAATCAATAGAACTACTTTCACTCTTAAGCATTAACTTGTCACTTATAAATGTTCTGCACATACATTTTTCATTTTAGATTTTCTCCTTATAAGAACGTGTGAACTATTCATTGTCATCTGCTATTTGTTTGTACACACATGTCATAAGTCTTCCAAAATAACATTTAAAATTATTCTTAATATTGCCTCAGATATGTTAACCTTTAAGGAACATTCAATTAAAAATAAAATAAAAGGTCAGGTCTTGACTTTGTAATGTGTGTTCAGATATTCAAGATTTTCTTAGTG